>OY747716.1:12657570-13252839 GCA_963556495.2 Valencia hispanica
TCATACACTTTGAAAATTCTTTTCACAGTTTGCCATGTGCCAACCCCAAACGTCAGTGTGTTTTATTGGGGTTTACTATGATAGGCCAACACAAAGTAGTGCAGAATTGTCAAGTGAAAGTGATGCATGATATTCAAATATTTAAAAAATCTGGAAAGTATTGTTTCCATTTTATTCAACCCCCAACCCCCCAAGTCAATATTATGTTGACTCATCATTCTGTGCAGTTGCGGCTATAAGTCTCCTGGGGTTTATTTCTACTAGCTTTGCACGTCTACAAACCAAACTGTTCGGCCATTCTTGTTTTCACAATAGCACAAGCACGCTCAGATTGGATTGTAAAGCAGATTGTGATGGGTTAAGAGGTATTATTGTAAAGGGGGCTGAATACAAAAGCATGGAGCCATTCTCAGATATTTTATTTTATTTTCCAAAAAACATGTATTATTTTCCTCCAGTGGACAATTAAATCTAAGTAAAATACACAGCAGTGTGTGGTTGTAAATATGGAAAGGTTTATGGGATATGAACACTTTTTCAACGTACTGTAATAAAATAAAATGTCAAAGACAGCTGAAGGTCAGTTGTGTTTCTCTTCCACTGTTATTGGGTGAAGCTATCACAGCCATGGCTGGTACTTAAAGGGTAGAGAGTCTCTTTAAGGTGTCTACAGGAATTGAGACTTCTTAATTCTCAGGAGCTGGTGGTTGATCCTCCTGCGTAGGTAGATCAAAGTAGCAAAAAAGGAGTTCATCTCGACACGGTGGGAGTCCGAGCGGCACCGGCTTCGCAAACCGTCTCTCACAGTGTGGCCGGATCCAGGCAAGGGCAGCTTGTTTGAACGCTCCAAAAGCTGCTTGTGTTCTTTGTTCCACGCGCTGCTGCTGCAGCCTCCTCCACCATGGAGTGAACAAAGAGACTGTCTTGAATAGAAACTAGGTCAAATCTGTTGAGGATCCTGCGTAGCTCCCAGTCACCCCCCTGCCACGGGGACCACTGTGTGAGCACGAGCATGTTGGAGCATGAATGACATGTGCATTGCAACATATGAAGTGAGGAAATGTGAGAATGGCCGGACAGTTTACAGCATCAGAGACTCCCGTGTTACGATGGCTGAATTATTTGTGGGTCAGGTCTTAGACCTATGTCAAAGGGTCCAATCTGGGCTACTCAAGACTGCTGTTCTTCACCAAACTTCATTTCGTGCTTGTCAAATCAGAGGCTAAAATGAGCGTTCATTTCACTCCACTCACATTGGCAGCTCTTGGGATTTTCTTTTTTTTAAACGTCTTTTTATAGTCAAGGTGCAGTAGAACGGGCAGGATGTATATGAAACACACAGCTGACATGGTTCAGCCAGAACTCGCCGTTTGTGGTCGTAGCGGCAGGTGCAACCCAATCCCACTCTCTTTCTGTGCCCTTGTGGCTTTCTGTTTGGTCATCCTATTTGACCCGAGTGAATGACTGTAGAAAACTCAATTGTTTCAACTCTCCTAATTTCACTGGAGAGAGCAGGAGAGGTTCCTGCAGAGTTTCTAGGGATTCATGCTGATTTAGAAGGTCAATGCTCCGTGTAGCAGATATCCGTTTCAGTTTTCCCTTTACTGCAGGTTTCCTACTGAACATGGATTGGGTACCAGTTCAACTTATATCAAGAACCAGATAAGTTGGTTTCAAAACCACAAAAAATTCCCTTCAGTCCGTTTTACAACCTTTGAAAAGTCCCTTTCCTGTCTTGTTCGTGCCGACATTTTCTCACTTCGGCCAGCTTCCCAGGAATGTCCGATGCCAATTGCGTCCTTTAGCTGTACCGCTTAAAAAGATTAGATCTTCCAGGTAGAGATGCCTGATATCAGTGTATGCAAATAACGCCAATGCAAAGGACTATTTTGATTCAAACATGGCAGGCTATTTCAAATGAGATCCATAAACGCTCTGCATGCAGATATCATATGCGTGAGTTGGATGAACTTTGACGAGCCTTGATGCACACACCAGATGTAAGATGTAAAATTCCCAGAGACGGTTGGTGACATTGAGATGAGAAGGAAGCAATGAAAATGTGGGCTTATTCTAATCTAAATTGTCATCACAATTTTCTCCAAGGACATCTCACAGCCCTGCTTATTGGATGCAACTCTTTCTGTCTTTCCAAACAACTAAGACTGGCTGTGATTGACTTTTTTTTTCTTTTCTTTTTACTAAATTAGCCTGTTCACACCTAACAGATCTGATTGGATTTTTTCTCCCTTCCATATTTTCATCTTCTTGTTAAATTTCCTCATGTACCGCGGATGTGTATGCGAGGAGTTATGACACTTACCTCAACTTGATGTCAACGTTTTATTATGAACACACCAATTGAACATCTTTCTTCGACAGAATTGCAGACTGCACAGATGGTTAAAAAGTACTATAGACTATATAGTACTACAGATTACCACTTTAGTTGTAAGATTCAGATAATTATTTATTAAAAGCTAGACATTTTTAATGAGAATAAAAAAGAAAAGTATTTATTAACTTCCCTTCAACTCATTCATGTCACCTAAAAGGTAAACCTGTTTCTCAATCACCTGTTCAGCTCTGATGATTCAGTAAGAACATCTCCTGGTTTCATCTTCATGTTTCCATCTCACCACATATCCAAACTGATATCATGACCAGCAGCTGTTACGGCTGTGGCTTCAGCAAACATCAGCTGATACTAGAAAGTCATATTAAATCAGTTCTAACAGGTTATTAAACGTGTTGCTGTTGTTTAGCACAACATCCGCTGGTTTCCTCTTTCTGCGCAAAGGGGGCGATAAACAAACGAGAGCGAGAGACGGGACTGCGACAGAAAAGCCGATCAGCTGATCATTGATCAGTTTCATGATTGAAGGAGCAACAGGAGAGGGAGGGGAGAAAATAAGAGAAGAAAAGGCAGCTGCATAGCGTAAAGACACAGAATAACTCCAGCTTTGTGTCTTCTTTTCATTGTAGCTGAAGTATGGGGAAAACCTCGTTCCTTTTCACCTCAATATGGAACACATATTTTCTCTGAATACGGGACAATTCCGTTTTTTACGGGACAGTTGGCAACCATAGCTACGGCCTTACCAGTCAATGGGTACGGCCAATTACTTAAAAATACAATCGTGAGCCCTGCTCATCAATATCTTTAACGAAATGCCTGTTTACCTTGTCAAATCAAAAAGCAGTTTAACCACAACTACCTTCTCTCTTGTCCTTTTACGCTTGTATGATGCGCTCCACCTTCACTTAACGAGACTGAACGAGGATCAGTTATGCGCCTCTCGGCACGCTTTGATCACATGCAGATCTCTGACAGTAGAGAACTGGTCCTTCCTCAGGAGGCGACAGCGCAGGTTCAATTAAGAAATAATCACCTCGTCCCGTAAAATAATTAATTTATAGCATTTTGTTGTCGTGGTGGTGAAAATGTAGCCGTAGTGCGGCGCCACAGCTAAGACTATGTAGGGGAAAGACTGAATTAACACAGCTAATATCAATTTTATCTGCTTCGGATTTCTCTTTAGGGGATTCAATATAGAATAGTAAGAACATAATTCAAACTATTTTTATCAAGCCTTCCTGCTTTGAGTGGTTAATAGTTACTTGTATTAAAAGCAGAGGCTTGATCTTACTGCTGTGTGAGAGATTAGATGCAGAAAATCTGAGTGTAGGTGGTCTCTTGAATTCTAGAAACCCCAGTACATATGCTGTACCAGCAGGTGGCAGTAATGTAAACCTTAACTGCATCAAAATTGAAAAAAGACAAAGCTGTTGCTGTTCTGGGGAAAAGGTTCTCCGTTAAGCCTTAACTGTTAGTAATTTTACATTTAAAGTTGAATGTAGTTGCGCCAAGGTGAGATAGATGAGATAAAAATGTGTCCATTATTATGATTTCAAGCCAAATGGAGATGATGGACATGTACAAAGTGGCCTCTGGGTCATCTGCTTTATTTCCAAATATCCAGTCTACATGTATACACCACAAGTAGAATAAAATACCAGTTTAAAAAAAATCTGTGCTAATGTCAACAGGTCCTCAGTAATTAGCATTTTTGTGTAGTTAGCATTACAACACAGTTCTGTCTGCATAACCTGGTAAATGCAGCTCTTTGTAGCATTTACAAGAAATACAGTGCAGGTAAACATTTCCAAATCCATAATTTCCTAACAACAAACCACCTTTGTGTTTAGCTCTCACTGCCTGAATAAACTCCAGACATGTCGCAACATGTAGAATTAGGTTGCTTTTAATTAGCTTCTTACATCTCTGTGCTTCCTGACTTCAACTGAAACACCACATTTGAAAATGGCTAAAGTTGAGTCGTCTTTGCCAAGTTACAACATCCTTACTAGAGAGCTTATTGTCGGCGCTACCTGATAGCACATGGATATGGTAGAGTTACTCATCACATTATTGAGTTTCCAAACCACCAGGTCACCAATCGACCATTTTGAGCTGAAAATCGTCTGATTGCATCGACCAGCTAATCTCAGTCATTTTGTTGTATGCAGCAAGAGAAAGCTGAATTATTGCCCTAGTCTGACTGAGATTGGACTTTTGACATGCATGTATACACCTTAGTCTGACTGAAGTCGAACCGAACTAGAGTTGGAATAATCGGACTAACCCACCCAGATAATGCGATTTGAAAACTGAATTTCTCTGCACATCACCTCCAACCCCAGCTTTCCACAGGAAGTGAGGAGACCGCAGAAGCGGGAATAACACCGGTACACAACACAGCAGCAACAACGAGTGTAACACAATCAAACAGTAAAGTACTTAAAAAATGTTCTGTGCTGCAGCGTTGTCGTCGCCCATTTCTTCGCTCATTTTGCATATCCTGGTTTTACTCTTTACTGTTCACTGCCGCCAGCATGTGTTTACTATCTGTGTGACTTTAGGCCAACCGGAAGAATGCCAAACATGAAAGAACACGTCGCCACCTAGCATCACGGTGATGAACGCACTTTATTCAATAATTAGATTTTCTGCGTCACATGTAAATTGGGATAAAGGCTCCCACTCTGTTAAGCCAGTAGTCCAATTATTGCCAAAAGCTCGATTTAGATGTGCATGTAAATGTACTGAGTGTATCTCTGAAAATAATATTCATAACAGTCATAGGTTAAGGTGGGTAGAAAAATGCTTTTTAAGTACGAATCATACCTAAGAGGGCAGTGTATGAAAGGTCCATAACTTGAAATGCTGAAAGGGTGACATGACCGGCACCCTTCATTATGTGGTGTCACTGCAAGGATCAGACAACGGTCTGTTTGCTTTTTATCCCAGTTGCTCCTGCTGTTTGCTTTTACTGATCACTCATTTCCCTAGAATAAGCCATCCTCCAACATCTGATGTCTTGTCTTAGTGAAATCTGCTAGAAGGGACACTTTAAGGACAACACGATCGGCTTGTAGATGCGTCCACACAGATTGTGAAAAGAAAAGAGCTGAGTCGAGACCTTTGTCTAGCTTCCATCTGCCTGCTGTGTGGTCTTCTTACTTGCTGGCAGTGCTTGAAGGGGCACGGAAGGAGGAGGTGGTTGGGGTGTTCTCCGGACCTGGAAAGCCTGTATGCGCTTCCAGAGGCAATGCTTTTCATGTTTGGGTGAACTTGGAGATCAGCGGCCACCTCTGAGCTTCGATTGCTCCAACGGCTGCCGGAGAGAGAGATGAACGATTTGTTACAAGGTCACCGTTAAAGATGGAGGAGAACAATAAAGCTGCGGGGACAAGAACGTCTGAGCAGCTCTTCAGATTTTGATGGATTGGGCCATCGCCCTGTGAAGAAATGCAGAGTGAACACAGGCTCTGTAAGGCCGACCGCTGCCGAGCAAAGATTGAGTGTGTATCAGTGGTTGCTGGGGCTCTAAGTGCACTCAGAAAACACTTTCTCTCCTAGGCTGGGCTGATCAATTTACTGCTGCTATTTAGGCCCAGCGAGTTGAATCATTATTGCTGTTTGACAAGAGCTTTCTCCCACGTGAAGCAGAAGGAAAGCATTGTTCATTTGTGTGATGGTGTGGCAGTCAATCAGAACGCTTCTCGGTTTACTGTAGCCATTGCCACATTACCCAGCTAATTGCATGTTTTGCTGAGTGGATTCTTTCTCTGTGGAGTCAGAATCTTCTGCCTTACAGCCAGCGTCTAAATAAGCTAAACTCTTTTGAAGCGCGTCCAAAAAAGTTCATGCTCTCATTTCACTGAGACCTCGTAAATCCTACCAGAAGCAAGTGTTTCTGCTGGAACTCTGCTGCTTCGTACTGCAGCACAGGCTGAAGAGGAGGCCCCGGCTTGTTTTCCAGTGCATACTTGGCATTCCTACCTCCAGCCCTGCCTGTAACACTCACACACATACAGTGAGGCAGCAGGGGAGCTCGGCCAGAGAAGGCCTGCTTTACCTTCTAACGGGAAGTGCTGGAGCGCTGTAAATCTAATATTAAACTTGAGCAAACACTGCGTCCTCTGTGATCATGTGACCGTCTGGCTCTTTGTCTGCCTGCCTGCATTCTTCCTAGTTCTCCTCATCTTGTCTCCAACTCTTCCTCTACTTTTGCCGGCCTTGTCTTCCTCCCTGCGCACCTGTCTCTGGAGCTCAGCCGTAATTTTAGAGGACACTGTTTCCCTCCTCGCCTCGGTTTTGATAGGTGCTTTTGCAATACAAGTCTAGAGTCTAACCCACAGACCCCAAAGAGCTGAGATTATACACCTTGTGATTGACCTATGAACGATGCTTTTTCTAAAACCTACTGCTAACACTAACGCTTATTTTTCTTTACTGGATCGAACCGTATTGTATCGATATTCAAAAGGAATGTATCGATTTATTTTATTTTTTTAGAATTTGAATGGGTCTATTAATAATGTCATTTTTGGAGTTACATTTAAAGTATGACTGCTAGTTTGTGGCCTTCCTTCACCTTCTTCGTTCCAGTGGATCAACTAGATTTTGTAATAAAACTGTTACATATGAAACAGGTTCAGTTTGAAAAATCACAATATATAGTCTTACTCATAGTATCGTCCCCCCTGTATTGTGATACATATCGTATCACCCCATTCTTGACAATATACATCCCTAATAGTGATATAAGGAATAGTCATGTTGATCAATATCGATAATTATTGATAAGTATCAAAAAATGACTGAAAAGAGACGTTCACATGGAACTGTGGATGCAGTTCAGGTCTGCCATGCTGTTTAAGTGAGGAATGCTGAAAGCAGCACGGGTTGAATTGTGGGATAAACAGGGCGGGTCATTCTGTGCATTCATTGCGTTTATAAAAATTGATAGCGTTAATTCTACAAATGAATCTACCTGCATTGACGCCTTAATTTTTACCCCCCTGTAGTTCTGGGCTGTTACCTCATGGGGTACACATGATCTTGAGAACGGTGAGGAGAGATCTTCCATGGAGCCCCAGATCGAGGGAGATTGTCAGTTATCTTGTATTTATTTTATTTTCTAATGATTGCTCCAACAGTTGATCTCTTCTCACCAAGCTGTTTGCCTATTCTAGATTGGGTCATCCCAGTCTTGTGTAGGTGTACAATCTTGTCCCTGGTGTCCTTTCACATCTGTCTGGTCTTGGCCATGGTGGAGGTTGGAGTCTGACTATTTGAAGGTGTGGACAGGTGTCTTTTATACAGGTAAAGAGTTTGAACAGGTGCCATTAATACAGGTAACAGGTCTCATTCACTGAGAAACCATGTCATACTTGTTCTTTGAGAATACTATTGGTCACTCTGAGCTGCATATGCATGCTGCACGTGAACATTATCTCCAACCCCCATTGCCACCATTAGCCACAGAAAGAAAACGGACGGCAAAACGAGCGAGTCAGAAAAAGCCAGTCCCTTCCATGTCACAGGGAAAATTAGTATTCATGGTCTTGCCTACCTTAGCTTGCGACCGCCCACAGGAAGGCTGATTTTGCAGCCTGGAGAGAGCAGAGCACGTTTCTGCTAGTAGAAGCTGGTAGCCAAAGCTAACTGTTAGCAACAAAGCGAACTATTAGCAACCCCACAACATGGCAGAAGACAGTCAGGATTGGTTTGTTTGTGGACATAGCACATCAATGTTGCGTTTTTTTACCCAAGGAAGAGGAGCAGAGGAAGAAACAGTTCTAGTTTGTCTTGGAACATCGCCAGCGAAGTAAGTTAAGTTATTTGTTTGATGGCAGCATAAGAGTCGCATTGCTGTTAGCCAGTCAGAGGCGAGACATTTGTATATCTTGAATAATAAAGAGTTAGACTTGTGATCTTGACCTTTCACCCCACCCACTTTTCCGACAAACTGCAGCCTCCTGAAACCGGAGCTAGAGAGCATTTATTCTACATAAAACGTCTCACAAGGCATTCATTCATACTGGAGACCACAGCAGATTTTTTGAGAAAACAAGTGAATGAGACCTTTAAGACCTGAATTCTTGATTGCTTGTAGTTGCTAAATAATAATTTTCTGCATCAATATATAAATAAGTTCTTTAAAAATAATACGATGTGATTTTCTGGATTTTTTTAATTTATTTTTTACGTTCTGTGTGTTCCAGTTGAAGTGTAACTATGATGAAAATTAAAGACCTTTCTTATCTTTTTAAGTGGGACAACTTGCAATATAAGGATTTCTCACAGAAAAAGAACTGGTACTAGTTTGGTGCTGGTTCCTGAGTCAGTTAGTTGCTTTTCCACTAACGTGGGGCATAGTCAGTGTTGCGTCATACGGTCATCTGAAGAGTTGCGATGCATCTGTATACACCCACATGGTGAGAAGAAAACAAAGTATGCGATGATTTTAACTATGGGGTTTGTCGTGTCGTGACGAGCGCTGCTTTTGTGCTTTCACACTTGGTAGGATTTGCAAAGATGTGTACATAACATGTTGTTGGTGCACCGTCAGTGGTTGATTACAAGACGCAGAGGGCAGCCGAAGAGCTACCAAAGAGTGTTGGGGTCAAGAAAGGAAGTTACTCAAGTAATGTTTTTGGAGCCATGTTACAGGGATGCTACTAAAAAAGTTGAGTACACATTGGATCTTCCTTTTTTTAATATTTGAAAATAACCCAATTATTTATACCCGTCATATCTTTTTATTTTGTTGCATTTATCTGCCACAGCTTTAAAGGCCGATCCGTGTGAATATTGTCTGATATCAAACCAATTTGTGGCGAAAAAAAGGTTAGGGACCACTAGTATAGATGACGAAATCTACATCCTGCCGGATTATCAGTGTAGCAGAGAGTAGAGCGGGCTGGGAGGATAGTCTTATGCTTTATTTTCTCTGGAAAAACACCCAGGTTCTTTACTATACGATTTGTTTAAACGAGAATACTGTCAGATATTTTACCATGGAAACCATTATAACTCCTGTTTCAAATGTATTTAAGAGGTTGTAGTCGCTTCATCTGTTCGGTGGCTGTTTTAATGCAGGACTGCCTTCTGTACAGCTCCAACCACCCATTACTCAAACCTGGAATATGAAATCAGCTGTTTGAATTTCCTGCATATCTAGACACACATATTGAGAAGAAGACACATAGTTGGCTCCGGCTATACAGATAACCATCCAGTGTTGTATAGGAGTTGAACAACTGCAGGCATGTAACTAAAGAATGTAGTTGACAGCAGAGACATCAGGCCTCTTGTTGTTTCCAGGTCTCTTCAGTCCCGCACCGTGAAGCGGCTCGCCTGTCTGCCCGTGATGCAGCGCGTTGATTATTCACAGAGAGGATGACGGTGTGCACCACCTATCTCATTCGCTTTCTCCTTCTCCCCACCCTACTGCTCGCTCTGCTTCCTCCAGTCCCTCACCTGTTGCTCAGCGCCCCTCTCTCTGGGCCTGGCTCATTTTTGGACTGGGACAGTATGTACCCGGAGACAGGAAGGACACCAAGCTGGCCTGGTTTTGATAGCACCGCTCTCATTTATCCTGAGCCCTTTGTTCACCCTTGCAGTTCCACTTCTCTGCCTGTTCTCATAACTGGGTCCAGTCTAATCGTGTCGCCCCTCCCTGTGGCATTTCACCTTGTAACTTGAATGCCAACACCAGCTGTCGAGTGTAACGTGACTTTGTGTCAGGCACTTGAGGGTGTTTACCGAGTAGCATGGCCGCCCCTCCCACTGAGCAACAGGTCTGTGTTTACATACAAGTGATGATGCTCGGGACGCTCGATGCACCGTTGTATAACCAGCACTAGCTCTCTCCAGAACCTTTTTTTTCGTTCTTTCTTTATATTTTACAATAATGGCTTGTCATTCCCCTCAGCAGTCTCTCACTCTGTAAAAGGTAGACAGGCCATGTGATAGTTATACTGAGCTGATCTAAGAACAGTCATCATGTTTTTATTCCATTTGTATCACTAAGTGCTGCTGATCTCTCCTCTATTCTTTGCAAAGCACCGGACTTCCAGAAAATTGGAGTTTCCCGCAAATATTGGACTGTTCTGTTCCTGATCCAGGAGATAATAAATAAAGTGGTGCCAAATATAAAGCGCGTTTCCACTATCGGAACTTAAGGGAAATTTGACCGGACCTTCCCGATTCGTGGCCCGGGGCTGCAGGGCTAATTTCTGGCCTATTTCAGAAACCAGCAGAGTACCTGTATGGGGGCATGTACTCTAAATGGCCCAATCGAGTTGCTTAGCGGGGGATGTGGTTAAGTCGCGCTGATTGGTTGTAATTCAGAGGGAAATGAGCAGACTTCGCCAAACACCTTCACCTTACCCTAAGTTGCCTACCGATATTTATTAGTGTATAACTGTGTCTGGGAGAATGTGGCTGTAGAGTAAAAGTCTTTGGGTGGTTGGTATGACTGGAAAGTTGCAACCACAAATTTTAATGTAGTGTTGTGACAATACTAAAATGTCGATACTAGGAAAAAATACTCTCAACATTTACGATACCACTGCAAAAAAAAATTCACTGCAAAAAAAATTTCAAAGCAAAGGCTTCTCATTAATTTTGTTTCCTGGCTTCACTATTTAAAAGACAGAGCCATCACCCGATTTACATTTTCCTGCGTTTAACTCGTATCGCAGTGGAACAGAGCGTTGCATGATTCTGAACTTTGCAGCTGGGAAGCGCATCTTGACGTAGCTCTGACCGACAGAGCACCGTCACTGGGATGTCCGTGAAGGAAATGTTTACACTTACAGCTTTAGCTTTTGTTGACCGGGACGTTTACTACTTCGCTGCTGCAGATACAGGCGCTTTACTTTTTTTGAAATGCTCTAAAACATAAGTGTCCTAGCATTACCTTGTAGCATTAGCACAGCTAGCATTTGGCATCCTATGGCATTTCCTTTTTTACTGTCCGTCTGTCTCAGAGGGAAAGTACCTCCGAACAACGATTTTGTGTTCACCTTGTTGGGTAAAGAGGGTCACATACGTTTCTTTCTGGCTGTAATGCCATGTTAGCAGAGTTTAAAGGTCTTATATCATGCTATTTTACACCTACATGCAGAGGGCCCATATATGATAAAATATTACTGTTGGCACTATGGAAATAATGAGTCATTTTCTTGAGACAATTGTTCAACTCGGGGGGGGGGGGGGGGGGGGACGCTTGGCTTGCTGAAATCCCACCTCCGCCCGTGTGAGTCCCTCCCATTTCATGATGTAACTTAGATCCCCAGCAAAGCATCATGAAAACCATGAAAAACTAATTTTGACTACATATATAATTAGAGCAGGAATAATTAGCTACAATAGTATACTTCACACTGAGTAGCCTACAGTTACAAAGGTATAGCTTTACATCATTTCAGACAGATCTGAAATAGGGGCTACTGTCACTCTGGGCTCATATCTTTAGTCACATAGGTGAATAAGTTGATATAGGCAACATAGAGCCATGTGAAAATAAAACTTCACACTTTTAAACAAGAATGTTTTTACCACGTTATTGTTATTGGCTAACTCAACATGTCAACCATGCGGTTAGCAGCTAGCGGTTAGCAGCTAGCGGTTAGCAGCTAGCGGTTAGCAGCTAGCGGTTAGCAGCTAGCGGTTAGCAGCTAGCGGTTAGCAGCTAGCGGTTAGCACTTTGGTTTTACTCAGCGCTCTGACCGCTCCACCAGGTGGTTTTAACATTGGAATGCCGCCGGTTTGAAGAAGTAATCTGTCAAAAAATATATTCTGGCGAATGTTCATCAAGCCGTCATGTGAAATGACGGTCACAGACGAACACTTTCTGGCTCGGTTCTTGCAAGCTCCCGAAGATAAAATCCAACAATTTCTGGCGATTAAACTCCTCTTTAGGAATGCTGAACAAATTCCTTTTCCTCTTGCAGCCGAAAATGCATTTTTGCATTCTAGGCATTTTCAAAAGTGCAGACTAGATGAGAAAGAGATCACAAATCTACACAGCTGCGGCGCTCGCTGCCAACAGCTCAGTGAGAGTAAGTGTGAGTGTTTACAGTACAGGGGAGGAGTGTGAAGGTTAGGTTTTCCTCCAAGGGGAGGAGCGGGGCAAAATGACGTAAATCTGCCCCATCAAGCCGTTTGGAGGAGCAGGGCGGATCAGCAGCAGATCTGCAGCTCAGAGCAAAAACCGCTATGGGGATGTTTTTGATGAGGAAATGACAATATAACATGGTCAAAAGCTCAAAGGTTCATTTTGCCTGATATAGGCCCTTTAAATCTTCCAGCTGTAGCTCATTGGGGAGGAGAGCGCCTAAGTGTCTCTTACTGCAGCGCTGCTGCAGGAGGAAATGGGATCATTTGAGCTCGATTTTGATGAAAATCTGTATCTTTGAATACATTTTTTTTTCTGGTATTGATTGTATAGAGATATCTGTTATTTTGACAACCCTACGTCAATGTGGGTTATTGCAGTTGTAAACAATAGACCAACATATAGTGGCTCCAATTTTGATTGTTTCAAATATGTTAGGTGTCTCTTTATTAAAGCTCTGCAGTGTTAGAAATTCTTGACTAGAGCGCCTTCTTTCATTAATTTACTTTGTCCCTGCCACATAGAAAATAATAGTGATTAAAAAAACACACAAATGACTTGTCTATTATTTTTCTTTTTGACGCCCTTCCATTAAAGGCAGATTTGTAGAGAACATGATCAACTGTTGTCCTGTAAGCAGATTCTCCACCTGAGCTATGGATCTCTGCAGCTCCTCCATGGGACTCTTAGGTGCCGTTTAGTTTTGGCAGGTTTGCAGTTATGTCATACTCTCTGTTGCCAGATGTTGTGTTGAACAGTGCTCTGTAAACTTTGAAAATTTTAGGATATCAAAATAAAGAAGTCTAAAAAGCATGCATTTATTGGCTTCCAGTTCACTGTTTGGCATCATCATATAAGATCCCAGTAAAATACTTTGATATTTTGATGTTGCAGCATATAAAGATAATGTATTTTTTGTAAGCTTTTATAAAAAATTTGTATAACTTTAAACTCTAATTCTCAATATTTGCTCTATTGCTGCATGTTTCTCCCAGCTATTCTTGAATTGGTCTGATCAGTCCTACTTTGTCACATTTCCCTTTGATCGTATCGATCACAGACCATAGATGTACCAACATATTGTATGAGATACCCTGCTCTGTGGTCGTTGATTGTTTTTGCCGTATTTTGCAGTAATTCGATGGAACTGCAGGTCAGAGATGTGATTCGTGAGCCCTCCACCGTTTCTTTGCTCTGGCTGTTTTTCCTCAGGGGAGATGGAGCTGGATGCCTGCATGTGGGAGGATTGCAGAAAGCTTTAGAGCGTAGGAGTCTGGAGCCATCAAGGGCCACGTATTGTCTCTGTCATACACCTCTAATATCCTTATTTATGTACCGTGGCTGCCAAAGAGACAATAGCTGTGCTGATAATCAGTCAGCGTTGAAATGGTTCCTGGAGCAGCTGTCGCACCAGGGTTCATTTATCGGAATCGGTTTGTTGCACCCCTGTGGAAAGGTGCGCTGCTATGTATAATTACCATCATTCCAGGTTTTTTATGGGTGTGTCGTTGACTTTCCAGAACCTCTGGCATTTATTTTTTTTGGGCCTCAGACCTTTCCACCAGCTACTGTTGCTGAGCACAGATGCTGTAGATTAAAACACAAAAGAGGATACTGAGTGAGCGCCCCATCCCACTGTGGATGAGTCTCCGTCTTTCTGCTAGCTCTACTGTCATTTAACACGGGAAGTCCAAATATACCTCAGCATCAACAAGGTCCTATAATAGAACTTTGATCAATTTCCAGCCCAGTGAGGAGTCGCTTTTGCCTAGAAATGTAGACAAATCGTAGCAATAGCATAATCTTTTGTTCAGCGGGTTAGTCAGCAGTTCTACCATTAGCTCGGCTTAGTGTTGGTCTGGCCAATCACAGCACCCTGTTTGTAGAGAGACGTTGGGTGGGCTTATCACCATTACGGCAGAGGTTCTTTTCTTTTTTACGATGACTGCAGAGCTGTGGCGGGGCAAAACAACAAAGTTGGCGGCGGCTCATTAAAACAGGCTTTTCTTTGAGAGATGAGCAGATAGAGGCTTTTGAATCCTTTGTTTTGACAGTGCAAGCAAGGCTGCCCCATTCACTGATTTCCGTCGCTATGATTACGTCACGTTGTTCATTGCTCTGATTGGTCCTAGCGCTGTCCAATTGTGTGTAGATACACTTTTAAAAAAAGCTTCTGTAGATTCCGCCCCTAGGACTGAGTTCTGCCTGAGTCCTGGCCAGACTACATCAGGGTATCCGCTGGGTCTTGAAAAGTATTAAAAGTTGATCAATTGATTTAGGGAAACCTAAGACCCTTAAAAGGTATTTAAAAGTCTTAAATCGATTTGGTAAAGTCTTAATTTTGGTTAGTATTGACATGTTTTTAAAGAGTAACTAAACCCCAAAGACACTTTTTTTTGCTTCTAAACTGTATAAATGGGTCTTTACCAATGCAATCTTTCAGTTTTGGGGGATTTTTTTACATTTGCGTTTAAACTTGTTGAATTCTACACTTTATGGTCTAAAAACGTCTTAGTGCTGCCCTCTTAGGGTTGAACGGTGGCTACTGCATTTGAATTTTGTGATTGGTGGAGAGCGGTACATCTTTACGTCACAGGCATTGACTGTGTCACAGGCATGGTCTCTTCAGACACGCCCCGTGGGTTTGGGTATTAAACTATCAGACATACCGGCCCCGTGGCGAGTTTGGAGTTGGATTGCGTTTTTCAGGTTACCATTATTATCACATTAGCACTTAGTTAGCATAGCTGAACGTCGATCAGTTGCAAAACCGCCAATGTCGCTTTGGTCACTGTCTATGGTTCAGTGTCAGATTAAGCGAGGTGTCACTGTACTCCTGACCACACCTCCATGTTCCCCCCTCCGCTCATCCTCCACATTTGGCCATACCCCTCCATTCTTCCTGGCACTGCCTACTTTGTAGAATTTTTCAAATGTTGTCTGGGGGTGGGGTTATGATTTTTCAGGGGGTTCAGTTACACTTTAAAATAAGTTTGTCTTTTAAAAATAGACGCAGGTAAACTAATGAATCCTGATAATTTTTCGTTGTTTTATGCCGGCTGTTTGCTTGGGTTTCTGTACTACGTGACTTTACGCACCATCGTTAAAGACGTGCCGTTGCCGACTTGACATATCCTGCTAATTGATAGTGAAGTGCAGAGAAGCAATGAAGGAATACCACTTTTTTTTTTTTTTCCTGATTCTTGGCTAGAAGTTGAGGATTTTAAACCGTGGCTGAATCTTGTGGCCGAAAATTAATAATTTCATAATATAGCTTGGCAGGCTATACTCTCTCTGCTAAACCCTGCCATTTGGGGTTATTGTTTCTCCCTCAAAGCAGGCCAGAAATAGCCTTGGAGAAAGAACAGACACAAGAAGCAGGATCAGAGTTCTGCGGTGTACAAAGCCTGCAATCTCAGTGTCCTTATGCTTGACGGGCAGAGAGACTCTCCTGGTGTCCATTAGTGAAATGGATATGCCAGCAATAATCGATGGTGCAGTGTTCCCTCCATGGTCCGCCGACTCTACAGCACCATTGGCTGGTTTCATCGGCTCTTTACAGATATTGGCGGCTTGTTGATTAGTCTGTCAGGGAAGGATGACAGAGTTTCAGTCATCAAAATGGAAACCACATCATGTTTTGAAGGAATGAGGGCAAGGAGAAAATACTAACATACAATATAACATGATTGTTATTATAAGTCAGTTTTATTTAAGCTAAAGTCACATTGTGTCTAATTTTGCTACGTATCTGGTACGCTTTAATGTTGCTCCAAATGTGATAAATGAGCTACAAATTGTTTTGACATTCAATATGATAAAAGATGCACCAACTATTTTTGAATCTTTATTAACTATTATATGAGAAGCTCTAAGATTAGCAATGAAAAAAATTTATACGGTACTAGCTTTCCTGTCCTAAGCGGTCATTAATTATTTTCATTAGGTGTTCAGGTGACTTAGTGGCGTAGCATCTCCAAAACAGTCTCTTAGTGCCTAACCTTTACCCCCACATTTCTAAAGCGAACATGTTCACAACCAAGGTTAAAACTCAAAACGGCCACAAAAGAGCAACTTTGCTGTAATTCAGCAGTCTTGACATTATCTGTTGAATGTTCCTTTCTCCCACTCTCTCATAGCATGAATACACGGCAGATATCTCCATGTTGGAGGAAAAAAAGTATGATAAAATGACGTTGCAACTTTTGAGCTTTGTTTGACGTTTTAAACACCTCATTGAAACTAAAAGCAGCTGACTTTAAGTTTTGTCATTCAGTAACAGCACACCCTCTGAAGAGGGTGCGACCTGGTATGCCTATTATGGTGTGTTCACGGGTTTGGAAAAAGTTTGTGTTTTTGACCGACTGGCCACCGCTCTGATTCTGTACTACAGCCCACACCAGAAGGAGTGGACAGAGGAAGAGGCAGAAGACAAAGCCAAGTCTCCTGCTGAGTCAGCCACTAGCCAAGAGTTCCTAAGCCCACAGAGAGTGAATCTTCATCAGTGCATGCCGAGGGTTTGCATAGTGTGGCATTAGATTGTGTAAAGTTATTGCAGCTTCATCTTTATTTGCAGTCATGGCTTTTATAGCTTTTTAAAATGTATTGCATTTCTAAAGTGCAACGTTGATGCTGTAATTTGCCAATGGTACCCATAAATCCATATAGTCCGACTGGCACTAGTATCCGATCCCGACGTTCATGGAAAACATCGGTAGAACATGAAAAAAGTTCAATTCTTTCCCCACCATTACATAATCTCTAATTGACTTGTCCCCCCGCCCCAATCACAGCCACAGTGAACTTTGTTCTGTTTCGTGTTATCTAGTCTAAATTAGCAAAACAAACGGATATGGTGGTGAGGCACAGTCTACAAACCTTGCTATATTTCTCTGAATCTGATATCAGGCTGAGTAGAAACAATAAATCATACTTTTTTGATAATGGATTAGAAAAATGATTTAAAATTAATTAAACAAAATGTTGTGTAAGGCGGCAGAGATTCCTGTGCTGTTTTGTTCCTGTTGCAGAATGTGATTGTTTTCCCAATGTGGGAGGTTGACTAAACTTTCTGCTCATTTCCTCAAGCTAAGGAACACATTCACCCTGTTTCGTGCTATTCTAATCATCTGCTCAGACGGAAACTAATGCTTGTTTATGTCTTTTCATGGCATTTCCTTCATTATATGCAGTCTCGACTATCCAAAGCTGATCTTATCTCGCTATGTGCTCCTGTTTGGTCATAGAATACTATTCTGACCTCAAGCCAACGAAGACCGATGATGTAGCGGGGATAAATCTACAAGGCTTATTAGTTTGTTACCAAGGGAGAGCAAGCAACAGATGGGATGCTTCAGATTTTATTCCAGCTAAAATGTAGTCTCTGAAAAACTGCATCCTTTTTCCATGTTTCCATGATACTGGGCAGCAAAGGGATTTGGTATATTTTGAGAAAACATTGTTTTTAGTCGAGGTTCACAAAAACCCTCCATACCTCACCCTTGCTTAGGTTAGTATGTGCTTCATTTTGCGACACCACTGGCCATAAAAACATGACAAAACACATTTTTTTGTTTTTTCCCCCCAGATATTTAACCTCGCTCAAATGAATAAAATTTGTGTAAAAATGTGTTTATTTGGTTAATTTCTGTTTGTTTTGTGGGGACTAAATGTTGGAGTAAATCTTGAAATTCGCGGCGGGATACAAGTAAAAGAAATAATTTGGTGGATGCTTCATAATTAATGAATCACAATGACCTGTATTTTTCAATCCAAACAATATTTGGCTTATTGAATCAATGAGTTCTTAAACTTATCAGACTTGGATTTATTTTTACTGTGAACCTTTAGCAGGACCTTCGTCGCCAACGTTTGCTCTGGTGTCCGAGACATGTTTTGTGTTGAAATGTTACTGCAGGGTTGAAGTACTTTGGTTCTAAATACATCTTGTCCATCTTCTTTGCGACAGATGCAAAAGATCAGATGTCATTTTTTAACCATTTTTTCCGGTAATGATTTACTCGAAATGAACAAGTTTAAGTCCCAGACCTAATTCAAATGTCTGACTACCAAAACAACTCCTGACCAGGGGTCTCATTTATAAAGCTTGATTGCGCGTATAATGGGGTTGGAAAGTTGCGTAAGTCACTTTCTATGCAAACTTTGTGATTATTAGAAAACGTGAAAGAAAAATTTGCACAACTGCAGGCAAACTCTGACCGTTTCGTAAGCACATTTGGAGATGAAAAAAATCTAATCTTTGTGAAATTTGTGATGCCACAACTGTGACCCCCAAATAAAACCTTTTTTCTTTGCCTCCAGCTCACCCACAAGTACCTCGATTTCAGTCTCTCTGAAATTGCCTTTTCTAGACCTCTTGGTTGCCATGATTACCCATGAAATGCCACAGATCAGCCGGCTTATATGCAGAATATTCATAAGGTACTTTGCAATGACCATTAATGGAAGAATGTGGATGTGTAGGAGACAGGATATGTTTCAAAATCACCTACGCACATTTGTAGGAAGACTGATTTACAAAGCGGGACTTGCGTGGAGCTGTGCGTACTCAGGGTTTTTTAAATCTGATTATTTCTTTACGTAAGCAAACATTTTGTGCTGATGTTCAGTAAGGATTCTGCGCAAAGTTTTAAAAATGAATCCCCAGATTTTTTATAGTATGAAATAGAAGGATATGTATCAAATATGCTCCTGATTTTGACACAAGTCACTGTTCCAATAGTAGTTAATTAGTTTCACTTTGACTACATTGTATTTTGTATACTGGGCTATCAAAGATCCAATGGAATACCAGAGAGAGTGTGGTTTTCCCAAATATAAGGACTGCTTGTAGAATGTTGTTTTGCATGGATTAAACCACAGAGACAGAGTGGTCTCTGCTGCCACAACCATGTGGAGGAGTGTTACAGGCTTCACTTGATGAGCTTCGTGCTCCAGCAGCTCTTGGACAGAGAAGGTCAAAGGTCAACCTGAGCGCGGACAGGAAACCCCCACCTCAAACAAGTTCTACACTTCAATCTTCTTACGATTCCAGATTAAGGGGTTGTATACAGTAGATTCCTGTGTTAATACCCACTGACCCACCCCCCAACTCCTGTTCATCAGACACCAGCATGTCCCAACATTTCTCATCCTGTTGGACAATATGCTTAACTCCTCTGTCTGAATAAAGCCATTATCAGTTGTAGAACATAAAACACAAACAAAACGTATATACTTCTACATAAGCATGATAGTGTTTAAAAATAAGATAACCTTGAGATAAAATACTGCTGTATTAAGGTATTCGATTATTTATGAATGTTTGATGTCTTAAATAAGTATAACAAATTAGCAGCAGCTAAATCTACCTGTAGTTTCCAAGCACTTGTTGGATGTATTGCTTCGTTTTGCCATTCTCTTTATTATAGTAACACAGTATGATGATAGAACAAGGTGTACTATCTGCTTGGATAGCAATCATTAGCCTGCTTCAAAAGACACAGCGTGGCAGCATATTAGGGCAATAGTGGCGGCACGGTGTGTCTTTTTAATATTGCGACCTTCGTCCCAGGAAGCTTGATAGTATCCCCCGCCATCACGTAATCTTTTGTGAAAAACACCTGGTCGCGCCACATTGTCGGCACAGGCTGAGCACTTATGAATGACCAAAAGGCTCATTGATGCCGGCAGTGATGGCATTGTTTTTTGAAACAGGCTATTAAGTCTTCTCCTTACAGACATGCAGCTCCCTGCTTGCCAGCTATTATGTTACCGCAATAAGACTAATAGCTGGCGCTCTTTTGGTTTCAGACCATAATTGTATGTATTTTGAAGCCTGTCATTTTTTTTCTCCAAGCTGTAAATTTGATCCCCTTAATGCAAGGGATGAATGTATGAGTCTTCCTCCAGCCAGCAGATGGGCAGTGTGCAGCACCAAGTAGAGGAGTGACTCTGCGTTACCATGCGTTCTATACATGATACATGTACCACCCGTAATAAAACTCGAGTCACTCAGACACTTTGGCTGTCGTTTCATTAACAACACTTTAAAAAGTATATATGGTATGAGAAAAATATTAGCGCTTTCAAAGCGCTAACTTTTTAAAACCTTGTTATACCTTAACTGGGCACAATATTGATGACCTTAAATTACTTGTTCCACACCTTCCACTGTTAGTTTTTCTAAATGGGGACATAGCTTCTTAGTTTCAGCTCCTTGTTGAAGTCTCATTCCCAAACTCATTCCTCTCTTGTTTCTCAAACAAAACCTTGAGTAATAATTGAAAGGCCAGTAATCTGGTGTCCTTAGAGCTGGGGGTGATGTGGCTGCCTGGGTCAGGACCCCCTCTAACAACTAAAAGAGAATTTTATTGTTATTGTGCCATCCCATCCACTGCTTCTTCAGACACTACTCATCTGAAAGGAAAGCATGTTTGAAACCATGGTTACTTATTCGAGTCAGGCAGGAGCCTCTTTATTGCAAATGGGTTTGCTTTGCCTCATGTTGGCCATGCTGTGTGTGAAATGTGGTTGTTAGGTTTGTGGTAGCCCACTTTAGCCACAGATATTCTGAAATTTCAAAATGATTACAAGGAATGCACGTTGGTAGCACTGTTTGCTTAGCAGCAAGAAAGTCCTGGTTTCGAATCCCAGCTTGGGGTCTTTCGGCATAGAGCTTGTATGTTCTCCCTGTGCATGCGTAGGTTCTCTCCGGGTACTCCAGCTTCATCTTACAGTCCAAAAATATGACTGTTAGGTTAATTGGTTACTCTAAAATTGCCCTTAGGTATGTGTGTGTGTATGTACATGGATGTTTGTTCTGTGTGTCTCTGTTGCCCTGTGATGAACTGGCAACCTGTCCAGGGTCACGGGTGTACCTCGCCTTTCACCTAATGACAGCTGGAGATGGGTACCGGCTTCCCTGTGACCCTGTGTAAGGTAAAGCAGGTATGGGCGATGGTTGGATGGACGCATGGAATGCCATAGAGGCCGGGATATTTTAAGTGGTCGATCTACAAATCGCAAACATTCTCTTTAGCTATTCTTGCAGTATTCTGCTATTGTACGTTGGATAGAGCAGCTCTTCCCTCCCCCCACCTATTGCTGCAAGCACTTACTTACCCGGGTATAGCCACACTATAACTGCAGTCACTCTTTTAAGTTAACGTTTTTTTTAAGATGGGCTGTGTCTCTCAGTAATATAAACAGCTTGGAACAGGCTAGATACCAGGTTGGGTAACTCCATTAAATAAGCCAAGTCTCAGTAAGACTCTCAATCTCTCTCTACTAGCTTTATTTGCACGATACTTACTCTTGGGCTGAATCCATTTTCACTTATTGTTAGTTCTTAACACTCCCTGTGTTAAGGATAATTAGTCCGTATTGAAACCTATTAGATTTAGTATTTCCATTAAATAGTGATAACAGCAGTTTAATGGCATGAAATGGGTGCCTCTGGTGTGGGGGGCAGTTCTTGTGATTTCAGAGCCTTTATAGATCTATCGTTCTTTTAGAGACTCACCAGTCTGATTAGTGAGGTGAAGCTGAAATGCTGTAAATGTAGCATTGTTTTCCTGTTATTTTCAAAGAATCTGGAGCGCAGTTTTAATTTCTTGCGTTCCATTCCTTGGGAAGAATTAAATAAATTAAAAATATTAAAAGGAAGTCAGATCTCAAAGAAAACTTGGGATTCACATTGGCCACGACAAAGCCTGGTTGATGCATCTCCGATTTCTAGAGACAGAAGAAAAACCTAATTTGGAGTAGTGTAGCTAGGAACAGAGGGAGGTGGGGAATGGAGGGGGTTTGGAGGGTTATTCTCTTAATATTCTCTTGACCAGACAGTAGAAACAACTCTAAATCGTCTCAATGGCTCATTTGGGTTCATTTCAAATGTCCCTCTGTCTCTCTGAAGCAAACCCCCTGACCTCGTTAGGAACGCCTTCTGAAGCAGCAGCAATGTTTCGAATGTCTATCAGCACCCCTCTGCAAGAGAGGACCATCTCTTGCCTCTAGGTTACCGACTGGCCCATTTCTTACCATGCCTGGTACACATTCTGTCCATGGCCCATGGATGATTTGGCAGGCAGAGCCACATTTTGTGCTCTCGCTGTTTCCACGCAACAAAGGCGGCAGTCTTGTTAATGTGGCAAAACATGCCCAGTGGAAATTGAATTGCTTTTTACAGAAGCAGCTCTGTAACAATCAATTTGCCTACCAGGACTCATTTATGGGTCAACCCGAGGACAACCGAGCAAAGGCCCCTCTGGTCAGAGGTAGTAGAGCCTGGGAAGCTGCTACTACTGTCAATACAATCCCTTCTTTCCACTGATTTGCTGTGGGACTCAGATGAATCCGCATCTCTGGACAGGTTGCGAATGGCGGCCGATGCTCTGATCTGACCATATGTTGATATAAATCACGAGGCAGTTCAGAGTGGTCATGTTTTCAGTGTGGAATGCTGCTGATAAACTAATTTCTCTAAACATGTGATGAGGGTGTACAGATGACAGGACAGCCCTCTCTATGGCAGGGACTATACGAACAATGGCTTTGACAGTGTCTGGGCTCCTACTGGAACGGTCGCCTAGATGGATTCACAAAATGATGGGAGCAGTGGGAAGGCTGGTCAGCTTGGCAGTCTCTGGGCTGTGGGCTGAGTGATCCATGACCCATGACACAATGCATCTTTCTGTCACTGCCCCAACTCGCACAGCTGAGCACCCTGAGTCATGGTATGTGGGCCAATGGGTAGAGGGGCCAAAGGTTTAAATATGCCCTTTTAACTCTGTGTGTGCCTGCGTGTAAAGCCTACTAGCCTACTTTCCCTCCCTCTTTGTCGCTTTAGTTTATCGTACTCATTACTGATCTGCAATGACAAACACCCTTCACAAGTTAACATGGCCTGAAGCAATGTTTGCTTCTTATTTGCTGTGTTAGCCTTGGAAACCAACATAATTTTCTCTACTGATCCTATTAAAGACAAATTATCAAAGGTTTCTGTTGATGTAAATTTATTACCTCCGCTGGGAGTGCATAAGTGCCCAGCAGTGCTAACCTCCACTCCTCTCCCGTGTCTGAGAGCTCATAGACGAGTGAGCTTAAACACAGGAGCCCTGCTACAGTTTGAGCATTTGCACAGCAAATTAATCATGCATGCATGCTGTGCTGTCCTGCTGGAACAGCACAGCGACAGCACGAACACAGCCATGCGTCTCATTAACAGACATTTTATTGGAAAAGATTTCAAAACCGTTATTTTTGTTGCATATTTTCCAAATTCAGGTTTTTTTTCTTTGTAACATGGAAATGGCTACTTTCTACTTTTAAATCTATTTGGTTTCCATTAATTGAAGCATCTAAAAAATGTATGTCCTGTCTGGAGTCATAAGTTTGTGAAACCACAAATAAAACCAACACATGTCCAAAATAGGTTTCATAATCATATCAAGGTAATATTTTTCCATGAAAGCTAAAGGAAAGGTGTGTTGGCAATAGACATACAATATAGGGTGACCAACATTTGATTTCCATAAGAGGAGACTTGGTCCAATCCGTAAAGCTGTTCTAAAAAAACTGCAGAACAAGCTAGCTTTTCAACATAAACAGTCGCCCCTTCTGTCGGCTATCATCCCTATGCCACGCCCCCCTGATATGGGAACGCGCATTGCCTCAGTAAACTAGAGAGCACAAAACACCAGTCACAGTTTTCATGAAGTAACATGGTGGAAAAGTTTTGTTTTCCGCGACTTCAAATGGTGTTTTTGTTTTTGGTACTGGTAGTTTGTCCTAAAGTTGAAGTGGTAGCAGCCAGCCGTTTCTCCTTCTCTGACATTGAGCACAGAACCTCTCATACCAGTGGTGTTTCGTTGCAAAATGCGGGAGCGTGTAATGAGTGGAGGAGCCAGGTAAATGTGGAAGTTCTCTTGTCTGGTGAGACAGACAACTGGATGGCCAAATGTTGGTTCCGCACCTAGCCATGTTATTGGCCGTCCTGTCACTGTGGGGTATAGAACAAGCCGGGTCTCGGACACGCCCTCGTAGCGAGTTGGAATAGCAAGGAAGTTTAGATCCCGCCCAGCCCTCTACCTCTGTGTGTTCCTCGGACCTCCAGGCAAGGCCTACTTTTGTCGCATTTTTCAAAATGTAGGTGGGAGTCAGACTCTGGTAGGGGGGTGAGTTGCTCTTTTGTAGATGAACTCTGACTTAGTAGACTTAATTGTTTTTGTCCAACGGGATAATTGGCACCACTCATACACAGAAACAAATCTGCCAGCTATGAACACTCTGCACTCCCCCACACATTTGTCATGACCAGGACTGTATGAATGAGCTTTCTTTTGCGGGTCGTCCGTAAAACTACACTTGGGCTAATGTCTTGTAAACATGAGCTGCCCTGCCGATCAACATTTGCCGTATGTTGTACATGATTGAAACACTAGCTTCATCATACTGTTTCTGCTGGTCCGTCCTCTAAAAATGTCCGTGCGGCACGCCGGATTTTTGTTTTTGTCAGTTTAATTATGAAAAACAATCGGTTTTCAACACTTTTGAATACCTATCGATTTGGCACGTTTCACATCGCAAATAATCGATTCAGTAGTGAATATGCACACCACTACCCATTACCGATCACCAGTTTTTCCTAGAGCTCGGATCTGCCGATGCCTATTTTAGACAATTTCGAATTTATCTGTAAGAATGTAATAGAAAGATCTAAATTGGTCCAAAAAGCCGTCCCTTTTTCTCATTCCGATATTTGGAGGGTAAGCCAACGATTACAAGACCATTTTTTGACAACTATAGTTGTCTAACTATCGAATAGTTGTCGAAAAATGGTGAGCGTGATTTGCAGGTCTGTGGCCGTACAGTGCGATGGGCCCTCTAACGGCTTTTTGAGCAGACTCATAACCAAATCCCAGCCTCTAACAACGCTTTTAGAAAATTTCCGACTCCGGACTGCAATTGACCAATGAAAATACACCCAGGGAGTGACAGCAAAAACTAGTGACAAGAGTACATTGCAACGGTGGAGGCTGCACGCAAGAACATATGGAGCAACAAAGAAGCCAAATTTATTTAGCTTTGGCAGTCAAGATGGTGTATATGACCTTTTATCGTTGCCATCTTGGGTATCTGTCGGCTTTCAGCAACGTATGTCCATGACGTTGGCGTGTCTGGCTACAGCAAGACGTCATGCAGTCTGACTCTCTGTAATCTTTGGCCGTACAGTCTGCCACGTCTCTAGAGCTCGCACAGTGTGAACCCGGTATTAACAGATATGTCTCTTGTGCTTTGTTCCTCAGGAAGTATGTTGGCCCTTAAAAGTACCAAGCTTTCTTCATCATTCATTCATCTTTCTCCTTTTCTACTCATTACAATCAATGTTCTGTTGCCACATATCCTGGACTTCCTGTTAGCTTTTATAATCCAGCAAATTCTTTTAAACTAAAAGCGGTACCTCTTTTCCTCTGCTTGGCTCATTATACCGGATCAAATGCAATTCATCGTTTCATTTGAGTTTGCGGCAACTATAAAAACAGGTACGCCACTAGCACAATCTATTGGTTGCCTCCTGTTCAGATCGGTAGTAGAAATGTGGCTTCCCTTTGCCCCTGTACCGAGACACCTTTCACCTCAAGCTGAGGGAGCACACACTTCCTGTTTGTTTGTGTGTGTGTGTGTGGGTGTGTGTGTGTGGTGTTGATCACAGGCTACAGGTTGGCAGTTTCCTTTTCTAATGTTGTAGGTGTTGCATGTTGAAGTGGTCCACTCCAACCCTTCCTACAGCTCTGCTGTGGATTCGCTCAGCATCGTGATAACAGGAAGGAGCTAATAATTAAAACCTGTGCTCCCTTTCTGATGGGGTCGTCTGCACACCCTCACATTTCTGCTTCCCAGGAGTGACAGATTGGAGTGCAGGCGCAGTGAGGAAGAGGATGTGTGAGGAACTCACAGCTCCAGGGTGGCTGGGTGGCTCTTATCTAGGTCACATTCTGGAGAGGGGTGATGTGGAGCTTTCCAAGTTAGTTACATGAGAGCAGAGCTATGGAAAAAAAATCGATCACGATAATTTATTTTATATCAGTCAATAATGATATAAATAACGATATACAGACGAAGCATATAGAGTAAAAACAGCAATAAACCAAGAAGCATACACAGATACATCAAAGCATTACAAAGCATATAAATGATATAAATGATACATCAAAGCATTACTCAGAGGCAGCTCTAAACAGATTCGTTTTTAGTTGTGATTTAAAAGAACTCAGTGTTTCAGCAGCTTTGCAGTTTTTTGGAAGTTTGTTCCAGATTAGAGGAGCATAGAAACTGAAAGCTGCTTCTTCAATATACTTTTCAACATACTTCGGTGCTAAGCCATTCAGTGATTTATAAACTAGTAAAAGTATTTAGAAGTCTATTCTCTGAGCTACAGGGAGCCAGTGTAAGGACTTTAGAACTGGGGTGATGTGCTCTACTTTCCTGGTTTTAGTGAGGAACACAAGCATCAGCGTTCTGGATCAGCTGCAGCTGTCTGATTGACTTTTTAGGCAGACCTGTGAAACCGCTGTTGCAGTAATCAATCCGACTAAAGATAAATGCATGGATGAGTTTTTCTAGGTCCTGTTGCAACATCATACCTTCAATCCTAGAAATGTTCTTCAGGTGACAGAAGGCTGACCTTGTTATTGCCTTTATGTGACCCTGGAGGTTCAGGTCTGAGTCCATAACTACACCTAGGTTTCAGGCCTGATCAGTAGTTTCTAGCTGTATTAACAGAAGCTGTGTGCTGACTCTTGATTATTCCTCTTTAGGTCCAAAAGTAATGACTTCTGTTTAAAAGTAAAATCTTAAAATCTTTTATGATTTATTTTTGCGATTTCTGATTTGAGTATTTTCTTTCTCCCTTTCTATTCTTAAAAAGAAATTACAAATCACAGAAAAAGGTGTTTAAAACTTGCTTTTATATCGATGATCTCTTGGAATTTATCTGAATTAAAAGTACAAAATAAATACATGCTGTAAAACAAGATGGTGATTTTTTTTGGTCATTAATAGAGTAATTAGAGAAATCAATATAATCAATATATTATCCAGCCCTACATAAGTGCAAACACACTGATGCAAGTCAAGGATGCACATTTTATCGATATAAACATTGGTATCGGCTGATATTAATCAATTTTAAACATATTGGTATTTGTCCAATAAGTATAACCGTCCTGATATTAATAACCTACACAAATTTCCACCTTCTTGCCGTTTGTGTGTGTTTGGGGGGGGGGGGGGGTTGGGGTGTATGTGGTATTTGTTTAAGTTGAAGAAGAGAAGCAATGAGTGGTGTGGACGTTTTTTAACGGTACTGAATGGCTAGGGAGTTATTCATAATTTGTTTATAGTATTGGTCAATATTGTTTATTGGCCATAACAATATAAATGTCAAATATCAATATCGGCCCAAATTTTGATATCTATACATCCCAAATGCAAGCAAATTGCTCTGATGCACACACTGCATGTAGTCATTGGTCGCCTTATTCCGGCTGCGGCTCAAGATGAAACGGTTCTGTGCGATAAAAGCATTCCTGACTGTATGTTATGATTTTTCGATTAACCCCCGTTCTCTGAGGTTAACAGCCAGATAAAGCTTAGCAGCTTCAAGGAGCTCTCACTCAGTTCCTCCTTAATGAGTCCTGCGGAGTGTGAGTGCAGACAGGAACACGTGTCTTTGTCTCTTCCGTTTAGCTTTCTAAATATGTGACACAGGAGACCAAGGCACTAACTCTGAGGTAACAGAAGCTCTGCATGTTTAGGCATGTTGGGGAGCGCTTTTCTGGTCATACTGACCAATCAATGCACTTTACACTGGAGCCACCGTCACCCAGTCTCACTCGCATTCATACACTTACAGAGCTCGGTGGGCAACTTGGGGTTAAGTGCCTTGCTAAGGGGCACATAGACATTTGAGAGGAAAAGGCTGGAATCGAACCTGCAACCCTCAGATCACAAGCAAACTACTCTACCCACCACAGTCGCCCACAATCAGATCTGTCTTCTATACAGAATAGCTTAATGGTAGGAAATACATTTGATGTTTTATAATCTCAACATATACAGTTATAGTAAAAAGTAACTACACCTTTTTTAGTTGTAGGCTAAATCAGGATAGTTAAAAGGTTGTGGTCTTTACAAGGTTCTAAATGTATTTTAATCTAATATTAAGTGTACAAAAACACAACAGAATCTATTCTAGTATTACTTACACCAAAATAAAGCCAAATTGGAAAGCTTTGTGGGGATGAAGTTTATACACACACACACGCGCACACACACACACTCAGCATGTATAAGCTTATACATGCACCTGTGGCAGCAATAACTTGAACTAATCATTTTCTGTATTGGTTTCCATCATTGTGAGGGAATGCCGGTCCACTTTTATCTCCAGCTTTGCCCGAGTCCATTAGTTTTATTCAGAAGACATTGTTTTGTGCACGGCGCTTTTACAGTCAAACCACAATATTCCAAGTGGGTCAAGGTCAGGACTTTGACTCATGACTACATTTGAGTTCTTTTCCTTTCCAGTCTTTCTCCTGTAGATTCACTGCTGTGTTTAGGCTCATCGTCCTGCTGATGATCCAGTTTAGGTCAAGCTTCAATTGTTGGACACATGGCCCGATAGTTCACAGGAATATTGTGGTGTATATAGTAGTATATTTAGCATGGACTTTTATGGTCAATGCAAAGAGTTGAGTTCAAGGTGCTCAGAAAACAGGCCCAATTTATTACTACTCCAGTTTTTTTTTTAGATACATTGTTTGATTTTTCTCCAGAAGTGGTGTTGTGCATCGACTCTCTAAAGGACATAGGTCCAGAAATCCTTTGCAAACCTAATTTCTGCTGCCTTATTCAGAAGGAGGGAAGACTTTCTCCTGGCTGCCCTTCCAAACTTGCCAGACTTCTTTACACTTGTTACCTTTTACCAACTGTACTTTTAGCCTGTAGGCGTGTTTTTGCTGGGAAGTCCACTCAAGTGAGGATTGGCAACTGTCTTAAAGGGTTTTCCTCCTGTGAGTAATATTTCTGACTGTAGAATGATGAATGACCTTGTGGCTTCATTTTTGTTTCAGAAATAATTAATGTTGAATCTGTTGTGTTTTTAACTCTACAACTGAATGAGGTGTGACAGTTTTTTCCATAATGGTTGTATTATCTAGTATTGCGCCACTTTTCTTTTTGGACTTTGGTTTCTCTGTTTTCTGAAGGAAAATTACATTTTGTGGACCGTTGTTCTTTGTAGTTAATCATGGTGTGAAGTTGGAAGCATTTTTGCTGTTAATCTTACTTTTCGGGGTTTCGCGTGGCTTAGTGGTTAGAGCAGGCGCCCCTAGTGCAGAGGCTTCGGTCCTCGACGCGGCCGTCCCCGGTTCGAGTCCCTTCCCAGGCGACCTTTGTCGCATGTCTTCCCCACCTCTCTCCCCCTTCAAAAACTCTGTCCACTATCAATAAAGGCCACTTTTTCGATCATTTGTTATGATGCACAACCGTGGCTGCAAGGTAGCATACAGCGATGACCAGCTGATAAACAGAGCAAAAGCTGAAATAATATCTCAACTGAAGCTACAAATCCCTGATGAGTTGAGAAGAAGGCGTCAATAGCAAAGAGGAGAGAGATGAGGAGGAAGTTCAAACTATTTCTTCCATCGATCCTAATGGGCAATGTTTCCTGACAGATTTGAAGAGGAGCGGGAAAAGAAAAGGAGGTGGTGTAGCAGTCCTTGTCATCAAAAGATGGAGTCATCATAACTCGAAGAATTGAATAGTGGGCTACAACAAGACTTAACTTCCCTCTGGGATTAATAAAGTATGTTTGAATTTGAATTAGAGTAATTGTATCGATGAGACGACAACCTAGTGCTTAGGTTCTCTGATTCAAAAGGTTGAGGCTCCAGGCTAAAAGCTTTATACAGGTGCTTGATTTTTTTTTTTTTTGTATAACGACCTTGAAAATGCTTGATATTCTATCTGCACCATTTTGCTATGAAGAACACCTAGGCTACAAACCTCAATTTGATATTTTTACTTAAAAAAATAAAAAGCCTCGCTACCATTTAGATTGGTTTGTTGTGAGCAGCAGACATCACCTGGCCGCTGGACCGGCAGCATCCTCTGACATAAATATGACGCGCACCTACATTGAGCAGGTTCTAACGGCGCACGTCTCCGGTGAGCGGCTCAAAACAACATGCCAGACGGTTGTCATTTTCACGACTGCTGGCTTGAGGGTGATGAGTACAAAATGCAAGAAGGAGCTGCAGCTATTTGCGATGGGGGAGTCGGCACTATCAAGCCATGCTGAAGGTAAGCTGTGGTGGTGGGATTTTGAGCTAGCTTACAACTTGCGTGATGTTGGCTTTTGGTTCATCCCGTTAGAACGAGACGTCATGCAGTTTGATCCACTGAAATCCTGGGCCGTTCAGTGTGAGCTCAGTGGAGGTCGCACAGTGTGGCTTGAAGCAGTCCTTTGAGACTGCTGAAATGCGTACAGTGTGAACCGGCCAGTGTGAAAGTGTCGCGCCAGTTCTAGGTATGAAAAGTAGTTTATCCTAGGGCTGGGTGATATGGCCTCAAATCTATATTGCGATATAATCTAAAGGATGTGCGGTAACGATATCTATTGCGGTATATTCTCTTCTTCATACATGTCAATATGAACATTCTCACTTTCCAGATGCATTGCAGCAGAACAACTTCAGAAACATTTAAAGAACATGTATTGTGCAAAATGCATTAAAAAATATATTTTTTTCCAAAAATGCAACACAAAAATTCTCACAACATAAATATGAAGATATTTTAAATAAATTAAAAGCTAAAACATTTTTTTAAAACAACGTTCAAAATTGTCCACTTTCCTGGTTGCTTATCTATAAATTTTATATGGCACAAACATAAACCTGCACATATTTGAATTAAAAATGCTTCAAGTTTGACAGGTGTTTTTTGTCCTTTAAATGGAAAACAACACATTTTAAACTTGCAATATATAGTGTAAAGATGAACAATGAACATCAGTATTTATCCTCTTTGATGACAGCTTGATGATGCATGCCTTTATCTCCAGTAGAATTGATTACTGTAATGCCCTGCTTTCTGGTCTTCCGAAAAAGAGTATATCAGGTTTACAACTACAACAGAATTCAGCAGCACGTGTCCTGACGAAGACCAGGAGGCGGGAACACATTACACCTGTCTTAAAGTCATTGCATTGGCTCCCCGTATGTTTTAGGATCAATTTTAAGGTTCTTTTAATGGTTTTTAAGTGTCTAAATGGTGTTGGGCCTTCTTATCTCTCTGAACTGCTTTTACCATATGAACCTTCGCGCTCTCTGCGCTCCTCTGGCAGCCGTCTCCCTGTCACCCCAAAAGTCAGAACACACACTCATGGTGAGGCGTCTTTCCAGTTTTTTGGCCCTCACCTCTGGAACAGGCTGCCAGAGGACCTCAGGGCCGCAGAGATCTTTTTAAGAGCAGGCTCAAGACTCACCTTTTTAGCTTAGCTTTTAACTGATTATTATTTATTACTGTTTGTTTATTTGCTCTGCATGTTTTATATGATTATATTTTTATCAGTGTTTTACTATTTAATCTTAGCACATAAATTTACTGTTTATTTTTATACTTTATCTAAATCCCCGTTCCAGTGTTTCCTCTGTGGGAGCCCTCTGCCCCGGGAGCGGTGGTCGGCTGTGGCTCCCTGGGTGCTCTCCAGGTGGAGCTTGGGTGGAGGTGGGGGTCTTGGCCTTGCCTCCACTGGGTGCCCTGTGTCGGTGCCTCGGCTGCTGCTGTTAGTCTACCACTGCCGGGGCAGATGGCTCCTCTGATGGCATTTCCTTGCATGGTTAATCTACACTCGGCCTAATGTCCTTTATTACTTTTGCTTTTAACTGTGTGTGCATGGGAGACGGGTTGGGGGGAGGGGGGTATAACTGTGACCATGCTTTTAAATCTAGGGCGGAGGGAAGGGAAGGTGGTTTTATGTGGGGTCATTTTAATCTGTAAAGCACTTTGTGATGCAACTTCTTGTATGAAAAGCGCTTTATAAATAAAGTTTGATTTGATCATCATAATGCGCTAATGCGGTAGGCCCGCTATAGTCAAAATCTCTACCTTTGGCTAAATTAATATCATTTCTACCTTATACCTTTGTATCTCCCACCACTAGTCCCACAGACAGGATTTTTTTCATCGCACTGGACAGTCTCAATCCTGTGTCCCCTCTCTTGTGTTGCTTTCAACCTTCAGTCAGTATCTAACCTGTGACTGAGCAGCCTGGCCTTGGACTGCATGCTCAGCATATTCCATTGAAGCCATATTCATAATCCTGCTAAGAGGGTGAGCGGCTCAGGACAGAAATAAATGTGCCACTTGTCACTTTCATCGTTGCAATGCTAATGCAGATATATCACCTTTCGTTTGGCATTAAACATTTATATTACATATTTCCAAAATTTACATCAGCTAAGAATTGCTTGTTACAAATTTATGACAAATTAGCTGTAGGCCAAGCACTAATCTCATCATATGTGATGGTGAAAGCTGAAATCACTTAAACCAAGCTCATTACTTGCTTTCTCCATCTTGTGTATTCTCCACATCTTCACATATATTCTTTGACTGTAATTCCAAGTCAGATATTTTTTGTAGAGTTGTTGTAAAACCAGAACAACATGATGGGAAAAAAACTGTGTGCGCACTTCTAGTTGTTGTTTGTGTCACTTTCACACAAGATTTCTGTCCATAGTATACATAAACGCTCTCAATGAATCTCATCGTCACCTGGCTCGCCACAACCAATCCCGCGACATGCTCCCGACAGAAAACTCCTCCCCCCTAATCTGCCACCCACCTAATGAGCAACATAACGGTCATTGTCTTCAGTTGATCTCGCTGACCTCTGGCACTTTGCTCTCTCACACACCTGGTCACGCACTCTGCCACCCTCCCCAAAAAAATCCAATCTCTGTAATCTTCCCCTGACGCCCGTCTTCTGTAAACACTCGCAGTGAGTTTTGGCAGCCTGCGGACTGCTGTGTAGAAATGGCTTTCAGATGCCTTCAACAAAGCGCTTGTTTTCTGGCTCAAGCGCTGGTGTACTTTTGGTCACAATTGGAAGAGATTTAACCACAGCATCTGTCACTGTAAGCGGACCGTGTGAACCACAGATGCTGTGACCCAGGGATCATGAACTCTGACCTTTTCACAGCCTTAAAGCATGGCCACCCTTCCAGCTTTCTATTCTGACTCCTTCTGTTTCTCTTCGTCTGGCTCTATATTCCCTTTGCCTCTCTGTCTCTGAAAGGCTCAGGTCATTCAGCTAATGAGTGCTCTCCTATTTAAGGCCAGCTCCGTGGCCCTAAATAGATCCCTTTAGATCCTTTAATCGTTCCACGGAGGCCCCTCCCTTTCTGTGTGATGAAGTTCTGAATGCAACGAGACTCCGTCTACCGACAACATCCACCTACTCGCACGGGGTACCTTTGTCCTGACAACCCAAAACGGACTCGTGTCCCGGGAGCTGGACCATGTTTTCATACCTGAGGAGTCCGCAGTATATTGTGAGTAGCTGGGTGTGTGCTCTCCAAAAGAAAGCTCAGTGTAAGTGAACGTGTGGAGGCTTGGGCTACTTGGCTGCTAGATAAGTAGAACAGGTGTTAGTGGCTGTTGGTTACTGTCATGATAGGTGACATGGTCTGCTACAGTTCTAATACTGAATCAGCATTTATGTGTACAGTCACTTTTTATCTAGTTAGTTTAATGAATTATTCTACTGTTCATAGTTTCATATTGAAATATCTTTTAAATAGTTTAACATGTACTGTTTTTCTTTTCTTCAAGAATTATACTGAAGAGTTTATTAATGATTTCTAGCATTTCTGCTGTGAGTGGTCTTCAGTTATTTATACTAGAGGCAGAGGTGATGTCACACTGTGTGTCAGGGAACATCTATCTATCCGTCCATTAGTCACACTCCCTTGTCCTTCAATCAATCAATCAATCCATCTTTATTCATAACGTGCTTTATATACAATTATTGCAACTCCTTTTCCCATCCCTCTCCCACAGATTTAAAAGCATGATCACATTTATACCCCCCAACCCAACCCCCATGCGCGCACACATTCAAGAGCAACAATAAAGAGGACATTTGGCCGAGTACAGATGAGCCAGGTAAAGTAAGGAAATGCCATCGAAGGAGACATTTGCACCGGCAGCAGCAGATCAACAGCAGCAGCCAAGGCACTGACACAGGGCACCCAGAGAAGGCAAGGCTGAGACCCCCCACCTCCACCCAAGCGCTACCTGAAGAGCACCCAGGCAGCCCCAGCAGACCACCGCTGCCAAGGCAGAGGGCTCCCATAGAGGAAACACTGGCAGGAAGATTAAAATAACTGGTTAGAATAAAAAAATAAACAGTGGAGAAATATAAGAGTAAGTAGCAATACATTGATCAAATATAAGCAAGTAAAACATACCCTGAGGTCCTCTGGCTGCCATATGACCATTTAGACACTTAAAAACCTTTAAAATAATCTTAAAATCGATCCTAAAACATACGGGGAACCAATGCAATCAATTTAAGACTGGTGTAATGTGAGCTTCTGCCTCCTGGTCTTTGTCAGGACACGTGCTGCTGAATTTTGTAGAAGTTGTAAACCTGGGGGTTGTAAACCAAATTGTGTTGCATTTTTGGAAAAAAATATATTTTTTAATGCATTTTGCACAATACATGTTCTTTAAATGTCTCCGTGTTGGCCCGAGAGAGAATGGGGTAGATGATTAAAAAACTATTTTAGTCATGTTTTTCATGTGAAGGATAAAAGTCAGCTCAGAATCAAAAATCCTTAGAGCTGTGGGACGGCTTCTTGTGCAAGAGCACTATCTCTAATCTAAGATTCTACAAATAATTTAAAGCAAAGTTTAAGATGTCATTTTAAATTATCTTTAGAATCTGTAAACAGCAATGAGTGTGTCTCCGATTCAAAAACTATAAGGCCTGGTTCATGCGGCAAGAGTTTAAAATGATTGTACGATTTCCAAACCTTGAGTAACCACACAAATGGTGATTAAAAAAAATCATGGATATAAAAGTCTTGGTCCAACACTGACAATGACGAGACACCGCGCACAAACAGATTTCTCTCACTAACATTTCCAGATCAGATGGAAAATCTCACAAAACTTAATGAGATCAGGCGTGCTTCGGAGTAAATAAACATGGCAAAAGAGGAGGACAATAGGCTAGACGCTTCCAAGGTCTGTCACCTCGCTTTTTTATTGGCTACTCGTCACATTCAACAGGCTGCATGGTTGTTGGTTTTCGTAACACACCACGCATGCCGTGATATCGGGCCAAGACGATCCACTATGTTGGATATCCCGATTAATGAACGCAGCGGTCCTAACGTCCTTCTGATCAATTTGCTGCTTTGCAACGTTAATCAAACATCCCCCATGAACTGACACCCTGTTGCAGATGGCTTTTTTTTATACCAATTTTGAAATTATTAAAACTGCTAGTACACTTGGGTATGGTGTGTTCACTCCAGGGCTGTAATCAACCAAAGAAATTCTTGGTCGACTGAAACCCTGGAATTCCGACCAACAATCGACTAATTTGTGTGTGTGTGTGGGGGGGGGGTGCTCTGACAGCATTTTGCATTACGTGCATCTGCGCAATATACTACGCCATGATTACTGCAATTGCTCTAAACGGCAAGGCAATTCAGGGACAATGATCTTTATTAAACATGCCAGATCAAGACAAGTACAAACGGAATAAAGCTGTGCATTGGGCTCAAAACAAAGACTAGAGCTAGACAGACGACCGGTTTATGTGAGAGTTCTTTTGATTACTGTTTTGTACGGCGTGATTGCGGCCAACAGCAGTCGGCATTAAAGCTTTCGATTACAACCATTGTCTGCATCTATCGGAGAACATTACAATATTTTAAACATTCAGGCCTGTAAGGCCCACATCATGTTTTTACACGTTTTTTTTCCCGCTACCATTTACTGCGTTCCGGGACCTGTGCGCGTCTCTGGTCATGCCTGCGCTGTCATGTACTTTGCATTCCGGCACCTAATGATTTACAAACTAAGCACTGAAGCCACAGCACGTTGAATAACATGGACGTTCTTCGATCTTCCTGTAGACCGTTAAAGCAATATCACACGAGAGGCAGCGCTGTTGTAGCCTACTCTAACATCAGCACCGATCAGCTCTCATGGAATGTCTCTTGTCCAATCAAATTTCAAAAATTAACACGGCATAAAATTGACCAATCAGAATTTTGGTCGACTCGGAACGCATCGACCAATACGTCGACCAGTCGACTAGGACTTTACAGCCCTAGCTCATTAGCAACAATCTGATTTTTGAATAGGGGCAGGTCAGACTGTAAGTGATGGAATTCCAGTCAACAGCTGTTAGCTTGGTGCATCTTTTTATTTTCTTTTTGTTTGTAGTTTTATAAGAATTTGTAAGTAAACTGATGATCAGCCTAAAAACCCAACTGTAGCCAGTTATTCCACTAAGTTTAGAGCAGAATACCAAGGGTAACAAATGAATGTGATTGTAATATATATTTCTATGTGGTTGGTATCTGCTGAAAAGCTAGAGTTTTCTGTTCCACAGGGATAGTGTGTGTATCCATATGGAGTTCAGCCCTGGTAGAGGCGGAGGCTTAGAGGCACTTCATGTAATATTTATGAAAAGTAAGTGCACTCCTTTAAGGCTTAACTGCATAACTTAGAACATGACTGCAACCTATTGGGTCGTTGAGTTTCTGGACAATCCTCTCCCAGAATTAAACAGCTATATTTGACTATTTACATCAATTCTATTTGATATAGCGTATAACTAGAGATTAAGAAAAAAAAAATGATGCCCAATGTCAATGATTTCTTCTGCTCTGTCTTTGCTACCATGGTGACCATTTGTGCACTTAGGATCGTTTACCTGAAAGAAAGTCTTTAACTGATTGAGCGGACAGATTGAACATAGAAAAGATTATCCTAAAAAAAATAGGAAAAGATGACTACCTCAGAAAAGTAGATATAGTCTACCCTTTGAACATTTTTATTTTTATTCACGTAACAACCTCAAACTTAACTTATTGGGATTTTGGGTGCATGATTGTGAAGTGGAAGGAAAAAAGAGAAGAAAAAAAAGTATGATGCATTTGTATTCATCCGTCCCAAGTTAATACTTTATGGTAGAGCTGGTTGATCTGAACAAATAAATTTTTTCTGATCCATATTGAGCAATTTCAACTTTTCTAACAATACAGTTTCTAAGATGGCAGCAGTTTTTAACATGAACTAAAAAAAAAAATATTTTTAAAACTTGCTATAAGTTAAACCCCCTAAATTCCACGAATATTGTGGCATATTATTTATAACTACTAAAGAAGAGGAAAAAAATAACAGTACATCAACTAAAAAAGTGTAACCCTGTAAAGGATTGCAGATATGTTTTAACACAAGCATAAAAAAAGCAAATCATTGTTACAGAATCTCTTTTCAGTCTGGTAAAAATGCCATCCCTCTTACTCTTTGTCTATCATATTGAATACTAAAGCCTAGCTCTTATCATTTAGTCATTTTCTGTTCCTCAATAAAATATAGAAATAGTTTTATTGCCCAGCATCATGTAGGTCTACCTTTTTGCTGCAAGTCTTTTGGGTAGTGCTGTGTTGAAAAAATTGATTCCATGATTCGAAATTGATTCTTTTAAAAACTCCTAAACACCGATTCGTACATCCAAAGATCGATTTAACCCTTTAATCTTGTTTGCCCTTTTTACAGCCAAAGTAGGAGAAAAAAAAAGTCCAGACGGACATTTTGAAGCTTAGCTGTTAAAGGGTTAATACAGTTTCCCTCTGTGAACTTCAACCCCACCCACTTTTGCGTCAATGAAATCAGGAATGTGCGCTACCTGTAAAGAAATGTAAACATGGCGTTGGACACTAGTGGTACCATTAGCCTATTGCCAGCTTTAAAGGTAGGCTGCGGTCTGGCACCATTCGGGGTTCAGAACAGACAAACAGAAAGATGAGCTTGATGGAAGCATTGTCAAGGCCTGCCTAATGGAGGTGAAGTACTGCGGAACTATGACCAACTTTGGGAGCCACATGCTGCGACATCACTAAGATCTCTTGTCCAAACCGTCCACCGAGCCACAACAGGTGAAACACTAAAACTACCAGACAGTTCTGCACATTCTCTCAAAATAACTGAGGCGATTCCAGCCTTCATTTGCAAGGAAATGCAGCCGTATGCTTTTGAAAAAAAAACAAACAGAATATGGCCACTGGCTTCAGGGTTCAGGCGGCTAATGATCAATGATCAAGACCACCTAATGCACTCAGCTTTCAATTCATGCAGTTGACTTTCATTAGTGTGAACGCTGTAGGCATTCACACTCTTGAGATCCTGTTTCTCTTTATTCTTCCGTCTTATAGTTGCTTTCGTATGTTTTTTTGAACTTTAACTACTTCTGCATACTTAGTGCTATTTTAACCATTCAACTTTTCAATTATTCTGCTCTTTCCGGCTATATCTTTTGGTTTTCATAACCTTTATACTTTTTATAATCAACTTATAATAAACTTTTCTTTGCTCCCATTGAAATGAATGGAAAACTTCAAAAATTCAAATACATTTCGCCTGTTTTGCAAAACGAACTACTTCCACATACTTCCACTTAGAAACACCATTCAAATCTTAAAATGCAGTCATACTCTTCAGCTATTACTGTATGTCTCGGCTTCTTCAAATCAATCAAAAAGTAGGTTTTCAATTTTTGATTCAGGAAATGTCACCAAAATTTATGTGACAGTTACAGTTTTTTGGCAAATCGACCCGAAGCAAAGTGGCCGCACCCAGGAGGGAACATTGGAATGCATTGGGACTGAGCAAAAATTCTGAGGAGGACAGCTGGATTCTGACTCGTATTCGTAAAGTCATATCTCATTAACGATGCGACGTAGAAACATGAGCCTTATGCCAATATAACTTCAGACCTTCCTGACGCTCATGATTCAACAACTTTTTTTGATACCTGTTACCGTTTCTCCATTATTTTTAGTCGTTTGACTGTATCAAATCTGCTCTTCGCTAAAACGGCTCAGATTAAAAAATGCCAAAATCCTGCTCATTTTTACAAAATCACTGCTCCTAGACGGACTGAGGTACACTCACGAAACGAACCATGATTCTTCATCAAAGCCTGCTGATACTTACAGTGAAAGAATAATTTCGATAGGCCTTATATTTTCCGAGCAAGAGGATTTAGTTCGGGACTAAGGAAGGACAGATTGTTTCCATCAAATTTGTTAACAAATTCAACGTAATTTTACGGCTGTAATGTTATATTTTCAACAAATTGAGTGGTTTGAGAGCGTTCCCCTATTCGTTCCGATAAAAACGGTACATTGGTGACGTCGATACGCCTTACGGTTCTTAAGTTATTAAGAGTAGTTCGGAAGCTGCGTTACCTGTTAAAACGGCAGAGAAATTAGGAGACATAAGTGAGGTGCTGCACTTAGGCTGTCTCCCCCAGTGAGAGCCTGCGTGTGATTGGTCGAAAAATGGCAAGCCTTTTTCTTTGCTTTAGGTGGAGCTCCCTCTTGTGGTAGAAAAGAGAATTACTATACATTATGGCCTCCACTGTAAAACTTACGTTTCAGGGTTATTGTAAGACATCTCAAACAACTTGTAGATTTAATACAAATCAGTTCACCAGGACCTTTGATTACTCTGTAAAATATGATGATCAATACAGTCTCATAGGTACTAGGCAGGCAACAGCGGCCATTTTACTGTTCCAACACCTGGAAAACAGTGATTACTTTTTAAGGGCAATTACACAGACTTGTATGTTTAGGCGATTGCAGGCATTCTAAATGGAGTAAGATATTGTTAGCTAACTTGCTATTGTTATCCATTATACTAACACTAGCATTTAAGCTAACATTAGCATTTTAGCTAATTTTGACTTAATAGCTAAAGTTAACATACAGAATGGATTGAGATACATTTAACCAACATGTTAGTGTTTGCCAACATGCTATCTGTGGCATTTAAGCTAACCTTAGCATTTAAGCTAACATTAGCATTTAAGCTAACATTAGCATTTTAGCTAATTTTAGCTATCATTTGGTTTTTGGGTTGATTGTAACATACTGAATGGTTTGAATTATTGTTAACCAATATGTCCATGTTTGCCAACATGCTACCAATAGCTTTTTTACTAACCATTGCAATGTAGCTCATTTAAGCTAACGATAACATTTTAGCTAATTTTGACTTAACTGCTAAAATTAACATAATGGATGGATTGAGTTACTGTTAACCAAAATGTTGGTGTTTACCAACATGCTATCTCTAGCATTTAGGATAAAATAAGAATTTTAGCTAATGTTCACTAATATTAGTATTTTAGGAAGATTTTAACATACTGAAAGGATTAAGTTCATGGTAACGAACATGTTAGTTTTTGCCAACATGCTATCTGTGGCATTTTAGCTAACATTAGCATTTTAGCTAACATTAGCTATTATTTGGTTTTTGGGTTGATTTGAACAAAATGAACGAGTTAAGTTATTGTTAACCAATGTATTTATGGTTGCCAACATACTACAAATAGCTTTTTTGCTAAGCATAGCAATTTAGTTAATTCAAGCTAACAATGGGATTTTAGATAATCATTTAATTATTTAGAATATTTTAACACACTGAAAGGATTAAGTTTATGGTAACGAACATGATACTGTTTGCCAACATGCTACCACTAGCATATCACTTAGTATCAAAATTTAAGCTAATTTAACTAACACTTCCCTTTAAGCATATTTTTGTTATACTGAATGGATTGAATTATTGTTAACCAACATGTTTGTGTTTGTCAACATGCTACCACTCGCATTTTAGCTAACATTAGCATGTTAGCTAATTTTCAATAATATTGGTGTTATAGCTTGTTGTCAATTTACTGGACATAATAAGTCTTATTTTAACCAACATAGTTGTTTCCCAACATGCTACTACTAGCATTTTGGGTAATAATTGGAATTTAGCTGATTTTAGGTAACACTGGCCTTTTAGCTAATTGTGAATTTTTCTATGCAGTAGGGTTGGTAGACTACTTTTCTTTTTTCTGCTGATTCTGTGCAATACACTTCAGCAAGTCTTCTACAGTTGACTTCAAATACTTCAGGTACTAGGCAGGCAACAGTGGCCATTTTACTGTTCCAACACCTGGAAAACAGTGATTACTTTTAAATGGCAGTTACACAAACTTGTGTGTTTAGGCGATCTTAGGCATTAGAAATGAAGTAAGATATTGTTAGCTAACTTACTATTGTTATCCATTATACTAACACTAGCATTTAAGCTAACAGTAGCATTTTAGCTAATTTTGACTTAATAGCTAAAGTTAACATACAGAATGGATTGAGATACAGTTAACCAACATGTTAGTGTTTGCCAACATGCTATCTGTGGCATTTAAGCTAACATTAGCGTTTTAGGTAATTTTGACTTAATAGCTAAAGTAAACAAACTGAATGGATTAAGATAAAGTTAACCAACATGTTAGTGTTTGCCAACATGCTATCTGTGGCATTTTAGCTAACATTATCATTTTAGCTAACATCGGCATTTTAGCTAATTTTAGCTATCATTTGGTTTTTGGGTTGATTTTAACAAACTAAATGGGTTGTTATTGTTAACCAATATGTTCATGTATGCCAACATGCTAGCAATAGATTTTTTTCTAACCATAGCAATTTAAGACTTTCAAGCTAACAATGGAATTTTAGCTAATTTTGACTTGGCAACCAAAATTAACATAATGAATGGATTGAGTTAATGTTAACCAACATGTTGGTACTTACCAACATGCTATCTCTAGCATTTAAGCTAAAAATAACATTTAAGCTAACATTAAAATTTCAGCTAATGTTATTAATATTTGTATTTGAGGAAGATTTTATCATACTGAAAGTATTAAGTTCATGGTAACGATTATGTTAGTGTTTGCCAACATGCTTTCTGTGGCATTTAAGCTAACATTAGCATTTGGTTTTTGGGTTGATTTTAACATACTGAATAGGTTGAGTTATTGTTAACCTATATGTTCATGTTTGCTACCATTTTTTTTTTACTAACCATAGCAATTAAGCTCATTCAAGCTAACGGAATTTTGGCTCGTTTTGACTTAACAGCTAGAAGTAACATAATGAATGGATTGAGTTACTGCTAACCAACATGTTGGTGTTTACAGACAAGCTATCTCTAGTATTTAAGCTAAAATTAACATTTAAGCTAACATTAGTATTTTAGCTAATGTTCGCTAATATTTGCATTTTGGGAAGATGTTAACATACTGAAAGGATTAAGTTGGGTAACGAACATGATACTGTTTGCCAGCATGCTACCACTAGCATTTAAGCTAACACTAGTATATCAGTTAGTATCAAAATTTAAGGTAATTAAGCTAATTTTAGCTAACACTTCCCTTTAAGCTTATTTTTATTATACTGAATGGATTTAATTATTGTTAACCAACATGTTTGTATTTGGCAACATGCTACCATACGCTTCCGTACATTTTTTGAACTTCAACTACTTCTGCATACTTTGTGCTATTTTAACCATTCAACTATTCTGCTCATTCTGCTTTTTCCGGGTATATCTTTTTGTATTCATAACTATTATACTTTTCATAATATTCAACTTTTTATTTTAGCTAATTGTGACAGTTTTTCTTTGTGTTAGGGTTGGCACACCCCTTTTCTTTTTTCTGCTGTTTCTGTTTATTACACTTCAGCAAGTCTTTTACAGTTGACTTCAAATACTTCAGCCATTTTCTGCAAATAAATTAAGCTTACAGCATTCACACTGCATTTTCGCAGGAAATGCAACTTTTTCTAGTTTGGATTTAGATCTGAACTTTGACTTGACCATTCTAACAGAGGAATATGTTCTGGTGCAAACCCTTCCACTGTAACTCTGGGTGTGTTTTCAGGCTCTTTGTCCAGCTGGAAGATGAACGTCCACCTTGGTCTCAAGTCTTTTCTAGCCTATAACAGGTCTTCATCGCACTGTGTTTACCCTCATCCATCTTCCCATCAACTCTGTCCAGCTTTCTTTTCCACTGAAGAAAAGCATCCCCCCAGAATGGTTCTGCTTCCACCATGTTTTATGGTGGGGATTATGTTTTTGTCATGTGAAGAGTCAGTTTTCCGACGGGCGACACTTGCAGGTTGGCCAATGGATTTAGTTTTGGTCATTCCACATTTGCTGTGTCCTGTTAATGCAGTGTTTCTCAAACTTTTTTTATCATTCCCCACTTTGGACAAAGGAGCATACACAAGCTCCCCACTGTGGAGGAGTGATGGAAGCCCTAACGGGCCTCAGGTGGCTGGCTGAGCTGGCAGAGAACAGTGGAAGTTGGTGTTGGTTTTCAGTACGAAGCAGGAGGAGGAGCTGACCTTCATCTCACTCGGCAGGGAGGGGCAAATTCAGATGAACCTGAATGGGCGGCTGACGAGGACAGACTCTGTCAGCGAACACTGTGTGTTGGAGCTGAAGGCGCTGTCACATCCCATAATATCAACTCTCTCCTGTCTACAAACTCGGGTGATTGAAGCTTCTCTTTAAATCAGAACAAGTTGGGGTTCTTCAACCTGTCGGCCATGTCTGTCACACTCTTACCCTCCCTAAGAACAAAGGATGGAGAACACTACGGTACAGTTTACACCCACATCCTCCTCCTCGTCTCCCCGGTAACAGCAGCAGTCGGCTCTACCTTTTATGAGGCGTCATTATTCTCCTTTCTTCCCATCTTTGTTTCTGTAACTGGACATTTGGTCTCGTTTAGGGGAGGTAAATAAACCCATGTGACAACTCTTATTAACCCACACTTTCAGTGCCCCCTCTCTCCTCCTGTCATTGTCAGACAGCCAGCTGTTGATACTGGGCTTGACTGACTATTGTTTTCCGCCGTACCAAGAACCCCTCTGTCCCAGCCTGTCTCTGCACTTCATGTGGCGCAGCCCCAATAGACCTCAGACATACTACTGCGAGTTTCCCTCGGGCCAGGGCCGTCATAGCCCGACACTCTGAGTCACCGGCTGTGATAGGAGTTTGTGCCGAGATGTTCTCCTACCTTCGATATGGTGTGATTATGAAAGCTGCTAATGAGTTTCAGTGGCATCCAACAGCGTAGCATGTTGGCATGAACACATTGCTGCTCTGCCGGCGTTGTCATGGAGCTTCTTTTCGTTTATCCTCCTCTGATGATGCACACGGTTGGGAGGTTTTTAGGATATCGGCACGTGATTCTGGAGCATCCTTTGTTTTCTAAGAAATAAATCTTTTTTGTCTGCTGTCATAGTTCTGCGTTTTAGCTCAAAGGTCATTTGAAAACTGTTCTTTGAGTCTCTATATAGCATATGAAACTTGGTTGTGGCTGAAAATTCCCCAGGAACTCTGATAAATAGGCAAATACATCCCATTATAAAGCCCTAGAAAGGAAAGACCACCCACTCATGAATATTAAATGAGCTGCGTACTGATTGGCTGGTTTACCCAGATGGCTTTATGACGATAGGGTTGATGGTTCAATTATAACTAACAGTTACATACTGCCAACATTGAAGTGGGCGGGTACATGTAGGCTATATTTAAGGGTGCGTGTCTACGGCCAATGATGTGTTATCAGAGCTTTGCCCAGACTGGCCCATTACGAATTTGCATAGAAAGCAGGACGGAGACGTTACCGACTTTTGGTGTGGTACATTTGACATCCCAAACTGACTAAATTAAACGACAAGGTAAATGCGGTTTTGAATTCTAGGACTTCTCCCTTGGATGTGCGTATTATGTATAGCTACTAGCAGTGGTGGCGGGTGGTTATATTTGTAAGGGGGGCTAACAGCGATATATTAAAATGCTGCAGTTTAGATTCCAACAATGCAAAGTATCCAATTTGAAATAGGAAAAAAACCTGCTTTAAAACAACAATGTCCCTTTTAAGCACAAAAAAACACCATTAAAAAAACAAGCTTACACAGAACATCTTCATCTCATTATGGGTTTGAACTATAATTTATCCTGCTGATTTTTTTCTTCTGTTAAAAAACCTAGCATAACATTGCACCCTGCTCATTAACACAATTACTGATCATACTGATAAAATCAAACAAAACACACACTGGAAAGAGTTTTTATTTAAATCAAGAAGAGAAGCTCACTCCGAAAACTTTTCTGGGATTCAAAAAGGTTAATAACCGCCTGGTTGAAGTCCAGTGATTGATGGATGCCAATCTTAGCCGCTGCCATACCTGTCTACATCAAACCACACCCACAGACACTTGCCATAGGGGTATGTAACTGCAGCACGTTGTTCGTTTATCATAATTGCCTAAAGCCTGATACCTTGGACTGAACAGAACTAGCCCCAATTAGCAGCAAATTGAGGAGATGTGGTAAACAAACTCTCAATCACTCCGTACCGCTAACTACATTGAATCTAGCAAGGCTGTTTGGGCTGTGAAAAGTTAGCCCTTAGGGGAGATTTTGCGTTTTTTTTGTGTGACGGTTGGGCACCAGTGGTGGAAATTTCACAAAATGTGATGCAATATTTTTAATTTGTGTTTAAGAGATGGCTGTTTTTAACGTTTTCATTGTTCTAAACATTGGGGACGAGGCCTCTTATACCAGCCATCCGTGGCTACCAGACATTGTATGGGGTTGGTCCTTGTTTATAATATAAATCTGTTTTCTGAACAAAGAAATCCGAGGTATGTAATTCCTATTATACTATTTGCAGTCTACTATATGTGGACTGAATCTGTTAAACGACAACTAAAATATCGGAGACAAAAACACCATATGCACATTTAGCATCTGTGCTGTTCAAACATTACCTTGATGTTTTCCACATTCTCGGTTTGCTGTGTTCAGGATGGAAGGAGGCCTTTCTCCTGCATCAACTGACTTGTTTATTTTAACATCCATTTTACTTCATTTCCTCTTTTCTTCATTTTTACATCCAAGCTTCTCGGCAACGCAGCCGGTAGCACGACTGTAGCAGAGCCAAGAAGCTGTCATTAAGCTTGCAGTTAGCTGTCCGACTCATCCTGTTGTTTTCCTCTCGGTTGCTCAGGATTTGTAGGAAGTTCTAATTTGATTGTAAAAGGAAGAAACTAAAAACCAAACACCTCCACTGCTGCAGAGCTTTTCTCTGAACCGTATCTTTAAAAGAAACAGTCCTGATTTCACCACTTGTCACCTTTATCGTAGGCTGCTTTATTCATTCTTTTCATTCCTCACCACAAAAATGGACGTTCTACTAATATGTGGAGAGAAATTGTACATGACATTGTACAATTTTAACAAAGTTACTAATAGGAGATCAAGAGCCATAGTCAACTTTTGTGATGCATGTTTTTCAAAAGCCAGTCGATGGTAAACTGCCGTTCAACATGGTACCATAAATATTCATAACATCAATGCATGAGCCAAGTAATGGGTGCAAGATCACAAATTTACTGTCAAAACAAATTAAAAGGATGACGGTCTACAGAACTAGATGGGATCTTATTCCAGCAGAAAGTTTTCAAACTGTAGATTTTCTAAAAGCAGATGGGTGATAGCATCTGTTCTGGGACCAGATGTAAACATTCACATATGGATGGATGTTAACTGTGTTTCCTATTGCTTGTGTAAAAGTTTTTCATTCATAGACGGACCAACTGTTACAGTGTAAATATGTTTGCCTGTAATTAAAAGGTTTTGTAATTTCACCCTAATTGTGTGATTTTGTTTCAGCGGCCCCTCTTTACACCTTATCTCCTGTTTCTCGCCTCCATCAATCCCCAGAACTCTCCGCTGTCTCTCGATCAGTTTCCACATAAACAGAGCAGATTTCAGGAAATATGAAGGAACTGCTTAAACCACAATTAGCAGCCGCCCATACTAGTAAGATAGCAAATGAGCTTCTGGGGGTATTAAAAGCTTTAAAATACCTTGTTGTTGAAAGTGTGCTATACAAATAAAATTGCCTTGCCTTTCAACGTACATTAACATTGTAAAGAGTTATCATTTGCTTTAGTAGGGTAGTTTATTCTCCCTGCTGATATCTATAAAATACAATTTGTAATGGATCAGATATGAAGTAATGCTACACTAGAGAAACCTTTCCTGTATGATCTTAAAGCTTCTAAAGTTCTGTTTGGCTGGTTTTAAACTTGTTTCTTATGATGTTGGTCTTTTACTCCCTTTGAGAACTGATTCTGGTAACTAAATTACTTTTCATACTCTTCCAGTGGAATTTAAACCATTGTCTTTACTCCCCTAGGCATCTCCCAAAGTTACTGAGTCATGGGAAAATACGGATACAGATGGTCATTGTAAAATAGTAGTACATCTAGACTACTATTTACCAGGATCTAAAATAATTTAATTGTGTGAAAAACACACCACAGATTCCACTGTCATTAATCATCATGCCAAAATCGTACCTTTTACATTGCCATTTTGTCCCTTTCTACTTCTGTCTTATACCAATGCTACTACTACTTAAAACTGTGTACGAATATATTTAGCTTTGCACTTACGTACTTCTTCGATTTTTGGAAATAAATTGCATTTATTTTGGATTCTGACCTGATGAAACAAAAATACCTTTGAACAATCTTGTGTTGGTACATGATAATTGAGTCACATAACCATATTCCTTTTAGTATGGAGTATAAGTAGAGTTTAGAAGATTGCTGGATCTTATTGGTTATTGAAGAGGATGTGAAACATCTTGCTGCCAGGTACAAATTGGTTCCTTTTTTGGTACTAAATATCTAGTGGTAGACAGCTTAATTTTGTCCTTGGAAAAATCTGGTACAAATTGATCAAAACAGCCAATGAGATTTCCTGTAGTTGATTGTAACACCAAGTGCAACACACTACTCTGTATGGTGCAGGCTTTATGCAGATGATAGCCTACCTAACTGTATGTAACTGTTGAGGTTGAAAAGCTGTCCGTTAAGGGGAGATACCTCTGTAGCCATCCCACTTTAACTGGAAATACTTACCTGGGGCCCTCTACGGGTCAGGATGGAATGACCAGTCAGGCTCTGATGCTAAGGAGATGGGTTATCTGACTTTGGAGCTGCTGTCCTCCTGAGAGGCGTTGGCAAAGACGAGATCATCTGGTTGATATCATCACACGGCGAAACCATGAACAGTTCATGCGGACTTGAAAATGACTGGTCCACTGTTGTGATCTTGCCGACACATCGACGTGTAAAACTGATTTTGACTTTGATTCTGGGCTTCTTCATTTTTTTTTTTTTTTGCTCAAAGATTAGCCCTCGTGTGACCATGGATCAGATGTCTCCTTTCTTCTAATAAATTGACCAAGGAGGAACAAGTCTGTTCTCATCTTCCTCTATTACAACGAATGTGCAAAGTATTTATACATTTCTAACATTCTCTTTAATTATTCCCACCCTGTCGATTAAAGTTTGAGCTGAGCCTCATAAGGAATAAGAGTGTCTAACTTAGCGTGATGAAATAAAACAACAAAAGCTCAACAAACAAACAAAAGCTATTGGCCTCAACAAAAGCTACTGGCCGTTCCAGACCCTTGTCCAGTTGCATACATCCATTACATTTAACATGTTGCTTTGCTTTTTCCAGTATAATAAATCTGGCCATGTCTGATTTGGTTTGCCCCTCAACCCAAGGTACACTCCATTATCACCTCAGATGCCTCACTGTTTGATTTGATAAAGATTACATCTGGTTCTGAAGGCATCAGGATGTTAACCACTGGTCGGTTCAGGCACTTCTGTTCCATTAGTCTTAAAGGTCTCATTTTCAGAAAAATACTTGTCCTTTTTGAAATACGATCGGTCTCTTTGAGTTGCATATGCATAAACATTTTCTCTAACTTCCGTTGCCTTCATTAGCCACAGAAAGCAAATAATCGAAAAGGCTAGTCTCTTCGTCAGAGAACTAGTATTCCTGGTCTTGCTTTCCTTGGCTCAGATTCTGACTTTGCCTCGCCCAATCAGTCAATTAGTAGCCAGAGAATTGTACTAGAGTAATTAGCCTGAACCAATCCCGCTCAAGGTATTAGGACAAGATTAGACATTAATTGGGTTTCTCGGCTGTCAGACATCGAGGAGGTCTGCTAAGCCGCCAGTTCAGCTCCATTCTCCCTGCCACTAATATATATATATATATATATATATATATATATATATATAGATAGATAGATAGATAGATAGATAGATAGATAAAAAAGAGAGAAATCTGAAAACCAAATGGTTCGTAACATGCGGTGGCACAGTCTGCTGCTCTGATCTGTTAATAGCCAGAGCCGAGGGCGCATGGATCAGACGGCAGCTGGAAATGTCTGTCGCGTATGCAGCCTGGGTGCTGCTCTTTTCATGCCTTCTGCGCCTGACTGCTGTAATACAGTCTGTGAGGCTGCATAAGTGATGCTGATAAACGGCCCTGAAACAGGCACGCCATCTGTGGAAACATTCATTAGGCAAGTTCTCACGGTGTGAGGTGTCAGAATGTAATCTAATGTTCACTGGTTTTAATACAGAACAGTATTTTGAGTCTTTGGACTCTGAAACCCCCCCCCCCCCCCCCCACTTAAATTGAGAATTAGGTTTTTATTTGAAGCTTGTCTCATTGGAGAAGCTGAAGGATTTCCTTCAGCTCCTCATCATTAGATTGTCCCTCAAACCCCTCTGCTAGTAAACAGAACAAATAGTTGCTGTCAGGCTTCTGGCAGCTCATCTGACTTCTGCAGCCAGAATTCATTCATGAGAGCCCTTTCTGCAGGAGCTACCACATCCTGTTCCTCCCCTGATATTGGCTGGTTATGCAGTGTAACAGATTGCAGCGCAGCTTCGTCGCCCCGTCCTACAAAACGCTGACTGCCGGCCTCACACGTCGACGGGAGAGTACAGATTCAGACTGCCCGGGCTCCTGGAGGCATTTGCTTTCTCTCAGCCTCACCCTGCAAGCGTGTAATGTGCATGGCAGGTTCAGGAGATAATGCCTGTAAGGAAACAACAAAATCAATCGTACATGTGGAAACAGGGATGCATGTATCTCTTCCTTATCTTGCCTTCAAACTTAAGCAGCAGCATCACCTGAAACATGGTGGTGGCAGCATCATGCTTTGGGGGAGGCTTTTCTTCAGCAGGGACAGTGAAGCTGGCTTGAGTTGATGGCAAGCTGGATGGAGGTAAATACCGGATAATCCAGTGTTAGAGGCTGGGGTGCTTTAATTGAATAGTTTAGATCAAATCGTGATCATCTGTTAAAATGGCCCAGTCAAAGTCCAAACCTAAATTATACAGAGTTTCTGTGTCTGCAAGACTTGATGTTTAGACACATCAGCAATAGCTCGTGCTATTTTGCAACGAAGAATCCAGTCTGTAGATGGGTGAAGCTAGTAGCGATAAACACTAAAGGACCATAACTGTAAAGTAAAGGCTGGAATAGAGTGGAAATATGATTTTTCACAATTGCACACTATAATTTAGATATTTCTTTTGTAAGAAAAACTGGAAAACCATGCATTAATTTCCTTCAACTTCACAATTCTGCCTTACTTTTAGTCTAAATCGCAAAAATTGCTCAATACATTACAGAATGTGGTCAAGTTTAGGGCGTATATCAATACTTTCCCAATGTGCTGTTAAAGAGAGGAGCGAGGTATAAATAGAGATGCGTACTGGACAGTGTGATCAAATGTGGCTTTCTGAATATGAACCACTCTAAGCAGATAGAAGGAATCCCTGCTGTAACGGAACAGCGGATGTGTCGGCCCTAGATTCAAAGCGTTTTGGTCTCACCGTGTCCACCTGAGCTCACCGAACTGGCCCTTCTCATGCTGCAGAATACACAGCGCGGTGCATCACACTGCGTCTTCCCCAATAACGGTGTCTCCCGACATGCACACGAGGCTGAGCGTTGCTGCAGGCTTCCCCCCCAACCTCAAAACCCCCCTTTTTGCTGCTTCTTCATTAACATTTCAAGCGGAGAGGCTTTGTTCTGCACAGTCGGGCCCTTCTGTTCCACCCACAGATGACATGAAAGATCTGAGATGTTCCTTGAACAATTCTGAGTTGGTAGAATTCTCTAAAAGGATGTCGGAGACATCGTTTCGACACAAAAGCTTCAAAATCGTCTGTCGATCATTTTCTGTACAGCCGGGCCAATTTCATGCAAGCTTCCTTTGTGTGCAGTATCTGAGCAGCAGCCAGTAAATAATTTCCCACTCAGCTCCCAACTCTTTATCAGAACCGGCATGTTTTCTTGTTTTTTCTTCACAGACCAAGTGACATTTTAGCTGAGCGTTATCAGCTCAGAACCGAAAGGTTAATTGCTTGCGTCTCTGTTAGCTTGTGAGCCTCAGCGGATCCTCTGGTCCATGAAATGAAGGTAGCCGCCATCGCTCTGAGGACTGAAAACATGCTGGCTCACGCTCATATCTGAGTGGTTTTTATTGTCGTTTTTCACTCGACAATCCTACACGTTGCTGACTCTAATAAATGCGTCTCGCACATATATGCAAACTCCATTTCCTTCAGTAAACTGTCCTTTTCCTTGTAGGCCCTCTCCTGGACTCCACACCATGCCTCATGTTCCTGCTCTGTTACAACAGGGACCCGGGGTTGGGTACAGGAGGGGGCTGGCTGGCTTGTGAAGTACAACAAATGTGTTGATGGCCGGGTTGGACAAATGTGGTCTGACTGACACCCAGCCATGTGGAAATGTAGGTTAATCTGGTCATATGGATGTGAACATCATCAGTCCTACCTCCAGGAGCAAAGGGAGAGGCAGCGACTACAAAGGCGGGGGGGGGCATTATTGGCAGAGGAAAAAGAATGAACATCGGGTTCAGATACAGAGGAACAGAGGAAAAGGGCAACTTGAGCGAGGGGAGTGGAGGAGGGTCAGAGGGCCAAGGACAAAAGAACAGAGGGAGCAGGTGAAGATCGATGTTGCTTTTTGGAGGTGGTACGCCTTCTCCTCCAACTCCCCACCCACCCCTTGCAGCCTCACTTCAAACGCTCCTCACTCTGACTGCCTGATTGGCCGAGTGTCTCCATGGTCACAGACTTGGTCGCCACGCCGTGGCACGCTTCCCTTAACCTGCTTTTGTGTGATACAGTTACATATTATGGAGAAACGCATTGATTGGTCTGAGACAGACGAGAGCTCAAGCTGCAGCACAAACCCTAGTCGTGCACCACAGCTCGTGCTTTATTGTGAACACTGATATTTGCTCACCTTTTCACACTGACTAAAGGTGCCACTTTAATCAGGCTCTACAGTTCATTTCATCTGCTGTTGAAGAACTACACAGGTGTGATTCAAATTCAATTCAAAAATGCTTTATTGATCCCAGAGTGAAATTAAGTGTTGTTGTAGCTCATGCTATTCACCTTTCTTCAAGGACTTGTTGTAAATGCTGATGGCTCAGGGCCTGTAGCGGTCTTTGTTGCAATGAAACTAGAGCCTCCGATTAAAGACGCTCTGTTGTTGTATGACAGTCTCATGAAGAGGATGCTCAGGAGTGTCCATCATTTTTTTGATTTTATGAAGAATCCCTCTTTCCATCATCATCTCCAGGGGTTCCACATTTGTCCCAAGAACAGAACCAACCTTCTTTATCAGGTTGTTGAGCCTTTTTTAATCCCTGGCTCTGATGCTGCTACCCCAACAGATGATGGCTGAAGAGAGAGATTACACTCTCCACAACTCACTTGTAGAAGATCTGCAGCATCTTGCTGCAAACCTTGAAGGACCTAAGCTTCCTCAAGAAGTACAGTCTGCTCTGTCCCTTCTTATAGACGGTTTCACTGTTCAGTCTCCAGTCCAGTCTGTTGTCAAGGTGAACTCTGAGGTATTTATACTCCTCAACCACTTCTCCCAAGATGCAAACAATGACTTAACTCTGTTTCTTTTGAAATCTGCAATCATCTCCTATTGTTTTGTAGCTGGGTTTCCAATCTCTGATTTTACTAAAGCTTTGAACCGCTGATGGCGGTTTGATATAGCTTTTCCACCAACAAAGAGCCGGTGCTAGTTCGGTGCTGGAGCCAGAGGCAGCACCAAATTTAGTTGGTACTTTCAACAAATTGGTTGTTTTTCCACCGACGCGGGGCCTACTTGCTGCTGCCTCATAACGTCATCTAAAGAGTTGCAATGCAGCTGTATACGCACACATGCGGAGAAGAAAACTGGAAGCGCGCCAACACAGAATGATTTTAACAATGGAGGAGTTGTCGTCGTGCCGTTACAGGCTTTGCTTTTGTGCCTGCTGGATTTCCAAAGATGTGTGCATAACATGTTCTTGGTGCACCATCAACTGTTGAGTAAAAGGCGCAGACAGCAGCGACTACGTTTGTAGAGAAAGTTAAATATGCAACATCACTGCAATGTGGGGGGAGGAGAAAGCGGCTTTTAGCAAGCACCAGCTCCAGCCCAGCAAGGAGTTGGTGCTTGTTTAAGCACCAGTTTGGAACTAAGAAACAGGTGCTTTGGTGGTGGATTACCAAAGAACTGGTTCCAAGTCAGGCTCTGGCACCGAACTAGCACTGGAACCAGCTCAGTGGAAAAGGCCCCTATTCAATTCTAGTATTGTAAGATTGAGAAAAAAAATCTCTACTAATATTAAATATTTTGTTTCTTTGTCTTATATTACTAGCAGAGGTAGGGTCACATCATATATATAGCTGTCTTTACCATTGTATAAAAGAATAGTTGTTACTGCGTCTAAAGCAGTGGTCTCTATGTATTCTGGAAATGTGCCCTATGTATTTCTCAAAAGCAATGTTCAAGCAACATTTTTTTGTACAATTTTTTAATAAATGAGAAAACATTAGATCAATATTAAGTATATATACAAATTAATATTTGTCAAAGTTACTAATTTTCATTTTTGTTTGAAATGCTGATATATATATATATATATATATATATATATATATATATATATATATATATATATATATATATATATATATATATATATATATATATATATATATATATATATATATATATATATATATATATATATATATATATATATATATACACACACACACGTGTGTGTATATGTATGTATATATACACACACACGTGTGTGTATATGTATGTATGTATGTTTTGGGATGTTTCGGAATAAAGTCCTCCTCCTCACAAAACTTATTTCTTTTCTGACCATTGCTCTCAAAATCAGCCACAAATAAGTATCCAAGATGATTGACAGAAAAACTGACAAGGTATGAAACAAGGTTTTGGTTTTTTTGTTGGTTGGTTTTGTTTTGTTTTTTATCCAAAACGATAGATCCCTGAACATTAGCCTTTTAATGGTACATGTATTCGTATTTTTTGGTAACAAATCCAGCTGTTTTCTATCTAAACACATGCAGAATGTTTATGTGCAGAACTCAGAGCGCGGTGAAATGTTTCTGCAGTGCAACTTTAAAAAGTGACACCAAAAGAAAACAGAAAGGACTCCCAGCTATCATTAAACCCTGCTATTTGGGAATATTAGAGGTAACTTACATTAATAACTTTGTCAGCGAACACATCTTTCAACATAACATGGTCCATAACACGCTCTGCACTGAACTGAATGACTCACATGAAACCATGTCAAGCGGAATGTGAACATTACTACTAGAGAAAAACCAGCTGACATCAACACGGCTACCAGTGACATCCAGTCAGCCCAAACTCCTTATTCTGGAGAAAACGCAAGTAGTATCCTCGTTGATGAGAAGAGATTTTCCCAACAGCTGCCCATGCTGTATTCAAACACATCTGGGAAACTAGGTTGTTAAAATATCAAAACAGCTTCAAAGTGGTTTAAGCATGTTTTATTTTCATCTATGGGCAAATTATTATTTAAACATTTTTAAACATTAACACTGACTGTTTTCAAGTGGTTATATTGTTTTCTGCTCTGGCTGTGTCTGCTTTTACTAATTTATTTATTTAAAAAATCCAATTAAATCTCCAGTCAGTTCTTGTAACTTTTTTAGGCTATTGAACATAATCAAATTAAATTAATTTCAAGAATTGAAGGGAAGGAATTCAAGAAAAAAGATTATTTGTTAAATACTGATCAAAGTAAAATAAAAAGTCATTTGCACATTTGTATTTATTTTTCTTGATTGAAGTGCACCAAAAACAAACCGAACCGTGATGTTTGTTTACCATTACACCCCTACAGAACATATTAGCCCCCTGGGCTTCAGCCCAGGTTAAGCCTTGTCCAAACGCCTCGCGTTGTTTGTTTACAGAACCGTGTGTCTGTAAATTTAAATGGCTCCCACACCGTAAGACCGCCGCAGAATGTTTCTACTCAACAATCCTCGCATAGTAACCGAAATTACAAATTACCTAACAAATGACGCACACATTACCAATATGGGTTGTACTTCTGCACACTGCAGATGCATCCTAACAGTGTTGTTTCCATCGTCACTCCCTATGAAATCACCGCGTGAATAATCTTTGTATCATGAATTCCTGCTGCTGTAATCCTGCTCCTTGCTATCTTGACCGCAGGAATCTATTATGCTGCTGTGTTTACTTCACAACTTTCTGCGCCTGTTCGGCTTTTTCCAGATCTCTTTCACTCTTTCATTTTTTGGACAGTTTAACGAATGTCAACTGTGCTCTACAGCCAGAAATGCACAAAACATTCGTAAGAGGTGCATTGTGGTGAATTTGAGCTATTTGTATTATCTCTGATTATTTATTTAGCTATTACTGTCAAACAAGTGAAACTCCTCCAGGACTGGTGACTCTTTGACCAAGAGTCATAATCACTGGGCTTCAGCTGATTGTGCACAAAATCAATAGTCATTGAAAAAACAGGAGTCTAGGAGAAAACTGTGGAGGAGGCACTGGTGGCTGACCTTTAACCTCGTGTTGAATGCGGTAAACGCAGCCCGGCCCCTTCAGTAGGAAAGATGGTTTAAGTTTGCTAGAATGATGGAGTGCAGAGGTGATCTATGAGAATCTAAGCTGCTGTGTGTCAGGGGGTAGCCTGATGGAAGGTCCAACCCTCTCCAGCCCTGTCAGAGCCGTTTATGTGGAGCCTAAAACTGGGTTCCGCTGAGCAGATGCCGATGACCGAGCCGCTGCATGGCCTGTTGCCATGCCCACACTGGTAGGAAACCCTCCCCCTCACTCTACTCTCCTCATGGCCACATTCATTAGATGGAGTCTCCTACCTTCTCAGCAGCAGCCCTGCTCTGTACCTCGTCTCCTACGTTGTGGGCACCACCTAGTGGAACCTAGGTGGAACTGCTGCCTTTGTACCCTGCTGCCCTCACACTGACCTGCACTTTTTTCCACACAGAATTATTTATGGTTTAATTTACCACGCACCACCAGGGAGAGGGGTTTCTAGTGATTGTACAGGAGCTCTGGATCATTGGGCTGAATAGACTGAGGGAAGGGAACCTAATAAACATCAGGAACACGGTGAGCTACACAACGGTCATTTACCATCCACTCAGCTCTCCTCTGCTTTAACATTCTCCATTGGTTCGCCAAGCTGACACATTTCCATGCTGGGTGTGCCTACACATTCTCCCACTCACATGATTTGCTGTAATGCAGTTTGGCCTGTACCAGCCTGAAGTCTGATAATGATTGCAGGCAGGCATTCTGCTGCAAAGAAGACTAAAGCAGCTCTGTATTGAGCAGCACGTTTCACTCCGTCTCTGTCCCTCCATCCATCCCTCATTTATAATATCCAAATCCCAGAGCTAACGATCCACTCCGAACTCCTCAGGTTGGTTCAGTTTTTAATTACCTGTCAGGGACCACAGGGCTTGATCCCCTGCATCCCAGCTCTCTGTCACGTCTTATTCTCCTCACTTTGTTTGCCTGCAGGAAGACGTTATGGTCAGAGGTTTACAGTCTTTCAATGATTAAACAGTTAAACGGTGTCTGTTTGCCCTGCGATGGACTGGCGACCTGTCCAGGGTTTTACCCCACCTCTCGCCTGATGAATGCTGGAGATAGGCACCAGCCCCCCCGCAACCCTGCATAGGACGGGTATAGATAATGGATGGATGGCAGCGTCTGTTCACATTTAGAAAGATTAAAACGTCTAATTCATTTTAGGGGGATTTAGTTATTGTTCATGTTTAGGTTTTTCAGCAGTATTAACAAATTTGTAAGAAAACTCTATACAAGAGCCCGTGTAAACATTTGGAATGACAAATTACACCAAGTGGTTGGATTAGGGTTATACCTTTGATATCTTGTCAAGTACAAGATATCATAAAGTAGCTGTGTTTCATGACATGATGGATAGATGGTAGGGATTAGGGCTGGGACTGTAGACTGTACCTATTCAATTCAATTCAAAAATACTTTATTGATCCCAGAGGGAAATTAAGTGTTGTCCTAGATCATATAATTAATTCTTTAAGGAGTTGTTGTAGATGATGATGGCGGTGGGCAGGAAGGATTTCCTGTAGCGGTCTGTATTGCAGCGAAACTGAAGAAGCCTCCGACTGAAGTCGCTCTGTTGTTGTATGACTGTCTCATGAAGAGGATGCTCAGGGTTGTCCCTAATTTTTTAGATTTTATGAAGAATCCTTCTTTGCATTACCATCTCCAGATTTTCCACAGTTGTCCCAAGAACAGAACCAGCCTTCTTTATCAGGTTGTTTAGCCTTTTAAAATCCCTGGCTCTGATGCTGCTACCCCAACAGATGATGGCTGAAGAGATTACACTCTCCACAACAGACTTGTAGAAGATCTCCAGCATCTTGCTGCAAACCTTGAAGGACCTAAGCTTCCTCAAGAAGTACAGTGACTGATTGGTGAGTTCTCTTTGGTACTGGAACAATGCAGGATGTCTTTCACAACACTGGAACCTTCTCCTGAGTTAGGCTAAGGTTGAAGATGTGCTGCAGAATCCCACAGAGCAGCTGTGCACAGGCCTTCAGGACTCTGGGGCTGACACCATCTGGACCTGCAGCCTTGTTCCAGTTCAGTTTCTCCAGCTGCCTTTACTTTGACCATTATGATCGATGGAAGAGATGGCTTGAACTTCCTCTTTCTCTGTCTCCTTTTCGCTCCTGCTCTGCATCCATGTCTTCTCCTTACCAACTCATCAGGGATTTGTGGCTTCAGTTGAGGTATTATTTCAGCTTTTGCGATGTTAATCAGCTGCTCCCGGCTGTAAACCACATTGTTGCCATGGTTACGCATCATAACAAATTGTCAAAAAGATATAAGATGGGCGGAACCTCCGTGACGTCACCCGTAGGTTTCTGAAGCGCTGAACTAAAGCCAACTGGGCGGTTCCCACCATCATCATCTTGGCCACGTCAATCGTCTAGTCAGGTCAGGAAAGTACAAAAAAATGGGCAAAAAGGTGGAGCTGAGAGTGGGGCTGTGAGGGTGGGGGTGGATGATTGACACCATTGAACTCTGAGCCAATGTAGGTACGAGCTAACTGAGCTAACCCGGAGCTAACCAACGCTAACGGTGGTTAGTGGCTGCTTTTAGCCAGAAAACCGCGGTTTAGTGACTCTGGTACCCATCTACCTTCTAGGCAAATCCAATAATTTTGTCAAATGAAAATCTTGTTGGTCCATAACTTTCACTAAAACTATGGGAATTTTGATTAAAACAAGTTTAAATAATCAATATGTAAAGAAGAAATGTGATCCTTTCAACCTATTTTTGACCAAACAGTGTTATCTTAAATGCACAGCAGAAATATGGAGGTTTCTTCCTGTTAAAGGGGAGCTTTTCCTCTCCTGTCGCTACATGCTTGCTCAGTATGAGGGATTGCTGTGGTTGGAGTCTGCATCAACGGGACGCAACCTCAAGTCAATGACTCGTTGCAATCTGCTGGGATTCCTTAGATAGGAAACTAACTAAAACTTTCAACTAATTGGAATATTTGTATGATTGTATTGAAATGACTTTTCTTGTAAAGTGCCTTGAGATGACATCTGTTGTGAATCGGCGCTATATGAATAAACTGAATTGAAATATAATTTTACTTACCGAAAAAAATGGAGCAGAGACTTCTTAGACTGTCTGTTGGTGAGATCAATACCACAGCAAGCCATCTTTGTCCAATAAGTGTGCGATTAGCATCCGAACACGAATAAACATTGCAGACGCAACTAATGGTCAAGTTCAGAGAAACAAAATGGTCTAGACTGTTGACGCAAGGCCGAGGCCCTTCCTGGAGCAAGCAGAGTGAGGGGCAAGCTTGTAGCCACCAGCGCTAGCGCTGACAGCTCATCTGAGATCTGTCGATCAAAAGGACACGCCCCTTACTATTAATAATTTCAAGCTTAAAATACATATAAACGGAAGAGTTATAAAAACATTTCTCCCCTTAGAGTTGCCATGACGGTCAACTTGACCTATTAAACCTTAAATGGGTTTTTGAACCAAGCAGTAAACATGTTTATTTCTGCTGTGAAGTTGGCATTTTTAACATGGGAGTCAATGGGAACTTACTCCTTTCTGGAGTCAGCCCCCTAGTGGATGAGGGGGGAACTGTAATGTTTTGTCAGTCCGCTTTGGTCTCACTTTTGGCCAGCGGAGCCTCTTTGAGATGAACCGAAAATTCTGTGTTTGTACAACATGAAAAGATGTGAGTAGGTTGGCAACGCTAAAGCGTGAAAGACTTTTGGACATGATGACATTACCTATGCACAAGTTATTTAGTACGTTTAGAAGGACATCTAATAGCTTAACCAGAATGGAAGCCTTCATCCCAGTTTTACTCAGACAATTGAATTACTGAATGAAGTGCGTTCAACTCCGTGACGCTAGGTGGCGACATGCGGCGTTTCACGCTGACATTCTACCGGTTGCTCTAGAGAGTCGCACAGACATGTGATTTTCTAACCTCATTATCTGTGTGCGTTAGTCAGATTTAGAGAAATCCAGTTCAGTTTGACTTCAGCCGGAATAAGATGTTTACATAAAATTCAAAAGTCTGACTTCATTCAGACTAAGGCAGTAATTCAGCTTTCTCTTACTGCATGTAAACACACTGAATATTTACTTTTCCAAATGGTAAAGGGGAAATGTATTTATTTAGCTATTTTGTTTACAAGGGATGCAAATTGCTAAGTGTATTTAGCTCAAAGCTAAGTGTATTTAGCTCAAAGCTAAGTGTATTTAGCTCAAAGCTAAGTGTATTTAGCTCAAAGCTAAGTGTATTTAGCTCAAAGCTAAGTGTATTTAGCTCAAAGCTAACTGTATTTAGCGCCAAGCTTTCAGACCCGTTTAAAATGGCTAACGAGCTATCGGATGACAGTCCTGAGAATTGGTCGCCAGTTCAGTGTGGGGAACATAAAGAACATGCTATCAACATTATTTTGGTACACATCTACAATGATATTATATTTTTATATAAAGCCATTTCATGGTCATAAAAGTGTCAATTCCAAATATTTCTTAGTGTTCCATGCTAACTATGCTAGCAGGGGATGAAGCTTTGCATGCTGGCAGGTTATTTTAAACCTATGGCTATATTTTATTCAAACTTCAAAATATCTCCAATGAAGTGAACTGACCAGATTCTATTATTAGACTTTGGCTCCTAGGATTTGGATGGTTCATCCTGTCTAACCCTCTACATGGCTATTAACCATTGTCTTCGGCGTATTTCATCAACTTATGAAATTTTGCATTACTTTCCTTCTTTTGTCTATTCGTGCCGCCTACAGCTCTGCACGTATTAACCATACTGACTAAATTTTATTTTACTGCTATGTAGCGCAATCTGTTTACAGCGGACAGCTAATAAACGATGCGCGTGACATCACGTGTCATCGTGTGTTTAGAGAACCTAACTTGACAACTCAAATGTGACCTATGATCAAGTGATGCAACAAGCTCTTCGTAATATCCATATTTAGAATATAATATATTGGATTTTTATTTAATACTTTTTGTTTGCAGGAAATATTTGCTATCTTATACTCTTAAAATTGTTCAGTTGTCCATAAAAGTGCTTTATATTTCCTTCAATTATTTTTAGTATAATTTTACAGTCCTTAAAAATAATTTTAATGAGTAGGTGTAGGGCAATCATACTATCAATATGAAAAATGTTTTAGTTTTTTGGCGGTGGGGTAGTTATTGACCATTTATTGTTATCGAGGTGAACTGCCACATATATGATGATACTGAGTTGAGGCCATATCACTCAGCCCATAACTTGCGATATGAGGTGATATTGGTGAATGTTGCAATAACGACGGGGTAAATGGGGGGCAGGATACGTAGCTGGATAAACACTTGTGATGGATGGATCGATGCATTGTTGGATAATAGGATGGATGCGTGGTTGGATAAAGGGATCAATGGATGGGTGCAGGGTTGTTCTCCATCATATGAGGAAAACATGTCTTTGTGCTATTAATGCTCTGTGCAGTCAGGTTGTTTCCTCAGACTGAAGCATTTAGGAGACATCACCTGCCTCCTGTTTGCCGAAGACTTTCCTTTAGTCAGACAGGCTGCTTCCTCTTCTCTCTTAGCTTGTATCCTTGCAGAACGTTGTTGTTTCACAATCACTCGTATAGTTCTCCTTTAAGCTAACCAACTGGTGCACGGTATTAGTGATCTTAGTGGTGTGCCAGCACTTCTGCGGTTGATGAAGGGACCTTGCAGCATCATTTCCTCCTCGTCTTAAATGTGTTTTGTGAGGTAATGAGATCCCTGTTCCCCTCTGCCGGTGTCGCAATCAGGTTTTGAGTTTCCTCGCCGCCTCACCCGGAACATTACAAAGCGTTAAAGAAAATAGAACAAGCGAGCGTCCCGTTTGATGGCTGTCGAGCATCACCATGCGCCGTGCGTTCAGTGTGTTCCGGGGCTACAGGAGAGCCGGGGAGGATGATGACGACGTGTTTGTGTGCAGCTCAGGATACAAGGTGACAAACATGACGTGTAGAAATGGGATTGTGCATGCACGTATCCAGTAGGAAAGGGTGATCCTATCACCATAGCAGGTTCGGTGCTCTGTGTTCATCAGTTCCGTATGAAACAGGGGGTTAGCTTTGTCAGCACAGATGGATTTTTACATCCCTCTAAGGATTCACGTCTCTGTGCTGTTCTAGTTAGAGAACTTTTCTTTTTGGGCTCTGGCTGCCAGCAAAAGCCTTTTGAATCTCCTGAAGCCATTAAATTGTTTTCCAGGTAGTATTTATATGATGGTGACTAAAGTTTGACTGGCTAAAATTAAGGCGACCGCAGTATGCCAGTGAAACACTTCATGTTCACATCAATTATTCAGTTAGAAAAGGTTCCCCGCCAAGTGTCAGACCGTTTCAGCATATGGTGCGGATTGCACAACGCTTCTCTTTCTCATACAGAGCTTTCTATTTATATCCTAAAAGAGACCTGAAACTAAATGAAGCAGTTTTTGTAGAAACGCTACAGCCTTTGCAAGGATCTTTTTTTTTAATTTTTTTATTTTATGCCTAGAATGTGTGTGTTGTAACTGCAGTCTGTCTACTCTGATATTCTTGCTTTAAATATATGCCGGGGCATCATTTGGTAACACATTTCTGCACATTAAACAAGCAAATATTAAAACAAAAAGAAGAAAACAGCAGAATGCATATTTCCAGCAGGTGTTTTTTTTTTTTGCTGAACATTCCACATAGTTTAAGACTTCCTGTGGCTTGCAGATGTTGAATAATTTGCTACTTCTGTTTTTTCAAGCTCTTTATTTCCTTTTTTTGTGTGTGTGTGGGGGGGAGGGGCATTGCATAGTGCAACCATTAGTGTACTTTTGACACTTTACTCACTTTTGTGATCTGAAAGGAAAACTCTATAACTCATTAGCAACAAGGTCAGACTGAACATAAGAGTCACGGTGTCCAAAGCAGAGATGGGCAATGGTTTTAGAACATTCATATAGATTTTAATGTTTACAAATTTAATTATTGTTTTAACACTTCTAACCTCTCAGATGATGCTTATAGTTATAGACCGCTAATTAGTCAGATCAATATTATTGATCAGCTCTGAAAGCCTATCTAAAGCTGAAATATTGGAAAATCTCCCGTTTCTCCCTTTTTTTCCCCCACCATTAAGTGCATCAAAACTGAAAGCTCCGCCCACTTTGTTGCCCTGTAAAAGTCATCAACCTACAGCATCCTCATTGATGCACTTTCTGAGTTTTGTAAAACTCTGATAAAGGTAAACAACACACAGATTTGATGTGCATAACCTGGTCATCCCTGTATCTAGGGTTGGGGTATCAAGTTGTTGCCACTTTCAAGCGACTTGCAGCACTTTTTTTTTTTTTTACAGTCAAAATTACAAATAATTAAGTTTTCCCTGCTTTGGGACAATAAAGGACATTTATATTCTATGCATAATGGCAGTGAAAAGATCCCCATGTATCTACTAGAGGTCAGAGGTGGTGAATTCAGCTGCCTGAAAGGACGCTTCTACACTTTTCCTTTGCTTTACAAATTTTTTTTACATTTGGCTGTTGGGAAATATTTGTCTGGTAGAAAAACCTTTAACTTTGAGTTTCAGCTTTATGCAACAAAAATCAAAATTGCAATGACTAAATGTTCTGAAGCACTGCTAACTGATAATCAACATGCTTTATTGTGTAATCAGCAGTAGAAGGGATTCTGTTTGTTTTTTTGTAAAAATGTATAGATTGGTGGTATTTTTCCTAAAAGTCATCATAGTGTGAAAACCTCACACCAGCTATTAGGATGATCTTATTTAGAGTTAGTAAAATCTTTATATTGTAATACAAAACAGGCACATTTTAGTACCAGGTTGAATGGAGTCATTTCCTCAACACACGTTGTGCCTAGAGCTGGGTATCAATTGAAGTTTCAGGAATCGATTCAATTCCAATCCTGAGGATTTAGAATCAGTTCTGACTGGTACATGTTTGGGATGACTTCTTTAGAAAGACGTTTGCTAGACGGCATAACGTAGTGCGGTTCTGCTACTTTCATTAGCCACCTAAAGCCCTTGTTCTCAACAACAGCATACGGCCGCATATCCTTGCAAACGAAGCCCACAATTGGTTGGTAGTTGTAGTGTTTCAGCTGTTGGGGCCCTGTGGCCGGTGGCCCGGCTTGGACATGAGATCTTGGTGATGTGGCTCCTACAGTTGGTTGTAGTTCCGCCGTACTTCACCTCCATTTGGCAGGCATTGCGTATCGGTTTGCTTATGTCAAGCTCATCTTTCTCTTTGTCCGTTATGAACCTGAAATATTGCCAGACCGCTGCTTAGCAAGGCTAACGTTACTACTAGTGTCCGACGTCATGGTATTTGCATTTCTTCACGCCTAGCGCACATGCCTGAATTCAATGACAGTGAGTGGGGTTAAAGTTCATCGAAGTAAACTGTATTAGCATTTAACAACTAAGCCTCGAAATGCCCTGGACTTTAGGATTAAAAAAAAAAGCTCTGTGTCTGACAGGGTTTCCCTTTATATCCACTAATTTAGTGTTTTTACAGCACAGTTCATCAGTAGGTGCTTTTGGAGACGTGCTTGGTAAAGGCAGCATGACTTCAATGAGCTGAAATGATGTGGACATGTGTGGCGTAGCATGCTTGTAAACAGCAGGGCTTTGTTCCTGCACACCGTAACAAACTGTCTACACAGTCCGCCGTGTCCAGAATGATTTTTAAATTGGTCGGGAAAAGAAAATGTTTGGGTTTAACTTTAGTCCGAGGCAGATTTAGCTGCCACCTCGTTCCTCTGTGTTTAGACTCAATCATTAAAACTTTCTTACATTTAAAAACAAAAAAAATGTAAACTAGAACTCCGTCTCTATTTTTTCGTTGACGGATGAGCAGCGAGCCCACGCTGAGCTGCACCATTATCTCTGTGCTTTGCTGCAGCGCCTCCATCCCATGTCTATGCGCTGGACTGAAACAGAGAGAGAGGGGCAGTGTGACTCCCAAAGTGGAAACAGAAGGACTTCAGCTCGGCTCCGGCATGTGTGCAGGATATTAAACAATAATTCATGTGGAAAACTATTCCAGTTATCCCAAAAAAGCGGCAGGAAGTCCCATCTGTCTCCTGAATGCACTGGTCCCTTTTTTCTTTATTTTTTTTTGCTCCCTCACATTCCTCACCTGGATCAAACCCAAGAGTGAAGGCCACCAGGATGATCCGATTTGATCCTTCATTGATGACCATAAGGACTCCTACAGAGCTTCACTCTCCTCTGCCCTCACATCACTCTACTCTGGCATCATTCTCAATTGGCTCTTCAAATCCTCGCACTCTCTTCTCCACCATCAACAATTTGGTCAAGGACAATAGCTTATAATCATTCAATACAGATAAATTTAATAACTTCCTAAAGATCTCAAAATCCAAACTCGACAATATCCACCAGGAGCTTTCTTTCACTACTCCTTGTAGCACTGACCTCCAACTCAATCGTCTTTTTACCATCCAAATCTCTTCTCTATCTCCTCTAAACTCCATAAACAACGTCCCATTTATAGCTAAAGTGGAACATTCTGTAGCCTTTCAAGTAATGCAACATCTTCATTCCAATCAGCTTTGAGATCTTTCAAGCCTTCAGATTCTGCTCTCACCAAAGCACGGTAACAGCTCTACTCAACGGCACAAACGATCTCCTTCTAGCATCTGACTCTGGTTCCCTCTCCATACTCTTCCTCCTTGACCTCAGCACCGCTTTTGACACAATTGATCACTCCATCCTTTTACAGGGTCTCCAGTCTCATGTTTGCATTACTGGTTTAGCCCTGTTTTGGTTAACATTTGAACCCCGGTTTTCAACGGACGCGTAAGCGCTGTGTAACGTCATAGGTGCGTTTTACTCGCGAATTCAGCAGCGCGTCCCTTCCCACCAGGTGCGTTTTAGACGCACATCACTCGCGAAAGCTAGTCCCGGGAGATCACTGAATCACAGGAGAGTGGTAATTGCTTATCTCATAGGGTAGTATGCAGGGGGGAAATGTAATTCTATGTTAGTAAGTATTAAAAATGCTCTGAAGCATATAAATAGAAACGTAACTTTCTGTCTTTGGTAGAGTGACCTTATGCTCCTATCAGTGTTTAAGGAACTTGGGATGAGCGATGTGGCCTCAAATCTATATTGTTATATTATTTGAAGCATGTGCGCTAACTATATATATTTCAATATATTTTCTTCTGTTTATCTTTGTCAAAATGACTGTTTTTGAACATTCTCACATTCCAGATACATTGCTGCAGAACATCAACTTCAAAAAAGTATAGAATGCCATTTAAACATTTATTGTGCAAAATGCATAAAAAAATATATTCAAATCTATTTCAAAGATGCAACACCAAAAATTCTCATAAGATGAGGATATTTTAAATAAATTAAATGCTAAATGTTCTAAAAACGCAAAGTGCAAAATGTATGAAGAGAAATAAAATTTCTTTCTGCTTTCCTGATTAATTATTCATAAATGTATAATCGCTCAAAAATAAGCTGCACATATTGGAATTAAAAATGCTTCAATTTCAGCAGGCTTCTTTTTCGAAAACGTATTTTAAACTTGTAATATCTAGTGTAAATTGGAACTCTGAACTTCTGTGTTTCCTCCTTGCATTCCTGGTACAAAGTACGTAAGCACAGCTTGATGACCTCATCAAAATGCACAATCGCAGTAGGCCGGTATAGTCAAAATTTCTCATCATTGGCTAAATATATACAATTTCTACCTTATGCGGTTTATCTCACCCACTACTATAAGGAACCCTTTAGAAAAGTTCTCCGTCTATATGAGTGTTGACACCATGCCTGGCTCATCTGTACTCGGGGCCCCATGTCCTTTTTAACGTTGCTCGTGTGTGTGTGTGTGTGTGGTTGGGTTGGTGGGGAGGGGGGTATAAATGTGATCATACTTTTAAATCTGTGGGGGAGGGATGGGAATGTGGTTTATGTGGTTTCATTTTTAATCTGTAAAGCACTTTGAGTTGCAATCTTTGTATGAAAAGTGCTTAATAAATAAAGTTTGATGCAGCTGGTACCCAAACAGTGTCCTAAACAACAGAACGTGAAGCAGAGGAACGGTAAAGTTTGTGAGCTTCCCTTTTTGATTGATTGATTTTATTTACTTCTGCTTCGTCTTAGGTTTGCTGCAAAAACGTGATATCTTTTTTTTAACATGTCTTCATCCCCTAACAGGATGTTGTTACACAATTTTGGGCAATGCTTACATGCAACAGTTGCTATGAGAACAGCACAGCTTCTTCTTGGATCTCCTAACATCCTCTCTGCTTCTCTGGTTTATCACCTGCTGGTTCTAAAACGTCTGCTCCACAATCTGTATTTGGGAGGCCTTCAATAGACTTTAAGTAGAGATGTTTGGTCCAGTTTCTGCAAAACAAAGAAGTTTGGGTCTGCATTACATTGCCACTTGAATTTAGGACTATCTTAAACCTTAATCCTCTTCCATATGATGGGATTAGATCTACTACGTTTCTTTCAGATCTTCATTTAGACAATTTGCAAACCTTTTAGGAACAGCTCATATTTAAACGCTGCCCTTCATTAAAATACCATCTTCATCTTTCTGCATTGACAGCTATAGGACTGGAGCAGTTAAAGTTCATGCGGTGTCAGAGTTGGACTGAGATGCTTTCTGTAAGCCACGTGTTCTGCCTGATGGGATACAGCAGCTGCCAAGCAGGCCATCAGACACTCACTGCCTTCATCTGATCTTTCCCCGTCACACTTTCAAAATAATCCATGGAACAGTTCCATGGATTTGCTCCTGCTTTTGTCTGTAATGGTACATTTTCTGTAACAAATATCTCATTTAATCATATTCTATAATTCAGGACCTGAGACCTGCTGAAGGTTCCATCTGATAGTTGGAGCTCAGTAGACCCCGGAGTGTTTTCATCGGAACTTCCGGTTTCCGAGTTCTTGGAATAGAACTGTATCTTCCTTAAATATGAGCTGAAACCATCAAACCCAATTTCCAATATTTCCTAATCTGATCCCCCTGCCCCTCTCTTCCTCTTCAGACGACATCGCCCACGGGTCCGGGCCGCTCGGACTCGCCGGTCTACACCAACCTCCAGGAGCTGAAGATCTCCCAGTCCAGCCTGCCGCCCGTCCCCTCTGGCTCCCCGCTCCACATCCTGGGCGACTGGGAGACCCACAAAGACCTGAGTGGCCGGTATTTCTACTACAACCGGGCCAGCGGAGAGCGCACCTGGAAGCCGCCGCGCTCTAGGGACACCTGCAGCAGCACCAGCAGCGTCCGAGGAGACAGCCAAGGCACAGCGGAGAGCGAGGTACAGCTTTCATTTATAAAGGATTTATACTGCTTGAACTTTTTCCACATTTGGTCACTTTTCAACCACAAACTTGAATGCAGTGTTTTTGGGTTTTATGACTAACAAAGTAGGGCATCATTTTGGAGTGGAAGGAAGTTCTACCTGCAGAGGTGATGTGCTGCTCCTGTAACATTAACGAACTTAAAGTTTCTCTGTTACTCAGATTGGTTTGAGGGGAAACAAACAATACTAATAAATAGGGGTGTAACGGCACACAGAAATCACGGTTCGGCACGTTTTTGGTACATTTATAATCAAGAAAAATAAATTCAAATGTTCACTTTGATCAGCATTAAGCAAATAACCTTATTTCCTGAATTCTTTCCTTTCAATTCCTGATTAATTATATTTTATTATGTTCTATAACATAGAAGTATAGAACTGATTTAGATTGGATTGGATACAAAAAACAAATAATATAATACAAGCAGACATGGCCCTTCTCATCAACAGGGATTCCACCGACTTGCGTTTTATCCAAAATAAGGCATTTTATAGTTGATTGGATGCTACTGGTAGCCATGTTGGTCAGTGATGTTTCCATTCAGTTTGATATTGTTTCAGGTGAGTCATTCAGTCCAGTGCAGAGCGTGTGATGGACCTTATTGCTGCTGAAAGATGCATTCACTGACAAAGTTCTGGTTCGGTCCATATTTCTTTTTCTACTGTAGCTGCATGAGAAACCATTAATGTTCCCAAATAGCAGAATTTAGTGATAGCTGGGAGTCATTTCTGGATTAGTTTTGGTGTCAAATCCACTGTTACACCCCTACTAATAAAGTAATGCTAAAAATCAATTTGCAACCTTAAATGACATGCAGTTATTCTACAACATCAGTTATTCCCAATGGTATTTAAAGGAGGACTTGAATTTATTTCTATACGAAAATGGCCAATCCCTGTAAGAGCAGCAGAGGCCCATCATCTGTGAAACATGGTGGTGGCAGTATCATGCTGTGGGCATACTGGAATAGAGCAGGGACAGGTTCAGTGGCTGGATGGATGGAGGAAAAACCCTATTGGAGGCTGCAGAAGATGTGGGACTGAGGTGGAGGTTCCACCCTAAACATCCAGCTTGAGCTACAATAGAATGGTTTACAAAAGCACACCACACTTTTTAGATTTGTGGAAACATCTCATACTAACGTATAATTGTCAATTTATTACACATTTCCTGCACATACATAAAAGTTTGTGGTTGTAATGTGACAAATGTGAGTTAAGAATTGCCATGTTTATATATCAGAGACACATATCACTTGTAGACAAAGTGTTGTTCTGTGTCCAGATGAAAACACTGTGGTGAAGCTTCAGTGCACCTCAGTCTCATAAAATGCTCTGTGGTTACTGAATGGGGGAAACAAGAGTACCTTTGATGTGGGGAAATTGTGGCTTCCTGTCAGGTTGTTCATCCAACAGTGCCCCCATGTGGCGCTATCCCGCACTGCAGCGATATTTCACTTACAGGAGGTTTTAAATCAAGCAGCTATGATTCTCTGACCACTGACATGAGAATTAAAGATTATCTTTCACCTTCGTGTCTAAAAATAAAGCATTCACCTCTTGTTTCAGTTACCATTTACCCTCTCCTCTTGTTTGGGTTTTATTTGTAAACAACTCTGTTGCTTCCCTCTTCGTCTTTTCCTTCATCCTCCTCAGCCGCTATCCTCGGAGGAAAACTGCCACAGCACCCATTCCAGCCAGTCGGACAGCCAGTATGGATCGCCCCCTAGAGGCTGGTCAGAGGAGCTGGACGAACACGGACACACTCTCTACGTGTCTGAATACACACAGGAGAAGGTGGGAAGTGGTTCCACATGCTGAGTTAGCTTGCTCTGTTGCCGCTTCAGGATGCTGAGCGGTGTTTGTGTCCGCAGTGGATCAAACATGTGGACGAACAAGGCCGACCGTACTACTACAGCGTGGATGGGTCCAGGTCAGAGTGGGAGCTGCCAAAGGTGAGATTATCTCGTTAGCGTCTCTTCCTGTCAATTAAAGCAACTGTTACATCAGCTAACACCAGACATTATCCTCGTCCTCCTGCTGGCATGGTACCTTTTAGAGCATTGTAATAGGATGAAGGTTTAAAGTTCACAGAAACAGGTTTGGGTTAGACTATTTGTGTCTTCACTCCTACTAATCTGGAGGCTCCAGAGCGCATTTAGTAGAGCTTGTGATTCCAAACAGAGTTGCCAAACAGAGTAAAGCGATCCATGAAGTGCACGATACTCCATCCCTGTAGATAAGGATGCTCGCCGGATCTCTGTCTAATGCTGCTGTGGTTAGTTAGAGGAGAGGTAAGGTGGCTAGGACTTTCTGAAGGAGCTGCTGTGATCGTTCGGTGAGCTGTAAACTCTCTTCTACACCCCCGCAGTACAACATCTCCCCCCAGTCCGGAGAAGTTCCCAAGAGTCGGAGTTTGGAGAGGAAGCAGCCAGATCCCATCGTGCTCACCAAGTGGAGGCACAGCACCTACGTCCTAGACCTTAACGACAAGGTACGTGAGGGGACCACCCCAGGGTGGGGGTTGGTGTGGCTGTAATGGAAATTCTCCATGAATGCCTGTATTGCCTGCCTCAGTGTGAGTAATGACAGTTAGGGGAGGTGTTAGTGAGAGGAGCTGTGGTAGTTTGATACTATATACCGTTTGTGTCTTCCTGGGCAGAGCAGGAATGTCCACGCAAAACGCTGTCCTCCGTGTTAATTAACAAGCTGTATTAAATTCTCAAAAGACTGAAGGAATCTGTTCTTATCCTTTTAAGAAATTTCCACAACAGTAGCAAAGGGTCCAAATCTGAGCTAAGTAAAAATGGAGACTGTAGCTGATGGGCTCTTTGGAAGTCAATGATGGTGGACGCGGTCATCATGTGAAATGTGCAAAAGTTTAAAAAGAAGGAAAAAGTGTCCTGTGGTCTTAACAGAAAACAAACAGGACTTAGTGGAACATCGCGTTCCACTAAGTGTTTGAAGTATGCTTATGTTTTCATAAGAAAGGATCAACCAACCACCTGGTTGAGACATTTCAATGTCCCCAAGTGGTCAGGTAATTATTAGCTGAATCAGTGAGACGGTAAGGAGACCATAGGTTTAGCTTTCAGTTTCAATTCAATTCCGTTTTTTCATATAGCGCTGATTCACAACAGACACAAGTTTTCTATTTAAGGAATCCCAGCAGATTGCATCGAGTCATTGACTTGCAGTTGTGCCTAGTTTTCAACCATGTCACATCCTGCTGTGATCTTGATACGGAGTCATTTCTGCAACATTTCAGTCATAGCTGCATATAGTTTCTGACCGACCAGTCACCATTCAGAACCAATCAGTCATTTAGTCCGATTCTACAACAGTGCATCTCCACAGCTAATACAGACTGCTTAAGAGTGGCAGATAGCCAAAAAATAACATTAACACATTTTCACTTCAGTTCAGTTTATTTGACCCTGATTCACAACAAATGTGACCTTAAGCTACTTTGATCTGATCCAGCTTAGTCAATTTAATCCAGTCTTACAGACTTATTCAGGGATGCACAATATATCGGCTTCGATATCGGCCGATGTTAGTCTCTTTTTAACATATCGGTATCAGTCTGATTAAAACTGGGCCGATATTAACAACCAATGTTTATTTCCATCTTGTTGACGTTTGTTTCATGGGGGTGACAGGTTGGCCATGTGGTATTAGTTTGGTCATGTGATAGTAATGCAGTGCAGGATTATGGGGTGTTTAATTTAAGCAGAGAACAAATGTAAGCTGTGTGATCGCTTTCAAGTGATGCCGAAAGGGTAGGGGAACATAATATAAACTCAGCAAAAAAAGAAACGTCCTCTGACTTTCAACTGTTTTTACTTTCAGTAAACTTAATGTGTGTAAATATTTGTATGAACACTAAAAGAGTCAACACCATAAGACATAAACTAAAAATGTTTCACAGACATGTGACTAACGGAAATAGAATAATGTGTCCTTGAATGAAGGGAGGCTCAAAATCAAAAGTACCAGTCAGTATCTGGTGTGGCCACCAGCTGCTTGAAGTGCTGCAGTGCATCTCCTCCTCATGGACTGGACCAGATTTGTCAGTTCTTGCTGTGAGATGTTACCCCACTCTTCCACCAAGGCACTTGCAAGTTCCTGGACATTTCTGGGGGGAATGGCCCTAGCCCTCACCCTGCGATCCAACAGGTACCAGACGTGCTCAATGGGATTGAGATCCAGGCTCTTCGCTGGCCATGGCAGAACACGGACATTGCTGTCATGCAGAAACTCACGCACAGAACGACCAGTATGGCTGGTGGCATTGTCCTGCTGGAGGATCATGTCCGGATGAGCATGCATAAAGGGTACCACATGAGGGAGGAGGATGTCTTCCCTGTACCGCAAGGCATTGAGATTGCCTTCAATGACAACAAGCTCAGTCCGACGGTGATGTGATATACCGCCCCAGACCATGACGGACCCCCCCACCTCCAAATCGATCCCGCTCCAGGGTACAGGCCTCGGTGTAACGCTCATTCCTTCGACGATAACCACGAATCCATCCATCACCCCTGGTGAGACAAAACCGTGACTCATCAATGAAGAGCACTTTTTTCCACTCCTGTCTGGTCCAGCGAAGGTGGGTTTGTGCCCATAGGCGGCGTTGTTGCTGGTGATGTCTGGTAAGGACCTGCCTTACAACAGGCCTACAAGCCCTCAGTCCAGCCTCTCCCAGCCTATTGTGGACAGTCTGAGCACTGATGGAGGGATTGTGTGTTCCTGGTGTGACTCGGGCAGTTGTTGTGGCCATCCTGTACCTGTCACGCAGGTGTGATATTCGGATGTACCGATCCTGTGCAGGTGTTGTTACACGTGGTCTTCCACTGCGAGGATGATCAGCTGTCCTTCCTGTCTCCCTGTAGCGCTGTCTTAGGCGTCTCACAGTGCGGACATGGCAATTTATTGCCCTAGCCACATCAGCAGTCCTCATGCCTCCCTGCAGCATTACTAATGCACGTTAACGCAGATGAGCAGGGACCCTGGGCATCTTTCTTTGGGTGTTTTTCACAGTCTGTAGACAAGTCTCTTTAGTGTCCTGCGTTTTTGAACTGTGACCTTAAATGCCTACTTTCTGTAAGCTGTTAAGGTCTTAACGACCATTCCACAGGTGCATGTTGATTAATTGATTATGGTTAATTGAACATGCATGGAAAACATTGTTTAAACCCTTTACAATGAAGATCTGTAAAGTTATTTGGATTTTTACAGCATTATTGTTGAAATACACAGTCCTGAAAAAGGGACGTTTCTTTTTTTGCTGAGTTTATATGACGTTGGTAAATATCGGTTATCAGCCATAACAGCAGTATTAATATCTGATATAGATATTGGCCCAGATTTTCATATCGATGCATCCGTAAAAAAAAACAATAGACCCAGGGTCTGTTTATCACTCTGATTGGTGAGAAGTTTTCCATCCAGGTTGATTCGATTGAGTCATTAACTTTGCAGCCATCGCTCATGCTGAGAATGAACGTAGCAACAGTTGAAAGGAAAACTCTGGTGAAATCACAAGGTGGAACCTTGCTCACTCAGTACGTTTACATGTCCATCTAAATCAAGCTAATGGCAATAATCGAGCTAATACCTTAACTAGAATGGGAGCCTTTATCCCAGTTTACATGTCACTCAGAAAATTGAATTATTGAATGAAGTGCGTTCGACTCTGTGAGGTCAGGGGACGACATGTGCCCTTTCACGTTTAGCGTTCTTCCGGTTGGCCTAAAGTCACACAGATGGTAAACAAATGCTGGCAGTAGTGAAGCAGACGGAGTAAAAGCAGGATATTCACAGTGAGCAAAGAAATGGATGATAGCAATGCTAAAATGGCTCAAATATGGAGAGAGAGAAAATCAGCCAGTGTGGAAATTCTGTCGAAACACCACCCAAACCTGTTTTTGTTGCTGTTCTCCTTCAAATTCTGGGGGTTTATTCCTGAGCGACACAAGAAATAATCCCATCCTTCTCCTGCAGGTTTTTTAGAAACTTGGTACCGCTTGGAGCCCGTTCAGTCCAACAGTTCCTTCATTCTGATTCGGTGTCATTCAGAACAAATATCTGTGCAGGTTGCATTCATGCTGCTGTTCCCTGAAGTAAACATGTGTGACTTGTGTAATAAAGCCATAAACAGATTTTTCATCATCATCTCTCTCCTAATTAAAATTTTTTCACTTGTAGTCCTAACCTGCCTTTTCTGTACCCCAAATAACAAGACGCCATGGTGCTCTTCCTGGTTTTCTCCTCCTCACTAACGTCAGACTGTTGCTGCTAGTTTTGTTTAGCCTCTCATAATGTTGTGCCTTGTGTTGGTAGGAGTGTGCTTCGGCGCCCAAGCAGAGCTCTCCAGACTCTGACTCCTGCCCATCATCTCCTAAGCACCTTTCAACCGTTAGTATCCCCGCTCTCGCAGCACTCTGCATCAACTCTCACTGCTCGCTCTCTCTCCTCTGCTGCATCCAGGCTAACACCCCCGAGCAGCGTCGCCATCTTTTAATCAGATAATCGCTCCTTTGAATCCAAACGAGTGAGAAGTTCTTTGAGAAAGGATTCATGAGAAACACCTACAGCGGCCCCTACAGATTTTTTTTCTGATTTTGCTTTTCTGTCACACTTCAAAGTTGTCATCTAACTTAGTTTAGCATCAAGACAAAGATAACCTGAGTAAATACAGACGGCAGGAGAAAAAGCTATCCAAACTACCATGGCCCTATGAGACAGTAGTTGGCTTTAAAGACAGATTCTAAGTCAAGTACATTCCAGTTGATCCTATCTACCAAACCATGCGGTCAAGTTCAGTTTATTATTCAGATTGGCTAAAGGTTTTCTATCTAAGGAAAGCCAGCAGATTGCATTCAATCACTAAGATCAGTTCCATTGGCACAGATTTATTTGAAAATGATTTCATCAGACAGACACAAATATATAACTATGTTCAAATTCTGGTATTTTGAAGAGTACAATGAAAATAAAGTAAATATAATTACAAAATAACACCTTTGAATCAGAAGAAAGCCTTTTTCGGATAAAACATTTCAGCATAAAACTTAGATAGGTAAATGTATATGTTAGGTCAAAGTGCTTCCAGTGATAATATATAGTATTGACTGTATATTCAATTGATCTCCCCTTGGCTTAGTGGTTAGAAAATAACATTAGAAACAAAGCTTGTGTGCCAACAAGAGGTCTCACTTTAATATAAACTTTACACTTGTGTCCTTGTCTGGTGCTTTTTTGGATAAAACATGTTTTTGTTTCAGTTCAATTACTGGCAGTAGGTAGAGTATCCAGAAATTTTACTCAAGAGTAGTGATAAATTATAATGGTATTACTCAAGTAAAAGTAAAAATCTACGGTGCAGTACAACTACTCCTAAAATTACATTTTATCCAAAAAACTAAAGTGAATATAACTGAGTATTTGTAACTAGTTACTCCTAGCAGTTGTGGGTTGACCGCCCACTGTTGGAAAGCTCCACTAATGTTCACTGTCTTCAACAATTGTTAATTTAGGTTTTCATTGTTATTCACTGGAGTAGCCAAAGAATTGTACTCAAGTAGGAGCAGGACAACTTCCGTATATTTTTACTCAAGGTAAAGTAAAAAGTTGCCATCCAAGAAATTACTCTAGTAAAAAAGTATTTAGTATAGAGGCTACTTAAAGGTCTCGTTCACTAAGAAACCATGTAATACTTGTTTTTAAAATATGATCGGTCACTATGAGTTGCATATGCATGCTGCATGTGAACATTTTCTTCAACCCCCTTTGCCTGCATTAGCCACAGAAAGGAAATACGAGCGAGTTAAAAAAGCCATTCTCTTCCACGTCACAGAGAAAATTAGTATTCATGGCCTACCTTGGCTTGTGACCGCCCACGGGAAAGCTGTAATGATTTTTGTGGCCAGGAGAGCACAGAGACTACGGACTAGCATCTCTAGCGACTAGCATCTCTGCTAGTAGAAGCTAACAGTTAGCATCTCCACAACATGCCTGAACACATTTGGTCTTGTGTCATCTACCCAAATAACACATCAGTGTTGCATTGTTTTACCCAAGAAAGAAAAGCTGAGGAAGAAACTGTTGGAATTTGTCTTTGGACAACACCAGCAAAGTAAGTTAGTTATTTGTTCGAAGGCAGCATAAGAGTTGCATTGCTGTTAGCCAATCAGAAGCGACATGTTTGCATATCATGAATATTAATGAGTAAGACTTGTAATCCTGTTGTTTACCTCCACCCACTCCTCCAACAAACTTCAACCTCCTGAAAAAGCAGCGCAACAGCATTTTTTCCACAGAAAACGACTCACAACGCAATTTATTCAAATAAGAGACCACAGCAAAGTTATTGAAAAAAATGAGTGAAGGAGACCTTTAAGTACTGTGTAAATGATCGTAGAATCTGACTTAATATTTTACAACAATGTCATCAAACTGATTTTAAAGACTAAAGTGTAAAAGAATACACAAATAACATAATTTTAAAACAGCGTATTAAGGCAGAATAAACATTTTTCAGGATGAATGTCTTCCACAACACTGGACCCTTCTTCTGGGTTACACTAAGGTTGAAGAGATTCTGCAGAATCCCACAGAGCTGCTCTGCACAGGCCTTCAGGACTCTGGGGCGGACACCATCTGGACCTGCAGCCTTGTTCCAGTTCAGTTTCTCTAGCTGCCTCTTTACCTGACTTCTAGAGACAAACAAGTGGAAAAGGGAGGTCCTGACTTGGTTGAAGACAAACTTGTGAAAGCAGAAGAGTCCATGACTGAAGTGGAACAATTCAGCCAGAAACTCCTGAAGACACAGGTGGAGGCCTCAACAATCGCCTGGATCAGTGACTACCTGACAAACAGACCACAGGTTGTAAGACTAAAGAATTGTGTCAAACCAGGTGGTCAGCAGCACAGGAGCACCACAGGGCACCGTACTCTCACCATTCCTTTTCACTCTGTACACCTCAGACTTCCAGTACAAATCAGAGACCTGTCATCTGCAGAAATACTCAGATGACTCTGCAGTTGTGGGGTGTATAAGAGATGGACAAGAAGCTGAATATAGAGAGCTGGTGGACCGCTTTGTGACATGGTGTGGAAACAATCGTCTCACCTTGAATGTGAACAAAACAAAGGAGATGATTGTAGATTTCAGAAGAAACAGGGATAAGTCAAACACTGTTGCTATCATGGGAGAAGTGGAGGTGGTTGAGGAGTATAAATACCTCAGAGTTCACCTGGACAACAGACTGGACTGGAGACTGAACAGTGAAGCAGTCTATAAGAAGGGACAGAGGAGACTGTACTTCTTGAGGAAGCTTAGGTCCTTCAAGGTTTGCAGCAAGATGCTGCAGATCTTCTACAAGTGTGTTGTGGAGAGTGTAATCTCTTCAGCCGTCATCTGTTGGGGTAGCAGCATCAGAGCCAGGGATTTAAAAAGGCTCAACAACCTGATAAAGAAGGTTCTGTTCTTGGGACAACTGTGGAACATCTAGAGATGATGATGCAAAGAAGGATTCTTCATAAAATCAAAAAAATTATGGACAACCCTGAGCATCCTCTTCATAAGACAGTCATACAACAACAGAGTCTTCAGTTGGAGGCTTCTTCAGTTTTTGTTGTTGTTTTTTTTTTGTTTTTTTCTTCTTCTTCAGTTTCGCTGCAACACAGACCGCTATAGGAAATCCTTCCTGCCCACAGCTATCATTATCTACAACAACTCCTTAAAGAATTAATTCTATGAGCTACAACAACACTTAATTTCCCTCTGGGATCAATAAAGTATTTTTGAATTTAATTGAACTGAAGGCATCACATGCATTGTCGAGAATGGCTGAAGGTGGAATGTAGACGGCTGCCAAAATAACACTCGTGAATTCTTTTGGTAAATAATATTCAATTCAAATACCAGCCCAAAAAAATGCAATCTTTCCTCAAGAAAACGGAGGAGACAATGTACGAAAAAACAAAATTCATTATGTAGCCAACTGAGCCACTCCAACATGCAGCCACCCAGACCAGCACAATTCTAGAAATAATAAATGAACCCATAATTTTAAAAACTGATTTTTGTATTTACTGACTACATGGTGGGTCAGAATGATGTGGAATATAAAACAGAGGTTTTAATAAAGACTTATTGGGTCTCTTTTCAGTCACGTTACTCTTATGAACCATTTAAGCTCTCAGCACAAAAACGAAAGTTTAAACTTCAGAAAAATGCAACATTTGTATGACTGCTACAACTGTAAATTCTGCTTTTCAATAGTAAATATGAATTACTTTTATAGTCAACTTAAGTGAGTGTTTATCTGGCCAGTCCTCCTTTTGGATAAGAGCTCTGTAACTTGGCATTTAGGCCAAACATCCTTACTTCTACCTGCTGTCAACATTATTAGGCTGCCATCTGCTGGTAAAAATTAGACATGACGTGAAGCTCCTTCAGATTGAACCCCTCAACACTTTTGCTTTGTGTTTGTAAAGCTTCAGTACAAATATCTGGGTGTGGGGCAATGTTCCAGACTTGAACTGTTCCTTCTGTTCCTTCCTCTTTAGCCCTCTGAGAAGTGTGGAGTCCTCAATGTCACCAAAATCACAGAGAATGGAAAGAAGCTCAGGTTGGACACACTGTTTGTTATAAAGCCTGAAGGAGTTATGTGTCCCAGAACTATACAAAAGTATTCACTGCCTTTGAACTTGTTCATATTCTGTCGTGTTACAACCACAACATGTAGGGAAGACGTCAAACATGTAGAAGAAGGTTCTCTAACCAGATGAGACCAAAACTAATCTTTGCCTCTTCTTATTTTGAGCTAATTCCATTGTGAACATGATTCATATCTGATTATCAAATTATGGGCAAAGCCTTCTATGAGTAATTTTTTCATAGCAATGTATCAGAGTGCTTTACAGACGTCCGAGGAGCAAGTTATCTCCACGACATTCTGATCTTGTGAGACTATCATGCCATCAGAGTGACGTGGAGCAGACACTGGGACGGAAGGAAACATACGGGTTGATTCTTTAAACAGATCTGCTGTGGACGGCCTATCCAGGAGCAGGACAAGACTGAGCTCATGTCTATTCGAGATGAACAGTGATTCCTAAATACTATGTAATGTTTTAGCATAGATGGGTTGGGGAGAGTTCGAAGGATGGCACTATTTTTGTGCACACTGTTCTGCATATTGATCAATATGCTTATTAAATGTTAAAAACGCCTGAAGGATTCTCAGCCTCACTTTTGTTTAAGAAGCTATTTTTTTCCCATAATAGTGGCAGAAAACTAACCCTGCAAATCATCCTGAACGAACCGTCCACACTGCAAAATGTGGTGGCAGCAACAGGCTGTGGGGCTGGTTTTCTTCAGCTGGGGCACGGAAGCTGGTCATAGATGATGGGAAGATAGATGGAGCAGAAAATTGAGCTGAGAAATACTGCCTGAGCTACAAAGGAATGATTTAGTCCAAAGCATACTTATTTATTTTTAATGACTCCGTCAGTCCAGACCTAGGTCCAACTGAGAATCCATTGCAATACTTTGAAATTGATGTTTGCGGACACTCTCCGTCCAAATTTCAGTCTCTAGACATAACCCAGAATGCCTGAAGCTGCTAGTACGTCGTAGAAGCAAAACTTTTTCGCTGCACTGACTCGGTGGAGCTGATTACTAATGTACTGTATGCGACACATATACATTAATATATTAGGGTATGTGGTTGTGACATGACAAGATGCAAAAGTGGTTGTGAATACTATTGCAGGGCAGAATAGTAAACACCTTTGTGTTTTGCTGTGACCAACAGGAAGAACTGGACATCGTCCTGGACCGTGCTGCAGGGTTCCTCCCTCCTCTTTGCAAAGGGCCAGGGGGGCAGCACCTCCTGGGTACGTAGCAGTCAGTGCTCCAACGCTCCGTTCATCTCTGTGACGTTTCCTCTCCTGGTTTTCTCTGAATAATCACCTGTCTTCAAGCCATCTGTGCTGTGCAGTGTGTCGTCTGTTCATTGCTGCTCTCCTCTCCTCTCTGAAGTCATACTATCGCAGCGGCTCCATCCCAGAGCTGCTCCTCACTCTTCTTAGCAGCTGGAAGCGCTCGGTCAAGCCCCGCCCCGCCGTCCCCTATGTGAACTGTCGGCCTGTGCAGGCTGCTGCAGTATGTCCCCCATCTCAGCATGAATTAGCGCCTCCTTGTGTCCCCTTTAGTGTGTCATTCCCCCCCTTCCTTTAAACTGATTAATTTGTGTATTTGAGACCCTTCACTTTTTATCTTATTTTATCACGATCAACTAATCAATTATAACAAAATCAACAAGCCCTATAAGGCATGTAATCATTGTCTAACCTTAGTTTGAAAGACAGTGGTTTTCTACATGTAATGTAACATTTAATCTGTATGATTCATTCGAAAAAAACATTATCAGAGGAATGTGCTCTTCCTTTAACTAATTCTCTGTTGAAGCACCTTTTGATTCTGTTTCGGCATTCAGTCCTCTTTATTTCACACCTGCCATCAGTTTGAGTGAGACCCGGCGCCTGAGGAATTTAGTGAGGGTGCTGTGGGGGGGCCTAGTGAACAGTCTTTTTTTTTTTGTCTTTTTTTTTTTACGTCCTGTTGGTGGTACGTTACTTCTGAGTCAAATCTGCCATTTTTGCAACACCCTTTCTATCTACATACAAATATTATACATCACTGGGAAGCTAAGATTCTTGGGATTCCAATAATGTATGCCAATCAAAGATGCAATCATAACTGTAGACACCATAAATGCTTTTGTCTGACCTCTAAGAAAGCAAATAATGTGCAACTCACCGTTCGAAGCCTTAATATCACTGACAGAACACATCCATCTCAAACGAAAAGGGTCTTCTTACATCCGCAGCGGTCCAATGAATTTCCTCAAGTCCTACCTCCACAACCCAAAATCCATCTGCTGCTAAACATCTTTGTAATTTCCTTTCCCACATATATTTTGATCGCAATTACAGTTAGGATGTTCAGCTTGGCCTAAAATGATGTAGCACCCAGATTTATCATGTTTTTTGTTTATTGGCGGTTGACAAACAGCAAATTGGTGCATTACCGCCACCGACTGGTATGGAGTGTGGACCAGAAGGCCACTCAAGGTTGCACTTGCCTTTCTAAGACTTGTGATGTATTAGCATCGTTCCTGCTTTTGCTAGCTTTGCTCTTGTTTTTATTTAACTAGAGCAAAGCTCTTGTGTCCATTTTGGCATACAATCATATCAAAGTATCTTCTTTACTGCCACCAAAAGTCCCAGTTAATAGCCTACAGCCCCCCTCTGCTCGTTGTACTTTACACAGGGGTTATAATATGTCATGGGCGGGCCGATACCTGAATGGCCACCATAGACTAGATAAAGCTGGACGGAGCTGCTGGCCACCAGCGCTAGCGATGATGGCTCATCTGAGACAATCAAAAGGACACGCCCCTTATTATTCATAATTTCAATCTTAAATTACATCTAAACTGATAAGTTGTAAACATAAAAAAAAAATACCCCACTTAGATGACGGTAAATTTGATCTATTAAACCTAAAATGTTTTTTTTTGTACCAGGCTGAAAACATGTTTATTTCTGCTGTGAAGTTGACGTTTTTAACATGGGAGTCAATGGGAACTTGCTCCTTTCTGGAGCCAGCCCCTAGTGGATGAGGGAGGAACTGCAGTTTTTGTCACTTCCGAGTTGGCTTTCCTTTTGGCTGGCGGAGTTTGTCCCTGGAAGGTAACTCATCTGCGCCAGGCCTGGTTCAAGTGAATGGGATCAAACTGAAATAAAGTTCAACTTTTCAAGCAAGATTTTCCTTTAATTTGCTGATTTATGTCAATAGGATTGTAACAATCAGCCACTTAAGCTTCTTTTGAAAGGCCCGTTTTCCTAATAGACACACAAGGGTTCTTCTGAATTTTAAACATAAACGGTACTTTTCACCACTATTCATTAGTGTCACCAATCACTTAGGATAACGGGGGGGAAAAAATAAAGTATTCAGACAGCCCTGAATAACTATTGATACCAAAACAAACACACAAAAATCACACCCCACTTATCAGTTAGATGTCGGACTCAGTGCTACATATTTTAAATGCAGCAAGCAAGCCATTCACACAAATACTGGTGTTGCTTTCAGTCAAAAAACAAAAAGCCTAAAAATTCCAACAATTTACGGTTTGTGAATAGTCTTCAGACAAATATGCCATGCCCACTATCCACAATCAGAAGTGCCGGAAAAGATTATGACCCACAACACAGAAAAAGGAAAAATGCAACCACTTGTCAAATGTTATACCATGTAAAAAAAAAAAACAAAGTGTAGATCTCACCGGATCCGGCGATAAGTGATCCATGATTGCCCTTTCAGCTGGGTCAACCAGTCTTGTCTCTCACGTGTTGTTTTTTTTACAGGTGACAACAACAGACCTGCCAACCTGTACGCATTTTGCGTCGCAGGTACGCAATTTGACATCTAAATACGCTGATACGACCTGCCCCTCTAAACTACGCAAAAAGCTGCGGACATGTGAATTCTGTGGCGAATGTGCACGTGCGGTACTCATGTCTGACAACACGGTGCAGCAGCGTGGTGAAGCATTTTCAGCCAATCATTGTAGAAAAGTGGAGAATTGAGTGAGTGTCAGCGGACCTGCCAGCTTTTGGCAAATGTGAACAGTTAAGCATAACGTTACTTTCACTGTGTAAATATTCAAGCCGAAGTCTAAGTGGAAAAAAGAACGAAAGAAAAAATGCGAGGTGTTTTTTCTTAGAAAATCTATCGATCAAGAGAAAGATGAGGCAGCGGTGCGCGTGCGTGCGTGCGTGCGTGTGTGTGTGTGTGTGTGTATTTTAGCCTTTATGTATGTCCATTGCAGATATAATACGCCTATATATAAGGAGGAATGTGATTATGTATACAGTTTAAACATGTAGCCAACAAATCTTTTGCAGCAAGTTTTGCAACCAGTGCCAAGGCAGATGAGGGAGATAAAGACGGGGAGGGACAGGGCAGCAGCAGACCTGCCAAAAAGAAGAGGGTCCATGTTCCCCAGAGGTTTTTGATTACATATCAAGAACAGTGGCCATGCTTGCGATCCTCTAAACTTCCATATCATGCATTGTGCTCAGTGTGCAATTATGATGTGGACATAAGGGAGCTGCAGGTAGTGTATAAATTAGCCCCGGTGATGTGTGCATATGTGCTGTAAGCCAATTTAACTATTACATTCATGAAAACAAAAACACCTATTGCAATATAAAAAATAAATTACCATTTGAATTGAATACATATAATTATTTTGTTTTATTGGTTTTATTGTTTTTCTTATAACAAATTCTTGCCAGTGAATGGGGAAATTGCAGCCCACAAAGCAATTGAGTTTCAAAAGTCTGGAAAAAAAAGCCGCACAACACAAGTGGTACTCAAAATATTTTGACAAGGTTGGCAGGTCTGCAACAATTTCATGTATTCAATGAATGTCTGGACTAATGAATAGGCAAAAAAAAACATCCAGGCCACCTGAAAATCTCCCCAAAGCTTGTGGGAGAACATGTCATGGTATGAAACCAGAAAAACTTCACACATGACTAAAAGAACGCCATACCCACAGTAAAACATGATGCATGAAGCATCATTGTCTGGGTTTACAATTCACCAGCTGGGCCTTGGGTTTCTATCGAGGTGGATGAAGTTATGAACGGATCCACATAGCAATCAGATTTTACCCAAAACCTTCAGGCATCCCCTTGAAATATAAATCTGAAAATGGATTTCATTGAAATTAAAGTTTGGAACGGCCTAGCCGAAGTCCATAAATAAACTCGAAGAGAGAAGATGTCCTTAAAATCTGATTGATTTTCTAGAACCGTTCAAGCTGGGCAAATACTTTCGACTCAAAATGGGAGATTCTGATTGGCCCTATCAAAACAGACTGAATGCTGAAGTTAAGTCAGAAGGTTCTTCGATAAAGTTTCGGTTAAACGGCTGCAAGTGCAACCGCATTGATGCAGCTTTTTAATGTTTTTATTCTATGTTATTTGTTGTTAATTGTGCAGGATAACTGTCTCGTTGTTTGTGAAAGTTTAAGGTAGTTCATCATGATCTCATTCTTTTAAACCATAAAAACCTGGGATTTGAACAGAGGTGTTCTCCCTTTAAAAGCCTCTTCACCTGCTCCCTAAAGCTCAATCGTTTGTGCTGTGGTTCATGAGTTATTGGAGTCGAGCAGTGAAAACCTCCTGTAGAGGGCATTAGTTGGCTTCTGATTTTTTGTTAGTAAATGGTGTCTGCAGATGAAGACCAACAGTCAGCGCCTTGGGAAAGTGTTCACACCGCTTAAACTTTTTCACATTTTGTCACCTCAACTGCTCCACATGTATTTAGAGCAGTGGTGTCCAAACCTTTTGCCATGGGGACTAAAGAGATGAAAGTTAAAGCGCCCCAAATAAATTAAGAACAAAAAAACAAACAGATCTGTGTTATTATGTAGAACCAAAACATAAAAGGTTTTCTTGGTTCACCCTAATAAAAAGAAGGTATACCGTTTCCAAGTTTACTAAATAGGAATTTCTAAGGGGGAAAAAATTTCTTCTAACCCACAAAACTAAGATTTGGATCATTGTCTCTTTAAAAAAGCTCGCTATTAGCCCAGTTTAATCTTTGAATTAAAAGCAGATTTGGGTGCACTCAGATAAAGAGCTGCAGCTGTCGATTATTTTAATAATTGCAAAATCTAGCGAGTATTTTGATAATTAAGCGAGTAACCGGATAAAGAAATTACGACTTAAGCCTGCAGTATTTACAAACATTTACATGTATCTGTGTTTGCAGTACTGATTTGGGTTATATGCTTTTGCAACATTAAAATAAAAATCACCTGTCGTTTCGAGGCGACGAACTGGCTGGCGAACCCACGATGCTTCCTTTTTAAGATGTTACAGCATTGAGGACATGCTGTTGGGGAACGCTAATTCAGTTTTGCAATAAACATACTGTACTGTGACTTTACTCTCGGTTTAGCTTGTAGTGGTCCCATACTTTTGAATACAATACAAAATACTAATAAATTGCAAAACTTTTCAGATTTGTGATTGAAAATAAAATTAAAACCATTTTCCCTCCAATTCACAATTATGCTTTACTTTGTGTTACAGTTTGTGCTTGGAATGTGACAAAATGTAAAAAGTTTATGAATACAGTTGCAAGGCAGTGCAGCTGTATAGAGCATGGTTTACATTAACCAAGACTAACTACATGTACAAGACAATCCAATAGTCTAGTTTAAGAGCCAAATTCCTCAATGCTTGGTGTTGAAGATATTTTTTTTCCCTTAATGAAAATAAAGATAAATGAAAGATATGGAACGAGATGTTGCTTCCTTCGTCTGGTAATGCAACTGTTTGTGATGTGCTTTTGCTTTTTCTGGAATGTTGAGCAGAAATTATATCCTGTGGAGCTGCATCCCATCTTGGACTGAAACTCTTCCCTAATCCGGTTTCTTTGTCTCTAACTGGACTAAATCCTCCTGGAAACTCCACTATATCCTGTAATATCATGTTTAGGCCTCATTTTGTACCTCGACTCTCCATTCCAGAAATTTGGCGGCAATCAGTCCAAGCCCGAGTTCACCGTTGATCTGCGAGGAGCGTCGGTGGAGTGGGCTTCCAAGGAGAAGTCGAGCAAGAAACATGTTATCGAGGTATCGATTGCAAGGCCCACCACTGTCAGCATTTTCTCATTTGTGTCTGAACTCCAGCTTTGACCTTTGGTGGTTTCCCTTTTTCAGCTGAAGACCCGTCAGGGCACAGAGCTGCTGATCCAGTCTGAGATCGACAGCGTCATCAACGACTGGTACCGGGCCCTCATAGAGACCATCAACACTCATGTGCGTGCTCGTCATACCTGAGTCTAGGTTTCAGTCATACTGAATATCTGTTTACAATAAAACCCAATGTCTGCTGTGATCCAGGCGTGGGAGTCTGATGAAGCCATCGAAGAGGACATGCCTGAGTCTCCGGGAGCTGAGAAACAGGACAAAGAGAAGGACCATCGGGACACCAAGAAGAACAGAGGTGAGTCAGACTAAGGACAATGTGATTGTGGCGTTATCTGAACACGCCAAGCAAGTTAGGTTGGTGTCCCATCCCACCAAGAAATTAAAATGAGTCTGATGTAGCATAAACTCCCCACTGATTGCATATGTATGAAAGCAACAGAAAACGTGTACATGACACAACTAACAGATACATTTTTTTATGTCTTGGGCTCTTCTTCTGCCCATATTGCCCAAGTGAAAAACTGCTTCTGACGGCATGTGTACCTCCATGTCACCGCCCTATTTTCTGTCCTAAGTGATGAAGAACTCTGTGAGCATGGACTCCTCAGACCAGAAAAAAACCAGGTTGAAGCTCAAGAAGTTCCTCATAAGGCGGCCCACCTATCAGGCAGTAAGAGACAAAGGGTATATCAAAGGTGAGCAGCCTGGAGCCATTTTCAGAACCCCCACACTCCACACATGTAAACACTGGGCAGTCATCAGCTTCCACAGCTCTAAGTTAGTGCATCTGTCCACAGACCAGGTGTTTGGCTGCAGTCTAAGCAGTCTGTGTCAGCGGGAGAACACCTCGGTGCCCAACTTTGTCAAGATGTGCATCGACCACGTGGAGAACACAGGTACAGGCATCTTTCATCAGATCCTAGAGACGCCCCTACCCCCTTTCATATAGAATCCCACCATGAAATCAAGGTCCTTCAATGTGTCCGCACTACATTTGGAGAGGAATCTTGATCTGTCAGACAAGTGACGGGGTATTCTCCCGGCCGTTTCTTTTAGAGACATGTACAGATCAGCAGAATGTAGACGTATTCAGCTGAGCACTTCTGATGATTAAAAACACTGTTAAAATTGATGTCTTCCTAAAAAACTAGACAGATCATTTTTACAGTTTTGCCACCTCCAGAAAGAATCAATTTTAACCTCCAAACAGGGTCTGGCCTATTTTCTGCCTTTATCCAAGTATGTTAAGTTAAAACTTGTATTTCTAGCTTTGAAAAACCTCTGCTTCGGTACGTGACATTTCTGCATTCACATAGCATCAGAGAACACATAAAGATATAGTGGCGTGCTAAGATCCCGTCTGTTTTTCTCATCCGTCAGTTAGGAAGACGTCCAAGAAGATCCAGGTTTAATCACAGACACTTATAGGCTGCCTAAATCCACTGAAGTTTTTTGTTTTCCTTTAGTTTTCTCTCTATTATATTTAAAGCTGGACCCTGCTGCTCTAGTATGACACCTAGTGGTGTTCTGAGAGAAATTAAAGAGTCAGTTCTTGGGTACAAAGACATGTTGGCTTATACTGACATGTTTTTGACATAAAGCTGCTCCCAGTCTATGTCCCTGGAAGCTCTTCTACAGGATCGTTCCACCGTCCAACTTGCATCTTGGAGAATAACGAGGAAAACGTCACCTGGCATTAGGACGAATATCTCATCATTACTTCGAATTATGTCTTTGAGCAAAGTAACATTTAGATATATTTGAAAAGTCCAAATGTGCTGTTTTTTTAGCAGTTGCTGGATGAAAAGCAGATCCCTTTCTGAGTAGGTTTTGCATGACTCAGCAATTTTTGGTCTTTCTCCCACCTGTGCAGGTCTCAGTGTTGACGGTCTGTACAGAGTGAGTGGGAACCTGGCGGTGATCCAGAAGCTCCGCTTTGCTGTGAATCACGGTAAGGCTCGCTGAGGCTCACCTGACCTCTGACCTTTGCCCGGGATCAGTGCTGCTGTATTGATCGTCTCCTCCTTGTTGTCAGATGAGCAGGTGGACCTGAACGACAGTAAGTGGGAGGACATCCACGTCACGACCGGCGCTCTCAAGATGTTCTTCAGGGAGCTTCCTGAGCCTCTCTTCACATACGGATCCTTCAGTGACTTCGTGAACGCCATCAGTGAGTGGCTTATGATCAATCCAGCCAACAGCATCAAACTGTTTTATTAGTGTCTTCATAAAGGATTCACTGTCCCCGAACCTTTTCAGATTATAGTCACAGCTGTCAGTGTATTTGTTCTTTTTTAGATTTTATGTGTCTGATATTGATAAAGTAGTCACTGATTTTAAAGTAGGAGCTTCCATTAGTTCTGTGCAGGTACTCCACCAGCTTTACACAGTTAATGCTAAATTAGATTGGATGAAGACAGATTTGGGTCTGCACTTTGACTAGGCCATTCTACCACAACTATGCATCGATCTAAACCATATGTGTCAGACTCAAGGCTCTCGGGCCAAATCCGGCCCACCATAACCATTTATAGACTCTAGAGGGCCACATAGTTAAAATAAAGTCCAAGCACACATCTGTGATCTTGAAGGTTCTGTCAGTTAAATCAAATCAGTTTGTATTTGTATAGTACCAAATTACCCCAGTGTGAAAGATGTTCTGCAATATTTATTTCTGAGACGTACTTATCGAGTGAAGAGAACAGCTATTTATTCATATAAATGAAATTAAAGATAGTTAAAGGTAGTTTTATCAGTACTTTCTGCCACATACGTCCCTATGAGGACATTCGTGATCTTGATATGAAAATGAGTTTGACACCCCTGATCTAAACCATTACATCGTTGCTCTGGATCTGTGGTTCGGGTTGTTAACCTCCAGCCCAGTCTCAGGTCTTCTGCAGCCTCGAACAGGCTTTCTACCAGGGTTTCCCTGCATTCAGCTCCGTTCATCCATCCTCTCATCAACTCTCACCAGCTTCCCTTTCTCTGCTGAAGAACTTGTTCCCTCAGCATGATGATGCCAACACCATGTTTCAAAGTAGGGATAGAGTGTTCTGGGTGATTTGCAGTGTTAATGTAGATGGTGTTTTGCCTGTAGGCCAAACAGTTGAACTTTAGTCTGAATCCTGCCATATGTTTCCTGGGTTACCAACATGACTTGTGAGAACCTGCAAAAATGACTGAGTTCTTCTAATGTTGACTTTCTTCTCGACCCTCTTTCATTAAGACCAGAATTAAGGAATGCACAAATAATAGTCATCCTTTCAACAGGTTCTCTCACCTGAGCTGTAACCATAGACTTATTGACTGCATGTCCAAATAATGCTCTCCCTGCCTGACCTTTTAGTTTTAGGTGGGGCTCTTGGGAGATTTGCAGTTTCAATTTTCAGATGATGGATTGAATGGAGCTCTGTGAGATGTTTAAAGCTTGGAGTATTATTTTATAACCTAACTCTGCTTTAAACCTCTACATCTTATTCTCTGTCTGCTGTGATCCTTTGTGTTCATGATGCTGTTTGTTCTCTCAGGAACCTCTGATTGCTTCACAGAACATGTTCAATTACTCTCGGGTGAATACTGTTTGCTAATTAGGTGGCTTATAAAGGCAAACGGTAGCACAGAATCTTATTTAAGGGTAAAAGGGTCTGAAAAGGTGCCAGGATCTAAATGTGATTCATCATTTTCCTCCAACTTCCTTAGACACTACTTTGTGATGTCCAGTCACATAAAATTCTAATAAAAACTTTGTAGATTTAATGTGAGTTTAACACCAAAGAGCTGAATTGAGCACTGTTTAATATCCTTTACTTGTTAATGTTTTACTTTCTAATGTACCCACCAAAGGGCGCTCCTGACATGCTTCTTGTCTGTCTCTGTGCTTCAGAATGCTCTGACTATAAGCAGCGAGTGAATTCAGTCAAAGACTTGATCAAGAAGTTGCCAAAGCCCAACCATGACACAATGCAGGCCCTGTTCAAACACCTGCGCAGGTAAGACACACCCCCTTTTTAAACGACGGCCGCATCGGATGTGTCGTGACTTGTTGTAAATGAGACGGGATGTAGCAGAGCGATGGTTGAACTTACCCTGATCCACTGGTCGGCGTGTATTCATAGCCCAGCGCAGCCACCGGCTGTATCATACGTTCGCAGTGACATTTCCTCAGCTCTCTAATTTGCATATATATGGCGCCGTGTTTGCTGTTATTCAGCACCTAAGAAGTGGTGTTTCTGGTGGAAATTTATAGCGTGACATTCAGCATACCGAGGTTTGTGTATACATCAGCAGGCGGATTTAATCTGCCCCCCCCTTCCATGAATATGTTATTGTTTAGTGCATCTGCATGCAAGGATGTAGATTCTATTTTAAAAAGGCTATTATGCTGTGGCCCGGAGCGTTTGTTTGCCTCCATGTTCCCTCTGAAGTCCTGAAGCTGTGTGTGTGAAGGCAGCGATTTTGTTTTCCTACATGAAGCTTTAAATCTGAGCTAAACCCAAAGCACCGTCAGACAAGTAGACTCACCTAAAGCCATTTGTGATAACCCTAATCTCTAAATCTGCTCTTGTTCTAATTCCCCTCACCAAACAGGGTGACAGAGCACGGAGAGACCAACCGCATGACCACCCAGAGCGTCGCCATCGTGTTCGGACCCACGCTGCTGCGACCGGAGACGGAGACGGGCAACATCGCGGTGCACATGGTCTACCAGAACCAGATAGTGGAGCTGATCCTGCTGGAGTATGAAAGTGTGTTTGGGAGGTAGAAGAGGGGAGAGCATTCCTGGATCTCCCCCCCAAAACATGGACTTCTTTCCCTCTTCCTTTGTGTTTGCCTGAGCTGAACAACGCTGTGGACCAAGCAGCTGGGAGGAATAATGATAATAATAAAAAAATAACAGTTTACAAAAGTGTTGCACTTACAAATAATCTGGGGATGAGTTTAGGAAATAAAACTAGATGTATAGATGTTGCCCCTTTTTTTTTTTTCTTTCCAGTTGCCATTCCTGCTGCGAGTAGCGGGCGGAAGAGGGACGGGCTTTCAGAGTGTTGCCGTGGTGATGTGTGACCTTCTGTGTAAGTTGGTGCATTTTGAGTGTTACATACACTGGATCTTTGAAAACAGAACCAGCCTCTCCCCTTTTTTAACTCCGGGTGGGATCGGATCGGGAGCGAACCGCCAGCCTGACGGAACCAGGTCTAGTCTGAGGCGCCCCGGTGTTCTGCTCCCCTTTTTAACAGTGTTAGCCATGAACTCTGTGACGACACCTGTCGGGTTTCAGCCGAGCTCATCGCCCTCTTCCTGGACTGACTGGACAGTAACACAGCGGATCACTATGAACTGTGGATTTCCTCCTCATTAAGCTAATATTAAAGAGCATTCAGAGACGTGTTGCTGCCGATACTGTATGGTTGTGTTAAAAACTAGCCTTTGAACGCATCGCTGAGCATTTGTACAGAACGCCGTTGTAAAAAAAAAAAAAAATGTTCCTGTGACTGAGGTGTGTATGCTTTGATGGTGAACCAGTGAAAGATTGTGAATTTAAACATAAAAAACATCAAATGTGTGTGTGTGTAAGGGGAGTGCTGATGAACTGGTAGTTCTGTTTGCAGGTGTATGTGAGGTGTTCACGCATGGTCAGCTGCACATTTTGAATGTAATTTTCCAGCTAACTGCTGCTTGTGAATTGCTATGTCTAATAAAAGAGACAAACTAAATATGGAGGTGTCGAGTGACTCTAAAGAAAAGCTGGTTATTGGTGTCGAGGTACATGATCCAGTGTACAGTTCACTCTAAAGCCGAAGCAACGATTGTTCTCTGGTTATATGAAATCTACAGTAATGCTGTACCACCTATCCAACTCCACACCTAGCGCTGTGCACTGCGGATCAGCTGGCTGAAAGATGAGCTACCTGACTTTTCCCTCGCTTAAAAGAAAGATTAAATTGGCTACTTGGAAATATTTTCTATCATTAAACACACAGTCATGTGTCAACCACCAACTCTCCATTAAAGTAACCTTGTTTTAAAACTACCTCTAGAGAGCCAGGAGACAGGCTGTACTGCGGCACATGGCCTAATTGTTCAGTTTTAAAGGGGACATATTAATAAAATTTCACATTTTTCATCCTTTTGTGTTGCCATCAGGGTCTCCACTGCTTCTATAAACACTCCAAACAATAATAAAAACCATCCCTTTTTTTTTTTTTTTTGCTGTCAGAAATCTTGTGCTTCTACAAGCCATTTGAGAAAGTACCTCACTGTGACGTCACAATAAGCAGAATTTCCATATAACTGCCCCTCATCCGTGGCTGTGGGAACATGTATTCCCAAGAGGGTACTGTGATCAGTCAGTCACACGCATATACATTTTTTCTTTAATACGAGTGCCATACTTCCAGTTAATGACAACAACTCAAGGAAATGCCTAATCGACATAAGCCATCAACTTTAACCTGCAGAGTAATTAAAGAGCAATAGTAAAGTCTTTCCTATATGACGTTCCAAAAGCTGTCTTTAACATCACCTCATATCTGCAGATGAAGATGCCATCTGTTCACGTCAAAGTCTGATGACGGTAGGAGACTTTCCAGTGAAGCAGCTCCTGCTAGCTTCTGTCTCGTCGTTTTTATCATTGGCTCCAGGTTTTTTTTTGTTTTTTTGTCTATTGCAGGGACATGTCCTGTGATCTGGCCGTCAAGATCAGCATTTCCGTTGAATCATCGCTTTAATTTTTTTTTAATTTTATTTTTTGTTGAGTTCAAAAGAAAGCCAGTTTTTGCTTCTGCCTCCATTTTCTTAATTACCGCTCTTTCTGTGCCACCTAGATCTCTTTGACATCACAAATAGTCAAATGTGAAAAATAAACATGTCTTTCGAAAATAGTATGGATTTGTGTTTAAATTTAAAGTTAAATAAAATAATTATTTGTTTTACTTTAGCTTGCAGAAATTAAATGTTCATATCAATTGTCTTCCACAGGGGGGTGCTGCACTACCCTCTGCACCCTTAGTTCCCACGGCCTTGCCCTCACCTGTCAAACGCCGCCCACCGATTCAAATTCCATGCCGTTCACATGTGTGGCAAACACGCAGCCTAGTAAAAAGATGGGTGAACATGGTCTGCAACCGTTAGTTTGCATAAAAGTGAACACCTGGGACTACAATAAGGTCATGACACTGTTGGGGGATATCTCTACTTGTGAAGCACTGAAGAGGGACCCAACAAGCTCTTACAAGAAAAATGTCACCGACTACTACCTACAAAAACTGGAGAAAAAGACCGATTGATCGAGCCTTCTACTATAGTTATACTCTGGTGAGGCAGCTCAATGCATTTATGGCCTGCATAAGAAGGTGTGGTCTGCAAACCGGTCAAGATGGCAGCCCAATGGTTCATCAGCGCCAATAGGCAGTAGCAGTCTATGCGGCATCTACTCTTTATATGTCTATGGCTACCACAACTAAAACAAGGTAGATGCAGTAGGTTAAGAACTTCCTTCTAGATGTTTCTTCAGGTTGGAGGTGGAGTCTTTCGATGCTGAGAGCGGCTTGGTTGCTGGCAACGTTTGCATTGGACGGTCACATTTCGCCCATCCCTTTTTTCTTTAAATATAAAGTGGTGTCTAAATTTCCAAGAGAGGAATGCATTCCTGCCTGGGTACTAATGGCTCTGTTTTGCTGGCTAAGGGGTCAATTGTGGGACACAATGCCACCAACATTAAAGGACTTCTGCTTCTATACGCACGTTGACACGTCACGTCTCACTCCCAAGCTCCAGCGCCCAGCTTCTGACTGGAGGGCAAAAAGACTGCACATCCGCGCTGAGTATGATTGTTATTAGCTGTTATTAGCCTCTCTTTTGTCAGGAAAATAACGGCATGTAATCCATTCATTTTAGCAAAGTACCTGTTTTCAAATTACCACCTATTTAAACTGTAACGGAATACATTTACTCATAATTTGTATTCTAAATACATAATGGCATTACATGTATTCCATTACCCCCCAACACTGCCTACAACATTGCTAAACATCTTTCAGCCATTTTAAGTCCATTAGTAGGGAACACTCCACGTCACATACAAAACTCCACAGGACCAAATTCACTCCAGACCAGATTTTCACTCTTTCACCTCTGTCTTTTCTACTACTTATTTCAAATACAAGGACGAATTCTACAGACATGGGATCTCCAGTTTCTCCAATTGTACCGAATCTTTACATGGAAGAAGTGGAAAACATAACTGACCTCGTATAAGGGATCACCACTCAGTCATTGGTTCAGATATGTCGATGACACCTGGGTCCTAATACAAACTATTGAAGCAGAAGCCTTTCTCGAACACATCAACTACAATATTAGGTTCACCATAAAAGATACAAAACAGAACAAGCTATACCGTTTTGTGGATTGTTTGGTACACATGGTCTACTGACACCTGCTGGATCTTAAACATGATAGCAGGCAACCTAATTGGGAGACTCAACTGACATACTGATTTAATGACCTAGTATATACAATACCATTATTTAAGTAATTGTTTTTAATATTGTACACTGCATTATTTAATATCTTAATCCAAGTTTAAAATATCTATTTAAATATATACAATAAGATAAATCATTTAAATGTGTGTCACAACTTGTGAAAAAGTGAAACTGTACTGGACTTGTCTTTGAGGCAGGCTATTGTTTTTTTTTAAAATGATTTTTATTTTTAAAAGATAGTTTCTCCAAGGTCTTTGCACTGAGGCGATTACGTTTTTTAGATGCAATTTCTCCAGCTTACATCTACAATCTTACATTCAACCTGCAGAAAATAGTTTGAATAATTTCAACTGAGTCATTTTGAAATGGAATGAAATTCTGATAGATTAAGCAGAAACTGAGATCAACAGGAAGAAACAAGCAAGACCGCTTCTTAAAGTGATACGCACATCGACATGGGGTCTCGCTCTATGAGCAAGATACAAGCGCTGATGCATGAGTGTTTCTCGACACATCACCAAGTGCCAAATTCCATCAGCCAAATGTGAAGCTAATGCGGAAGTGACAAAAATTACAGTTCTCCCATCATCCACTAGGGGGCTGACTCCAGAAAGGAGCCAGTTCCATTGACTTCCATGTTAAAAATGCCAACCTCACAGCAGAAATAAACATGTTTACAGCCTGGTTCAAGAACCCATTTGAGGTTTAATAGGTCAAGTTTACCGTCATGACAACTCTGAGGGGGGTGAATTTTTTTTATAACTCATCCATTTAGATGTAATTTAAGCTTGAAATTATAAATAATAGGGGGCGTGTCCTTTTGATCGACAGGTCTCAGATGAGCCATTCAGGGCTAGCGCTGGTGACTAGCAGTTTCCCCCTTCCTCTGCTTGCTCCAGGGAAGGCCTTCAGACCCTCCAAGAAGTCCATTTCTTTAGGTAAGTAAAATTATATTTCTGCTGTGCATTTAAGATAACGCTGTTTGCTCAAAAATGGGTTCAAATAATCACATTTCTTCTTTACCTTACATATTGATTATTAAAACTTGTTTTAATTAAAATTCACATAGTTTTAGTGTAAGTTATGTAACGAGAGTTGCTCAATCGTGGTTTTCTGGCTAAAAGCGCCTGCTGACCTCCGTTAGCTTTGGTTAGGTCTGGGTTAGCTCAGTTAGCTCGTGGCTACATCGGATCAGTTTGATGGGTGTCAATCATTCACCCCCACCATTACAGCCCCCCTCTCAGCTCCTCCTCTTTGCCCATTTTTTGGGAGTGATGAGATGAGTGACGAGACCAAGATGACAGTGGTGGGAACTGCGCCTCAATTCACCTATGGGTGACGTCGTGGAGACTCTTTCCATCTTATATACTGTCTATGACCATCACTAGTAGCCTAACAACTGAGGTTTAAAGGAAACGCACACATACAGACCAATACCTGCTTTTCGATTACCACCATCCACTGGAACATAAATTATTTGTCGTCAGAACATTACAGCACTGAGTTGAAAATGTCCCCACAAAGAGGGAAGGAAAGGACCAAGAACACAAACATACTGTAACAAGAATGCACTCCAAATGCACATTATAACAACACGCATCAACACCATATTTGAGTGGGAGGATGGAGGCTAGGGGTCTTTTCACACCCTTGTTCGTTACGGGCCATCGGGGGTTGGGGTCCGGAGGAGGAACAGGTGGTCTGGTCGGGGTCCTAGGCTGTCGGGCTGCTTCGCCACTGTGGGGCCCTTGGCGGTCTGCTTGTCTCCATCCTAGAAGGTAGGGGGTCCATCTCCCGGGTCCAGGGGCTGGTGGCTCTACTGGGGCATCGGTACCTGGACCTGGGAGCATAAAGTGTGTATGGGGTGTGTGAGTGAGGGTACAGCGTTATTTCTTGGGTGTCTTGGTGAGTTAGTGAGAATGTATGTGTTTAAGAGGGAGGGAACGTATGACTGTGTCTGTATGTCTTTGTCTGCCTGTCAAGTTGGTTCTTGGGCTGCCCTCTCGCCTGGCGCACCTCAGGCCTTACATTTAATGGGGGGCTTATTTCCCCTCCGTCACTCCCCGCCAGTGACGGATGCCCCTGCCTACTGGTGCGTCGGTGGTCAGTCCGGTTCGGACCTGGTGCATGCCTGGCCGGGCCTGGGGGGGCCGGTGTGTCGGTCGGCCGATGCGCTGGGCCGATATCTTCCCTTGGTTGGTTGGGGCACCTCTTTTAGGGGTGCCAGGTTGGGGATTGTTGGGTGGTGCCTGCTCGGTGGCTCAGCGGGATACGGATCCAGCGTCTCTGCTCGTTTGATCACCTGTTCTGTGTGCACCGTCCGTGGTCGGTTCATTGGTGGGTTGGACCGGCCCTGGCCGTTGTTAGATGCCTGGTCTTGGCGCTCTGCGTTGCGCAGGATCAGGACTCGGGAGCTGGTACAACTTGGTGTCCAGGTGCTGGCTGAGCTTGGCCTGGGGATGTCGTCCGTCCGCTGCGGCTATCGGTGGGGCGCCCCGACTTGGGGCAGGGGTGGGGCGCTGGGATGTTGGCTTTGGGGATTAGCCTAGGGTGGAGGTGGTGCGTGGTGGCCGGCGGCCGGCCACGGCCCCTGCGGTGCCAGGGGCCCCTCGTTGGCCGGTCCCTTGTCGGGTCCCTGCTGGGGGGTGGGGCGCCCCTGGGCCCTGGCTCTCCCAGTCCATGGACCGGCCCGCCCTGGCGCAGCTGGTTGCCGGCGGGGCCCGTGGGCTCGTCACTGCTGCCCCCCGGGCTCCTGCATAGTAGCCGCTGGACGTTCCCTGGGGTTCTCCTTTGCTTCTCTCTTGGGGGATGCGGTCGGCCCCGCCCGGGTCCGCCTGGGGCTCTGGGGGTCCTTTGGACGTCTTGGCTCCGATCTCCTTCATGTCTGCATCGATTCCTGGGAGACGGATTGATGCCTGCTCACACCAGCTATCGAACACTCTTATGGAGAAACCTTATATGCACCAGCATGCTGACACACACACATAGATGTGGGGTCTCTGGTGTTTACAGATATATTCTTGGGCTGAGGTTATCATTACTAGATCTTGATTAATCTGTACCATGAGTTTTTCTGTGACATTGTTGTTGTATTTTTATATCCATTTTTGTATGATGTGGTTGTGTAGTTCTTAGTTCACGATGTTTGTTTTGTTTTGTCGATGTTCCTTTTTCGTGTTTTGTTTTTCCCCCTCTCTCTGCCGTCCTTTGGGTATGGAGGCAGACTTCAATGTTTTCCTGTGTTTTCTTTGTTCCCTTTCCTCTTTTTTTATTTTCAACTCACCCTCTCTCTTGACTTTTTGTTTCCTACCTCTCTTCTTCATCTTCTCTCTTTCTTCCCCTTAATTTTCCGTCTCCGTGTCCATAACATCAGGAAATAAAACCCCCAGCAATTCATAATAAAGATTTTTCACACATAAATCAAGTGGAGTACTATAGCAAAAGCTGTACTGCTCCGCTTGTGAAAGTAAATCTGTTGGGCTTCTACTTGGTACTCAGACACCAATTCTGAGCTCCACACTGCCAAACAGGACACGTTAAAAAACAAAAACAAAGAATGCACTCCAAGTTTGTGGATATTCCAACTGGGCGTGCATTAAAGCTTCCAGGAATTCCAGAAAACAATCAACTCAGGTCAGTGTAGGAGAGGAGAAGAAGAGACTGTAGCTGGATTGTGTGAGAACTAAGAAGGATTTTTTTCTGAACACAATATTCCAATGCATTTTGAATCTGGAAACACTCTTAGAGAAAGACTAGTTTACCCCAAAGACAAAACACCCAAACACAGGCTCAGTGGCATGGTATATGCAGTCCAGTGAAGCGATGAAATTTCAGACCTGTACATTGGGGAAACCAAAACAACAGCTACACAAGACGATGTCACAACACAGAAGAGCAAACTCAACAGCTCAAGACTTATCTCCGTCTCAAGGACAAAGGGCACTCCTTTGAAGACAACAATGTTCACATTTTGGACAGAGAACACAGATGGTTTGAGAGAGGTGTGAGAGAACTCATCTATGTAACACCAAGAACCAACCTGGGACAGAGGAAGTGGCTCAGGATTCCAGCTTCCTAATGTCTATAGTGCAGCCCTGGCTCAGCTCCCCAGGCAGTTTCACAGAAACCCTCACCTTGGGACATGTGATATCTCAGAGTTGTTGGGGGGTATTGTCAGGATCTTTAGTGCCAACGACCCTCCCATGGAATTGAATAGAGGGTAGATCCAGGGTGTCATGTGACTTTGACAGCCTCAATAGTCAATAACATTGCCTCGTTAGAGGTCTCTATTGCCCTATTAGTATGATTGTTCCTGATTAAGCATTATAAGCCTGATGCTCCCAACCAAGTTTCAGAACTGAAGAAGCCTTTTAGATGAGAGGTGAAACGTCTTCAAGATAAGAGAAGTCCAGTTGCCTCTATTTTTGAACCCTCAAGACCCTGTTGTCTATTTTCAGGATTTGCGACGTAATCACAATGGACATAGTCCTCTGTTGTTCATTCAGGCTGCAATAGAGAGAAAAAGAGCAAGACTTTCAGTGGGTAACGGGAACGCTGACAGAGTTGTTGTTCTTTAAGATGTATTGGAAAATCGGGAAAATCTGTGTCAGCACCTCAACCCTTTGTAAAACTCCACGGATCAGAAATTGGCAGCAAATCTCTGATCGGTGCATCGCTGCTGTGAGGCTATGTTTAACCTCCAATCAGCTCTATCCCTCCCCCTCAGCTTTAATTACATAATTGAAATAATCCACTCAGTACTCAGTAGATCCTGCTCATTGAATTGACTGATTAAACTTTCACATCTTAATCAATTATTTCCCCAACCTGTTCATTATGTAATGGGCTGCGCTTTATTTCTGGAGATTTTAGAAAAGCCTGCACGATCTCTGAACCCCGGGACTTCCATCAATCTGTCCGCCCCTGCCGGTTTGTCTTTGCTCCGCGGGGTCAAACGTGGCCGCGGACCCTGAAGGCTGTGGATTAATTGATGTCTAATTAGGTAATTGCCACAGTGCCAGATTTGATTAAGAAGCCTGAGGCGAGTTGAGGGCCTTAGCGAAGCTGCTCGTTCGGAGCCAAACACTGTTGTTTGTTTCAGTCTGCCACTCATGGAGCCTGTTTCTGGCAATAAAAACTGGGACATGTTGGGAGAGGTTAGGAACAAGAAGCAGGTGGGGTCGGTCTGTGCTGATTTTTAAACAGCATGGTTAGTTTAAAGTGGGAATTTTTTTTCTTATATATTTTACATTTTCCACATCACTTGTTTTTATTTATTTACCTGCTTATTTAAATAAGCTTACAGCTGCTACAAGTCCAATCTGCATTTTATTCAGTGATCACCAGACTTGCTAGTTATTAACTCTCTCATTGGCAAACATTTTGTGGGTGGAGTCAAATCAAAGCCAACGTCTCTATATTAAATCACGTCATGTCCACAGCTGGGTTAGTGCTACATTCACCACATGGGGGAGCTACATTTTTAACAAGATTATTAAGTGCTTCTCCCCCTGTACTGTCCTGTTATACATTTAAATAAAATATAGTTTGTAAGACTAAATTCTAAAATGTTTGATGTCTTCTTAATGATTTTTGTAGTGGACAATATTAGTTGATTCAACAAAGCCAAACCCAAAATCTTTTAGCATTGTTGTTAAAACTCTGGATGTAACACTAGAAGGCCAGAGATAGGTACTGTATGTACTCTAGATTCAAAATAAGGCATCATGATTCATTTTTAATATAGTATCATACTATATTAAAAATGCCCCAAAAACAAATCATGATACCTGATCAAAGTACCATCCATAGTATGGATGGTACTTTGATCAGGTATGGTGTTCTAAAGTGCTTTACAAACATAACTGATTTACACTGGATTAGATCGAGGGGAGACATCTACTATTTAACAGCCCTGTACATGACAAAATTATTTTCCAGTTTCCTGAGAGTATGAAGTTCATTTAGGCTAGTGTCTCACAAATGACAATGAATGTGGAGAATGACTACATGGCATACAGTGAAATATTAGGTCATATCTGGATTTTCAGTCCAAGTTGAGCTAGTTTTGCTACATTTGATGTATCCAAATCATTACAGTGTCACAATACAGGCTGTCATTTTTTTCTGCATCTATGTGTATTGACCCATTTTAGCTTAATGTGATTAAAAAAACGGAAAACCTCAAAATACTTTTTACATTTTAAATGTGTGTTTGTAGCTCATCGTTGCTCTAGCTACCTTTTTGCAAAAGGATAGATTTATATTCTTTTCATTTGGACTATAAGCCACAGAATGGTTTTGGGCCTAAACACGTTTTAGAGTTGCTTTACAGGTATAAACCAAGGAGCAAACTCCGCCAGCCAAAAGTGAGGCCAATCCGGAAGTGACAAAAATTGCAGCTCCCCCCCCCATCCACTAGGGGGCTGGCTGCAGAAAGGAGCAAGTTCCCATTGACCCCCATGTTAGAAATGCCAACTTCGCAACAGAACATGTTTACAGCCTGGTACAAAAACCCATTTGAGGTTTAATAGGTCAAGTTTACCGTCATGACAACTCTGAGGGGGGTGAATTTTTTATAACTCATCCGTTTAGATGTAATTTAAGCTTCAATTTATGAATAATAGGGGTGTGTCTTTTTGACCGACAGGTCTCAGATGAGCCGTCAGCGCTAGCGCCGGTGGCTAACAGCTTGAGTTTGATGGGTCTCAATCATCCGCCCCCACCCTCACAGCCCCACTCTCAGCTCCACCTCTTTGCCCATTTTTTGAATTTTCCAAGAGTGACGAGACGATTGATGCAGCCAAGATGGCGGTGGTGGGAACCGCCCACTGACTTCAGTTCAGCTCTTCAGAAACCTACGGGTGACGTCACTGAGGCTCCGTCCATCTTATATATACAGTCTATGGTGTAAACCTTGTAAACCTCCTATCACGTCATCAGAGACCTGTTCAGTGTCCCCAGAACCAGAACTAAACAAGGGGAGGAAGTATTTAGAGTCTATTCTCTGGAACAAACTCCCTGAAAACTTGAGATGTGCAGAAACTGTAAATCAAATTAAATCCCATATTAAACAGGTTTCTAGGATTTCTTTCTTTCACCTCCGGAATATTGCTAAAATTAGAAACATCCTGTCCAGGAGTGATGCTGAAAAACTAGTCCATGCATTTGTTACGTCAAGGCTGGACTACTGTAATTCTTTACTATCAGGAAGTCCACAAAATGTAACTAAAAGCCTTCAGTTGATCCAAAATGTGGCAGCAAGAGTTCTGATGAATATTAAAAAGAGAGATCACATTTCTCCTGTTTTAGCTTTCCTTCATTGGCTCCCTGTTAAATCCAGAATAGAATTTAAGATCCTCCTTCTTACATGTAAAGCCCTTAAGACTTTCCTTTTTGATAAAGCTAATAGTTAGAGAGGCCTAGGTCATCCTGATCTATCTCTGTAGTTATGCTGCTATAGACTCAGACTGCTGGAGGACAGACTGGCCACTTTTCTTCACTCTACTACTTTTCTCTTCTACTACTCTCCAGTTGCATTATTTGCTGTTATTTCAACTGCTAACTTAGTTTTTTCTCAGTGTTTTTCTCTCCATAGAAGGTACACCTGGTCTGGTATCCTGCTTAGCTGTGATGCCTTGTTGTTGGACGGGGGGCATCCCAGTAACTGAACATCCCCCGTGTTATCAACTTTTTACTTTCTTTAATATAGAAAGTACTCCTACATCAGTTCCTTCTGTGTTTCTGCTCTGTCTTCTCAAACCCCCAGACGGTCGTGGCAGATGGCCGCTCCTACTGAGCCTGGTTCTGTTGGAGGTTTCTTCCTGTTAAAGGGGATTTATTCCTCTCCACTGTCACTACATGCTTACTCAGTATGAGGGATTGCTGAAGGATTGCTGTGGTTGGAGTCTTCATCAATGGGACACAACCTCAAGTCAATAACTCGGTGCAATCTGCAGGGATTCCTTAAATAGAAAACTTTTAAACTGACTGGAATGTTTGTACGATTGTATTGAAATAACTTTTCTTTTCAAGTGCCTTGAGATGACATCTGTTGTGAATCGGCGCTATATAAATAAACTGAATTGAACTGAAATTAAATGTGTTCTGCTGGTTGTGTGTAACTGACTCATCTGTTGAGAGGGGTGTGTTCAAAATAACAGCAGGGGTTGAGTTTAATCAAATCTTCTACATGCTGGTTAAAGGAAGTTTCACTCTGGACATTCTTCAGAAGAACAGAGTGCATTAAGAAAGTTGGTAGGAGAGAGAAAAAAACGTATAATGTTTAAAAATGGAAAACAACGCCTGAAAGAAGGGGATGAAAATGAAAAACTGTGATGGATCTGAATATGTGAAATGGCACAGACTCGGCTAAGGATCAACTCCAGGGTGATCTAAGCAGGTCTGTTATCGGTAAGCTCTGGAACTATTAGGACACCTTTGCAAAGTCAAGCTATCAGCAAGGAGCTCTCTCAAAGTATTGCTGTTTTACCTTAGGGATGATGGTGATGTAATTGTGCACGGCCACGTTCAGCTCCTAGATTTAAAATCCGTGACTGTTAGCTTAAAACTAGGAGACGTTTCTTCTAATATGAACAATGATCCTCTCCGCTCGGCCACCTGACTGAACCACCCAAGCGTTAAGTGCGTCTCTGTGTGTAACATAGCACATTAATTTCTGATGGCGTGTTCCACTGTGTTGTAGCTTCAACGCAGGATGTTTTATGTTATCATTCATACGTGACTGATGCCAACTCTGTGAGGAAGGTGAAAGCATCCATGGCCTTCAGAGCATGCCCAGTCTACTTCGTTCCCCGCCACGTTTGTTCTCCTTTAGTCACAATCTCTGCTCCCCATCCCCGCCTGTTAATTTACTGCCTCTCGCACCTCAGCTGCAGGTCCGCTTTGACAAGACGGGACCACCTTGGATTCAACAACCATGTTGGGAGGCACTGAATCTTGCACCCCCCTCCCCCCCCCCAAAACCGCAGGCTTTTTAAGGCCTGAGAAAGAGGCAGGGGTGGGGGTGGGGGGGGGGGGGGTAGGTGACACCCGGTGTTTCCAAATGAGAAAACAATTAGATCATCTCTATAATTCATGGGTGCGACCGCAGTCTGGGGCCCGGCGAGGCTCTGAATGTTTGAAGTGCTCCATATGCTCACAGTGGGCCTGACCTGCTCAACGCTGGCTCGGCCCGCTCCGTGGAGGCCGAGGTGTGGGCAGGTAATGTGAGCAAGCCATTATGGAGCATAAAAGATTTATGGAGCCCCAGCACTTCTCACTCCGGTTTTCATCTTCAGGTGGGCTGTGGGCAGAGAGGCTGGGTAGGGAAGGCCATACTGTACCACTTTGCGGTGAACATCTTTGTGTTTTAGACACCACTTTCTAGCGGCAGCCCAATGAGCGCCTGCTTGGCTCAGAGGCTGATTATGAAACCGAGTTTATCTCCGCTGTAGATACAAAGTTAACGAGCGTGCCGACAAGAGCTTCCAGAGCTGCATCAGATGGAGTCTAAATACGTGCACTGGTGCAGAAAATAATTAGAAAGCATGTCCTGTTGAAACGTAAACCTTTGTATTTTCTCACGTCTTCTCTCTAATGGGTGAATTCCACATGGAAGAGGCTGGTTAATACATTTTTGAGGTATGAATAAACATACTTGTTACAGAGCTTCCTCAGACTGACAACACATCTTATATTTTGATGTCCTCCAATGGAGGGGACCGTGGTAATATGTTTTTGCCGTATTAATTTCTTTCCTTTTCAACTCACTGTTGCATACTACATACATACTGTAAACAATGTATGAAATAAGAGCCTGTTCAAAAATAGCAGAAAAAAAGGACAGTTTAACAGAAAAGTGCACATATAACGTTTTAAGGCTAATACAATATCAGTATTTTTAAACATACAGTACGCAAATAATGAACAGCAACTTTAACAGTTTTCCCTGTTTCCACCCCAACAAATGAAATTCTTCAGTGGTTCAAGGAAAATCATGCAGAACATTGCTTCAGAAATATCTGTGAACTGACTTTAACCTTTTTTGTTGTTGTTGCTTTCAGTAGAAGCACACTGCAAGCAAAGACTGGTCACAGGAAGTGTTCCAGTCAATCTAAACAGAAAATTCCCATTTTTAGAAATTCCAAAATAATTCAGTTCGATTCAATTCAAAAATACTTTATTGATCCCAGAGGGAAATTAGGTTTTGTTGTAACTCATACTATTCAAGTTACTTGCAGGAGTTGTTGTAAATGTTGATGGCTGTGGGCAGAAAGAGTCTCCTTTAGCGGTCTGTGTTATAGCGAAGCCGAAGAAGCCTTTGACTGAAGGCACTTTTGACCCACTAGGGTCGGCTCAGCCCGGCCCAAAACGGCCTGGTTGTGTTTCCATTGCCATCTCAGGAACCTGGCAGTGGGCAAGGACATGGGCGGGCTCAGCATAGCAAAAGTTCCATCAAAAATCAGTCATCTCTCATCGTTTTCCGACATTACAGATGCCGATGCTGGAGCTGGTATCTATCCCACTTTCTCTCCCATTGCTCGCCGGCCTTTCACCATGGATACTGGAAACGTGCTAAATAGGGGCGGACCTGACCCGAGCCTACCCTAGAGGAAAAGAGGCGTCTATTGAGGCGTCTATGTGTCTTATGAAGAGGATGCCCAGAGTTGTCCATAATTAAGGACTGGTCTCACCGGATGATGTATTTCTTTGTGACCATTGCTTGAGTTTTGATATTTATATTTACAAACCTACCAATTCATTCATTTAGACACACATCAGTAGCTCTGTCATAAAGTCAATCTTTATTGGCAAAGTAAACACAGAGGACTGTGTTATTTGGCTACTTGAAAATGAGCAATCACATCTGGAGTTCCTCTAGGCTCCATCCTCAGACATCTGTTATTCAAAATCTATATCCTGCCAGTTGAAAGTTAAATCTTATCCCTGGAGACTTGCAAAAACAAACAGATTATGTTGCTATTTGTGTTTTTATCATCATATGTGATTTTCTGATAGTGTATTGTATTGATTATTAATGAATGAGCCAGACTATACTCCAGCCTAATCTAAAAAGAGATAGTTAATTGTTTTAGATTGCAAAAGCAGTAGTTGTGATCATAACGAAGGTGCATTCCATGAGGTTAAAAACTACATAGTGTGCTAAAAAACTTCATCTGATCATACTTTTTATGATAGTCTTCTTTGTCAGAAAGTGTTGCTGCTGGTATTAGAATTTGCATTGAAAGCTGAGTTTTTCCATGTTCAACCATTTTCATGCAGTCAATTGGTAGAGTAGGGTCTTTTAATCCGACACTAGGAGCATCGGGTTTAAAACAGTGGTACAGCTACTTAAGCCTGCCCTTCCTTCTTAACCCAGTTAAAGACCGAGCAAACACTCCCGAGCATCACATTCAGTTCAGAGTAAGAAAGAAGCACCACTTCCTGCTGGGGTGGTGAATTGTTTGGCTGTGCTCTCATCCTTTTTCTTTTTTTTCTCTTTCCAAATGTGCTGTCAGAGCTGTGTTCCTGCATGCATGGCGATGCTAAGCAAGCGTGTAAGTATTCCAAATGTCAGACCGACTCGTCGTCGTTATTAATGAGCTTCAGGCAGCCGGAGTGGATCATTTTCCATGGAAATTCAATGCATTTTAAATAGCAGTGGATCAACATTCCGGGCCAGGATTTACATAAGGTAATTGCAGGATGCTGAAAGCACCTTCTAGCTGGCAGGGATTTTTTTTTCTCCTCACTCTCCTTTACCTTCAGTAATACAATCAAGTCCATTAAGTAGGCAATAAATACAAGGCAAGACTGTATCAGCGCTCCGTGACAGATAATGGCCCCCTCTCCAGAATATCTATTTATTTAGCTGCGGACAGCTCCGCACACAGGCGGAGGAAGCCTCCTCTTCCTCACCTGCTCCTCCTGCTGTCTGCGAGTATTAAAATGAGTCTTTCAGATAAAAAAAAGAAAGAAAAGAAAGCAGGGCGGGGAGAGGAAACCATGATGCACCTCTCTGAGGTCTACCTGCTGCAGCTGCTATGGGGGTCTGGGGAAATTAACAGTAACACAATAATATGCAGTGTGTATGTCTGAGGTGGAGAAGAACTTTGGGATTCTGAAACCTTTTCCTTCAGACGCAAATATCAAGTCTGGATTATCCCAAGGTAACAACTTAGGAAAGCTCATGATTAGCATTTGATTGAGTTTTGGGAGTAGTTACACAATGATTACACTAAGGTAATAATTGGTGTGTTTCCTTAATGTTGAGAAAGGTAGTGTTTTTGGGGAAATAAGGGCATGAGTGAGGCCTGGATTAAGATGTGAGCCGAAAGCCGACTGTGATCATCTCTGATGGTGAGACAAAGTGAAACTAGGTGCTCTGATTAATCTAAGAAGGCGGGGTGGGGGTGCTCCCTGTGTCTCATTAACACTGTTGGCTCTAGAAGCTGTTAGCTAACAGCGCATGTACTGTACTCCCCTGCTGCAGCCGGGCTCCGCCGAGGCTGTAATTAGGACATTTCATCCATAGACCTTTTCAACGCAGCTGTCTGATTGGAGGAGAGCCCTCCCCCTGTAATTACAGAGGCCCCGGACCCCCGACGCTGTCGCAAACAAGATTTCAATTAAGGGATCAACAGCCACACACACGGCCATCTGCATCTGATGCGATCAAGTGAGCCTCCGATGGGAAGTTTTCCTCGCTCCTTCCACAGGTTCCACCTTCAGAGGGAAGGCCGGACCGGTGTGCCAGCTCTCTCATAAGCCTATTGGATTTGCTCTTGTGCCAATGTCTTACTTAATTAGCCTGCACATTTTTACGGGCATAAATCGCTTTTACATCACTGCCAACGGAGCGCACCGCAAAGTGGGTCGATCATATATTATGTTGATCCTCCTCTGGCGCAGTCAGAGCAATACATTACATTTGAATTTGTCGAAGAGCCCAGGGCCCCTAGCATCATTCTTCTTTGTTGTGCTGTCAGTGCTAATCTCTCCCCAGGGGTCTCCGCGCCTGCTCTCGCTTTCTTTCTCCTTGCTGCTGCCCCCAGATGGGATGAGTAAAGGGACGTGGGGGATCGAGCCAAGCCAGGAGGGCACCCACTCACATCTCCCCGTCCCCTCCACAGCCCCTCCCGCTGTGTGAAGAAGCTGCCCACCCTCACGACTTTAAACGGGCCTAGTCCTTGAGGATTCAGGACTAGAGGTGTGTCATAAGCTGTCTTTTGTATTGTTCATCTGCATGACTATGAATCCATTATTAAAATGCAGTTGCTTATCATATGATATAACCAGGGGTTGATGTTTTACTCTAGTTGACCAAGTCCAGTACTGAGGAGAAAATGTTAGGCATATTTCAGATGTTCCCTGGTTCAGTACACAAAAATGAAATGATGGAAAATGACCAGGCCTGTGCAGAACTTGGTGACATACTGAGGACATAATTGAGCCTGTAATGCAGCTGGGTTGGGGCAGGGAGACATCTAAAATATGTAGGTCGTCAGATTTTGAGGAACCCAAGCTGCCCACGCTTCCTCAAGACCTTCAATTATCTCAAAATCTTCCAGTTTTCTTTAGAGATACACAGAAGAATCCGCTGACGACCAGAACAAATTTCAGCGTGTTTAGCCCAGACCAATCCTACACTCAAAAACCAGGTCATGATGACCACCCTCCTCGATATAGAAGCTATTACTTCAGGAAGAAGACTTTATGCCAGGTATTGTTAGCATCCGGTAGGTGTTTAAAAGTTCACCAGTGGAAGCTCAGAGATGTAAGTTTTATAAAACCAAACCGTATTTTCTACATGCCGAGACATGTTTGTGTTTCATTCAGGCCCCGAGAGAACAAAGCGCGAGAGAGCAAGACTTTCAACAGATAACAGGAAGGCTCACGAAACACTTAATGTTATGAAACATTCTGGATGTGTAAATAATGGCAGCCTTTGGGAAATCTCATAACAATGTGAGGATCCACATCCTTCACAATGTCCTCATGTACAGAACTGTTTACTAATGCAGCTGGGCTAATATCAGATGCTAAAGACACTTTGAAATGTGAACTGTGTTATAAAACAGTAGTAAAAACCCTGTTTTACAGTGATTGCTCTCTCAGGTGCGTTAGCAGTGCGTTACGGCAGTGCCCCGGTCTCCGTGGCTACTGGAAGCCTTTCAGAATCTATGGTTTGGTTTACACCTGACACATCATGCCGTCTAAAAACGCTCCAGTGCATGTTGCAACCTCTTCTCACTTCATCTCTTCTCATTATAAAAATGCTTAAAGGCTAAAAAAATATTTTCTCCGCATGTCAAATTTTATTGCTTAAATTTTGGTTATATGGACGGAATCAGACGTATCTACAGTATCTTCCACAGTCTAAGTAAACCATAGTTGTACCTTTATTTCAGTTCTGAAGTGATCAGGACATAATAGTAAAAGATGTCTTAGATCTCACCAAGTCTTAAAATGACATAAATTTGGCTACAAGTGTCGAGATGACACAACCTGTTACGTTGTAAAATTAATAATTCACCATAAACTAAGTCAAATGTAGAAGCAGTGTATGGTAATGGCAACCATATGACTCAGTGACTAATAAAGCAACTTTAGCAACAATAACTTGATCATCTTTTTAAATTTCTTCTTATTGCTGTGGAGGGATTCTGGGCCGCTCTCCACTTCCAACATTTCTCCAGTTCAATGAGGTTTGCACAAATTTGTTTCTGCTCAGTTCTCTTTATGTTCTGCCACAGCATTTCTATCAAGTTGAGATCCAAGTTTTAACGGACCGATTGCGACACCGTAATTCTTTTCTTTTCCAACCCCGCTGTTTTAGATTGAAACCTTAAACCTAACTGAGGCCTACAGAGTCTCACATGGAGTATTGTTCGGTCTGACCTGAAGGTGAGGTTGAAGGGGTGCCGATAAACGTTGGACACCTTTCCCCTCAAATCCTCCTGACTCTCTACACAGGCTTTATACAGAGCGTACTACTTGACCAATGGCCTCTTTGGTTGGGTGCCTAAGAAACATCTTTAAAGATCCCACCCTCACCATCTTCCTGTTGGCCAATGGAAAGACAGACAGAAGTATCCTAAATCAGATCAAGTATTCTTCAAAACGGATCCTCCTTTTAGTTTCATTATCTTTTGATATTTGCCTGTCGCATTTCTTATCAGAAACAAACTTCTTGGTTTAATGAAACTATTTGAATTCTAAATCTGTCAGGGTTTTGGGCTAAGCTGTATCTGTTGACACAATGTTCTAGAACCTAGAAGCTCGGTGGTAGAACATGTTTTTGGAGGTTTTAGTCTAACTTCTCATGTCTCTCTCCTCCCTTCAGGTCTTTCCTAACTCCTCATTGTAGGTCTTTCACTCATTGTTTTACTATTTTTTTGAACAATAATTTCACACCATTGCAAACGTCCTGCTTTACTGTCAATGCTGACACCAGTAGACATAATGAGAAGCATGTTGTCTGATGTTTTGTGTGTTCCAACCACATTTTTGGGCTCGCTGGCTTCTCACTCCATCTGTCCTTGTCCCGGTAGTGTCTCTCCTTCCCCACTAGGGTGTAGTGAAGAACACAGATTCGTCCTCCGCTCAGCGACCCAGATGCACTCCTGCTTCAGGCTGTGCTGTTTATTCTCAGTGGATTAACTTCCCCAAACGTCCACCCTCCCTCCTCTTCATCTTCCTCCTCCACAGCGGAGAGAAAAACAACTAGAGATTTAAACATAAGGCAAATCAGCTCTCACTGAGCTCCTAAACACACACACACACAGACACTGACTAAATCAAGCTTTTCCACAATTTCTCTCCGGTCCTTTTTGTATTAGCGTGGAAGTCATCCATATTGATGCTGGGTGATTCATGTCCTGCCAGCCTCTTTGTTTTATCGTTTCTTTCCTTGCCCCCTTTACCCGGGCTAAGCTTTCTGGAGATCGGGGGGGTGGGGGGGGGGTGATTAAGGCAGGAGAGGTTAGCTGACGAGCCCATGACGAAGAGGGTGGAGGCAGGGAGGTTCGTAAGTCCTCCCCAGGTCCCCTGATGACGAGGTGGGACCTAATTGATTTGTCAATGTAGAGCCATCTGGCACAAAAAGATGGAGCTCAACCTGGGAGGGGGGTTGGCAGGTTGGATTACACATGTCTTCTTCTTGGGGAGTTTGTCTGATTTTACCAGTTGTTCCGCTCAACGGAAAGATCCAGGGGCCCACTTCTGGTGATGTCTCTTTGCAGTATAGAATGATGGAGACAAAAGGGGGTTCAGTTTACCAGTCAGAAGTGAAAAAAAGATCTCTTCTCCAATGCACAGACGGTGGAGGTCCAGCAGGCACGGATCAAAAGGTCGGGGGTGGTGTTGGCTGGTGGCACCAAAACGAAGCCTCTGTTGTCTTAATGACAACAGCTTGAGGAAACAGGGACAGACAAGAGACAGAAGGGGAGAATGGAGACTGCCAGAAACGATTAGTACCTCTCCTCATCATCTCCACCTCTTCATGGCCCCCTCCATCACCCTCCTCTCTGTCTCAGTGCTTCATATCCCCCTGTCATTTCCTGGTTTTGACCTAAAACATTGGGATTTGTAGTGACTTCAACCATTTTAACAGACTGTAACCACAACAGTTACTCAGGATGTGTCATATAATTTATTTACTTTTTTTTTTGCCACTTTTCACTTCTGTGTAAGCATCAGAGGTGAGATGAGCCACTTTCACTTCCTCGGGGCGAGATAATGTCTCCAAGTGGAAGTCTGCACGTTATTGCTAAAATTATCAAGTTGCGCTAGATGACAGGGAAGTGTGGGCGAATCTTAACTTCACAGGAGGCACCGAAGTGTTAGAGGTTTTATTTTCTGCTGGAGATGCACAGTTGGAGCAGGTAAATGTCTCCATGCTTCCTACACCATCAGCTAAAAGTGGAGCGTCACCTAGGCGGCACCTGCGTTGCACGTGTTTATATCTGAAGAAGACCTAACAGTCTGACACCGTTGCAGAATGTACAAGCTGTTGCCTCTGGGGTTGGCGATGTCCAGAAAAAACATTTTGGATTGGATCAGGACATCCTTCAACATTTCCGATCAGTTTGAAATGATCGGTTTCGGAGTGCCTTTCACTTAAGATCAATTCCTGACTATTGGTTTACAGTGGACACCCAGTATTCGCCAAGGTCCGGGACCACATCTGCCTGCGAATAGTTAAAGGGGACATCTTATGCCTCTTTTTAAACAAGTTATAACAGGTCTATGGTCTGTGCAAAACATGTTAATAAAGTTCTTTGCACAAAATCACTCTCATATAAAGCGATCTCACCAGCTCAATTCCTAACAGTTTCACTTTTACGCTATTTAGCAGTTGCAGACCACACCCAGCCATCCTGTTACTAGGCTGCAGGTTTGCCACATGAGAATGGCATAGAATTAGAATTGGGGGGATGTCACAATAAGCCACTGTTTCAAACGGCTTGCAGAAGATTTCTGAGAGCAAAAATTTGCAACAAAAAAAAAGAAGCTAATTCAATTCAATTCAGTTTATTCATATAGCGCCGATTCACAACAGATGTCATCTCAAGGCACTTAACAAGAAGTCATTTCAATACATTTATACAAACATTCCAATCAGTAAAAAGTTTCCTATTTAAGGAATCCCAGCAGATTGTGTCAGTCATTGGCGTGAGGTTGGGCCCCGTTGATGCAGACTTTCCAACCACAGCAATCCTTCAGCAATCCCTCATACTGAGCAAGCATGTAGCGACGGTGGAGAGGAAAAACTCCCCTTTAACAGGAAGAAACCTCCAACAGAACCAGGCTCAGTAGGAGCGGCCATCTGCCACGACCGTCTGGGGGTTTGAGAAGACAGAGCAGAGACACAGAAGGAACAGAAGATCTGATATAAGTTGATAACAGGACACAGTGGATGTTCAGTTACTGGGAGGATCATCCCAGTCGATGCCCCCCGTCCAACAGGGCATTGCAGCCAAGCAGGATACCAGACCAGGTATATCTTCTATGGAGAGAAAAACACTGAGAGAACACAAAGTTAACAGTCGAAATAACAGAATGTACTGTAATACAACTGGAGAGTAGTAGGAGAAAAGGAAGTAGCAGAGTGAAGAAAAGTGGTAAGTCTGTCCTCCAGCATTCTAAGCCTATAGCAGCATAACTACAGAGATAGCTCAGGATGACATAAACCACTCTAACTATAAGCTTTATCAAAAAGGAAAGTTTTAAGCCTGGCCTTAAAAGTAAACAGAGTGTCTGCCTCACGGACTAAAGCTGGGAGCTGGTTCCACTGGAGTGGAAATGTGATCTCTCTTTTTAATATTCATCAGAACTCTTGCTGCCGCATTTTGGATCAACTGAAGGCTTTTAATGGCATTTTGTGGACTACCTGATAGTAAAGAATTACAGTAGTCCAGCCTTGAGGTAACAAATGGATGGACTAGTTTCTCAGCATCACTCCTGGACAGGATGTTTCTAATTTTAGCAATATTCCTGAGGTGAAAGAAAGAAATCCTAGAAACCTGTTTAATATGGGATTTAAATGTCAAGTCTCGGTCAAAAATAACGCCGAGGTTCTTTAAGTTATTACTGGGAGTCAAATGTAATGCCATCCAGATGAAGTGATTGACTAATCAGTTTCTGTTTTAGAACTTCTGGTCCAAAGACAGCAACTTCTGTCTTGTCAGAATTTTTGCAGTCTTCCTTATTTCCGCTCTTGGAGGTACAGCCAATCAACGACAGGGGAAAATAAATTGGGCTCCTGGATAACAAACCCCAGCCAATAGCGAGTGAAGTAGCATTGCAATTAGGTTTTCAAACTTCTCCACCGGCATTTTCTTTCTAATATTTTAGATTCATGTGCTACGAACAAATCCGTGAATCAACAGATTTTCCACAAATAACTCGGAGTCACATTCTCCAGAAAAATCTGCAAATAGGTGAATCCGCGAATACTGAATGGCTATAGTATCTGTGATTTTATATTTGGTGCACCCTATGCCACACCCTTAGCCAATTTATAAAAATGACAGACTAGTTTTGTGCACATTCCTTCACTTTTACATCTGATAAGAAGCAAATTACATGTTCCTTACTCATGTTTCAGACAGGAAGATAATTAATGACGCACCACATCCTACCTACATTTCCTGTTTGAAAAGTCATCAGCTTGAAAAGTCAGTCATCCCTGCACACCACAAAGCTCTACTATTACAGACTTTATCTCTTTTTGCATCTTGCACATCTTTTTACATTAAATGTAAAAATATATATATTTTAATATATTTGAATTTCTTATATAATCTATTGCTTGCATATAATGTTAATAAGTGCCTAAGGTATTTAGTCTGTTATTGTTTTTTCTGTATGCTGTGAGCCTGTAGTACTTCCTCGATCACGGAATGTATACTCGTTTATTTGTTGTATGTTTAGAGAGCTAACATCTACCGAAGTCAAACTCCTTGTATATCCAAGTATACTTGGTCAATAACATCTGATTCTGAGCTTTTTTTTGTAAATCGCCAAATGCAGATGTGATGATGATTTTACTAAAACCGCAACAACATAAATGTCTGATAGTATTGAGCTTGGAGTTGTTGTTGTCAGCCCCTCAGACTAGCTGTTAGCTTCAGCCTTCTGGTCCAGCTAATTTATTCATGCTATAGAAGTTTGTGCTTTGTGCTCTTTGCTTTTCAAGTATCTTTTAGTATGATTAAGCAAACACTATGAAAGCCTCGTGAATCTTCCTTTGTTGTTTGTTTCACCTGCTGTAAGTAAAAGTGTGAACCTTTCGAGGTTGGATCTTAGACACAACAGCAGCTCAGTTGGAGCTGTTAGCCTCTGCTGTTTGCAGAGGGAGGAAGACCGAAACTGGTGATAACTGCTCTATTCAAAACAACAGGTGCTCCTCTTTGCCCAAAGGAGAGACAGGAGATCTCCATACTGGATGTAAAAGAGGAGGAGGGAAACGACTGACTGTGAGAGAGGTGTGAGTGACCAATAGAGTCAGAGAAAAGGTAAGGTCAAAGGTCATCTCTTGCCCGGGGTGTTACACCTTGGGAGGGGAGGGGGAGATGAGGCGCAGCAGGACGATCATGTCGTGGACGGATTCCCACCAGGAGCCAGAAAAGAGCGGTGAACGTTTCTCAGAGGAAAAGCCCGCTGAACGAGAGAAGGCCGACAGCTGACTGATTTAAGTCTGCCTGCTAAAGGCTGTGAGCTGCTGTTTGCTGTCGGATTTGTTCCTGCAGACAACAGAGAACTTCCACACCTGTAATCGTCGAGATCCTCAATCTGTCGATTTGTTCCATTAAAAACAGTGAACAAAACCAATACATTTTTACTTTTTAAAAAGTTAATCGTCAAAGTCTGATATTTACTGAGTAACATGATGGATCGGTCACTGGCTCTTCTGCAGGTCATACTAGGCAACGTTTTTGTTATAGCTCCCCGAGTGTGCAGCTGCTGTAACTGCATAACAGGTTACAGGAAGATTGATGCTCTTTCATAATTGCTCTGTGAAATTGAACCAAGGCAAGTAAAAGTGTAAGGTTTTGGGTAAAACACGCCTGTTGTGAAACCACAATAATAGTTGAAACTATTGGTTCACAGCTAAAGTGATATTAATTAGGAAAACAGAGAGTAGAATGATAGCATGGTGATTAACCTCTTCATAGGAGGAGGTCATGTCACAAATGCTAGCTGTTCTGTAAAACTAACCCCTAAGTCAGTGGTTCCCAAACTATTTCGACTGCACCCCCTTTGGTTTATAAGAAAATGCCCCCCCCATATCTTCCAGTGTAATAGTTTTAAGTATACCATCTTTTTGTTACTGAGCATCAGTATCCAACATTGCTTTCATTGCTTTTCAATTTTTATATAATCTCTGTGCACAAGTGCTTTAAAAGGGTAAATAACTGCAACTGTAACTAATGTAAAGGGTTATTTTGCAAAACTGAGGCCATCACTCATCATAACCTTTCAGTACCTGGTGTGAGCCTGCTGTGATGTCATTTCATCTGCCAGGTGGAGGTGTGTGTTTGTACCCTGCATCATTGAATTTGATTCAATGAACATTGGTTTTAAGGGGAAAAAATCACTGTATGCGGGTCTAATAAAGAACTTGTTACAGTAAAATTACAGATATCATCTGGGAGTTCAAAGACCCTGGACAGCACCTTCCCACCTGAAAGCTATCAGGACTCGCTGCCACACAGAACAGTTGTCTGCTTGGAGCCCATTTCTTCACACAATCCTTTAACAGGTCCTGTTTTAAAGTAGTTGACTGTGCCGAAGACATTGATGATTACATCATTTAGTTCTGGACTCTGCTGTTTAGAACTAAAGCCCTATGGGGGAAGACGTGCTTGATGCAGCCCTCTGCGGCCTATGAGTCCCTATATGTAGAAGAACATGTCATAAATGCTCCTGCCAATGGATTTTCGTATTCGAGGGTTTTTGTTTTTTGTTTCCAGTGTGGCAGCGGAGCGCAGATTCAGTCTCCAGAACATTACATAAACCTCATATATATATATATATATATATATATATATATATATATATATAAAAACTATTGAATATGTAATAATTTTAAAAATTGACTTGTAAATATAGACTTTTTCTTTTACCCCGCAAACATATCTAACACGACTTTTGCTATTACTGGACAGAGGAATAACTGGTAGTGTGCTGGCTGCTGAAATGGTCCATAGTACAGTATTAAACCCTCTATAATTGTTTGAGGCTTTTTAAACTTTGCCACTCAGTTCAAAACATTTTTTGAGCTCAGTTGAACATGTATATGTGCAGGTGTTTGGTGGAACAATACTAAAGGCAAGATATGCTTTGTCATATTTTCTACGCTTTGGCTTGGAAGGAAGTTCTTTTAGATGCATGTTTGGTGGATTTTTTATGTTCTGCTTTGCGTTTATATGGGACCTTCGTCAAAAACCTGTCCATTATGTTAGCAGTGTCCAAGCATTTATTTTATCCATTTGTAAAGCAACTTGCTCAGCAGTAGTACAGCAGCAGTAGTCTATTTTCCTCCATCGTCTCCTCTTCTTCTCCTATCTCAGAACCAAACATCATCCTTATACGCCACCTAGTGGTGAACACATTCCCCCCCTTACTTGAAAAGATTGCATGTACACTTTTTAAACCCATAAATGAACATCAATCTTCAAGCTTCTGTATATCATAAGCATGACCTTAGTTGTAATCAAAACAAGCAGTTATTTAAGTACTCATATCAAACAAAATAGTGTAGGTATGTATTCTTTAACTCTTACACTTTAATTTACATTTAATTTGCTAAAAAAAACTCAGTTATTTGTAAACTAGCCTTTCCAGTTAGAACAAGTTCACTTGAACCTTATACATAATAATAATGGCTTGCATTTATATAGCGCTTTTCAAGACCCTCAAAGCGCTTTACAACTCCATTATTCATTCACTCTCACATTCACACACTGGTGGAAGCAAGCTATGATTATAGCCACAGCTGCCCTGGGGCAGACTGACAGAAGCCAGGCTGCCATATCGCGCCATCGGCCCCTCTGGCCAACACCAGTAGGCAAGGTAGGTGAAGTGTCTTGCCCAAGGACACAACAACATGTAGCAGGTGGAAGCTGGAATCGCCCCACAATTTCTGGGTTGCAGGCTGACAACTCTACCACTGAGCTACAGCCGCCCTACATGTCTTTTAACCATACAGGTGGAGTTGCAACACTTGCACTCCTTTGAACCACAGAGTCATTCTTTTCTGGCTTTGTTGTTTTAAGTGGAACACCTGCCGAATAGCGTGAGAGTCTGGCAGCATTCCACCTCTTATTGTCACCGAGTACATAAGAACGTTCTCCAATCTGCTTTTGAACAGACAGCGGCGGTGTAAATTATGAGAAACCTTTGCCAACATAGTCAGGTCTTTTTACTCTCACCATGTCTCCAGGTCTCAATGTTGGTTCCTTTGCTCCACAACGCTTGTGAGTGTAGAGTTTAGAGTTCTCCTGTTTTTCGTTCCGCTGTCTCTTGGATTGCAGTGTTATCTTGGTTTCTGTCTGGAATCAGGAAGACGTCCACATTTGTTTTCATCCTCCTGTTGTGCAGGAGTTCTGATGGAGATACTCCAGTTGTAGCATGCAGTGGTGCTCTGTAGTTTTGGAGAAAGTCAGTCACTGCAGTTTTCCCGTTTTTCTGCATGTTTTCAGCAGTCAGGATTGTCTCCTTTAGAACTCTATTCCATCTTTCAACAGCACCATTGTACTGTGGATGGTACGCACTGATACGCAGATGACATATTCCCCTTTCTGTAAGAAAATCTCCAAATGAGCTGGAAAGGAACTGTTGCCCATTATCAGTCACTATACAGTCTGGGTTCCCCCTCTCTGCTGAGAACAGAGCGCAGAACTAGATAAGACCTTTTACACTGTAGAGAGTTCGAGATGCAAATGCCATAGTTCGTTCAGTATAACCTGGATGCATTTGGGTCAGCACACCACCCAGGACATAGTCTGAAGCATCTGTAGTGACAATGGTTGGGAGAGAGGGGTCAAAAAGAGCAAGCACTGGACTGTTCAGCAGCAGTTGTTTTAGCTCCTTAAAGCTTTGATCAGCCCCTTTAGTCCATGGATAACCAGAGTCAGCTCTGTCATGGGAGAAATGAAAGGCTGTGAAAAAACAGCCACAGAAATTGTCATTGCCATACTTTTATTTTAGGTAGTTACCCAGACAGGAAACGCTTTCCATGTTTCACACAGGAAGTTTATTACTGGTCCATCGCCTCCTACATCAGTCTCCCACGTTACTAATCACTGTAACTGTTCACATAAACGGCAATGTTTCTGAGACTGGAGTTGTGGAAGTCCGTTTTGACCTTCTTGTAAGTGAAGCTCCTTGGACTTCAGCTTCGACAACCAACTCATCTGGATTTATATTAAACGAAGACATCGAGACAGCCATCCACTCCAGAGAAAATATTAACTGCATTGTAAAGATTCCAAACTATGTCCTTTATTAAAGGGCTTCTCCAGTTGAAGCTAAAGATTTTTAAGCTTAAATATTGTTCAGTTTATTGACATCATGAGTCAATAAGCTGGAGTCTAATCTCATCTGCTCCATCAGCCATCATCAGCTGAAAGAAACAAAAACAATGAGATGGACTGTTGTCCTTCAGGCTAACCGGCGCTCTGAGGACAAAAAGGTGAACTTTATGGAAGTGTAAAGAGCTGTCACACGTTTTTATGAGTTAATCCACTGACCTCCAGGAGCCAATCAGCTGGCAGCTTTGGAGACAGCCCATGAAAAGGACTAGGCTCTTCTGAGGAAAAATCTACAATGGGATTACGCACATGTTGGAGACTCAGGAGAGGAAAAATGGATATTTCCTCATACGGGATCATGTATGCTTCCTTGTCTGTGTGGGACGACCAAAGCCCACAGGAGTGGGTAGCTGTGTGGAGGTGTGTTACAGCTAACGATAGCTTGTGTGTGTGTGCGTGCACGCAGGCAGGCAGGTGGTAGCTTTTCAAAGAGCAGACCGCTTAATTGAATTCTGCGCCTCTCCTTGTTATTCCAGTCATGACTGAGAGCTGTTCCGTGTTGTCCCGGCAGTGTGGGAGGGCCAGTCGTACCTGCAAACACCGGCTGGTTCACACTCACAGCGTGAACGTGAGTGTGTGTGCTTGTGTGTGTGTGTATACATGAAGTGTGCAAAGAGTCAAGGCTTGTGAGGTGATTGTGGTTGAGCTGGTGTTTTTCTAGCTCAACTCGAGTCCCAATGTGGTAATGACGAGGGGAAGTGGTGAAAGTCAGCCCTGAACCTTACCCTTAAAAGAAAGCATGAAACTGCCACAGTTAAGGTGCTTAGTATATCAATATATGTGTGTGTGTGTGTGTGTGAGAGAGAATGAGTAGGAGTCAGAGATTTGAGAGTGCCGTCATGTAGACTGTGTAAAGATTGTGCTTGTTGTAAAGCGAGCTAAACAGGACCAAATAACACACATTCTGTTTGGCAATTACAAGGAAGATAGCTCCCTAATAAATTGAACAGAGTCTCTAAGCAATTACAAGCTTAAACAATGATGCATAAATTTCATTTATGGATAGATTTCAATGAGGCTTATCTTTGAGAAGCACTGTAATAGGATTCAGCCAGAAGGCAAGAGGAAAAAATGACTGCGTGTGCTCGGGGGGGGGGGGGAGAGTAAAGCCTGATTAGGGTGATTGGGGAAAAAGGTGACCAGGATTCAGGATAACTACTCCCTCCTAAACAAGGACACAGAGAACCTTCACAGATGACAACTTGGTTAACGATTGGTTTCACATTACTGTGGTTGAAGGGTAATTCTGGAGGGAGATATTAAAGCAGAGAGATAAATACAGGACAATCCAATCAGAGCTTCCCTACTCCCATGCACACTCTTGTTGGTGACCCCACAGTCATCTGACTGCTAATCACGTAGTCCAAAGACAACAGTATAAAGAAAGAAAGGAAGAAACAGGGTAGTAGAGCACCTAAAGGTCTAAGCCCACTGTCGGCATCTATGGAGCAGGAGTTTAAATAAATGTGGACTTGCATCCGCCAGTTTTCTGTACTTGCCTGTGCCTGGCTCTTGGTTGGTGCTGGTGCAGTGGTCCATGGGCCAGAGGCACCCAATGCGCAGGGTCCAAGTCCATCACAGGGAAACATGTTAAACCAACCATTTTGTCCTTTTATGCCATGCAAGTCGATCTGCTGACATCTCAGGCCAGGTGCGCTTTTAGAGCGCGGGGTTTGGATGTACGGAACCACAAGGGTGGGGCTACAACACCCCCACAGGTCTGAATTCTCCATCACGACCTTTTTGCAGGTTGTCCAAATGCATTCGGCAGCTTTCAAAAAGGAAGTTGTGCTCCATCTTCAGTACGTTATTATGTGCATCAGATGGTGCTTAGCTTCTGATTTCCCAGATCAGATGGTCACAGAAAGATGCCTTTGGTCTGTATGCATCTGCAGAGTCTTTGCTTTTTTTAAATACCACTACATCACACTCTTTCCGTAACCCAACCCTGTTTTACCCCAGAGTTTGTAGTAGTTTGTAGCTACAGTGGCTTGCAAAAGTATTCGGCCCCCTTGAACTTTTCCACATTTTGTCACATTACAGCCACAAACATGAATCAATTTTATTGGAATTCCACGTGAAAGACCAATACAAAGTGGTGTACAAGTGAGAAGTGGAACGGAAATCATACATGATTCCAAACATTTATTACAAATAAATAAGTGAAAAGTGGGGTGTGCGTAATTATTCAACCCCCTGAGTCAATACTTTGTAGAACCACCTTTTGCTGCAATTCCCGCTGCCAGTCTTTTAGGGTATGTCTCTACCAGCTTTGCACATCTAGAGACTGAAATTCTTGCCCATTCTTCTTTGCCGAACAGCTCCAGCTCAGTCAGATTAGATGGACAGCGTTTGTGAACAGCAGCTTTCAGATCTTGCCACAGATTCTCGATTGGATTTAGATCTGGACTTTGACTGGGCCATTCTAACACATGGATATGTTTTGTTTTAAACCATTCCATTGTTGCCCTGGCTTTTTGTTTAGGGTCGTTGTCCTGCTGGAAGGTGAACCTCCGCCCCAGTCTCAAGTCTTTTGCAGACTCTGAGAGGTTTTCTTCCAAGATTGCCCTGTATTTGGCTCCATCCATCTTCCCATCAACTCTGACCAGCTTCCCTGTCCCTGCTGACTTTTCTTTTAACAATGGCTTTCTTCTTGCCACTCTTTCATAAAGGCCAACTTTGTGCAGTGCACGACTAATAGTTGTCCTATGGACAGATTCCCCCACCTGAGCTGTAGATCTCTGCAGCTCATCCAGAGTCACCATGGGCCTCTTGGCTGCATTTCTGATCAGCGCTCTCCTTGTTCGGCCTGTGAGTTTAGGTGGACGACCTTGTCTTGGTAGGTTTACAGTTGTGCCATACTCCTTCCATTTCTGAATGATCGCTTGAACAGCGCTCCGTGGGATGTTCAAGGCTTGGGAAATCTTTTTGTAGCCTAAGCCTGCTTTAAATTTCTCAATAACTTTATCCCTGACCTGTCTGGTGTGTTCTTTGGACTTCATGGTGTTGTTGCTCCCAACATTCTCTTAGACAACCTCTGAGGCCGTCACAGGGCAGCTGTATTTGTACTGACATTAGATTACACACAGGTGCCTCTATTTAGTCATTAGCACTCATCAGGCAATGTCTATGGGCAACTGACTGCACTCAGACCAAAGGGGGCTGAATAATTACGCACACCCCACTTTTCAGTTATTTATTTGTAAAAAAAATGTTTGGAATCATGTATGATTTTCGTTCCCCTTCTCACGTGTACACCACTTTGTATTGGTCTTTCACGTGGAATTCCAATAAAACTGATTTATGTTTGTGGCTGTAATGTGACAAAATGTGGAAAAGTTCAAGGGGGCCGAATACTTTTGCAAGCCAAGCAAGGTGCACTGTGTGATATTGATGGGTTGACCTCAACCCCCCGCCCCGACCTTTCAGCTTATCTTGTTGCGTTAAAACCATACAGATCAAAAGGATGATCTGGAGGAGGCTTTAGATTTTCACAAAATGTTCCATTTTTTGAATGAGTTTTAATTAAACTTTTAAATCTGGTAAAAGACACATCACTAATGCGTGTAAAACCCAGACCTGACAGAGGGTATCCTTTTGTTAGCTCCATATAAAGGATATCTGTTGCTGTGTCAGTTATGCGCTTTGAGTGGTCAGTATGATTAGAAAACCGCTATATAAGATCAGTCCATTTACCATATATAGGTTATGGTCAGTCTCTGTTTTATTCCACTTTTCTGAGATCATTTAGGTAAGAGTCTCAGTAGTAAAACTTGGCAATGCTCTCAAGATCTCTGCTGCTAGATAAAGGTTCTCAGATTATCTCTAATGTGAAGCCCAGCCACACTACTGAGACCATGGGTGAAGGTTGGATTGTAGACAGATTGGTAAATCAAGCTCCTCTGCTTAGCTCCTTCCTCACCATCATCACTGGGACCATATCAAGAACAATATTAGAACACCACAGCATTAAAAGGAAGTCTGAATCAGGGGGCAACATGGTGAATGTACTGAACTTACATCGCGCTTTTCTAGTGATGCTGAGCACTCAAAGCACTTTACACTGGAGCCACATTCACCCATATTTATACACCAGTAGGAAGATCTTGCCCAGGGGTATATCAACATTTGACAGGCGGAGGCTGGAATCAAACCTACAACCCTCCAAATACAAGTCAACTACTCAACCCTCAGAGCACAGTCACACTTAAAGGAATAGTCAAGCCACACAAGAAATGACAAGAAATGAGAAGAGATAAAGTATGTGGAAGTAAATTAAGTTGCTGTAAGCATGACTTTAGTGATGTAAGGGTCAGCTATGATTTTAGGCCATGGATATAAGATTGTGTACTTTATGTTGGACACTATACCATATCCATGTTTGAGACTTTTATTTTGAAGAAGGACAGGATGTTGTCCTTAGGTTTGCCTCCTTTCAGAGAGTGCCCATGCACCCAGTTTTTGTCACACTTGATAGTCCCAGTAGTCTCTGTTTGATTGGGGACCATTTTTTAGCTGGTGACGTTCGCTTTCACACTGTACTTTGTCAAATGTACCGAACCTTTTGAGCAACATGTTTACCTCCTCGCCTGCAGTGGCGCTGTACCATGAAGCGCTCAACACAGGGGATGCTTCTTGTTCCGTGACATGTAAACTAACATGGATTCATATCATATTTGAGTGGTTTTATGATCACTCCGTTGTCTTAGGAAAATGTTCCAGACAAATACGTTGCAGCGATGGGCTCAGCATGTACAGAGAACGAGGCAGAGTTGGTGCGGCACCGTTGTTTTTACTTGTATTTATCCAAAATGCCCCGCGCTATAGTCTGCTTCCTGCTTCTGGCATCAGAGTTCACTTGAGCCAAGCCAAGATTGAGGTTTTTAGGGAGATCAGAGTTAATTTGTTTGGTCCACATCAGAGTTCCATTAGGCATTCACACCTCCCCCTACAAACCGGACTTTCTGGGCAAACAGATTAAAGTTCGATTAAAGCGGACTGACCAGGGGTGGTGTGAATGCACCCTTTATTTGTTCTGCCTGTGGCAGCCTCATCACCATGGTAATATCATGTCATTACTCTGAATAACATTTCGAGCATTATAACAGTTTAGCTTCTGGTTTGAGTGTTGAAGATGGCCTTTCTATTGTTATGATGAACTCTGTGTCTGATGGTTGGCCATTGATTGACAGTTGATGGTTCAGTGCACCACAGGTTAGCTGACTCACTTTAAGAGCTTCTGTTTGAGAATTTTCTTCAGATGAAGATGCTTCTAATGTGTCTGTGGTTATGGTGCTGTGCTGGTACAACTGTTCTGATTGCTCTCATTCTCTCCCGTTCTGATTGATTCTAGAAGATCATTGTGTTTTACAGGCCAGCTAAAGCAACTCGCAAAATCTTATGAAGACGGAACCCAGTTTTGTGATTGTGGCTTGAATGCGTAATTATTTGTTTGACAGCTCTTTTTGCCTGTAAAGACCATAAATCTATTCCAAATGTCTGCCTGTGTGCGTCATTGGTTATTTACTGCAGACAGGTAAACATATTTTCCGTTATGTATGGGCTTCTGCTGACCGCTGTGTTAAAACGGAGCTCTGAAACAGTCATTTGTCACACGAATTGACATATTAACCTGCCCCTTTGCACATAACACACACATACGCTCACGTAACACAGCGGTGTTCGCTCTGCTATTTAATGCTTGAGTAAATGAACATGATATTTAAGTGACTGCTATTTCCTGAGCTCCGTTTTTTTCTTCTTCTTCCCTCTTCTCCTACTCCACCAGGCTTTTCTCTAAATTTCCCCAGGGAGCCTGAGCCCCCTGGGTTTGGCTCGGTGTCACAGTGCCGCCAGCCATGATACTCCATCAGGCTTCTGCGCCATTATTGGCAACGGCACTGCATATCCTCTTAGCAGTTATAGCTTTTCAATTTTCCTTTGAAATGCTGAGCCTAGCAGAACGTATGGCAGTATCTTGGCTTAAAGTGCTGGATTGGGCCAAAAGCTTGTAAAACAGCTCTGCATTGTGAGCACACATGAAGCCACAGGCTGAACGCCGTTCACCTTTGTGGAGTTTCAGCGCAGAGCATCAGCACTTCTCTTTCAATTCTTAAAGACATTTATAACAGCTACAATTACAAGAAGCTGTTGGACGCTGTAATGTTACAGTGTAAGCTATGCTATAAAGCATTATTTCACTACCAAACCCCCCTCTGCCTCCGCCTTTTCCCACTGCCCTCGTCTCAAGGGGCCCATTAACCATGATGACAGCAACGTCAACCTCTGCCGGATTGTTGTTCTATCGTTCTCACTGAGAGAGTCTTTCCCTAACACATGCTTGCATAAACTTCTGTAAATGCACTCGTGTAATTTGGATTTCTTTCATTTGATCAGTAGTTAAGAGTCCGTCCCCCCCACTCATCAGGTCAAACAAAGACACTGAATCCTCAATAGAAATAATGGAGCTTCCAAGAAATTCCTTCATGGTGTTCTTCTGGACTAAACATGCGCTGAGACCAGGTTTCTGAGAAGGCGAAACAGTCGTGTTCTCCATATATTCTCCAACTATTGTATTATTTTCCTGCTCCTCCACAAACTATGGATTTTTGGCCCATTCCATTACTAATTCATGTTGCTGGGGGGGGGAGGGGGGGGGCGTTGGGGGTCTGCCCTTCTGGAAACCTAATCTGGATCAATAGCGTTGACCTTGGGCTGAGCTGCTACCCGACAGACTGGACTGAAAAGGTCTGCCAGATCACACACAGCTGCAGGTAATTTATTTACATGGGTCTATATCGCAAGTAGTTGGGTTTTCCTAAGTGAGAAAACTGATATGATGCTTCTATGGCAAAGGGAGAAGATATTGACACCATAATTCTATTAGGGTCATGTTACTAAGGAAACTACTTAAAGGGATTCATTCTCACATAGATGTGACTGATTTTAAAGCGTTAGTTCAGGGTTTTTTTTCAAGATAAGCTCTGTTAGGGTATTAGCAGTAATAGCTACCTTACCTGTAGGGGAAAGATTACTGTATTTTTTAGCTGTTCAGATCCGTGAGATATGACACAATGCTAGCAGATAATTATGCTCTATAGTTTCACACACACACACACACACACACACACACACACACACACACACACACACACACACAAAACAAAGTTACGTTTGGATGTTTTGCTGAGTCTGCATCAGTCCGCCTGATTAACCGAGACTCGTCCGTCTGCTCCAGCTCCGGCATGAATGGAGAAAACTTTTGGATTCCAGACTGTCAGTTATGCAACAGCATCAAAGTTGGAACGTTCCTCCGTTTTCCAGGTCTCTATTTGTTTGAAAAGTTTCCCCCGAGACCTGCCAAATCAGCTGATGTAGTGGAGTGATGCAGCACACATCTGGCTAGCTTGTTAGCTTCCACCCCTCTGAGGATTTATTCACATTTCCAAAGAGCTAACATCTTTTTACTTTAAGTAAGGTAACTATTACCAACAATACTTTCACTGAACCTCGCTTCAAAATAGCTGGACTAACTCTTCAGGGCCTGTGGGAAAAAATCTGCTTAAAAACAAGCTAGAATTAAGTACGTTATTTGTATTTGTGTAGTTAGGTGGTATTGCCTAGTTTTTCCCATGTTACGTTTGTATGAAAATGTATTTATTCTGAAGTCTTTTAGTCCCCAGTATTCCCCGCCTTAACAATTGGCAGACATTTTTATTTTCTTCGCTGCTGCTTGTGTAAAATTCCTGTTAAATCACACAATCTCTTTCCAAACAGCCTGTTTGGCTCTTTTACCAACATTTACTCAAACTAACCAAATCAGCATTTCAATAAATGGATAGCATGTTGCTGTATCAAACTCAAATCCCCTCCTGGATTCTCTCTGCTAAGCTAACCAACTAATCAGCCAGTTAAAGGAAACATTGTAATGCACTCACAGTTCAAGGGTTTCTAAAAATCTTGAAGGAACTGCTACAACCTTTTTGAGATTGAAGTTGTTTTAGGAAGATGGCGGTTTACTTTAAGCTTCTCTTTAGTCTGACTAGAGGTAAATCAAATGAAGCCGGCTAGAGAGGTAGACCATGACTGCTAACAGTCACTGAGGTAAACCAGCTTCTATTTTTTTCATGATGTAATCGAGATAAGAAAAAAAAAATCTGCGATATAATCAAATCATGTTAAACATCTTTATGTAAAAGAATTTGTCAACATGTATTAGTTTTTGTTTAAAGAGTTGCTTTTTGATGTAGATGTTAAATTTAGATTTATAATTCTGAACGACATCATGACAAAGTGAGCATGTAATTGATGCATTTTATTGTGAGATTGGGAATCATAAAAAAGGAAATAAAAGAGAAACGAAAAACATTCATTATAAAAAAGATGAGGGTGTTAAAAGGGGGAGGGGCATATAAAACTGGGTATGGTTGTGACACTGATGTAAAGTAACAAATTGGCACAAATAAGAACATAAGAACATACGGCAATATTATTTTGGCTTGGCAAAGTCTATGTGGTTAAGGGTCATCGTTCGATATGACAGCACACACTCATGCTATTAGACATACACTTAGTTTTCAAAGTTCAGTAGCTTCATATTAGGAAAGGGGTTAAAGAAAATTAAAATGAGAGTAGATGCAGAGAGGTCACAGGTTCCAAATTTTCTTGCTTGCATGGTGAGAGCTTTTTTTTTTTTTTTTTTTTTTTAAACCAGAAGAAAAAACATAATTTGTTCAAAAAACATACTTCAGTATGCCGGAGTCTTGTTTTCCAGAGTAGCAGTTATTTGCCTTTTCTTCTTTTTGTCCATACTAAAATATATTATCGCATTAATACAAACTACAGTATTGTACACTACATTGTGTAATAAATAAGCGTAAAGAAATGTAAAAAAAAAAAAAAAGAAAAAAAAAAAGTCAGACATAAATATAAAAGTTCTCTACAACTAAACAGATGTACCCCTCTTGTCAGGGGTTTGGGATAATACTGCCACTGTAGAACATGTACAGTACGCACACTGAAACAGAACATAAACCAACATGAGGGACAAAAAAAAAAATAATAATACTGACAGGTAAAAAGCATAGTTAAATTCAACTTCATTTTGTTACCTGAAGAGACATTTGAAGATTCCATGATGTATTTAAACAAGTGCGCTGAACAAGCTTAGGGAAGGCAGGGGGCAACTTAACGATGAGAAAAACAACATGCTCTGGGATTGTTAGTCGCTCAGATTAGGAAAAAAACCTGAAACCCCACATAAATCTAAGATCTAATGCATGAATTTGCAATAAATCTACTCTTTTTGCGACAGTGTTCCGGTTTATTGTTTGATCGGGATCCTGCATCGGCTGTAAGCTTTAACAGCGATGTTCAATGGCACTTCTGATATGCATGCTTTCTCCTTGGATTTTTTTTGTTTCCCCTCCCAAATATTTTTGTATAAGGCTCTAAGTTTGTGGATGGAATCAGACATGGCAGACATTTTGGCTTTTGAATTTTTTTGTTTCGTAAACGACCAGCTAGTTATCTGAAACAGGGTGCCTGAGCTAAATGTGGCTTACCCTATTAGCATCTCTTAGCTTAAGGTAGTTGCTTATGTAATGTACATGCACATGGAGGACAAAAATAAGAGGCAATTTGCAGTTTTTAGGTTATGTGCCAAACCGTTTTAGTGTCTGGATGAAACAAACGAGCCAGAGAAAAAAATAGTTCTTTAGTGGTTTTTAGTGACGCTAGTTGGTGGATTTAGTTTAGGGTTCCTACGCAGTCTGGAAAAGTCTGGAAGTTGATTTAAGTCCATCCATCCATGCATCCATCCATTCATCCATCCATCCAAATGGGCCAAAAAGGGCTAGGAAATGGAATTGATCATGATTCAGCCAATACTTACCGAAATAAAAAAAACAAAAAAACCACAACTTTAAAAACATCAACACTGCCTGCTTCTGAAACATGTTTCCTCTCAGTCGTTCCTCTCCTTAAGGCTCACAGTCCAACCTGAACAACAGAAATCCGAACTGTGATGCGAAACAGTGTGATGGCATAGCGCGATAATACTGAAGGGTACAACGAAACTCAGCCTGTAGGTAAACCAAGCCACTTGTAGTGCACAGGATTTGTCTTTTTTTTCCTCCCTTCCAACTTAACAAAATACTGACTATTTTTTTCTTCATTGGCAATAAAAAGATATAGAAATATCTCCCAACTGTACAGCTTTTAAAGGTTAAAATATGAGTGATAAAATTAGTAACACTGATAAAAAGAAAGGACCCAAGATGTTTTAGTAATAAAACATTATCTAAAACGTGTCGGCTCTAGCTTCCAAAGTCTGTTTAATGCATGTCCTTCGTTCATTAAAATTCTTCTTCTTCTTCTTCTTCTTCTTCTTCATCTTCTTCTTCGTCTTCGTCTTCTTCTTCTTCTTCTTCTTCTTCATCTTCATCTTCATCTTCATCTTTCTGTTTTACAAATGGTTCTTCAAACAGTGAGAAATGTTCCCCTGTGGAAAAGTCACTAGTATTTTTTCAGGCACACCTGGATTTCTACACAGTAGTGAACTGTCAGAGTGGGCGGACGTTGGTCCTCCGTGCGGGGCGAGGAGGAGGAGGAGTCTGATTGTGTCTCACGGAAAAGTCTCCTTCCTCCATCAGTCTGTGTCTCCTTTCTCCGCCGCCGTCTCCTTCTCGTCCTGAGAAACCTCGCTCCTGTTTGTTTCGCCTCTGCTCTCCTCTTGGACCTCCTCCTCCTCCTCCTTGGTTGCACCTCCCTCTACATCCATCGCCTCCTCTTCATTGATGCTGACCTCCTCCTCTTCCTGAACGCTCACCAGCGTCTCCCCCTGCCTTGTGTCGGCCTCCTCTTTCTCCTCCGTCTCTAATGTTCCTTCTTCTCTTTCCTTCTCCATCTCCTCCTCATTCGTCTCCTCTTTCTCCTCTTCCTCCTCCTCATCCTCGATCTGCACTACCTTGATGTCATTCATGTCCACCACACCCTCCTCCTCCTCTTCCTCACTTTCTTCATCCTCTCTGGTACTGCTCCCTCGCTCGTCTGAGTCCAGTAGGGAGGGGGCCGTGTCCTGCCTCCGCATCTCTGTCGGGACCTCGCCGTCTTCCTCTGGGCTCTCCCGACCTCCTGCTGGGGCCTGCGTCTCCTTCTTGCAGTAGGAGTAGCGGTGGTTCATGTGCTGGGAGTAGGAGCCCGAGTGGGAGAAGCGCTTGCCGCACTTGTCACACTGATACGGCTTCTCCCCCGAGTGGAGTCGCATGTGTTCGATCAAGTGGTGTTTGTGTTTGAAGGCCTTGCTGCAGATGCCACACTCGTGAGGTCGCTTCCCTGCGAAGAGACGGAACATAAATCTGCGTCAGCGTATTTAGGCCACTACGACGTTTATCGTCTCGCAATTGGCCTCAGACTGCTTCTAGTCTTATTGAAGCCAAGGTGCCGTCAGTGTCACACTGATGCTGAATGATGTATATTCAGTACAAGCCAAAGATCCTACTGGAAGCACTTTGTTGCCATCTAGTCTTGTTATACCTCACTTCACCTGATTAAATGTCTAAAGTTTTATCTATTGAATGTGCTACATTCAAATGAAAACTATCTGCCTGCTAGAAGGCAAAAACATTTTTTTATGGATAAATAAATCCAGGCAGTAAGGGCTATAGTATTTAAAACATGTCCAAAATCAAGAAGGAGTTCCTAAATTATCATGTGACTTTCAGAAAATCTGCTAATATAAGTTTTAAAATGCCGCTTTTCTCAGTTCCGGCATGAGGTAGCTGTGCCCAACCCTGTGGTTGCAGTCGGCCCCTTAAAATATGGAATATGACACATGAAAGAGGCATTCCATATTAAATTGATAGGTTCTGTATTTTTAGGTTAGACTATAAGCCTACACTGATCTGGCATAACATTATGACCACGAGTCTGAACCAGCTGTCGAACCAGTCTTAGCTGTGATTTACATGCATCTTTGTTTCACCACTGTTCTGTCCTTGGACAACTTTTTATAAACACTGAAAAACTGCAGACCAGAAACACACCACTGCACACAGCTTCAGATTAGGAGAGGTTCTGACCCAGTTGTCTAGGGATAGCAACTTAGTCTTGTCAAAATTCCATGAACATTTTTTCCTGGTTCCAATGAATCAACTTTGAGGACAAAATATTTACTTGCTGCCTAATACTGTATATCCCACCCACTAATAAAGAGATGATCAGTGTTATTCAATTTACCTATTAGTGGTCATAATGCTATGCCTGACAAGTGTATTTATTAAGAATAAACAACACACCTGCAGTTCCCGTGTAACTTTTGAAGGTGTCCGTTACATTTCAGATCAGTTGACATTCAATGTCAAGTGGGGAGTCATGTGACCTATAACCATCAGAAGCATTGTCCATCAGTGTTGCTACAATATGTCAGAAAAAGCACAAGAGGTACTGTGACTTATTAGCATAGGGGCCAAGCAAAAACCAAATAAAACCAGAACGAATCAGATCGTTTTCCATGGCTGGAGTGAAATATACCATTCTCTGCTGACAGAGAAAATAAACCTGCATGGACATATTTAAGACGCTGTAATATGTATCTGGCTTAACAATTACAACCAAACTCAAGAAGCAGATCTGAAATAATACTGCGATTTATCAACCCTGAGAGATCCGATGTCTAGACAGGGTGTGGGAACGCAATCAGGACTCATTGAGGATGTCTTTCCTCAGACACACTTACAAGGCTGGATGGTTTTTTCCCCCAGTAGACATTCATCTAATGTTATTATTTTTGGAGCTGATTGCACTTTATGGAACACCATTCTAAAACGACATCTATAGTCTCTCTAGTCTCCATTTCCACTTTCCTATCACATATGTTAAACCAAACAATTAAGCCTATATTGTATGTTGCCGAAAAATGAAACTCAGCCGAGTTAATGTCTCAATAATGATGTAGTTCACTGTGCTTAACGCTTCTGTTCCAGAAACATCAGCAGACCTGGTGACTACTCAGCTGTAAGGCCACTCTATGGGATGTTTACATCAATTTAATATTTGTATTTGTCCCAAATGGAAATGAAATGGTGTCGTAACTTATATATTCCAAGTATCTTCAAAGAGTCGTTGAGGATGGTGATGCTGTAGGCAGGAAGGCTTTCCAGTAGCAGTCATTCAGTACGCTTACGTGCACATCTACATTTAATTTTGGCAATAATCAGACTAACAGCTTAACCAGAAAGGCAGTCTTTATTCCAGTTTGTTACAGAAAATCGAATTATTGAATGAAGTGCGTTCGACTCGGCGAAGCTAGGTGGCGACATGCACTCTTGTCGCCCTGGCATTCTTCCAGATGGACTAGAGAGTCACACAGATGGTAAACAAATGCTGGCAGCAGTGAAGCAGATGGAGTAAAAGCAGGATGTGCAGAATGAGCAAAGAAATGGACTACAACATCGCTGCAGCACAGTACATTTCGTAAGTATTGTACTGTTTGATTGGGCTACTCTCGTTGTTGCTGCCGTGTTGTGTTGTGTTATTCCCGCTTCCGCGGTCTCGTCACTTCCTATGAATAGCTCGGCTGGAGTTTACATGCAGTGAAATTTGATTTTCTAACCGCATTATCTGGGTGGGTTAGTCCGATTATGAGAAATCCAGTTCAGCTCAGCTCCAGGTGGACTAAGGTATATACATGCATTTTAAAAGGCAATAATTTGGCTTTCTCTTACTGCATGTAAACGCACGGAGTCTCTGACTGAATACTGTCGCTGTATGACAGTCTCATGACTGCCATGTTATGCGAACAGCTCAATATCTGGACAGTAGAGCCGATATTTTACAGTAACATTTCCTGAAAGGCAACATCAATTGTAGACAAGCACGGCTAATCCACCTCATTTGCTTTTGCCATTCCTCTTTGGGGTGAAGATGTTGGAGTCAGGGATAAGATCCTTGCTCATGATGATCCATAGAAGAGATGGTTTAAAGTTCCTCCTTCTCTCTCTGCTCTTTGGTCCTGCTCTGCATCCGTGAAGCCCCCTTTTCAACTCTTCTGGGATTTGGGGATGTAGATCAGGTGTTATTGGAGCTTTTGAGATGCTAATCCACTACTTCCGGTTGTAAAAAACCCAACAACACATTGCTGCCATGGTTACGTATTGAACAACTGTCCAAAAGCCAGAGTAGGAGTAGGAGTAAAGTAAGAGTCTCTGTACATGTAAAGCAACTTATCTGTGATCTGAGCACTCAAACAGTGCAAAAGACGGTCAGAATAGAATATGCACAGACTTAGATTTATAGAAAAATCTGACGTTCTCCTAAATGGAAGAATGAGTGGAAAGCATTAAACAATCCTTCGAAATCCCCCGGATTGTTGCGTAAAATCTTTCTGCACCCTGAACGTTGAAAGTGCGCTCTATCATCAGTGTATCCAAGGAGAACGTTTCAACACAAGCAGCTAGTTTCACCTACGATGAGGTCACTTGGAGCTGAAAACACTGCTTCAGGGCCAGGTATCAGAGTAATAAAGAAAAAGAATACGCCTTTGAGAGTGTTGACCTGAGCTTGGCCACGGAATCATCATCTTGAAGTGCTCCAAATCACTACCAGAGATTGTTTCTTGCAACATGCAGAGCCGTACATGAGAAACTGGCAGTGCAGAGGTGGGGAGTTGGTGGAAATAAATTCTCAGACCTCTTCTGTGAGTGTTGAGTAATACCTGCTGGAATGGAGGTGTCCACCCCTCTTCCAGCCTTAAAATCTCCCCTTTGCTTGCACTCTGACTCATGCTTCCAAGCACAACACTGAGTTAGGGTAAGACGGGTTCCGGTTCTGAGGGGCTTTTTTATTACCTCCCCCAAGGAGGTTAGGTTTTTCGACAGGGTTTGTTTGTCTGTCTGTCTGTTTGCAACATAACTCAAATTTGAAGGTGGATTTTGATGAAATTCTCAGGAAAAGTCTGCAATGGAACCAGGAAGAAGTGATTGGAATTTAGGGGTGATTGGAAAACGGGCATTACCAAAAAAGTGAATTCCTTTAACTAAAAAGTCACATGATAACTAAGCTAATAAATACATCAGTAAGAGTCCAGCTGCTGACGGTATGTTTTCATGATCAAGGAATCTAAAAAAGTTAGAATTATATCACAAAATTGGGGGGGGGGTCTCCTTTTCTAGTTCTATATGTGATTTTTGGTATGTTTACCTGTGTGTTCATATTTGTGTCTCAGCAGCGAGCTGCTCTTTTGGAAGATCTTGTCACAAAGGTCGCAGGCATACATGCCGCTGTCCGTCTTCTTCATCTTCTTCCTCGCCGGGCCGGAGTCGGAGTCGTTCTGCTCATCCAGGGCTGAGAAGCCCTCTGAGCCCAGATCCAGCCTCTCCTCCTGAAAAATGACACATCACATACTCATTATTATTCTTTGCTTTTCCTTTCTTTCTCACATCACGGTGATTCATAACAGTGGTGATACTTTTCATGCAGTGATGCTGAATCATCTCCGAGTCATGCTTCTCTCTGAACAACTATAACTTCCTGTTCTGGACAAACAGCTACACCACGTGTATCTGGTGGAGCTAAAACCTCGATGGGAGCAAATAGGATGTTTGGCATCATGTGGGTTCTATTTTACATGGCAGATCTATGCCAATCCACTTAACACTAAAGTATAATACAACAACAGGAAATCGATGCAGCAGGCAGAGGTGCTGCCTTCAAACTGATTCCAACAGATCAATAGGGTGTGTGCAACAAAGAGTAACCATGTGTCCATGTGTAGATCAGACACGTCACATTTACATCCATCGCTACTGATCTCATTAAGTTTCTGGGCTATAAAGAGTGCCTTGAAAGGTCTTCTCAACTTTTTTTTTTCTCCAGTTTTTCTGATCAGAGCACTTTTCACACTTTTTAGATTTTATTAGCAAGAGTTTGAAAATCGATTCCCACCTATTCACAAATATATACTATGTTTACCATTTCTATCACATAAAATTCCAGTCAAATATATTTAAAATTATCGGTTGTATTTAGACCAAATGTGAAAGGTTTAAATAGTTTTAAAATTCCCATGAATGTTTGTTTTTATTTACTTTAGATTTTCAATTCTATTTTAATTTAATCAGTTTTTACCATGCGTTACTTAGTTTAATTCCTGTTATTTGAAAATGCTTACTTTCAGATAAACTTTTATTAGTTTCAGTTTTTTTTTCTACTACAAGTTGCTTACCAAATGGTTCTTCAAACAGTGAGAAATAATCCCCTGTGGAAAAGTCACTAGTATTTTCTAAATGTATTGACTTGGGGCAGATAACAACCATACATATCAGGGAAGTATAAAATATATATGGCAGATAAAAATTAAAAAATTCTGTAAACAAAATAACAGCACCTGTACATTAGAAAGCCCAACAATAAATGCAGGTGCTACAGTTCTGAAAAAAAACACTGAAACCCTCTGCCAACTCTACAAAACACAAGCCAAGCCATCATGAGTACAATAATGCTTTGATCGTTTTTGCACATATTCTGGTAGTAAGTAATGCCAAATTGGATTCCGACGTAGCTTTCTCGCGACCTTAGCTGACATGACGCTAGGTGTGGACGGACCGCGGCAACACAGTCAACTTGACTGAGTGTTGCCAGTGGGACCAGTGATGCCCTCCGTCTGACTATGCCATGTGTTGGCATAAAGCGGTACAGCGAGTAAAAAAGACACAACAACCGGAAACTAGAGAGGGATCATTTGTTTATCAAAACCGCAGATGCTACACCAGCCCTTTACATAACTTTGCTTCCCATTATTATTATTTTCTGTTATCCTGCAGTTGCAGTTTTGGTTAGCGATGTAAGCTTGTTTGTTAGCCAGGCTGATATGCAATTTTAATCATCGTTCCAATCGCTTTTTCTGATAGCTTGCAACCAAATAAGTCTTTTGTTTGCTTTGAAAGGGTTACGAGTCGATGGAATTCTATAAACCTTGAGCGTTTTGTGGTTCTTATCAAAGTGATCTATTCAACCAGCAGCTCAACAGACATGATTGCGTTTCTTTCTGCAGACGAAACGTGCAGCAGAGCAGGGTGTGACGTAGACCTATTCAATTAAATTCAATTAAGTTTATTTATATAGCGCCGATTCACAACAGATGTCATCTCAAGGCACTTAACAAGAAGTCATTTCAATACATTTATACAAACATTCCAATCAGTTAAAAAAGTTTCCTATTTAAGGAATCCCAGCAGATTGCGTCAGTCATTGGCGTGAGGTTGGGCCCCGTTGATGCAGACTCCAACCAAAGCAATCCTTCAGCAATCCCTCATACTGAGCAAGCATGTAGCGACGATGGAGAGGAAAAACTCCCTTTTATTTTGAAGAAACCTCCAACAGAACCAGAACCGGGCTCAGTAGGAGCGGCCATCTGCCACGACCGTCTGGGGGTTTGAGAAGACACAGAAGGAACAGAACATCTAATATAGGAGTACTTTCTGTGTTACAGAAAGTAAAAAGTTGATAACATGACACGGTGGACCTATAATCCCTCTATACTTTATACTAATCCATGAGACAGAAACGAAAACTAAGCAAATTTTCCTCAGTAAATGTTGTTAGTTTTAGTTAGTTTGGTGAACACTCGTTGCAGTTTCAGTTAGGTATCGTTTTGTTGCAAAGTCTCAGTTTTATTTTTATTTCAGTTGACGAAAATGTTTTTTTTTACTTCTAGTTTTCGATAACGTTAATAACCTTGGTAAGGATGTTTGATATCAGCTTGTTTTTTGTTTTTTTACCTCTATCAGATATACCAATATAGTGTAAATTAGGGCTAGGTGATATGGTCTCACATCGATACCACAACATATTGAGCAGTTCACCTTGATAACGATAAATACACGATAACTACCCCACCGCCAAAAAAACATTTTTTTTCTCTAGATGGGGCTTTGGCTTCTCCTTTTTCTCCTCGACCAGCTCTAACTCCCCCCATTTAATGTGCCTGAAATTGTAATGGATGCTGTAGAAGAGGGGAATCATTTTTTAAATAACAGTTTTAGCAGAATAGTTTTTTCAAAACCATGAATGGCTGTATGGTTGTGGTGGAACTGTTATTTTTTGAATATGTTTTTGAGTTGTGTTTTTTGTATCTCTCATTTTGGCATAATAATCTGCCTTACAATCCAGGGAGTATGCCTGTGTAACATCTGCAATAAACGGCTTCAACTCAGGTTTGATTCCCACATCTTTCTGGATTCCTGAGAATCCAGTTTAGGCTGAGACAAAATGACTGCTTAACGTCTGTCACAGAGAGGTGTACACACACAGTGGACGAGGTGAGTCCGATGGACATCAACCTAAACGTCCATAATTGGCTCCGAAACACCGAATCCACAGGATATATTTTGAGCTTTGTCAAACAAACAAAAATATCTCAAAAAACCATACCTCAGATCTGTCATGTTTTAACATTTTGAGTGAGGAGAAGCAGCTGAAGAGTCTGATGTATAATATGTGCAATGTATGAAAGTAAGGTATAAAAGCTGGCATTAAAAAGGTAAAAACTGATAGCAAACATTTCCGATATGTTATTTCTATGCCAGCTTCGGCCGATAATAATAGTAGGCTGATAATATCTGACACCCCTAGTTTAAGGGGTATACCTACTTTTGTAAGGCACTGAATCTCCTGTTGATTGGATTTTGGATGTTTGTGAATCTGAACAATAAGAAGTCTGGATCATATCTGGTCTGCATAACATAACTGATTGAGTTTTTCTATATATAAAAAAAAACTGCTTGAACTCTACCAGAGTTGCTACATTCAATACAGACAGTCTCTCTGTAGAAGCTGTGAGTCAGTGAGCTTGAAGAATAACATTCTTTGTCTACGAAGCAGGCCATACAGTAACAGAAGAGACTACAATCAAATTAAACATGATTAATTTCCTTTGGACCCATGCTAAGCTAACTGGAACCGTAGCTTGTTGGGCCAAATATTGAAAGCACAGTACAGTTTTATAACAGTTGGCAGTACTTGTTTTTATAAAAGCTGGGGGCCACCTACCTTGATTCCATTGAGGTGGATGGTTTCGTGCGTCTCTGTCCCTGCAGGGCTGTTAGCTGTAGTGGTATATGTGTAAGCCAGTTGTGGGATCAGGATAGTCTGTTTGCTGCTGTTGTTGGTTAGTGCTCGCAGGCATTGCATTGTGGTTACAATGTCGAGGGGTTTGGCACTTGGCTGGTTGGCATACAGTGCGAGGGGGCTGCCCCCCATGGCTGAGAGTGGCGATGTGTCCTTCTTTGTGCAAGTTAAGTTCAGAGGTTCTTCCTCATTGGTCGAGCGGGAGGGGGCGGAGGGGTAAACTCGGGCTGCAGGCACCATGCTCTCTGCTTCTTCTCTAGCTGGCTTTGGCAGCGACAGGTCCAGGGGTCCCTCAGTGCTCTCAGGGGTATCTGCTTGGGTGGGACCGCCGGCTGTAAGGTTAAGAGGCGAGGGCGAGGCCGGTGAGCTGTGAGTGCCGTTGACCTCTGCTGGCGTAGCCTCCGTGGGGCTGTCCTGGCTCACAGAACTGCTCATAGTGGCTGTGTCCTTGCCTGGGACCAGTGATACCACGCTGTGAGCTTCACATGAGTCCTCCTCTTCTGATGGGGGTGTTGGGGCACCCAGGGATATCTGACCCTGCTGCATTTTGTCGAACCACTTCTTAACCACATGGACTGGCAGACTAACTGAGTCAGAGATCTTGACCAGCTCGTCCTTGGAGGGCTCTGCGTTTAAGGCAAAATAGGCCTTGAGAAGGGACAGGAGGTTCTTGGGGTGGTTGCAGAGCCCCCCGTCTGACAGCAAGGCGGCAACAGCCTCAGATTTATCTAATCCTGCTCCGTTCAGTCTGAGACCCTCTTTCTTAAAGTGTTTAAGAGCCTGGAGTGCTTCCAGTCCCCCTGGACAGTTTTCACACAGGAGACAGTTATTAGTGGTCTTTTCCTCTTTTTGCTTTGTGTGATGGTCCCTGCTGCCTCTGACAGAAAGATCCTCTGGGAGTTTCTGGGACTTGATAGAGTCAGCAGCACTCTGAGCCGGAGACACTGGCTCTTTCTTCAGGTTATGGGGTGTGAGATGGCCCTGTTTGGGGTCCAGACTGTAGTTTATAATGAGTTTTGCATTCCCATCCTGCCCCACGATTGGTAGACTGATGGCTGAGATGAGCTGCTGCTGTGGGGGGTGCAGCGTTCCAGTGGTCAGGCCTGCGTTTACCTGGCCTTTGGCGTTGTTTTCCAGCACCTGCCGTATAACATTACCGTCCACTGCCACCTTGAGGGCATTCTGCAAGTCTGCCAGGTTGATGCTGATGGGGGACACCAACCCAACTGTGGGCAGGACCACTGCCTGCACAGTACCCTGCAGAGGGGCAGCAGCACCTCCGCTGAATACCCCAGCATTCATAGCGGCCATGGTGGGAGGCGTTATTACCGCTGGCTTGTACTCGTAGTCCATGGGCTCTGTCTTGATCTGGTTGAGGGGCAGCTGCTCCTGGAGGGGCTTGCTGTGCTCCAGTTTCTCCCTAATCTGTCCGCAGTGGACTGAAGGGGACGTGGGCAGCCCTGGTGATGAACCCGGGGCCTGGTTTCTGTTGCTCCCCAGGCGCTGTCTGCTGTTCACCGACATGACGCTGATGCACTTCTTACTGCTGATGTGGGAACTGTATGAGCCCGAGTGAGAGAAGCGCTTCTTGCAGTGGGAGCACTCATAGGGTTTCTCTCCTGAACAAAACCACAGTTTGTGAAATGGAGAGAAGGAAAGAGGTGGAGAGGGGGGGGGGGGGGGGGGAGAGAGAGCAATTTCCATTAGTGAATGAAGCTAAATGAGCAAGCTAGCCTATAAGCAGTACGGCAGGAAAAAGCTCTAATGCATTTCAATGATGCTTAAACGTTTGTGTAATGGCACCACTGGGAAATGCCCGTCTCTAATTGCTGTCCCATAATGCCAAAAGAAACATGATTACGGCACATTAAGGAGGAGAATGCAACACACCGAAACGCGATGGAGATCTAAACGCAGGGAAACATAAATTAAACATAAAGCCTGCTTTGACCGAGACTAAAGCCTCTGTGGCCAGCAGAGGGGGATGACAACAACACACTCAACCCTGCTCTCTCAAACAAACACACACTCGCGCACACACACACACATGCACACACACATGTTTATGTGACAGGGCTGTGCACTCACCACTGTGAATGCGGAGGTGCTCCTTCAGGTGGTGCTTGTACTTGAATGCTTTGCCGCATTCGGTGCACTTGAATTTCCGGTTGCCTCCGGACTGTGTGATGTGCCTCTGTGAGATAAAAGGTGAAGGGGTCGTTCCATCACACAAACAATGACAACGTGACCATTGAACTCTGATAATTCACATCACAATGATGTTAATCAATCGAGGGCAAGAGTTCATGTTTATTTGTCGTGGTTGGAAACCAGTAGGCTTTTATGTGCAATTTTCTTCAGGAACTTCTGTTTCTGCAGCACCTCTAAAAGGTTTTACAGCTAAAATTAACTAAGCCTTTTATGAAAGAAACATATTAAGCATGAGAGGGGGTTCTTTAGCTGCTTCCCCTTCTTGTGTTTTACTGTCAAGGAACCAATATTACTTTAATTTGTTATAATTTAGAATAGTTATCCAGTCTTTTGAAGTATTTCTCAAAATATTTCTTGTCTCTGATTTATGGTAGAGACATCTAACTCGAGGGATGAACCACTGCTATGAACATTCAGACTTCTGATCTTCAGTTACTATGTCAATGTCAAAGTTTGAACTAATAACCACCAGTGAAATAGCATCTCATAGAGATATGAAGGTGAGTGTTTAAGCTTGACACCCTGCATCTTATTTTGAAGTAAGACAGGAAGTACTTCTTGAATTGTTTAGTTGTCTGACAAGGTTTCTCTTAGGTCTGGCTGAAAGCACCGTGTTATGAAAGCCTTGGAGATCTGGACACCACTTTGAATTGGTTCATGGAGCCAAATCTTGGCCAAACTATCAATGAATGATTTGTAAACATCGAGAACTGTTCACAGCTAACAACGCTAAAGTTTGGCACCTACTTGGTGGCTCCCCGTTGTCTGTATACTAAAGTTTTTGGGGCATCTGGTCCTACAGTTATACAAATAAATCGAAATAAAACTCTAAAATACTTTGATTGATCAAACGTGATCCAAGCTGAACATTGATTGTTTGACAATAATTATTTCTGTATAAGGAAAACACAAATAGGACCATGTTCAATGCTTCTTTGACATTAGGGCCCGACTAGATTAATGTATGGCCTGATCAAACCAGGTCTCAATTATTACCCTGTTTACTTAGCCCTTAAAATAAACTTTGAAATAAAACAGTAGAAGTTGTAAAAATGATATTAACCTAACAACAGATGGATTGTTTCAACTTATAACTGAGTAAAGACAAACATTAAAGCTCTCCTCTGAGTTCTGGTACCCTCTAGAAAGCCTACACAACTATTGAACAAAACCACTTTAAAAGGTTATAGGAAAGTCTCTCTCCTTTTTTTGGAGAACTTTTTACCTGATCCCGTCCTCCCTTATGAACGCTCATATGCCGCTCTAACTGAGCACGGTACGCGAAGCTGTAGCTGCACTCTGGGCAGCTGAAGCTCTCCTCCGTCTTCTCGTGCCGGTACTTGATGTGCTCCTTCAGGGAGCTGTAACGCTTGTAGCCCCGTGCACAGTACGGGCATGTGAGCAGCTGGGAGAACGAATCAGGGGTTCCTGGATGAAACGATACCAGAAGAGGAGGAGACAGGGTTAAAAACACGTGTCAGGAAGCTCTTTGATTTTGCACATGAGTGGCCACAGTAACGCTGCTCTGTGATCTCGCTGATCACTGAGAGATCCTCCCCTACAGGTAAACAGCAGCCAGGTAACCAAATGGATCAAAGCTGACTGCTGATAAGTATTTGCTGTCCTTGGCTGCATTTGAAATCTGTTTCTGTGATTTCCCACTGACACACAAAAAAATTTAATTACACTCTCAGACTCTTGAGATGTAATCATGTGATTGCCTATTGTATATTAGGAGTGTGTGTGAGGCAAAACAATTAGGCTGGTATACACAGGCCGCCCACCTGCGCTCTGACCAACAGAGGGTCAAAGTTGTTCTCTTCCCACACAGGTAAAGCATTACCTTGTTAACAGGTGATATATTAAGCTTCCCCGGGGAACAGGTGAGGGCTGTGGCTGGGAATGCACACACATTATCCCCCAGGTAGCTGGGAGTTAGAGCTCGCACAGACGTGACAAATTTACTCAGGTGTTGCTGTTTCTAACAAGCTGTAGTGGCTGCAATGATGTCAGGTGCTAATGGCGGGGAGTTAACACCTGAGGCGTAACAGGGAACAGGTAGAGCCGTCCCCTCTAGTGGGGGTAATTACCAGATAGGTGTTGTAATAGAGTGAGAGCTCTGCTGTACAAACAGTGTAGTGTGAGTCTGAAGGACGCTGCCGATGTCCCATACCATTCTCGTCATGGACGCTGGCGTCAGGGGTGCCCTGACGCTGAAGGTCATCGTCTGGGGCCTCCGGGTAGATGATGGCCGTGTCTCCTTGCTGGAGCATCTCCTCCACCAGGGCGTCGGTGCTCACGTCATCCTCGCCATCCGATGCACAGTCCTCCTTCACTGCAAAGGAACAAACACACGCTCATCAAAGACCAGCCTTCATTGAGCTCCTGTCTATCGCAGTGTTTTTGGCTACTGACACATGCCATGTGTGTGAAACCTTAGCCTTTGGATGTTAATGCGCTCGTCTAATAAAATCACAGGGAATGACACGGTTAAAGTGACTCTTACAGTCTACGCTCTTGATCATCAAATGTTCAGCGGACTGGAAAGAGGCATGTGGTGTAAGGAAGAAAAAAAAACCATCCTGGCGTTTACAAAGGGACGAGAAAACTCATTAGCATCAAAGGCCAGGGGCGACTGGATGAGCATGGCGTTCTTTGTAGGCACTGAATGGCAAACCTCTGTTAACAATGTTAGGTAAGGTACTTGTTGTGACTGGGACTGATAATTAGGTGATGAATCTCCTCCTCTGGTGTTGCAGCAGATAGAAACGAAGCGGGAACGATCACACACTCTCTGCTCTCAGGTGAGGCTCGGCCTTCAGACTGAGGTTGGCAAATGAGCCGAGCGTGTTCTTCCTCCACATCACACGAGCTCGGCTTGGAAGCGGAGCGAGCGCTAATTACCAGAGCGTAACCTGAGGACGGAGTTTAACAGGCATGAAAGCTTCCTTCCTGCTCTTGATCTCGGCTCTCCCGGTGCTACCTGAGGTGGATGCAGGAACCAGGTACAGCATGTCAGCAATTAAACAGAGCGACGTTCCTCCGCGGATGTGTTAGTGCGCCTCTATGGATCATTACAGAGAATAATTACAAGGGTGAGCTTGCAGCTAAAAGCAAAGTTAGCCTGCTGCGGATACGGAGCTGCTGTTTACTGGGCAGATGTTTCATAGACTCCCTCTGCTTAGTGGAAATTGGAGAATTGTGTTTTGTGAATTGCGTACAGTATGTGTGTGCGTTGAGAGACAGGGCCAGCTGTCTTCTCCTCAGAGACAAGAACAGGTGTAGCACTTCATGACTCACTGACGCACAGCGAATACCAGTACTCTTACAAACAAGCCTCAAACCAGCTTCCTCTGAGCACCTTAACAATACAACAGCGGTCATTTGTTGCTATGGATATTGAAGTCTGCTGGAAGAAAGCCTCCTAGCCTGTTACAGCCCTCTGAGAGATCATAAGGACAAAGAGGCCGTCTTTTTGTGAACATGTCAGTGTGGGTGTGTAAAGTGGGAGAAAGCAGCAGGTGCTCAGAAAGGCCCATCTTTGAATCTGAAACCTGTATTAGGGCCTGTTTCCCAGACACATCACACAGCTTTCCTCCCACGACCGGAGCAACATCAGTAATACCCTGAGACACATTCAACACATTCCCCATAACGCGTTAAAGGAAACACTTTGGCAGTCGGGGACACAGGCTCATTGGCTTTCAGGCTTAGGTTTACATAAGAAAAGCAGCAAGTAAATACAGAACTCCGATAAAGTATTCATGCGCTGTAAACTTTTTGCTTTTGAATCATTACAACCACCATATGTAATTTTGGGAGGTTTTCTGTACTAGACCACCACAAAGATTGACCAACACATGGTCACCTAAATTAGTGTTTCCCAACTCTGGCCCACAAGGCACACTGCCCTGTATGTTTTAGATGTTCCCCTGCTTAAAGCCCGGTTCACACTTAGCCGTTTTTGGCCACTGTAGACAAATCTTTTGTTGTGAATAGAGTTGTGGCAAAAAAACAGTGCACATGAGCGTGATTCACAGATCTGGGGCCCTCCAGTGTGACAGTCCATCCAACAGCTCATTGAGAACTCTCACAACCAAATCCAGCCTCAACATTCTTCAAGACTTTCTATGACTCTGATCTGCAATCGACCAATGAAAATATACCCAGGGAGTGACGCGAAAAGCTAGTAGCGAGAGTAGCAGTATCAACATTAGCCTACATGCAAGAATATGTGCAGCAACCAAGAAGCTGAATTGATAGAATTTTGGCAGCAAAGACAGTGTATATATGACCTTGTATCATTGCCATCGTGGGTATCTGTCTGCATTTAGCGACGTATGCTTTTCGGTGACGTATGCTCATGCCGTTGGGGTGTCCTGCTAGAGCGAGACATCGTGCAGTTTGACTTAAATCTTGGGCCATAGAGTTTGCTTTCTCTCTAGAGCTCACATAGTGTGACATCAAGCAGTCCTTTGTGACGGCCGAAAAACGCAGAGAGTGATTCAGGCTAAACACACCGTATTCAGATGATGACAGTCCATCAACAGCCTGTTAATCAGCCATCACTAGCACCGGTTCGTTTTGCGGTGGAAAAGATATGAAAAAAGAAATTTTTAAGATGTGACGTTACCATCTGCCATAGGCCAATTAGGAGACCTGTGAAAGATGGTACTCCAAACAGATGAAACCAAAAAAAAACTTTTTGGCCTTTGTGTAATGGAAAATCTCACTGTACATCACCCTACATACACCACCTTCATGGTAACACATGGTGGTGACAGAATCATGGTGTCCAGATGCTTTTCGTTTGCAGGTACTGGGGAAATGGTCCTTGTTAATGGAGAGATTGATGCAATTTTGGGAGAAAACATACTAGAGACTTCAGAATGGGGTGGAGCCTCATCTTTCAGCTGGACAACAACCCTAAACATACAGCCAGCAAAGGCATATCCAGTCAAAGTCCAGACAAAAATCCAACCGATCTGTGGCAAAACTTAAAAAGTGATGTCCACAGGCACTCCCCCTTGAATCCAACTGAGCTTGAGCTATTTTGGCAAAGAAGAACTGGCAAAACTTTCAGTTTCTAGATGAAGAAAGCTGGCAGGGACCTACCCCCAAAAGACTTGCACCTTTAACTGTGACAAGGGAGGTTCTACAAAGTTCTGACTCAGGACAGCTACAAATGAAACTTTCTTCTAAAACATGCATCCATTTCTTTCCCCTTCACAGTTATACACTGCCTTTCACCTGGGTTATCCTATAAAATACAGTTTAAAGTTTTAACATAAGAGAATGAGAAGTAGGGTGTAAATACTTTTCAGAGACAAAGTATTATATCCTTCCTTTTAAAAAACTCTTTTCTGCCTATATCCATTTTTAAATAATGTGTTGCAGAAAATGTCAAAGTGCTGATCAGGCTGGGATTTCCTCCCTCGGCCAACATTCAAACACACTGATCCACCTCAAGGCTACAAAATGTTAAGCGTGTGTGAAGTGAAGTCCCGGTTGGGGCTCTGTGGTGCGAAGACATGACAGGCTGTTGTTTTCACTCCTCGCCTGTGTGATTCGTTTGCCTCACTCGGCTCTTTTTCAAGTACAGACGAGGGCCAGGAGGGGTTGCAGCCTTGCTGAGGTGGCTCTGTGTTATCAGGCTGCTCCCCCTGACATGAAACATCACGCAGGCCGCTTACATGCTGACGCAGGGGTATGAATGCGCCGCTGCACGCGTGGAAGATCAGTTCGAGGAGCTCGACAGAAGGTTCAAGAGAGAATGTTTATGTGAAAACCGCAGACCACTTACTTTCTTTTCTTATTCTCTTGCTTTCTCTTCCCATTTTCCCAACATCTCTGCTACATCACACAGGGATCCCCCATGATGCATTTCCTGTCCTGGCTGACCCATGACCAGACTACTTCAAGTAGCTGCGCATTCACGACAGCTCATAGATTCTGTCTGGTGGGGCAGACATACATCAGCGAACAAGACAAAGCTTTGTAAAAAAAAAAAAAAAGAATCTAAAGTATTTACCAGTGGTGGGGGGAACAAATTCTTTTTCTTTATCTCCAAACAACGGGAGACAGACTGAAGAAGAAGAAGACATGAGGTATTCTGAAATCAGGACAGGAATGATTTTCTTATCCTTGGCTGTGCTCTATCAAACATGCATCTCTTTCCAACCCTCCAGAGAGGCTTGTTTTCCTGTGCTTTTCTGACATCCCGGTAACACACTCAGGAATGTCTCCACCAGCTTTAACTGACTGCATTCTGAATTTTTCTTGCCATTCCTCTCAAAACAGCCCAAGTTGCTGAACCTAATTATTCAACTCTTGTCACAGACTTGGACTTTGACTGAGCCATTCTGACACGAGTATGCTTTGACTAGCTCATTCCATTGTAGCGTCTCTCCTCGACAAAAGTGTATTTAATACTGCTTTACCTTTTTGTTTTTTAACCAGAACTTTTCACTTGAACAACTTCCACTTCTTTTAATGCAAAAAAGAACTTAAATTGTCTCATGCAGGACGTTCTTTGCACAATGTCTCGCTCCATGTCTGCTGCTAGATATCTTCAGCCTTCTGTTTTTTGGATGGGGAAATGGCGGTGATGTAGACAAATTTAAAGGAAGTAGCGTGCTGACCAATCACAGGTTTGCACTCTCCGTAGCTTTCGACGGACATTAAAAAAAATTGGCCCTAACTCCTGTCACCCTCTGCTGCAGAGCGCTTGCACTGACGTATGATGGCGCTGCGTGTCTCCGCACCCCGGCTGACGGAGCAGCATAAACTAGACTTAACAGGTTTTCTCCTGTATTCAGCTCCATTCATCTTCCAATCAACTTCTCTGTCACTGGTTCACCAGACCATGATGCTGCCGCCATGTTTCACTATGGGCAGGCTTTTATTCTGGGCGATATGCAGAGTTAGCGTTCTACCTCATGCATAAGCTAAAAAGTTAGATTTGTGTCCCGTCTTACCAGAACACCTTCTGCCACACGGTTGCTGTGTTGCCTCATTGGTTTGTGGCAAAGTGACTCTGTTGCTTTTGCCCTGTCAAAAGATTCTCCCATCTGAGGTGTGCATCTCTGCAGCTCCTCTTGGTTGCTTCTCTGATTAATGCTCTGCTTGATGAGGGTTTTAGTTTGGATAGGCGGCCATGTCTTGGTCGATCCTTCTGATGGTCTATCACGTAAAAATCCCAATAAAATCCATTGAGGTTTGTCTCAAAATGGGACACAAAGTCAAAGAGGGGAGAATAGTTTTCCAGGCACCGAGAGAAACAGTCTGTATATCCAGACTTTCACCATCATTTGGTGCCTCTGCTCTCCAGCTCCACCCTGCTCTTTCACTCAGATGTAATCATTCTCTCCTACTCATTAAATGTAAAGGAGAAGCCCTCCTGGGTCAGTGCTCCCTCTACCTGTCCCTCCCCCAAGAGTAGTCTTGCACCAACACTGGGCTGCTCCGCCTCCACATAATCATCTAGGAGTAAATGAGTAATGACAGTGAGGAGGGGGTCCTTCATACCTTATAATCAAGAGGAATCATTCAGAACAAGTGGAATAGTGAAAAAAACAGAAAAAAGATGTGAGGTAAACAAAGTTAAAGTGCTGAAAAACCACCTTTCTGGTTTTGGAGCTCTGAAGTCTCGTGAGAAGGGGTGTCAAGGCTTTAATTTGAAGCAAACCGAGCTATGCGAAAAAGAAGATTGCTGGGTGGTGGTCAGTTTTTCAAGGCCACACCAGAGAATCTGTTCTCCCAACAGATTAGACGAAAGACGTGTTTGTTTAAAAAGCCGAGGCTTTCCCTCCCGCGTCTCATCGCTCCGATCCAGGCTGACAGCTTAAGATGCCGCTTGAAGGCCAGGTTGAATGCTGGGTAGTTAGGAGGAGCAGTGCGTGAGTGAAGGCAAAAGACCCGATCAGGCACAGACGTGGAGCGCAGCCAGCTCGCTGAGCTGTTTCAGTGCAGCTCATGCTTTTGAAGTGTTTAATGTTCTCGAGCCCGGGCCAAAACCAATGACATTATTCTTCCTCCAACTTTCCTCTTATGCACGGAGGTGCAGCTGGGGAGCAGAGCTAAAAATGACAGAGTCTGGGGAGTAGGTGGCTGCTCTGTGAGCAGGCCCGTGGTTTTAGCCGTGCACGGTACAGTATGTGCGTCAGCGCAACCAAAACCATGAGGCTCAAAACTGAAGGAAACTCATCTGGGTGGAATTTCTAACAATCTCTCCCCAAACCAAAAGTGAGATGTGACTGGACGTTTTCAGACGTGTTGCCTTGAACTTTCCCCACGTTTACATGCATCTGTACATCGGTTAGCTGAGGAAAGCAACAGGCAACACCTTCAAACAAAGAACCTTGTGATTTTATATCTGACTACCTGCCATATGTGCAAGCCACAGTTGTTGGCACCAGTCTGAAGCTACCTAGCTAGGTGACCTCATGCAGCAGAGAGGCCTTGGAACACCAACATCCTTCAGCACCCACAATTGTTTAGGAGATGGCGGAGGGGGGGGTTAGGTTGTGTTACGTCAGCACTTCCTGTGGTAGTGAGTTACCTCCGATGCCACTTCCAGAGGGTTGGAGGTAAAAAGGAGTTCACTGCTGTCCCTGGAATGCCCACCAGTGCTGTAAAGCTCTCCACCGACACTCGGCTTGAAAGGCTATTTTGCGTGCCTGAAGGTCTCTCTGTGTGTTGGCATTGTCTTTGTTTGATATCATGCTTCCTGCCTTAGTTTCAACCCGTCTGCATGTAGTAACTGTTTCCTTACTCTCTGTTTCACAATGAGACAAAGCCCCGCTATACAACTGTGTGCAGATGTTAGGGTGGCATTTCTCAACTTAGATGGCATCTCTCCAGCTGAGATCATAACCCACCTGCAGAAAACGATCCAAAACCTCCTAATGTGCTCCCCATTCTGTTAAGTAAAAAAAAAAAAAAAAGAAATTGAAAAGTGGGGTGTCTATTTGTAACCGGTCCCATAGCATGCCTAGGCTGTTCATCCACCGGATTGCTTACTCGCCTTGCTGTCTATTAGCACAGATAGGCTGGCGTTAGCTTTGAAAAGGCTAACGACTAGCATGCCCAGGCTAGTCACCCGCTTCATTAGATGCATGCTTTTTTTTTTATAAAAGAAAACTTTATTCAAAAAAAATGGTTGACATACAAAATCTATAATCGACATGCATTAACAGGTGATCCTTTGACAGAATGTACTGTTATTCAATTCAATTCAGTTTGTTTATTTAGCACCAATTCACAACACTTGTCATCTGGCCGCTCCTACTGAGCCAGGTTCTGGTTCTGGTTCTGTTGGAGGTTTCTTCCTGTTAAAGGGGAGTTTTTCCTCTCCACCGTCGCTACATGCTTGCTCAGTATGAGGGATTGCTGTGGTTGGAAAGTCTGCCCAACCTCACGCCAATGACTGACGCAATCTGCTGGGATTCCTTAAATAGGAAACTCTTTAACTGACTGGAATGTTTGTATAAATGTATTGAAATTACTTTTTGTTAAGTGCCTTGAGATGAAATCTGTTGTGAATCGGCGCTATATAAATAAACTGAATTTAATTGAATTGAATCTCAAGGCACTTTACAAGAAAAATCATTTTAAATCAATCTTACATACGTTCCAATTAATCCTTCAGTTCATTATTCCAATCAGTTTTAAAGTGTTCAATGAGACATCAAGCATAAATATTAAACACAAAACATTTCAACACAATATTGTTGTAAAGCTGACATGCTTCGGAGTGGATATAGCCTCCTGCGCCAAGAAAGTAGCCACCGCTGGGCGCCTAATAGTCTTAATTTTGGCCCTCATACCATACCATACTTTAACAATATAATAGTTTTAAACATCTCACATGGCTCTGTTCAACCCACCATCTGAACATAGAAACGGTATGGCACAACAGCAGACCTACTCAAATCTGGGTGTATAACAAAACTGTCAGGCCAGACAAGGACAAGATTAATCTCTGGAGGAGCTGCAGAGTTAACCAGCTCAGGTGGAAAAATGTTGAGAAGACAACCATTAGTTCAGCACTCTAAAAATCTGGCCTTTAAAGAACAGTGGTAAGAAAATAAGCCCCAGTTAAAAGAAAATAGGTGGAAGGAGTGCTCTATTCAGATTAGTACAAAATGGACCCAAATCTCAGAAATACATCGAACACAGTATATTACCCTGGGCACACCATTCCCACCATGAAACTCAGTAGGGGCAGCATCATACTGTGGGGAGGCTGTTAATCAACAGGGGGAGGAAAGCTGGTGTGAGTCGATGGGAAAATTGATGGCGCTAAATACATGCCAATCAGAAGATACAGACTTTGGCGGAGGTTCACCTTTCAGCAGCACAACCACCCTAAATGTTCATCAATATGTATTCATGTCCCAAACCTGACTTGAAACTTTTCATTTACTTATTTTCATTTGGAAAAGAGTAATTTTTCCACTACTCTGTGTTGGTCTATCACATGAAATACATTGAAATTTGAGGTTCTAACTATGACACAACATGAGAAGTTCAAAGGCTGGGAATACCTTTGCCTGAGTAAGTCACTGTAAGAGCCACAACATTATGACCACCCACATTATGGTCAGCAGTGACAACGGCCCTGCTCACTTTTCAGCGTGCAGAGAACAAGAGGTCTCACCTGGGTCCCAGCTGGGCACGCTCGGGTGCTGCTCTTCGTCCGGCAGGGTGCTGTCGCAGTCGGCTCCGTCTGCCAGGCTGCCTTCCTCCTCCACGATGTGCAGCTTGTCCTCATCGTCTGAGTCCGAGCCCGCCTCCGGCACATTGTTGTAGTTGGTAACTGCACAAGGAGAAACAAGATCACAGCTTAGACATGAGCACTGTGTTTCCCGATTAAGAAGACTCCGCTTTCAGTGCTTTATAAACATGAGCTGTGCACTGTGTGTGTGTGTTCTTTAATTACGGGTGCTGGAAGTGAAAGGTTAAAAGCTGGCCTGGTTAAATATATGTAGCGTGTGCTTTTAATGTCAAAACTATTAAAGGGACTGGTTGTGGAGGCAGAGGGGGCAGGGAGCTTGTCCACCTTACACTGATGAGATGAAACCTGAAATGACGTCCGCAGGGAAAAGGCTCGACTAAAACAGCTAAGACCCTGACAACCTGGTGAACAGGGGCCTTTAGAAATAATACGGTTAATGTTTTAGGTGTAACAATAAATTCTGTGTTGCAGACGAGCAGAGAAAATTCTCACTTGGACAAGCAGACACACATGCACAACCTCCTGTGTGAGAACACTGGATTGCAGGCTGAAGTGGTTTCAGAGATGTGTGGGAGTCGGTGTGATGTGGTCGCCTGTGTTATGGGCTGAAGGAGCCAGGAGGCGCACGGAGAGGCGGCCCCGCAGTGAGAGAGGGAGAGAGAGAGGGTTATTACAGGGAGTAAATTTTCCTCACACACACACCCGTTCGTTTGAGCTCTGCACGTGTGTGTTTGTGAATGCGCCGAGCGTGTTGCTCCGGCGTCTTCTTTTCATTTTCGCAGTGTTCCTCCATCTCTCAATTCCACCTGGGCTTCCACTCCCCACTCCCCTCCTCCTCCTGCTACCCTCCAGCCTCCCTCTGTTCCGCTGAGAGAGCTACAGATCCTCTCGGAGGCCAAATCAATTCTCCAGTGAGAGCAGCTCAGTCAGCAGAGGGCCCGGCCTGCGAGCGCTCCAACTACCTCTCACATCAACACTTGCGCCTCATGCAGCGCTGGCACATCCACACACAACCTGCATTCACTCACTGAATGCGGACTGCCAGTACAAAGCACCTGAGCGTAGTTTTATTTATTTTTTCTATCTATCTCCATTCTCCCCTACCCTCTTCGCCCACCTCTTTCTGAAGTGGCTGAAGGAGGAGGCGTATCAGGTGGAATTGTGAGCCTACGTTTCAATCAATGAGAATTGTTTCGGCGAGGTCTCTCACTCTTCCCCCAGCGCCGAGCGGGTCGTTACAGCCGGCTGGTATTCGTGGAGGCTCGGCGGAAGGTTCAGGCTTGAGGGAGGTGGTGTGGGGGCGGAAGGGATGGAAGGAGATGTGCTGTTATTTGTTGAGCCGTTTGTAGGGGTCATCACCGTTGTGCTGCAGCTGCGAAATCCTATCGGGGTTCATCAGGAGAGCTGTTTCATTCTCAACCATTTTACTCTCTTTCATTCAATGCTCACCTTTTCCTTTTTGCATGCTGTGGATATTGTTATAGGTTCAGGTGAGACTTAAAAGGTTTCAAAATGTTTTACAAACTCAAAACATTTATTGTGCATTCCTGTTCAGCCTCTTTTGCTCTGAGACCCCAAAAGAAAATCTGTCAAAAGTCACCTGATATGCAAATAGTACAACTGTGTGCAATTTAAACTTGGTCTCCTATATAGAGGGTTCCAACTCAGGTGTTATAACACAGAATCCAAAAACTTTGAACATCTCACAGAGCTCTATACTCAGAGCATTAATCAGAGAAAGAGCCAAGAGGCCCATGGTAAGAGATCCCCAGCTCAGGTGGGAGAATCTCCTTACAGGGTATTTGTTCCCTCCATAAATCTGACCTTTATTAAAGAGTGGCAAGAAGAAAACAACTGTTTAAAGAAGTTCAGTGTACAGTTTCCCACAAGCACTGCATGTCCCCTTGAACACACCAACCCCCTAGTGAAGGTCCAGACCTAAATTCAACTGAGAATGTAGGGCAAGCCTGAAAAAATGCTATTCATTGATGTTCTTTTTTCAGTTTAGAACACTTGGGCTGGCTTACAAAAAAGAGAGTCAAACAAATGGTCTCTAAATGTACAAAGCTAATAGATGAATACACCAAAAAAAGCTGCAGCTTTATCTGGTGCATTCACCAATGTTCTCTAGTGTCTTGTTCTGAGAGCTATGGCATGGGATCGGTGCGGTTAAGTAGGATTTTTTGTCAGTTTTAATTGTACCACCGACCCATACTGCACCATTACTGGACCCCCTTCAATTTTAGGTCCATAGACCAACGATACGGTCAGGGTGGAGGTACTGTCAACACACAACAAAGTCTATTGATTGGGGAACAGAGAAAGGTCACCGCTTGCGACAAGCACGAGACATACTAGTGAGTTACGTTTGTCGTCAAACTGGTATGACACAACGTTAGGCCTTTGGATGGCGTCAACTGGCAGTGGAAACGCTCTCCTGAATACGCCGGATGATAAAATATTGTACCGAACTGCACTGACCCGTGCCGTAACACTCAGTGGAAATTAGGCATATCAAACCTCAGAGATCTAGGTGGAATGTACCTAATAATAAGGTGAATTCTACTTTTGCAAGGCTCTCCATATCTTTACCATGTGTTGCTATTCAGACTGTTTGAGATATATTTTACATCTCTATAGGGCAATAAAAGTTCTGAGAGTCACAAAGGATGGATGCCACACACATAAACTGGTTATTTACTCAGCATTATCCAACACTTGTCCATAATCCTCCCTTGTCCCTCTGTTGGCGCCTTCCACCACCGCTTACCCCTCTCTACCCTCTTTTCCCCGGGAGAGACTCTGCCAGGTGATGTATTGTCTGTTCAGCAGCCCCAACAGGGTGCAACACTTCATTTTGAAACAGAAGGTACTTTAGGATAAGTCTGAGAGGCTGTTTAGGGCCACAGCCACTCAGGTGTGGAGCTGAGGTCAGCGATTACAAAGGCAACAGTACCCGGCAGCAGTGGCGAGAGAAAATGATCAACTATAAAGCTGAAGAGAGAAAAATCAATTCGCTGGTGTTTGCAGCAGCAAGCGGGACAATAAAGGCGGGAGCCTCGAAGAGCAGCAAAGGCACTGAGGAAAAGAGTCAAAGGATGATGGTGTGTGTATGAGATAAAGGGGGGAGGTAGATGGAGACAGTCTTCCCATGCCAAATGGCTGGTGTCGTTGAAACAAAAATGTGTGTTCCTGCACGAGATGTAACACCTTGCACCAACAAAGGCTGTGGTCCCTTTTGGCTGACCGGCTGAGCGTTTGGACAGCTGGTCTCATTAGCGCTAACATGATAGCACGCAACAGGAGGACGACTCCTACGCATCTGAGAGAGACGGCATCAGGAGGTGGAGGAGGTGATGAGCTTACTTTCTGAAAAAGTTTGCTTTTCCACATAGACTGCAATGTGTTTAACACCTGAGAAAATAGCACGGCTCAGATCCCATCTTCACAACACCCACACGCAAAGATCACATCCTGTAGATCTGGGTAATAAGACACTATCAACACAAACTCAGCACTAAACATCCCCTGATAGGCTCACATTTTGGCTCATTAATAACTCAACTTATGGACTGGTAAGACATTACCAGACAGTCCATGTCAGACACACCTAAAGAAGCCTGCTGTAGGGGAGGAGGGCTGTGTTGTTTTGACACCTGCCAGGCTGTATCAGTTACCATCACTGGAATGGGTGACTGGCTGAGCTGGTCCTAAAACAGGTTCGACATTACTTTGTTGGGGGAGGGGGGGCACCTCGGCAAACTGACAGCAGTAGAGAACGTGAAATGCCATATGTCCCTTTCTGCAGGATCCCTTGTGTGTTCCGGCTGACTCCCCCTAATTGTGTAAACTCCCTGTTTCTTATTTTAGGTTCCTCAGTATTTGATCTAGTCCTGATTGCTCAATGATTTCAGGAATTTAAAAACACCTAAAGATGAGGTCTCTGACTCCAGCAGATTGCTCAGTTTGGACTTTCCATTGCTGAGACATGCGAGATAAGATGGGGATATCTCAACCTCTGTGGAAGGAAACTTTCAGTGTTTTGAGATTGTTGAAGTGTGAGTGACTGGTCTAATAATTCGGACACAGGATGCCACATATAGTCTGTGAAGACACACATTAGTGTCTGAAAACAGCTTGTTCCTTGAATCATTACCTTTAAGGACATCTGTTAGCAACTTGAAACCTACACCTCTTCTGTGCAGCCTGATGGTCCTGAACCAGAATATGTAGGAGGTATGTCTGGAATGTCCAACCAAAACACTTTTCTCTGAGTTTGGCTCTTTTAGCCACAGATCAAAGCCTGTGCTTTCTTTCTCCGCCTAATTTCGTTCAACTGACTGACACATACTGCAATGTCTGCTGTTGCCCTGCCTGTGATTAGACAGATTGACTCATTGTAAGCAGCAGTGAGTGCTTGCTTGTCCTTCTACCTTTCCTCTGTGTCTATATTTAGCATCTGTACAGGCTCCCTCATTGAGGTACGCCACTTATCTCATTCTGAGCTCAGGGCCAGGCAGACAGTGGTAAAACAACCACAGGCATCCTCATAGAGGACAGACTCTGCCGTCACAGAGTCTGCCCTTGCGGCTCTGCAATGCCATTTTCTCAGGAAAGGCAACCACTACAATAAACCCAACTCCTAACCAGAGCAAAACAAAGCCGTGCCATTCAAAACCCTCAAGTATGCCACCTCAAGGTGAGGCGCCTCATTCAGTGCAGAGGTAAAGGCTGATGGTTTTGTTGAAACAACAGCCTTCCTCCTGCAGAGTCAGGAAGGTCAGCTCAAGTGCCGATAATAACAGAACAAAAGAATTGGGGATTTTCGTGGTTAGCTTGTTCACAGTCTCCTTCAGACTTACCAAGTCCCTACACACTAGCAGACAGAGGGTTTAGCAGGATCAAAGCTTGGAAAATGCATAGTATGGCCTTCTTTTTAACAGTTCTACAGACACTTCCCCAGGCAACATCAAGTGATTCTTACTCACTAGGCTGAGATGGCAAAAAGCAGAACCTTTACGGTGAAAATAGCTCCTGGCACTCCTGAGTATTAGTCACTCTTTTATTCAGCATTTAGCTCCTATACACATATTATGTAGAAGTCAACCTATCTCTTGATATTCACCAATAAAAAACGGTTAAGTCAAAATCAACAACCTGTGGAGCAGAGCCCTCGGTAGGAAGCATTTCAGAGGTGATCAAGAAGACAATGGACTCTTGTCTTCCTAATGAAGCTGATCAAGGTTTCAGCATGGGAGCTAATGAGCCTCCGTGGGTCACTCAACCACCATCTGATGAGCACTTTTCATGATAACACTAATGCTAACGATAGCTTTTGTTTCCTTAATCTGCATGATGATACTTGGAGCTACAAAGAAAGTCAGTGGGTGTTAATGAGTGGAAGGAAATGTGAAGAAAACTGAACTGTGCCTTAGAGTTTTTCAGTTTAAAGAAGAGGCCTGCTAACGTGGCCTGTCACTCTGCTCTGCCCGTCAGGCCGTCTGTTTTATTACATACAGTGGCTTGCAAAAGTATTCGGCCCCCTTGAACTTTTCCACATTTTGTCACATTACAGCCACAAACATGAATCAATTTTATTGGAATTCCACGTGAGAAGTGGAACGAAAATCATACATGATTCCAAACATTTTTTACAAATAATTAACTGAAAAGTGGGGTGTGCGTAATTATTCAGCCCCCTTTGGTCTGAGTGCAGTCAGTTGCCCATATACATTGCCTGATGAGTGCTAATGACTAAATAGAGTGCATCTGTGTGTAATCTAATGTCAGTACAAATACAGCTGCCCTGTAACGGCCTCAGAGGTTGTCTAAGAGAATGTTGGGAGCAACAACACCATGAAGTCCAAAGAACACACCCAACAGGTCAGGGATAAAGTTACTGAGAAATTTAAAGCAGGCTTAGGGTACAAAAAGATTTCCCAAGCCTTGAACATCCCACGGAGCGCTGTTCAAGCGATCATTCAGAAATGGAAGGAGTATGGCACAACTGTAAACCTACCAAGACAAGGGCGTCCACCTAAACTCACAGGCGAAAAAGGAGAGCGCTGATCAGAAATGCAGCCAAGAGGCCCATGGTGACTCTGGACGAGCTGCAGAGATCTACAGCTCAGGTGGGGGAATCTGTCCAAAGGACAACTATTAGTGGTGCACTGCACAAAGTTGGCCTTTATGGAAGAGTGGCAAGAAGAAAGCCATTGTTAAAAGAAAACCATAAGAAGTCCCGTTTGCAGTTTGCCACAAGCCATGTGGGGGACACAGCAAACATGTGGAGGAAGGTGCTCTGGTCAGATGAGACCAAAATGCAAAACGCTATGTGTGGCGGAAAACTAACACTGCACATCACTCTGAAGACACCATCCCCACTGTCAAATATGGTGGTGGCAGCATCATGCTCTGGGGGTGCTTCTCTTCAGCAGGGTAAGGGAAGCTGGTCAGTATTGATGGGAAGATGGATGGAGCCAAATACAGGGCAATCTTGGAAGAAAACCTCTTGGAGTCTGCAAAAGACTTGAGACTGGGGCGGAGGTTCACCTTCCAACAGGACAACGACCCTAAACATAAAGCCAGGGCAACAATGGAATGGTTTAAAACAAAACATATCCATGTGTTAGAATGGCCCAGTCAAAGTCCAGATCTAAATCCAATCGAGAATCTGTGGCAAGATCTGAAAGCTGCTGTTCACAAACGCCGTCCATCTAATCTGACTGAGCTGGAGCTGTTTGGCAAAGAAGAATGGGCAAGAATTTCAGTCTGTAGATGTGCAAAGCTGGTAGAGACATACCTTAAAAGACTGGCAGCTGGAATTGCAGCAGACGGTGGTTCTACAAAGTATTGACTCAGGGGGCTAAATAATTACACACACCCCACTTTTCAGTTATTTATTTGTAAAAAATGTTTGGAATCATGTATGATTTTCGTTCCACTTGTCATGTGTACACCACTTTGTATTGGTCTTTCACGTGGAATTCCAATCAAATTGATTCACGTTTGTGGCTGTAATGTGACAAAATGTGGAAAAGTTCAAGGGAGCCTAATACTTTTGCAAGCCACTGTAGGTTACTCCCAGAAAAGCTGCTATAATGAAATGGCACCCAGGCTGTAGTTCTACTGAAGGGAAGTGGGTGTGAATGATTGTGGCTGCTGATGGGTTTTTTTCCTCACTGAGGCTAATGAGCACAAACACACGCACACACATTCTGTTCCACTGGACGTCCTCTGAGGGTTTCTGCTTCTGGCTCCTCGTTGCTTTTCTAAATAAGGCCAGGTGGGCTGGTAGAGACCGGCGGGAGTCTTCTCACACACAGACACACGCACACAATCCACAGCAATGCCTCGGCCACCAAGTTTACTTTAGTCTCCCAACCTTTGTTTATGTTGGAGGTGAGACAACCCCATCCAAGGTAATAACTCTGCTACACCTAAGTCAGAGTGTGTGGTCTAAATGTAAAACCAGTAAGAGACATGGCATGTAGAAGGTACCCAGTCATTCACTTGATCAACGCTGCAATCAAAGTAATTAGTTTCACATATTTCCCAAACACAGATGTCTTCACAAATTGCTGCCACCCTCAAAACTGGAGATGAATTAAGAAAAACTGGCCGATTTTATACTTGATCGGCTGAAATTAAAAACCCAGTGTTTTAGGCAAGCTCTACCTGGTGGCACTGTCAGCAACACTCTTTTGGTGAGTGAGTGGTAGTTTTCTACTGAGTGTAGAGGATTGAGGTGGATATTTCTTCAGTGTCAGTGAGGGGAAGCAAAACTGCCAGCCCCAAAGGTGTTCTAAGCTTAGATTTAGGTAGTTTTCACACCTGATGTTTGACCCCAGTCCGACTGGGGACCAAAATCGCAACGTTGTTGCTTTTTATTAGATGGTGTGGTTCACTTTTACACAGCACTTTGTCAAACAGACCTGTGTGTGCCTGTGGCGGCACTTCTCAGTGCAGCGGGGTATACTTTCTGTTCCGTAAAATGTAAACAAACATGCAGTCGCATCAGATTTGAGCTGTTTTTAGATTGCTCTGTTGTCTTTGGCAAAAAGTGTACAAGGAGCAGACTTTTATTTGGTTTTGTGACTGGTACACATAAAAGTCCTGTTCTTTTATGTTGAGACTGAAGAGTCAAAGTCTTTTACGGGATACACTGGATTCAAGTAATACACAATTAGCGATGCTGTCTGTGAAAATCAGACTAATTGTGCTAATCGTTGATATAAGATGCTAATGCCAGTTTACATTGTCACCTGGGTCTTCATGTTCTTAGTTCTGAAAATAAAGTCCTGTTTTAACTGCAGAGTGGTGGAGCACAGACTGCTCTCGCTCACACTAACGCAGGCTGTGACACTGCCTATGGTGGTAAATAATTAATGATCAATCGGAACAGAAGGGCTTCAAAAAGCTGTTTTGTAGTAACAATGAAGGAATTATTTAACTATTTACCCCACAGTAGCAAATAAGAGCTTACTCCTCTTAAAAATTAAGTTGGCTGTTATTCTGAAATAACCTTTAGGAGAAAAAAAAAAGAGTATATCCTGTGATATGGTTTATGGTACATATATAACCTGCCTTGTAAAGGGGTAAAGGAGATGCTCTGGATTTAATTTTTTATGTTTCCTTTTAGATTTTCAGCAAACTTTCGTGCTGCAACCGCTGAAATGTGAACTCATCCAGAAAGTAGAAACATTGTTCTTGTCATTTATAGTCTTAAGAGAGAGACTGTATCGGCTAGTCAGAACTTCACAAAATTATACCATCTCCACTCCAAACGCACCGACACAAGAAGCTAAACCCGGTGCTGCCGTCTCACACCATCTGTTGATCATCTGCTCTCTCCCCGTGTCCACCAGTGGAGAGGCCTGCTTGGGTTTTAAACACTTAGCAGCTCTGTGGTGTAAGAATGCCCGTCCCTTCAAGCTGTATATAGAGTGGCCAGGTGAGTGAGGAAGAAGTGTTACAGGAGGTAGGTGGGGGGGTCAGAGAGGTGAGGAGAGGAAACATCTGTCATGGATTCTGGTGAGGCCAGAAAGCCTGTGGTCACACTTCCGCCAGCCACCTTCCTTCTGCTCTCGCTTTACTCTGCTCCTCTGTTGATCTGCCAGTGTTGTTTCATCTACAAAATAAAATCTATCAGGCGCTCCTATGTGCAAAATACACAAAGGTACGTTAGCTGAGCTGTCCCTCGACACGGGAAGCAACGGCGAGCAAAGAAACAACAAAGTAACCGGCACCGAAGACCTTCAGCACACACCTGCGTAAACAGTTGCTTCCCTCCTGTTAGCGGCCGCGGCTCATCTAGGAGCAGGCAGCCGACCGAGTGTGGACCTGGCTGCGGTTGCCATTAGCCTCCATCAGATCTCATTTGTAAGGCAACACAAAATGTCCCTGCCACCTCTGCTGTCAGACTTCATTCAGGCTGCGCGGGCAGACTGATGGCCTTTGAAAGCTGCCCAGCAGTGTAATGCTGCTCTTGTCCTTTGATTTTGCCCGTTTGCGTTTAGGCTTGACATTTTGAGAGGAGTGGTTATTATTAGAACGAGCGCCGAAAGGTATCCGGCTTGACTAAATGTGGTCGGTTTACATCAGCAGCGTCAAACTTCGTTACAGGGCTTGTTCCTCTTTTTTTTCTCTGCAGTCGCTCCGGCTCTAATGACAACTTCACGGACGGATAGGTCAGCAGGTGCCGTCTAAGGGCAAATATGTGAATATCTTCTACTTTAGGGTTAAATGCTTCCAAAATGAGACTATCCTTCTGGTGCAAACAGTCCTGTATGAACAAAACCTATTGCATGTTATATTTAAAGGACATTCAATGTTTTGTGAGAGGACCTGAGTATGAAGTGTGAACACTGCACCCTAAATGTGACACTTCTATGGTCTGTTTCCATCCCACAACATGACCCTACTGCCACATTTAACGAGCAAACAGTACTTTTTATGGCTTCTTTTAAGTGTTCAAAATCGATTCTTTTTCATAACAATTAAATGACAGAAACATAAAAGTTAGCCGTTCCACCCGGACATTTTAGGGGACGGACCCATAGACACATGATGGAGTTTCAACCTTAGACATTAATGTTTCATGTCTAATTCAGCCCCTGATTCCTACCCAAAGAATAGACGCCGCATCGATCGCTGCTGCCTATTCGTGCTGACGAGCCATGGGGCCGCCATCTTGGACCAGTCTCCCACTCCATTGTGTAATCGGTTTGGCAGGTGCAACGCACTGTCAGCGTGTAGTTAATCATAGCTCGCTGAACACTGAACTGGTTTTTACACTGGTTTTTCCTGCAAACGTCATACATGTAGCTATGATACGGATCAAAGTGTCTGGCATGTTTCAATATTCCTAGTAGGTTTAATTAGGGTCGATGGACCCAGCAGGTTTGAAGGTGAATGAAACGGTTTGGTTTTTATGAAAACGAGAACAGAAAAGGCCTGGACAAGACTTACTCCATATTTAGGTGGTGTAACTTTAATCCTTGAACTTCAATCTTCCAAAGTTTATGGTACTATTAGATGACCTTGATATGATCATGAAACACATTTTGGACACGTGTAGGTTTGATTTGCGGTTTCACATAAATAAAAGACAGGACATACATTTGTTTGGATACGTCATTTGTTTTGAAATCGTAGCACCCCAATCGTAAGCGAATCAAATTACTCAAGATGGCACGCCCCTATTGTGAAGTAGATGACTTATAGTTGACCTGTCAACAGATTCTCCCACCTGAGCTGTGGATCTCAGCAGCTCATCCAGAGTTGGGATCTTGGCTGCTGCTCTGATTAATGCTCTCTCTGCTTTAAAACGTCTCTTCAACTTTCTTCCTGTCCTGTCATGTCTTCCTCAGTCTTCATCATGCTGATTGTTCAGTAATGTTCTCTAACAAACCTCGAGGCTTTCCACCGGATGCGCAAGCGGCACGTAACGTAATAAACGCGTTTTTACACACCGACCTCATCGCTGCATGCCTTCCTACCGGGAGCGTTTCAGTAGAGCAACGCCAGGAGATCACGAAATCACAGAAGAATTGCAATTGCATAACTGAATGGGTAGTACGCAAAAAAAAATTTAATTCCATGCCAAGTATCATAAACTCACCATCCAGCCAAAAAACTGCAGATATTTCTGTTTATGCGTTTATCTGTTGTACTTGTAAAAATGATCACTGGTACATAAAACTGGGTGATTCTCCCTTTCAAGGATTAACTTCTCGACGTCCATGATGAACCCTTGTGTCTATGAAACGTAAGGAAGTAGAAGACCAAAGTATGAACATTTCCATTAATACAAAACTAAAATAAACAGAACTACACAATTTAAACTCGTCTTCTTTCAGCAAAGATGTGCTGCTGACCAGCAGAACCCGATCACAGTGAGATGTGTGTTTAAATATATGCAATGAGGAATAACGCTGTTATCCAACCAGGTTGTGCAGTGCACATCTATATTAGGTAAGTGTAGCATAGGGCTGTTGCATTTTAAGAGCAGGTGACTGGACATTCCTGCCTGTATTAGGTCTGACAATTTACTGTGGGGGAGTAGCAGGCAAGGAGAGCTGCACTAGCCTATGAAGAGGGAGGCAGGGAGGGAGCTACATGACCAAACTTCATTAAATCCTGCTTACCTGTACACATACCTTCCTCTCACTAACATCACTAAGGTTAACTTCATGTAATCAAGGAGGCAGAACATCGCAGCCATATTTATACACTCCATTCCTCACTCAATCATGTGTTTGTTAAGCAGATTAATGGAGAGGTTGTGAGTCAGCAGCGGTGCACGTTCACACCGACTACAGAAAAATGGGGCAGAAAAGATAAACAGTAAAGGGGAACGATGACAAAGGTGGGAGGAAAGGAAGTGCTAATGGCCTACAAAAGACTAAGCTGACCTGTCACATACGATGCTCATCTGAACCGATGGCTGCCCCAGGGAGGGAGTGCCACTAACTGTCAGCCTGACTGAGGGAAGAAAAAGGAGAGAGTATTGTTGGAAGACAGAGGTCAGGGAAGGGAGACATGAAAGGTTGAAATGAGGATGAATGTCGCAGAAGGAACATTAATGGAATAACAGCAAAATACAATTAGGACTTATTAGGGAGAGGAAGGATGCAGGTTGTAGACAGTTCAAATATTTATATAGGTGTGTGTGAAGCTCAGACAAAGCCAGGTGTAGGTTCTGTCTTAGTGTGGAGCTAGGCTGTAGGGTCATAGGCAGCAGACACTAACACCAATACATACATGGACTTACTAGAGACGCACTGAGAATGTGGATCGTCCCTGATTCTAAACATCTAACTGGTGAATGCAACCAAACGATTGGTTTGATAACAGTCTTCAGTGTGAGGGTTGTTACTGAAGGAAGAACACTCAAATGCCTCTTTTTTTCACTGAGCCACTATTTTATGGTCCAGTACATTCAAGAGTGTTTCCACCGCCAGTTGGTCTCCCACTGGGTAGGTACATTAGCATGCCTCGTACTTGTTTCATGCAGTTATGTTTTTTCTGCCCTCCCCCAATCAATGGACTTAAGTTGTGTGACACCAGTAACTCTGCCCCAACCCTTCTGTATCGTTCTCCTTTGGATCGAAAACTGAATGGGATCGCAGGTATGGGTTGGAAACCGACAACAGCGCACCAAACCGTACCAACCTGTGCCATACTGCTCAGGGGAAACGAGGCAAAGGTTAGCTATTTTATTGTCACTAAAGTGTTTAACATAAAGCCACAGGAGCCTCTGGAAAGGATGTCTGCTGTTTCCGTAGGTAACAGGAAGATGGAAACTTGCACTGTTTAATCCCTTCGAAGAGTCAAGAGACATGTTGGATTAGGGAATATTAGCATCCTTTTGGAAATGTTACAGTTAAGGTAATATTCTACTAACGCTATAGGGAGTCCACACAGAGACATTGATCTTTAATTAGTAATACTAACCATGCCAATCACTTATATAAGATCCTAAAATACTAAAAAAGTTTCACTGTCTAATTATTTTGCCTGTTTAACTGTCTCTCTGACTCACCATGTAACATGGCCTCTGCACCTAATATAAATAATTAATGATCAGTGAGAGAAATTCCCTTTAAGGGTTTTTTATACGGACAATATATGTGTATGTGTAACACATAAAAGTGAGCTTTTTCCTCACAAATATTAAGTTGGACAAGGTTGTTGAAATAATCTTGTGGATGATATGAATGAAGAACAGTTAGGGTTTGAAACATCTTTCATCGATCCTAATGTGCAAGGATCAGATCCCCGACTCCAGCGCCTATCTTTCTAATAGTACTGTAAAACTTAAAGAGATGCGGCAAAAGCAAATGAGGTGGATTAGCACTGCTTGCCAACAACTGATGTTGTCATACGAAATAATGTTACTGTGGAATATCGTCTCCTTTCCCCGGATGTTGAGCTGTCAGCATGTCATGATGCTGTCATACAGCAATAGTGTCTTCAGTCAGAGGCTTCTACAGATTTGTTGCAAGACTGACTGCTACTGGAGATCCTTCCTGCACACAGCGTCACCATCCACAATGACTCTGAAGATACTTCGATGATAAAAGTTACGGCAACATTTAATTTCCCTTTGGAATAAATAAACTATTTTTAATTGAATTAAATAGGAGGTTAATGAGGTACACACAAACCCAAAGTTATTCAGATTGTAATCAATTTCAGTGTGTGTTTGTGGAAGAAGCCAAACATTCGGGTGATGGCAAGGAGTCCTTCCAACCTTAAACACTTGAAGCTCATCACCAAAATACCGGCGGAAACATGCAAAAAGCCATTCAGCAACTATGGACCATTGAGAATGGTATACATTATTTACATTTTTCAATAAAATGCAAATAAAAACAGATAGAATGTTTTATTATGTTTAGAGAGATGTGTCTCATATCCTTTCAGAAGAAAACTTGTTGGTTGAAGGAAAATAAATGTGGGGTTAGATAGATTTATAGCGATGAAGAGGGAGACAGCTCTGAAATTGGATTGTTTTTGAGAAATGTATGTTTTATTTGACTAAAAATCTGTCATTAAGGGGGTTCAATATTCAACGTACCTACAGAGAAATAAGAATAAGCTTAAAAAAAACAACTGCATCAGTGAGTCAGAGATTTATAAAAAATGTTTTTTTTAAAGTGATGAGAAATATTTGATAGCTCATCTCTAGCAGGGAGCTAGAGTAACAGGGCCAAGCCCAGGGAGCCTTCCTACACTTCATTTTGCACCACTGTAAGTTTTAGAGCAATCAGCAAGTCAGCTCACTTGCCCAAAGATCTATGTTGACAGCCTACTGTGGCTGCACTAATTCTGACACTAACACAAAAAAGTGGACCAAAAGCACTTCTCTCTATTTTTGTGTGTGCGTGTTCGAAGTTGTTCTCTTCTCTTCTCTTTGTGGCATTCGGACAACAAATGAATGCTCTCCAGTTTCCAAAATGTCAGCTCCGTCACAAGACTCCAGAGGCCAGACGTCCTGCGCAAACCCCTGACACGCACGGCGCACAATCAAACACGCTGCCGCCCCCGGGGGCTGCTGCTCGCTTTGTCACAGTCGCTTTCTTGTTATTCATGTGAAGCAGGAAGAGAAAGGGGTTAACACAGTAAACCTACATCCACAAAAGCTCCTTTGTCACCCTAAAGCCCCCCAGGGCAAAATGGCCTTTTCCCTGTGTGATCAGAATTAGTTAGCACCCCCTTTTCTCCCCCCACATCTCCCTCCAGGAGGACTACAGCTGAAGATCGGTCAACCAGCGCTGCTCACACCATTACCCTGCTGTTAAATGACCATGAGGGTGGACTCCCCGTCCGATGGACAAGCTATGAAAGTCTGTCCTGTTAAGTCAGCCGAGGAGAAGTATGTGTGTTTGCACACGTTGGTGGACCTCATCTACAGGGGTCAAGTCGGTCTACAGTGGCTGCACTTACTAACTCATAAACTGGGATTTAGAGAGCAGCGGCGGGGGAGGGGAAGCTGCTCTTAATGCGTCCTCTCAATGCGGCGCTGACTGGGGCAACAGGTAAAAAAAAAGCAGGTAGCCGTGCGTCGATGTATCGACCGTGCAACCTTTTTGTCCATTACACCCATAGGTGCTGGGATGGTGTGTGGGCGTGTGTCTGGTTGCCTGCAGCGCTGAGAGGCCATTAGATCAGCGCGTGGGGATTGGAAGGGGAGTATTGATAGTCGGGCCGGGATAATCGATAGGAGCGGATCTCTCATTCCCCTCTGCCATCCACAGTAATGGACCCACAGTCCAACGGCGCTCCTCTGCAGCTCTGCATGCCAGAGAAATGAACTGCTACATCTTTTAAAGGAAGGAAGACAACAAGTGGAGCGGTCAGCAACTGATTTACTGCAGCTTCTCTTGCTTTCTGCTGGTTTCTGCTCCCCCAGGATAAAAGATGGAGGCCAGAGTGGGGTTTGTTCGGAGCCAGCAGGGTGGGACCCTGATTACTCAAGCACAGTGCAACTGAACGGAGCTCTCGGGACTATCCCATCTGATGTCACCCTGAATGGGAACTCACTAAAGCACTTAAATATTCCAAGGATAGAGTCACCGTTTTTCCTCATTTGGCTTCTACTGAGTAGAAACATTTAGTAAGACTTTAAGAAAACAGTTTAAGTAAGAGACTCTGATGGTATAATGAGATCGAGTGAAAATATCACAGTATTACAGTGTTAACTCCTAAATGTCAACAAAAATCTAGAATATGATCTATTTGCTTTTAATATAAGAATAGAAGCTACATTTCTCCCACCTATCGCTAGAGTAACTGTCAGCTCAACAAGACATGATACTGAGTTCATGAAAACAAGACTAGACAAGGTTGTAGCAACGGTTGAGGAAAAACTTAAGAATCCATAGTCGTATTCCCAAAATCAGAGTAAAGGTTACACAAACCCCAACCTAGTGTTTAAAGTAAGGCTGTTCGATATTATCGACTGATATTGACATCAAAATGTAATATTGGAAATGATCTGTATCAGGTTTTACCTTTTTAATGACACGACTTAAAAGTACCTGATTTTAATACAAGGCACATATTAAGCATCAAACTCTTCAGCTACTTCTCCTCTCATTCAAAATGTCAAAACATGAGAGATCCAAGGTGTAGTTTTTGAGATTTTTGTTTGTTTGGCAAAACTTGCAATCATGCAAAGTGTCTATCATGTGGCTTCTGCATTTTTGAGCCAACCTTGAACGTTTAGGTACACATCTATCGGCAATATCGGTTTATATCGGAATCAGAAATTAAGATTTAGACTATATCTGTATATTGGATATCAGTTTAAAAAAAGCCAGTATTGAACATCCCAAGTCTAAAGACTGTACAACAAGGGGCTATGTCCACACCATTCTGAAAAAAGCAAATCTAATTTTTTCTGAAGTCTGAAGCTGCAGTTTTTTTCTAAGCCAAATCGGTCTGAATAACAACGTCGAATTTCACCGCATTTTTACGTCATCGCGTGTAACACAATTTTGCGCTAGACGTATGGTTGTAACGACACGTAAAGCTCACAAGACGAGACGAGATTTTAAGATTACTTTCAAGAAAACTCTGTAAATTCAGAACTTTGTTCACATTTTAATGGATTGCTGCCTCTTTTAGGATCTGAACAACTTGCAGTGCTTACATATTGTTTGTGTGTTGTCTGTCACTTTGTTTCTGTTCATGGCTCCTCCAGGAAACCCAAAATGCTGCAAAAAAATTATTTAAGAGTAGTTGGGGCATCTCCTTTTACAACTTTGTCAGCTGAAGCCAAGCTGCCCGAGAGATAGCAGTCACCTCAACGAGAAACATTGGGAAGTTTTAATATTGCGAGATCATGTGGCCAGATTAAATGTAAACAATAGACATGGCAGGCTGCTCTACTTAGAGAGTCGCAGGCTTCAACTACAGTACGTTGCTTTATTCACACCCCGCTTCTTACGAGCTAATCGCATCAAGATGCTCCTGTTCTGAGAGTCGGCCTCTTTTATATTGAAAGTGTTGCCATCGACGAACATTACAGCAAATTCTTTTTCTGCTCAGCTTGCACATTAACTTCAAAATGCGAAGCCTCCACATTTACTTCTGTAAACACGTCTCCTTCTGTGTCTTGTAGGTTAGCGTTAATAGCTTTACAACTCTGATGGGTGTCGCTCTGTGGGTTGCATCATCATAACTGGTCATTAGTGATCACAAATATTTTCAAACAGCCAGATTTGACTTTCTTGTAAATGAGGGAAAAGTGCCTTCTTCAAGTCAGCTGGCCGGCAGTGTGCAGCAACTCCTACGCTCCATATAGTCAAAAAAAAGGGGTCACTCTGGTACGTTCTCTGGGCTCTACAGTAATTAAGTAGACTGTAAAAAAATAGTATGATGGGAAATGATTCCAGTTTTGAAACCGAGAACCTCCGTATACCATGATACCGGTAACTGGGGGGCACTTCCCATTTCCTGCCTCGTGCCTGTTAAACAATTTCTTCCCGCCTATAGTTGTGTGTGCCGATGTGATTTGGTCGGACGGACATAAGCATGACGGAGTCTGTTCTTTGTGTCTCTGTCAGCACGGTGACCATCTTGGGTCACACAGCTCTGTGTTTTGCCTGTGAGGGATCCCTGCTGGGTTCATGTGGGAATTCCATTGGGCAGTGCGTGACCCTGAACACTGGCCTTCCTGTTCCACTGCAGCGACGGGCCTGTGAAGCCTACAGAAAGGGAAGAAGAAAAAAAAAAAACGGTTCTGTCCAAGGCCCAGCTCTTCTTTCACCCTTAAAGTGCGAAATCTCCCATGATCCATGTATGTATACATGCGAGTGTGGTTGAGTGTTTATGTGAGACAGATCGGGGATGACACCCGGCCTTTTAATAAGCTCCGCGGCGGTGTGCGACTTGCTGAAAGCTCCTGTGATTGATGCAGGCTTTAGCAGGGTAGATGCGGGCACATGGGGCTAGCATGCTAGCATGACTCATCTGGCGAGAGCCCTGCCCAACACTTTCCATACTGATAAGCCAGGTGGTGTTAGTCACCTTTCATTCATGAGTTGTTTTTCTTTTGTCTTGCCCTTCTCCAGTTTGGTCCTTCAGAGATTTTTCCACAGTGAAGTAGGCTGGAGAAGGACGGAGTGGAGCAAGGGAGCAGGCAGGGAGGAGGAGGAGGAGGAGAGCTTATTTTGGAGTGTCTGAATTTTAATCACCACCTACAGCTGCTTCCTCCCAGGTGTTCGGATTGGACATCGACAAAAGGAGGGGAGGGAAGAAAGTCGCATTTAGGAAACGTTCTCGGACCAGGGGAACTGGCCCGGCGCTCGCCTTGTTTGCAATTAGCCCCAATTCCCATTCTTCACAGCACAACCAGCCTTTGCTGCGTTCGAATGGCTCCCTTTTCCACATCAAGCAGACAGCTGAGTGTTTCCACAGGTTTCCTCCTGCTGAGCCTTCACAGGCAAGGAGGAAGCGCTATCTAAGGAAGGAGAGGAAGTTGAGGGGGGCCCGTCGCAGAGCTGACACAACACTTCCAGTACCTGCCAGGGGGAGCCGGGACAGTGACTCCTCTCAACAGACGCTAGTCTGACGGTGAACTCTTGACGAAAGCACGTGATTTGCGCAGACACGGAATGACTCAAAATCAGCCATCTCAGTTCATTTTAGTGTGTTTGTTCCATCTGTCATTTATTTAGCTGAACAGCATTTATGTTAGCCATCAAACAGACCTGTGACTGATATGAAGCTGTGGAGGGTACAATGCCTTTCAAAAGTATTCACATCCTTTGAACTTCTCCACATTCATCACATTACAACCACAGACTTCGGTGCATTTTGATGGGATTTTATGTAATGGACCAACACATAGTAGACGTAAAAATCTACATAGTCTTGCTTCTTTTTTAAATAAAAATTTGGCCCTGAGTCAATACTTTCTAAAACCACTTTTTTAATGTTATTACAGCAGCAGGCGTTTCGAAGTAGCGCTGGGCATTGACTCAGATTTCATGAATCGGTTCCGATTCTAAAGATTCAGAATCGATTATGACTGGTACATGTTTGGGTTGACTTCTTCAGAAGGACGTTTGCGAGACACCATAACGTAAGTCTGCTCCTTTCATTAGCTGACTGAAGTCCTCGTTTTCAACGACAGAACAGTGGTGCATTTTGTTGGAAAATGAGAGAACGTGCAGAATTGGCTAATAGTTTTTTTATCTGTTTAAAATTCACCTGTTGCGGCCCAGTGGACGGCTTGGACATGAGATGATGTGGTGATGTGGCTCCTGAAGTTAGTCATTGTTCTGCAGTACTTCACTTCCATTTGGCAGGCCCTGCAAATCGAATTGCTTCTGTCAAGCTCATCTTTCTGTTTGTCCGTTTTTAACCCGAAATGTTGCCAGACCGCTGCCCAGTGTTGCCGTCTTCAAAGCCGGCGTTAGGCTGGGGGTACCGCTAGTGTCCGACGCCATGTTGTTTTAATATCTTCACAGCTAGCAGGAATTCAATGACGTGAAAGTGGGTGGTGTTATAGTTCACCAGGGGAAACTGTATTAACCCATTAATACCTAAGCCTCAAAGTGCTGTGATTTCATCTGTGAAAAAGGGGAGACGATGTTAAAGGGTTAAATCGATCTTTGGACGTACAAATCAACCTTTAGGGATTATTATGAGAATCGATTCAGAATCAGAGAATGGGTTTCTTTCAACACTATACTGTTTTGGAGTACATCTCTATCAGCCTTCCAATTCTGGAGACTGGTGGTTTTTTTTGGTTCATGCTGTGTTGCAAAACAGTTATAGGAGCTATATGCAATTTTCAGAAATTTAAACTCACGACTGACACCTGTGGCCAAAAAACGGAACTGCTCTTCCTGTCTGCTCGCTCTCGCAGCACACGCTCGTACACCGGTCACTCTCAATCTTTTATCTTTTTCGGGCACATGTCAGGGGTTTAACTTTTTTAGTCTTATGTGGAGTTACTGTTGGTGTCAGAGTTGTCCTGGGTCTCTTCTGTGTATTCGCACAATCCATTGAACTGCTTGCGAGTGCTGACTAGCGGTGGTGGCAGAGTGATCTGAAACATTTAACATGAACGCGCTTGATGTCACATTCGCAGACAGCGCGGGAAAATCCGACCCGACAGAAAATAGAAAAAATTGGATACAGGCTTATAGGTGCACCCACTGCGAGCTGACAAGGTGTCAGTATGCTCATCAGGAGATGTTTGAGTCATAAATGGTCAAATAAAAAGGCTATTGTCACGTTTATTTTGGGGAAAAAGTTGCATATAGCCCCTTTAAACTTCAGTCAGAAAAAAAAAATCTTCCAGCTTTCAAAAGCTGCCTCAGATTCTCCGCCTGATTAAGGTTTGGACTTTGACTGGGCCATTTTAACACATGAATATGCTTCGATCTAAAGGCTGAACTGGTTCACTGTGTCTCAAATCTGTTGCAGCATCTAATCCTTCCAGGATTGCATTGTGTTTAGTATCAGCTACAGCCCCCTTTGGTGTGTTTCCTTCAATGTTCTAGCTTCTGTTGGACTGGCACATTAAATCCTTCAAATGTGGATTAAAAATTGTGGTCTTGATCTAAAAACAAACACAACAAAACTGGAAAAGCTTAGGGAGTATGAATACTTTTGCAAGGCACTGTACATGCTAAGACCAATCTAATTCCTGAATATTGTTATTCTATTAGCCAGTTTACTTCATCCAGCAGCGAACAGACAACGGCCGACTCTGTCAGTGGTTGCCACTGCAACAACCTGGAGTGGTAACAAAGTAAAACTAACTTCATAAATATGAAGTGGTCATAAAATGTCAACCCATTTGACACAACCCAATATGTGATACAGGGGACAGGATCTGACTCTGAGACTAAATCCAACTAACACAAAATATACAAACACTTATAAATAACAAGAAGTGTTACCACATGGACTCCAAATGCTTAGAGTATGAGACATGTTTCAGAACTCTTCCACCACGACGCACAAACACACCCGGCAGCCGCACCCACACCCGCTTAAGTCTGTAGGTGCTGCTGTGCGCGGCCAGAAAACACATCACGCTGTGGTCCAGACGCCTTTCAGCAAAACCCCCCCCCCCAAAAAACCTGTCCCCCGTTTCTTCATCGCCTCTCCTCTGTTCACAGAAAGGAGAGAATCCATATGGAAGGTTGCGGGCGCGTCCCTGTAAGTCATCTGCACCAGCCTCGTGTTATTGTCCAATAAAAGCAGCTGGCGCCATGTGAACTGCGCGCGTCACCACCGACACAGACACATGTGTACCACCGGAGAGATCACTGGAGCATAATGTGCCCAATAATCTCATATGTACAGAAAGAAATATACCAGGAAAAATTCATTATTATGCATTTCATGGATGGACTAAAAACATCCACTCATCTGCTTCATTTTTGCTGCTGGGGAAAATAAGCATGATGCTGCCACCACCATGTTTCACTTAGGGGTTTCAAGCGCATACATTTTATGCAGTAATTCTATGCAGGTTTCCATCCATCTATCCATCCATTTGTTATTCATCCATCCATCCATATATGAATCCATCCATATATCAATCCATCCATCCATCCATCCATCCATCCATCCATCCATCCATCCGTCATCCATTCATCCATCCATCCACCCATCCATCTCTCCATCCATCCATATATCCACCCATATATCAATCCATCCATCCATCCATGCATCCATCCATGTGACAGAGTGTTTCTACAGGGACATATTTCCATATGCTTGCCATTTCCCCTACATGTGCTAGTATCCCCACCAAGAACTTGAAATCTTGTAGAGCCAAGTTTGCTAAACAATTTGCTCAATAAAACACCCAGATTCTCACTCGCCTAATAAATCCACCAATCCGCTCATGGGTGGTTGACGTGACGCTCAGTTTTTGTGTTCTCAGTGACAAATATAACTAAACTTTGATAATATTTCATTAAAATTTATTTTTTAATATGCAGTTCATTCTTCTACATCTAATCCATCTGCAAACAATGAGTATCGTTCTTCAACTATGCAAATATTTTGTTTTGAACATGGTATTTGTCCACCAGTGCAACTGTCCTGGGTAGCATTACTTCTCTTAAAACAATTGTAATTTAATGAAAAATGAATCTAAGTACATTCAAATATTTGAATGCATGTCATGCGAGTGTTTACTTAATCAATCTAGAGGTTATAAGTGTTAAGGTCCCTATATAGAGTTATTATGACACATTACATTTTGTCAGCAAAACTGTTGTCCTCCTGGAGCAACGCCATTTTGAATTATAAAACAGGCATTAATGTGACCACCCCAATACTGAGAGGGGTTCTTCCAGAATCAGGAAGAACAGAAGACGTCACTGGAGCTCACACAAGGTCAGTTCTGTCTCAAATATTTTAACAATATTACCATTTCCGTGCAGTGTTGGAACTGGTCGTCTTAAGGTAGTCCTGTGGTACAACACAATTTAAGTATTGATCTGAATATTTTTATCAATTTACATTGATTGATCATTGAAAATAATGTAAACCTTAACACTGTTACACAGGGAGAAGAATGTCTCTCATATAGCTAGGCCGGAAACTAGCATTGATTTCTGAAAATGTCCACTGGTGCAACGCACTGTCCTATAGTACAACATGAAGTCAGTTTCACTTATTTTTTTCCTTTACTCCTATCATAATGAACCTTAACAAAGTGAAAGCAAACATGTAAACAAACATTTTTTGTATTACAAGTTTTATTGAAAAATTTGTTAAAATATGCAAAAGAGATATAATCCGAGTCTAAAAAAAAGAATGGAGGTTAAGGGACAGCCGCATTCGGATGGTCCGTCAACTCAAACCTTCCTTCTGTTTTGTTAAAGCTAGTTTATGTTGAAAGTGAGAGGCTGAGATGACCACCAAGGAAAGGTCCAGGAAATTTAGGGAGAGGCTGAATGAAGATCCTGAGAGGAAAGAAAACTTCCTGAGAGAGAGATGCAGAAAGTAAATTTGACAAGTTGCCAGAAATGATTTTAGCCTAATAATTTATAATAAATAATTGTATTTTATAATTAAATAATTATAGCACTGTGGCCTTGCAGCAAGAAGGTCCTGGGTTCAAATCCCAGCCTGGGGTCTTTCTGCATGGAGTTTGCATGTTCTCTCTGTGGATGCTTGGGTTCTCTCCGGGTACCCCGGCTTCCTCCCACAGTCCAAAGAACATGACTGTTAGGTGAATTGGTTTCTCTAAATTGCACTTAGGTGTGTGTGTGTGTGTGTGTGTGTGTGCGTGCGTGCGTGCGTGTGTATGGTTGTTTGTCCTTCTATCCACACTGTTGTGGCGTACACATGAACAGGGTCAGAGTCCTATGCCACTATCTCGGATTCCGTCCGTCACAGTGAGCGTGCTGTGTGGGCCCATCTGAAACCAGTGGCCACATAGAGACTTCCAGTGTTGTCATGATGGGTTGTTCAATAAATTTTACCCAGTTATTTGCTTGATTAACTCAATTCATGGTTATGTGAAAGTATGAATATCAGAAAAAAAAATATTTTTCCTGTGTTGTACTAAAAAGTTGAATAAATTAAAAATAATAAATGTGACTTTGTACACGACATGGGCATACTAGTAATCTGTTGTCCAATGGTGCAACGGAATGTCCTGTGGTGCAACAAATTGAATTGTGAGTGGAAAAGGTATTTAAATGAAAAATGTATGTAAAAAGTGTTGGATAGTATAATAATGATATCGTCACTATGCAGCTATAAGGAGGAAATGAAGATTCCTTGGGTTTTATACTAATTATAATGAATGTAGCCCTGACATTTGGGTGAAGTCTCTATGTGTACATCTTATAGTATATAAATAGCATAATTCTGAATTTTTGGGGGGTATGTTTTATGTGGAAATATAATTGGGGCAAACTAATATGCCTTGGGCCTATCTATCTTATCTATCCAGCATTATCTGAATTAAAAAATGACATTCTTTATTTTGTGGCACCAGTGGAAACATTTTAGGACTACCACACCAAAAGGTGAATAATATGCAAAAATATGAAAAATTAGAAATGGACACAATCAGTTTTGAATTGTTGACATATAAGGGAATATAATTATATGTCATTTGACAAATATTTTTGAATTATTATTTTTTTCACTTTGAATTTGAGTTCACGTCAACCACCCTCATGCAGGAACCAAACAACATACCGGCAATGATAAAAACAAAACCAAAACAGCATAGCTGGAAGAACAATCGGAGGTTAAGCTGGCAGATCTGTTGATCTGTCGTCCTGTTACAACCAGCACTTCCAGCCTGGCCAAACAAAAGCTGGCTGATAAGCATGGCGGCGGTGGCATCAAAGCCTTCCAGATTAGAGATTACCATCAAATCAGTGGCAGCGATGGACAGGGCACCTGCTACTTTACTGTAACGCCCTGAATCCGAGGGGTGGGTGATTAGGGCGGGATCAGAGTGAGTCACTGTGTACCTGATCTGCACACAGAAGCTTCTCTTTAATAAAAGAGGGACTCCATGAAACAATGCGGAGTGGGTGACGTCTGACTATATCGGGTGTTTTTAAGCTCTTCTGATATTTGCTTTCCTGTGATATTATCAGATTTGTTTTGTTTTAAACCCATGAAATGTATTCATGTCTGGTTTTTCATCGGCCACGTGTTTCGAACCTTCAACAACAACGTTGTGTTAGACATTGAAACGCCTTGCCTGCCCTCCTCAGCCTCCTCCGCCAGCCGCGGTGTGAGGGTTAAAGGTAAAGCCTGCGCTCGCTTTAAAAGGCTCCTCCAGAAGCATCGGCTCGGATTACTGCGCAGGTGGTTCAGCCCATCCCACCTCTGGAGAACATCCAGACTTACAGGACACACTGAAAGCATTCCTGCCGTTTGGGATAACCGACTGACTTACCGCCCTGCCCAGTCTGCTGATATTCAGTTTACAGCACACACACAGCTCTGCCTACACACTCATACTTCCATGAGTGGGGCAGAATTCATCGCTCCTGTCCCGTCTCCTTGTTGGAGTCGCTGGTGAAGCACTTTTTTGTTTTGTTTTGTTTGTCTCGTTTTCATCGCCGCTCGTAACCTTTGATCCTCTCCTTCCATTGTCTCCTCTTCCTTTTTCTCCAAAAGCAGACGAGTCATTTCGGTTGTTGTGGTGCAACATGCTGATACGGCTTTTCGTGTGTTTCACTCAGCATAAATAATTCATTATGGTGGCAAATCTTCCCAGATTATGATCCTGTGTGCAGACCAACCTTCAGCAGGCATAGGACAACCAGAAACATAGAAAATCCTAGATTACCAGACCTAACAGAGCTAAAACAAGTGAAACATCTCGACCAGAAACGTCAATGTATTTTACCGGGATGTTCTGTGACAAACCAGCACAAAGTAGCAGATCATTGTGGAAGTGGAAGAAGAGAGATTAGGCTTTAGAAATAAAAAAGTAAACATGCATTTCTGTTCAGGCTCTTTGTCTTTGTTTGTTTGCTCTGATGAATTTGCACCATAAAATCTGCTTTGTGTTAAACGTTGCTGCTCTGCCCGTGTGTGTACCGTTGTCCTGCTGGAAGGACATCAGAAAGTATCCCCACAGCATGAAGCTGCCACCACCATGTTTTACTGTGTCGACTGGTAGTTCAGGGTGATGTTTAGTTTAATATGTGTAGTCCTAACCGAGCCGTTGATCTCTCCGACTCCCCCAAGGTGACCCTGGACCTCCCGGCTGCTTCTCTGATTAATCTTCAGCTAGACAGACCATGTCTTGGTAGGGTTGGAGTTTTGAAATACTAAGTCAATTTCTAGGATGGTTTGAACGGAGCTTTATCAGATGTTCAAAGCTTGAAATATAGTTCTATGACCGAACCCTGCTTTAAACCTCTCCAGAACGTTCTCCCTGACCTGTCTGCTGTGTTCATGATGCCGGTTGTTTTCTAATGTTCTCTAAGGAACATCTGAGGCCTCCGCAGAGCAGCTGGCTTTATACTGAGATGAACTTACACATCCATCCATCCATCCGTTATCCATCCATCCGTTATCCATCCATCCATCCGACCAGAGAGAGAGAGAGAGAGAGAGAGAGAGAGAGAGAGAGAGAGAGAGAGAGAGAGAGAGAGAGAGAGAGAGAGAGAGAGAGAGAGAGAGAGAGAGAGAGAGAGAGAGAGAGAGAGAGAGAGAGAGAGAGAGAGAGAGAGAGAGAGAGAGAGAGAGAGAGAGAGAGAGAGAGAGAGAGAGAGAGAGAGAGAGAGAGAGAGAGACTGTCATGCTCCTACAATGGGGATGAATAAAGGATGAGCCGAGGCTCAGACACCAGGTTAAGGTCCTGTTTAGCCCCTCTGGCTCACTGCCCGACACTGGAGGACAGGAGAGGCAGACGATAGAGGGGAACCACAGAAGAAGAATATTGAAGCTAACTGATGAGCTGGGGAGAGAGATAAACTGCTGTTGGGACACTCTGGATTCTATTTAACTATATATGCAGCAGATGAGGGGATTTCTCCAAGATGCTGAAAAAAGCTACTTGTTGACTTGGAGTCTGGTTCCATACGCCTCCGCAGACCTCTTCTCTTTGATCCACCTTAGAAGAAAATGAAAGGCAGTGGGAAAAAAAGGAGAAGAAACCCCCAGAAAGAAACAGCAACCTGAGAAAAAAAGGGATCTAAGAAACAAGTTTGAGAGCTGGTGATCAGAGGGAGAAGGCTGCAAGGACATTGATCCAAGGTAGCAATGCTTAGTGAGCTAGCGTTTGACGGTTGGTACATATAGTGGATTAGGAACAGATGCTGAACTCCTGACGGTGCGAGCCTGCTACCTCCGAAGCGGTCATAATGGCTTCCACCTGCCCTGAGTTACGGCAGCCGGAGGGAGCTTGATGTGGCAGCAGCCAGCGGCACCTGTGCTTAACAGTCAGGTCACCACATCAAACCCCACCTGGAGGATCAGGGGGAGGGGCTGAAGAAACCACGAATGGAACAAAGCCAGCTTTTTCTTCCTCTGCATTTTGATCACTGCAGAGAAACAGCTACTGTGAAGCCTGAACTTTTCCGCAAATGTAATTGTTAAATCATCTTCAGTATTCCAGCGGTGCATCTGCCGTTCACACTTCATCTAACACCTGAGATGCTTACTGAAGACATAGAAGTCATAGAAAAGAGCTACAGAGTAAAGTACTGTTAAGTACGTAAATCTCATTATAAATACAGCTGAAGGCCTCTGGGGTTTGTTGGACAAAACACCACTTCTATGATGATGCACAGTGGTGGCAGCATCATGCAGGGACGTGGAAGCTGATCAGAGTCAATAGAAGGACGGACGGATGGAAACATGAAAACCTATTAGAGGCCGCAAGAGACATGACACTGGCGGCGAATGGTTTGGATCATAGGGTGTTGTTGTGTTAAAATGGCCCAGTCAAAGTCCACACACAAATCCAATTGAAAATTGAGGCTTATGCCATCTGATTGAGTTTGAGCTATTTTGGGAAGAAGAATGAGCACAGATTTTAGTCTCCAGATGTGCTGGTAGAGATATGCCCCTAAAAGGCACCAAATGGTCTTACAAAGTATTGACAAGATAGATCGATAGTCTTGGAACCATAAACTTGGAACCAGTCTAAGAATCCATGTAGGGCTTTACAAATATGAATTTGTAAAAAAAATAAAAAATAAATAAAATTCCTGAAATCCCACAAAATCCTCTTGAATAACACCTAAGTTTTATGGTTCCAATGTGACCAAATTTGGAAAAGTTCAGGCATATGACTGCTCCAGCAAGGCACCGTGTGTTTGCTGACAGTGGCAGTGATTGTGATGAGGAAGCACTTTTTTTTTTTCCTTTATAGAAAATAGGAGAATAATAAAAGTACAGCAACGTACTGGCTACACACTGACTCTCTGAAGTGTTCAAAGTTGCTGAGGTATTTGTGGAGCTGGGTGCTGGTTGCCATGTGACTCGGTGTGAGAGCATCTTATTTTAGAGTGGAGATAAGGTGATACAGAGAGGGGTGGGACCGGAATGCTGGGCGCCTGTGCACGGCAGACCTCAGCTCCCCTTTCCCATGTCCGGCTCTCTGACTCAAACCAAAACAAGAATCTTCATCGTTACATTCTGCACAGACCTATCCTCTTGTTTGACTGCATCTCTCTTTACCCCCCCCCCAAACACACACACACAGCAGTTTGTTTAGCGGCCATGTTTACATTCCTGCTCAGTCAGCCTCTCCCAGGGGAAGATGACTGGATCCGAGCTCTGTAAGCTGAACGGCTCGCTCTCACATGTCTCAGGTCAGACGGACCGTGGTCGCTACGCACATCTGTGTGTGGGATATGAAAGCGTACGCTCCAGATTGGCAGTACTCTTGTGAAGTTACACAGACAAAAATTCATACTGATAATTTGGGTTATTAGCCTGTCATAAAAGACAGAAGTGGGGTTCATGTTTCTAAAACATATTTGCGTCCAGTTTTAAACTAAATATTTAGTTAGCAAGCTAACTGTTTACTTTGTACACTTTAAATTTAGTTGACAAGGTAAATGTATAATTTGGAGCTAAATATTCAATTTGTAAGCTGAATATTATATTTTGGCTTCCTAACTAAATATTTAGCTTCCAAACTAAACATTTAGCTTCCAAACTAAACATTTAGCTTCCAAACTAAACATTTAGCTTCCAAACTAAATATTTAGCTTGCTAACTAAATATTTAGCTTCCAAACTAAACATTTAGCTTCCTAACTAAACATTTAGCTTCCTAACTAAATATTTAGCTTCCAAACTAAACAATTAGCCTCCTAACTAAATATTTAGCTTCCTAACTAAATATTTTGGCTTCCAAACTAAACATTTAGCTTCCAAACTAAACATTTAGCTTCCTAACTAAATATTTTGGCTTCCAAACTAAAGATTTAGCTTCCAAACTAAATATTTAGCTTCCAAACTAAACATTTTGGCTTCCAAACTAAACATTTAGCTTCCTAACTAAACATTTTGGCTTCCAAACTAAACATTTAGCTTCCTAACTAAATATTTAGCTTCCTAACTAAATATTTAGCTTCCTAACTAAACATTTAGCTTCCTAACTAAACATTTAGCTTCCTAACTAAACATTTAGCTTCCTAACTAAACATTTAGCTTCCTAACTAAATATTTTGGCTTCCAAACTAAACATTTAGCTTCCTAACTAAACATTTAGCTTCCAAACTAAACATTTAGCTTCCAAACTAAACATTAAGCTTCCATACTAAACATTTAGCTTCCTAACTAAATATTTTGGCTTCCAAACTAAACATTTAGCTTCCTAACTAAATATTTGGCTTCCAAACTAAACATTTAGCTTCCAAACTAAACATTTAGCTTCCTAACTAAACATTTAGCTTCCTAACTAAACATTTAGCTTCCTAACTAAATATTTAGCTTCCAACCTAAATATTTAGCTTCCAAACTAAACATTTAGCTTCCTAACTAAACATTTAGCTTCCTAACTAAACATTTAGCTTCCTAACTAAACATTTAGCTTCCTAACTAAATATTTAGCTTCCAACCTAAATATTTAGCTTCCTAACTAAACATTTAGCTTCCTAACTAAACATTTAGCTTCCTAACTAAATATTTAGCTTCCAAACTAAATATTTAGCTTCCAAACTAAATATTTAGCTTCCAAACTAAATATTTAGCTTCCAAACTAAACATTTAGCTTGCTAACTAAACATTTAGCTTCTTCACTAAATATTTAGCTTCCACACTAAACATTTAGCTTCTTCACTAAATATTTAGCTTTCTAACTAAATATTTAGCTTCCACACTAAACATTTAGCTTCTTCACTAAATATTTAGCTTCCACACTAAACATTTAGCTTCTTCACTAAATATTTAGCTTTCTAACTAAATATTTAGCTTCTTCACTAAAAACTTATCTTCGTAACTAAATAGTTTGGATTCCTAACTGAATATTTAGCTTCCTTACTAAAGATTTAGCTTCCTAACTACATGTTTTGGCTTCCTAACTAAATATTTAGCTTCTTAACTTAATATGTAACTGCCAAACAGAATAATTAGCCTTTTAACTAAATATTTAGTTTGTGAACCAAATATTTAGTTTGCTAACTAAATATTTAGGCATAAACTGTGACATTTATAAATGAATGAATAAGATGGGGAAAAAATGACTTAGAAAAATGAACTCCCATTTTCTTTCTCTTAATAACTCAAATTATTGGTGATCATTTTTGCCTGTGTAACTTTACTAACGGCACCCCATAATACTCTGGCCAACAATGGAACATGTGAGTGCAGTCACGCGACAATCAGGCCCTGATGTCAATACAAGATCCCTAGATCAGAAGTGAAATGATCCAGTCTACTCCAGGGCGGTAAAGACGAGCACTGTGTCTGTCACTGTGGAAGCGATGATGAGGAGGGGGCCGGAGGTACCTAATTGGATGGAGCTGTAGGACGTCCTAAGAGCTCAGGTCCCCGGCACTTCACTGGCCTCATCATTAGACTGACTGGCTCCTGTAGCCTCCGGCAGAGTGCTGTCTGCGCGCCCTAATGACCGCTGACTCACTCGGCACGAAGCGCCGCCGCCACATTAGCCCAGCCCAGAATAGCCCCAAATAAAGAGAGATGAGAGGAGGGTGGAGATGTTTGGCGCCCCTGCAGTCATGTAAGACATAACTCTGGGCTGGCCATGTACAATATATGGAGTTCTTGCTTAATTAGACTAAAAACTGTTTCATTAACCTGAACAAGTCCAACCTGAACCTGCTGGTTAATAAAGTCAGCCGACATTTGTGTTGGGAGCCATAGTGACTCTCTGTCATAGTCTGACATGTTAATCAGTGAGGTGTTTATGCTGCTAATAACTGCTTCCAGGTTGATCCCTGAACCGAGTCCTCACATCTCCTAGAACTGCTTCAGTGCCCGACGGAGGAGAAGAAAAGCCATAGCAGGCTTTCTGAATGAAAGTACTGCCTGGGACAATATAAAGAGCCTGTTGGAGGAGATAGCTCAGGGTTAACAAGGCTGTAAAACCCACATGATGGCCGGACAGAGGACGGCTCTGTGTTCAGCTGACCACAGAAGGTAGGAGGAAGCAGGAGAGTGGGGCGAGGACAGGGAGAGTTTTTGTGCTGTTGTTCTCTCTTTCTCCCTCCACCACCACCAGACAGGAGAGAAAAAGTAGTAAATCCTCTCTCAATCGACACAGCTTCTAAGATTAACAAGTGTTCAGGTCACACTGCGGGTGAGGACATAAAACTGGAACCGAATAGCTTAGGATTCCTACTATTTTTTTCTATTCCAGATTCCACATTTTGCCAGTCTGAAACTTTCAGAGTTTTCTCTCAGTACCTATAACATTCTGGACTTATTACATTACAATGGTTGTGCAGTAGCTGGGTGTTACTATGTGTTTTTATTTGTAGGCCTACAAATAAAGGGACTCTCTGCAAAAAATAAGTATTTGGTCAATAACAAAACTTCACCTCAATACATTGTAATGTAACCTTGGTGACATGACAGAGGTCAAAGGTTTCCTGTAGGTCTTCACCAGGTTTTCACACACTGTAGCTGCTATTTTGGCCCATTCTTCCAGGCAGATCCTCTCTAGAGCTGTGATGTTTTGGGCCTGTCACTGGGCAACATGAACCTTCATCTCCCTCCACAGATTATCTATCGGATTGAGGTCTAGAAACTGCCTAGGCCATTCCAGAAATGTGAAAGGTTTTTTAAGTAGCCACTCCTTCGTTGCCTGGGTGATGTATTTGGGATCATTGTCATGCAGGAAGAACCAGCCATGTTTCATCTTCAATGCTCTCACTGATGGAAGAGGTTTTTTGCCCCAAATCTCACGATAATGGTCCCATTCATCCTTTCCTTAATACGGATCAGTCATCCTGTCCCCTTTGCAGAAAAGCAGCCCCAAAGCATAATGTTTCCACCTCCATGCTTCACAGTGGGTATGGTGGTCTTGGGATGCAACTCAGCATTCTTTCCCCTCCAAACACGGTGAGTGGAGTTTATACCAACACCACTCACCTGGTCACATCTGACAACATGACATTCTACCAGTCCGCCTCTAGATCATCCAGATGGTCTCTGGCAAACTTTAGACGGGCCTGGACATGTGCTGGCTTAAGCAGGGGGACTGCAGGATTTTAATCCATGACGACGTAGTGTGTTACTATAGTAACCTTTGTTACTGTGGTCCCAGCTCTCTTCAGGTCATTGACCAGTTCCCTTCGTGTAGTTCTGGCCTGTTTCCTCACAGTTCTCAAGATCATGTGTACCACACGAGGTGTGATCTTTCATGGAGCCCCAGGTCGAGGGAGATTGTCAGTGATCTTGTATTTATTCAGTTTTCTAATAATAGCTCCGACAGTTGATCTCTTCTCACCAAGCTGCTTGCCTATTGTAGATTGGCTCATTCCAGTCTTTTGCAGGTGAACAATCTTGTCCCTGGTGTCCTTGGACAGCTCTCTGGTCTTGGCCATGGTGGAGGTTGGAGTCTGACTGTTTGAAGGTGTGGACAGGTGTCTTTTATACAGATAACGAGTTCAAACAGGTTCCATTACATTAATACAGGTAATGAGTGGAGGATAGAAGAGCTTCTTAAAGAAGTAGTGACAGGTCTGCGAGGGCCAGAATTCTTGCTTGGTTGTAGGTGTTAAATAGTTATTTTCTGCACCATTATACAAATAAATTCTTAAAAACCATAAAATGTGATTTCCTGGATTTTTTTTACATTCTGTCTCTCACAGTTGAAGTGTACCTATGACGAAAATTACAAACCTCTCTCATCTTTTTAAGTGGGACAATTTGTACAATCCGTGGGCTGCCAAATACTTTTTTGCCCCACTTTAGCTTAGCTGTAGAAAATCTCAAAGTTAAAGTAAAGATCCATGTTCTCCAGAATATGCATGGTTTTTGTAATGCTATCTGTGCTAACTATACCAATCAGTACGGTGGCCCAGAAATGTCAACAAAATGCAAAAGCCACAACACAACAAAAGTCACAACAAAATGTATGCTAAGACGGAAGCTATTCTAGCAAGTTTATCATAACTTTCATTTTAACATAACTTTCATTTTAGTATAAATTCAATTTTAACATATCTACTATCTGGGCATACCTACCCTTTTAGCATTACATTTACATTACATTACTTCTATTCAATTATAACTTAACTTATTAACTTAAGACATCATTTTGTGTATTGATTTAGAATACTAAATTTAGCTTTAAGTGATCCTCCTTCTACTACTATACAAATCTTGAATGACCTGAACATAAAGAGAAGAGAAAATCACATTTTAAATGTTTTTTTAAGGTTTTGTGGCCATTGTGTCCTTTATTTGACAGTGGATAGTTTATGGAAGGGGAAGAAAAGTGGGGGAAGACATGCCGCAAGGCTCCACAAGGACAGGACTCGTACCCAAGACAACCGCGTTGAGGACTGAAGCGTACATGGGGCGCCCGCGCTAACCACTATGCCATGCAACACCCCTGTTGTGTTTTTATCTTATAGATGAAACAGGGAAATTTCAATCAGCTGAAATCCACATTGAAAGGTCAAAACCTTACAAAAACTGGTCAGCGCATCTCTAATTTAAATGTCATTTTCCATAATACCGCTTGTTATCAATTAGGTAATGGAATATGTATATTACATTTTCTCTTTCTGACTCTTATACATACTTGAAAACGATTAAGTCACATTCCATACTTTTCAGGACTGCATAGGAGGCACAATCCCTGCCAGCCGGAACAACAACCACACAGAGAAAGCAAGAAATAGAAACGTGTCCTATGTAGTGAGTGCAGTATCAGCCAAACATACTCCTACCAATCAATGCTGCATATTGATTACTTGTACGCAGAGCTTATGCAACCACGCCACTTCAGAGTACAATTATGGTGTAATCACAATCCTCCTGGGGTCTGCACAGAAACCTGATTGTCATGTGGAGAGAGAGAAAACTCAAAGCTTTATGAGTGCTTAAATGAAACTCTGAGGGAACCGTCCTCACAGAGACACGAGGGGATGGTGAGAGACACAGCCGTGTTCAATGTTAGCACAGCCCTGTGAAGGGCGCGATGAGGAGAGTGGCTTTGGGACAACAAGTCGTAAATCTGAAAGTAATTCACGGCAACGTGGAGATGAGCAAAATGTTTACTAAAGGAGGAAATAGAGACACAATCATCTTTCTTCCTCTGCTACTCCTTTTTCTCTCAATCCTCCTCCTCCTCCTCCCCTGAAACCCAACACAGAGCCATTTCCACCAGGACCATGATGTGAGCTCGGAGACGGCCGTGCTTAATCGATAGTGCCAGGTTGCCAAGACGACGTTGATTTCCTGTCGCCGGTTTTGCCGAGTGCCGGTGATTGCGCCGGGTGTCCGTTGCACCTGCCGCCCCCCCTCCTCTTCCACAGTCTCATCAAGCTCTCCTGTCCCCCCCCTCGCCTCCCCACCTAACAGTACATAGCCACCGCACACAAAGGCGGAAGACAGATATAGACGAAGGGCAGAACGGATTAGACCCGAGATGTTGGCCTTGAACAGGCCCAGCAAGCATGGAGGAGGGCGGAGATGTGCGTGCGGATGCATTCGGATCAAACACCAACGCCTCTTCGCTCCTCACAAAGGCCCGACTCGACGGCTATCATGTCCACCTTGCAAGATGATGTCAGTGCACCTGGGGGGAGCATTTACTCTTACTGCCCTCCCCTATCCCTCCTGCAGGAGGGGCTGACACCTCCAGTTTTTTTTTCTTTTTTTTCATTAATGGAGAGCTCATTAATCGTGTCTGATAACGAGGATGTGGGACAGGGACATGATTAAGGGGATCTCTCTCCTTTAGCTGGGCGCCCTTGGGGATAAGCAGCCCTGCATTTGAGTGTGTGCGTGCGTGCGTGCGTGCGTGCGTGCGTGCGTGCGTGTGTGTGCGTGTGTGTGTGTGTGTGCGCGCGCCGCATGTTAAAACAGGTAAAGGACACACACACCAACTGCTATCTCTAGGACATCTGCAGGATAGGATACTACACATGTTTTCCTTCTTAGTGACACCAGCCAAGGTTAGCTTTGTTCACTCATGTCCCACTGAAGGTTTGCTCATGTCTGTGTGTTCGCTCACCTTTACTTGCTGAGTTTGGCCTTAGTTTAGCTTAAAGCTACAGTTTAACTCTGACGGAACTGAGAAGAAGTTTCGAAGTTTGGGTGAAAAACAAATCTTGGTTACATATTTCCTCTCTTCTGAGGAGAATTCTCTTAGAAGTTGGAAACTTTCATCAGGTTGATATGAATGTATTTTAGGTGGGGTTTTTTTGCCATGGCAGAAAATGAGTTGGTGTCATCATTTAAAGCAAACCTTTTTAACCAAAGGCCAGCGCCACCTAGAGGTCTGCAAGAAACTCCCAGTTTTATACATGTGTGCCGCGAGCTGGCAAAGGTGATCAATTAAGGAAACCAGAGATATTGGTGACATCACTGAAACGCTCGGTTATAATACAGCTTCCACCACTTGGTGGCGGTAATGTGTCCATCCTTTGTTTAACAAGCTCTAATAAGCAGATGAACTAGCCTGCTGCTAGGATCTGAAGACTTTGTAGAAGTATTTAAAATAAAAAAATAGAAACGGAAATGGTGACAATCCCCACCCCCCAAAATTGGCAGATTTCTGCCCTGAGATACTGACGGATTTTCTTTTGCACTTCATTTTATTTTGTTTTTCTACAAATATTTAATTTAAAACTTATTCATTTCAATGTATTTATTTTAGGGGAAGATTTTATTTTATTTTATTCAGCTTGTTTCAAAATGTTTCATGATTATTTGGATTAATTAATTAATGTGGTTAATTAGTTAATGTGGTGGCCAAAAGCCTGACCTGATTTAGTCTTGTTGAAACTTGTTCCATGAAGTTCTTCCCTATTTGGAATTTTATACACACAGGGTTACATACATATGATAAAAACAAAAAATGCTTATTAGATCTGCTAAACTGTACGTGGATTTCATTTCAATATGGAACATAAATCAACCCAAAGTGACGGCAGTAAGGCAAACCATTAGACCGTTCTCATCAAAACAGGCTCCGGGTCGCTTTGGACTGGAAAAGTTCGACCCAGAGGTCCAAAAACCCTGATCTAAAGGACTCCACACTAAGGCAAAGCAACAGTTCTTTTTTTTTTCTTCTTTTTTCTTTTTTTACACTGGGAGAATGAATTTCAGTTATGTAATGTCTTGTTTTGCCTAAAATTTAAGCCAGCTAAATATAAACAAACACTCATTTTGTATTATTTATTTTGTTACTGTTTTTTTTACAGGTTTCACATTAGAATAAAGACCTGTTCCTACTTTTGGTTGGCCTGCAAAACAGAAGAATATTTTAAAGATTTTGTAAATGTTGATCTGATGTCGACAAATCCTGGTTTGTTGTATATAACCTCCTAATTCAAAACTTCATTGCTAAGCTAACAAGAGTGGTTTGCTTGTCTGTAAGGTTTTTTTCTGTTCAAAGCAAGCAACGAAAAAAAAAACACCCTTAGCGTTTGGTATTTGTTTCCATTTTTTCTGTACCAAAATGTTTATGCGTTAAATAAATGTTAGTTAGTAATGTTAGTTTATGTGGACCGTGTTATTAAGGGTGCAGTAGTTGAAAAACTGTGAGCTGGCAGTAATTGTGTTATTTGTTCATTTTTCATTTGATCTCAGCAAAACAATAAAATACCAGCCCATTATCACAATATTTTATTCATTTATACAAGTGTAAAAACGTGGTACAAAACCTTTCGACTAAGTTTCTTCTTTAGGACCGTTTTAGCCAGGTAACTTCATGATGTTTCAGTGTTTACCTAATTGTGAAACGTACACTGCACATGAAAGTAAATCCTGTTGGCTTAATGCTAACCTGTGACACAAAAGCATTTGTGTCAGTGTCACTGGTCGGTTTTATCCGGTTTGCTGATTAAATGACAGCAGTTATGCAGCTCAACATCAGCCAAGCTAGACTGGCATCTCAGCAAATCCCCATTCTACCCATTGTAATATTCAGCTTAAAAGATACATTTTGAAGCATTTAAAGTATGGTACAAGTTGATTAGCTAGTGGTATCAAACTATACCCAAGTATTAAAAAGCTTCAGTTTCAATTAGGGCCGGGCAATTAATCGAATTGTAATCGAAATCGCAACTTTAAAAAGCTCGATGACGATAATCGAAAGGTGTGTTTTAATCGTTATGCCAACTGACCAATCCAGTTGCCTTGTTGTCAAGCTAACTGACCAATCAAGTCACAGAAAAAACATCCGGTATTGAGAAGCAGGAGGCCCCCGCTGGTAGGTAAAACACAAGTGCCGTGTGAAGAGTGTACAGCTGGTGAAGAATTCTGAAGGAAAATGGACAACAAGGAAGACGATATGAAATCCTTTCTTGAGGATTTTTACTACAATCACACCGGTAGGTCAGATTTGCTTTAGTTAACAATTGTTGGTAAATGACATTATAACGCTTAACCTCGTGCTAGCGCGCTAGCTAGCCGTTGCTTCTGTCAGTCTTTCTTCAAACACTAACTTTTTTAGTGATACCTGCAGATGTGTTTTGCGTTGTGCCTGCCTGGTGTCAGTGTAGCAAACTGTGTGGCTGGGGAGTTGTCCATCTCCAGTTCTGTAGAATGGATGTTCCGTAGCAGCAGTTTCAAAACCGCTAAAGTCCTTTTATGAAGTCTAAAGACTGGAAGCAGTCTAAAGTCCTTTTGTAAAATGCCAGAGAAAGAGCTGGTTTGACCAGACTTTTCTCAGTATGTTGAACATAGAGTAACTCACAGTTGACCCTCCCTGACCTCTTGCTGCACACTGCCGGTCAGCTGGGTGAAGCCACGACACTATTCCCTCACTTGAAACACTGCTAAACATTTTGAGACAAACCAATCAGAATTTTACGGTCAGTTTCCAACAGGGAATCTACTGTCTCTTTCATTCCCTCCCACAGCCTGAAGGCACCACGGACATGTCTCTATCAGTCAGACCGAATGTGCTCCCCCGACTTCATTTTAAGCACTTTACTGATACTGAAATTAACTGATAACTTTGAGACTAGGCATGGGCCGATTACCGGTTTCAAGGTATACCGCGGTATGAAAAAGTCAAGGTTTCAAAACCACAAAAATTTTCCGCCATACCATCCCTGCGGTATAAGCGTTTTTTTTTTATGTGACGTCTCGCAAGGGAGAAAGTAAAGATCCCTCTCCCTCATGCTGTGTGAAGCTGCAGCGTAAAGCAACACTCCCTCCCTCCCTCCCCTTCCCTGCGCACACCTGCGTTTGTTGTGAGTGACAAACGGCCAGCGCTGCAGGCTGTGTGATGACTGAAGGAGACGAGCCCTCAGAACTTTTTCCACCGTCTCTAAGCAGATGTTTGGGAATACTTCGGCTACCATAAAAAGCCAGAAGTTCACGGCTTGGAAGAAGAAGGTCGCCCGACGTGTAAAACGTGCTTGAGAACAGTGGCAGCCCGAGGAGGCAATACATCGAATATGATTGCGCATGTTCGGGAGCACCACCCATCGTTGTATGCTAAATTCAAGGTAAAGTTAATGCTGTCTTGAAATGAACGAGCGTATTAGCGTCTGACATAAGTGAAATGAGCTTGTTACCTTGGCAGATATGGTAACTACCGTATTTTATATTTTCGTATATTCTCTATCATTAGTAACTTTTTGTTAAACTGAGGCAGATATGGTAACTACCTTATCTTATTTTTTCTTCATCTCTATCCGTAGTAACTTTTTTTTAACTAAGGCACATATGGTAACTAGCATGCTAATGATGATTTTTCTTAGCATGCTAGTTAGTTACCGTATCTGCATCAGTAAAAAGTTTTTTCCTTTTAAAAAAAACTATACAGACATTCAAAATACACATTTTAGAGCTGTAATCATAATACCGTGAAACCGTGATATTTTTGCCTACGGTTATCATACCGTCAGAATCTCATACCGGCCCATGCCTATTTGAGACCTCTTCCCTCGGTAACAGCTTCCACACCAAAAATTGCTGTTGTCAGTGCCACCTGTTAAAGCTTAGTATGGTGCGTTCACTGATCATGAAGATTAGAGTTTTTACTTTTTGACCGTCCCGTCGCTGGTCAGCCCTGATCTAGCTAAATTCACCTGATTCCAGGCCACGCACACGATTCCTCTGGAAATCTCCAATAAATGTAGGGTTAAAAAAATAGATATATTAGCGGTTACTAAAAACCACGGGCTGTCAAGACGTGGAAACCATCCATTACCCTTATTAAGGTAGAGTGGACCCCTTGTATTCGTAGAGGTTAGGGACTACAGCTGCCCGTGAATAGCTAAAATCCACACCTACTTGAGACCCCCTCTAAAAACGCTTCTACCCGCCTACTATAATAGTTCAAACACCAAATATACATTAATATGCATTATGATACACTGTGGAAACAGTCTTAGCAATAGCGCAGAAGCTAACATCCACGGTCTTCCTTATCTCCTCTCTTGGGGTTACAACCAACCGGTGCTAATGAAAACAATTGGCACTCCTGGCTTGGCTGCTTTGCAAACGCCAGACAATAACTCCAAACTGAACACCTGAAAACAACTGCTAAATCATTTAGTTCTTATTCTATAGTCTATATTTCTATGCTAAAGACATAGGTAACATCATGACTGTAATAATCAATCAGCTTTGCTTGATTTAAACACCGAGGTCATTGTCTCTAGGTTGATATACGGTGTGAATCTCATCCCAGCCTGTGCCTGATTAATATACAACACAAAGCAGGATTTTGTGTCAGAACTGACCCCCAACCAGTGCCGAGTTGCTGGATGTAACTGATCCACAAACACAAACAGGATGCGACTGCATCAGAGCCAGAGAGCAGAGATCAGCCTGTACATACATGAGGGCTTTGTGGCGCAGTTACCATTCAGTCTTACACACATTAAATCCAATCTGTCTGGACCAGGACCCTAATCCCCCTCTCCATGGTCATGCAGACAGCAGACACTAATCCTCCATATTTGTATATTAATAGCAAACAACCGCTGAGGGGCCTGTCTATACGTTAGCATGTATGTTTTATTAGTCGGTTAATCTGCTTGTTGATCAGAGCACTCTTCTGTTTGAACGCTGGTTTTATTAAAATGCAGCCGGCCCTGCCTGAGGGATAAGCTCCCCCGAGGACGGGTGGAAGCGCATGCCTCAGTTCAACACGCTCATCATCAACAATAAAAAGCTTTACATCTACATCATCTGTCATGGGACAATACGGTTCTTAGTCGGAATTCAACTCTGAGCCAAGACAAGCTCAATTTGACCCAGCTACTTGTTACATCTTGGTTACCCTGAGAATCTCTCTGAGTTTTCTTTGGGCAGCAGTAAAAGCCAGCCTCAGAGACGGGATTCCTTTTTGTTAACTTTGAAATTTTTTTCTATTCTCTATATTTGTCATTTATTTTGATAGCTTTTATCTTTTTAAATATATGGCAAAAAAATTCACTCGAGGGCTGGGGGGGGGTTCAAAAAGTTTGCTGCAGTCTCTACATTAAAGGAATGCCTTGTGAGTTGTTTTCTGTGGAAAAAAAAACTCCTGGAGGTTGAAGTTTGTCAGAGGAGTGGGTGGGGGAAAACTGCTCTCTCCTGGCCACAAAATCAATACAGCCTTCCCGTGGGCGGTCGTAAGCTAGGCGGGGCCACGAATGCTAATTTTCCCTGTGACATAGAAGGGAATGGCTTTTTCTCGCTCATATTTGCCATCTATTTCTTTCTGTGGCTAATGCAGGCAATGGGTGTTGGAGAAAATGTTCACGTCCAGCATGACTATGCAACTCAGAGTAACCGATCGTATTTCAAAAAGAACAAGTATTAGATGGCTTTGCAGTAAACGAGAATGAAAAAAAAAAAATTTGTGGTCTTTATATGACAGTAGCTAGTTTTAAAAGGGGGGAGAGAAGTGGGGGAAGACCTGCGGCAAAGGTCCACGAGGATGGGCGCCAAACCTGGGACGACTGCGGTAAGGCCTAAGGCCTCTGTACATGGGGCATATATATATATATATATATATATATATATATATATATATATATATATATATAAAAATTAATACAACAAAAGAAGAGAGGTAAGATTCCTTCGCATTGGAGTCACGTACCACCTTCCATCCACGTCTAGACGCTGTGTCACTGCCAAGGCCCTACCGGATGTCTGTCCTGATCCCACACAATTATCAGACGGCCATTCGATTAGAGGGCCATGGCTTTAAATAAGATGACGAGTCAGAGAGTGATGGAGGTCAGCTGGGCGCTACGACAGAGGAGACGTCCTCTTGATTGTACTCGCCGGCCGACACATTGACTTAGAATATAATTTCAGCTGCAAGGATCAATTTGTATAATTCTGCACTCTGGTAGAGACACGTGTGGCATAGCAGGCAGTGTTTTATGGTCGCATCGATCAAAGTGGCTCCCACACAGTAAACAAACAAAGAGCTTTTAAACATCTGGTTAGGAGAGATAGAGGGAGAATGACGGAGGCACCCCCCGGGGAGATGGGAGGTTTCCCTCGGAGATCTCTTGATCAGAACAGAGGATAGGAAATCCAATCCGCCCCAAATAAAACCAACAAATAGAGAAAGTTAATAATCGGGTCGAAATTAAGGTAAAGATTAGGAATGTTCTCGGCAAACTAACATCTGACAAACCGAGCCACCGCAGGATGAAAACATAAAAAAACCACAGAAAAACAAGGTCTCTGATTGCAAGGCAGGCCAACCATGTGACTCTCACGGGGTAATCTCATGGGAGCAACCCCCCCCCCCCCCACCTCTGAGCTCCCCTGACGGACTGTAACAACAGGAAGTCAGCCTGGCCTGCATCATCCCACCACACCCAGAGATAACTGCTCCCTCCCTCGCACTCTCTACATTCTAACACAAACACATGGAGCCCATCCTCGTCACAGATACCTCACGTTCACCGGCCCTCATTTAATCCCTCGGATTGTGTCCGGTGCGGAGCAGAGGCATGGATGGCACAGAGCCCGCATTAGAAGGGGGGGTGGGGGGGTGCTGGCACTGGAACAAGAAGAGGCCGAGGCGGGCAGGAGGGGACTGAATGGCCCTTGTTTATCTAGGTCCCTATGGGAAGTCAGGACACTGCAGTGAATAGCAGCCAGTTAGCAGCTATGGCATAATAAGACCAGGGGGAGGATGATGTGTGTGTGTGTGTGTGTGTGGTGGGGGGTGGGGGGTTGTGTCATTGAAATTCAAGGCAGACTACTGTCGAGACAAACCACCCCTGCCAGCTGGGGCAGGAACTGAAAGGAGAAGGAAAGTGTTTCCTGATGCTAACAGAACAACCAAACAGGGTTTAGGGGTCATGAAAGTAATGTTAAGTACATGTAAATACTTTACAAGTTTACTGAAATGATCTGTTTCAGACATGATCGGTCATGCAAACGCACTGGAACTGATTAGGCAGAGCTTATCAGTTGTCCTGTCACAGACGAAGAGGCTGTAAAAACTGATAAACTTTGTTCAGCAGCGTTCAGAGAGTACTTGGGCCAGTTATCGCTATCATTTTATATAAAGATTTTAAACCGTTATGGTTTCAACAGCACTTCCGTTCTCAGTGAAAAAAAGCATAGTGTTGCAGTATCCGTCTGCATGGAGTTTCTCCCTGTACATGTGTGGGTTCTCACCGGGTACTCTTCCCACAGTCCAACAACATTAATGTTAGCACAACAATGTTGCCCACTGATGGCGACCCTACCTCTCACACAATGATGGATCTCTTCAAGATCTATTATATGAAGATAGATTTCAAAATACCTTTTGCTAGTCTTGTTGTCCTGAGCAACCACTAATTATCATTAGAAGCAAAGGTGGCACCACACCTCTGTGTAACAGGTGAAAATCAGGAGTTAGGAGTTTTCTGACTTGAAACTTCCTTTTGCATCTTGTGTCAGCCATTAGCCCAGGGGACGCAGCTAGCATTACCGCAACAGTACTCCCAGTTGCCTCTTTTCCTCAAGCTGGTTCCAGTGCTAGTTCGGGGTTTGAGCCTGACCTGGCACCAGTTCCTTGGTTTTCCACCGCCAAAGCACCTGTTTATTGGTTCCAAACCGATACTTAAGCTAGCACCAACTCCTTGCTGGACCAGGGCTGGTGTTTGCTAAGAACTGCTTTCTCCTCCGCCCATATTGTGACACAACCAAGGTTTGGGGGAGCCTTATAATACAGTTGCGTCATGACACAAAACACGCACACCAGCCCCAGGCCCCGAATCAGCAGAAAAGCAGCCGGTTCTGCGAAAGAACAAACGAAGCACTGCCTCTGGCACCGAACTAGAGCCGGCTTCTATTTGGTGGATAAGGGGTATGTGTGTACACCTTACAGAACGTAGAACTTCACTCTCACTTTGAGACTTACCGGTCACTAACTTCCTAACTTTGCTTTTCTCTGTTTAGCCTTCCTGTTATCTCTCACTGTCTCTCTTAAGCCTAGTTTATACTTCTCCCTCAGGAGGGGTGTGGAGACACCCAGCGCTATTCATCATCCATCCATGCAGGCACTCTTGCAGCAGGCCCGCAGCAGGTGACAGAGACATGATCATTTTTTTCAATGTCAGCCGAAAGCTACGGAGAGCGCAAGCCTGTGATTGGTCAACAGCACCATTGGAAATGACGGTGCTTTCTGTTTATCTAGCAGAAGACATGGAGCAGATCGAAGAACATCTGGCATAAGACAATTTCTGAGTTTTTCAGCGTCCGTTAAAATAGCGAGTGACAAGCTTTTTTTATCATATTTGTGCACGAAAAGCGCTTTTGAGTTTTGAAAGAGGCAGAAGTTGTTCAATTGAAGAGTTTTGGTTTAAAAATCCAAAAGTAAACACACTGTTGTAGACATGACTGCAATGGTGGGAGGAACCCCCCCCCCCCTCAGAAAAGCGTTATGCCCCCCCTTGTCCTGGTGGTAAATTGCTTTGCTAGACTCCCCAGGCCTTCGTCCCTTCGTCGATATGCATAAACTGGGCTTTATCCTGAATGAGCTTCAGATTTCTTGACATGTAAAAAAAATACAGTATTCTTTCTTTCTTTGAGTCCTTGTCACTCAGTAACAATGTTCTCACAGAAGACTGGTTGTCTATTGTGGCAATTGGTAAACAGCCATTCAGTGATCGGAGAAATAGTCTATGAATATATGAAAATTATGAATAAAATGAAAATCTAAAATATCAAACATCATTAGATATTACAGTGGTTAACCGTAATGGTAAATAATCGATTATTTTTTTTAATGAATGAAGTTATGGGCAATTTCTTTTTTCAAGGCTTTCATGTTTTGGTCTGTAGCTTCCACAGCCCCTGATCCCTGATGTGGATCCCTAAATAGGTTGCCACAGGTGCCGGGGGGCCGGCTGGGCGAAGGAAGGGGAGGCAGGGTGGTGTGTGTGTGGGGGGTGGGGGGGGGGGGGCGTGGAGCGGTTCTGGATTGGAGCAGGTCTGCAGGAAGCCTCTTGTTTTCACAGAGATAAAGGGCTTTCAGGTTGCATCCTGGGCCGTAATCTCTCACGCGCTTCCTGGTTTTGTTCACGGTAAGAGAAAATGACAAACTAACCTTCGCCCCCGAGAGGCTGATCGATAGCTTCTGATGAGGCAGGATGTGTACGTGTGTGTGTGTGTGTGTGTGGATTTGAAGAACGGAACATGACAAATACAAAGCGCCGGTTTCATTCTGAGCTATGCTCATTAGCGGCCCTTGATCAGAGGATGATTTATGGCTTCATTTATTCTGAGTGCTGGTTCATTACTGATGAGGATTGTAAAGGTGTACATAGAAATTCTTTTCTGACCTCTTCATCTGCTTTTAGAGCACAATTAACATTGTTCCAGGCTCTTACATCTTAATTATAGGAAAGATAACGCTCCTTTCCTTCAAATATAAATCCCCACTTAACCAGTCACTTAGAGCTGGCCTTGAGTTCCAGAAACATCCACTTAGAAAAGATTTGCATAGACGGTTTATTGAAAAGTAAACTCCGAAGGACGAGCGACATTCCCATTTCTACTGAACGCTTACATTTTTTCTTTTCCAGGCCCCTTTTCTCTATTTTGAACATTTACAACCATGAATCCCACCCAGCTCTCCCGCTGGAGGAAACTTTCAATCTTCGCCCTCTCCCTCCTCTCTGTGCTGGCCGCAGAGCTGGCTCCCTCATATTTTTTTGCCAGCTGGTATTTATGAGTGCTGTATAGCAGAGTTGCTGCGTGCCTTCAGCACCTGCTGCAGCCGGAGAGTCCTGGCCGAGGCAGCTGCCGGTGGGGTGTGGAGGGAGTGAACGCACGGGACTTTGGAGCTAGACAGCGGAGATTCATGCGTGTGTTGTTTACAGGTTGCAGCACTAGTGGCGAGTGTTACACAGTGTAAGCAGACAACATCATCAGGCGCTAATTACTGATCGCGTCCGACTCCAGACGTGATCGGCGGAAGGCCGTGCTTCAGTGACCTGTGGAGCAAACAATGTGACGAGAAAGAGGAAGAGGAGGAGGAGGAGGCACTGCTGTGTTTTGCATGGAAACACTTTAACGTTGGTAGGGCTGAGCTAAGCCAGGTCAGGTGTGCTTAGAGAAGTTAGAGGTTGCTGGCTCGCAGCCAGCTTCCACAGTCAGACTGTGAACTCACACCTGCTGTACAGCATCTTCGCCACATATCTTACAGGAGACCTACATACGGAGACGGCACGTCAAAACAACTGCGATAAACAGGGATGTGATAAGCAGTAACAGTTTTATTCTGAAAAACCCCAGCAGGAACCAACCAAGACGTGGCCGTCCTCATCAACGATTAATCTGAGAAGCAACCCCTCTGGGCCCACGGTAGCTCTGAAGTAGGACTGGACATTGGGACATTTTCTGACCCTGCGATGTATATTGCGACAAGAAAAAAATACAGGAATTTTCAACAAACGACTTAAATAGCACATAAAGTTATGCTGCACTGCTGCCGTCTTGTTGACAATCGACCTGCACTGATCTTACCTCTTTTTGTGAACATTACAAGTCTGGTTTTGGTCTATATTTGACACCTATTCTTATTGTTAAGGCTGCACGATATTAGAAAATATTGTGCTGGCTTTGGAAGTTGCGATCAGGGGTCGTGTTAACTATGTTTGACCATTTTATTAAAACGGTGACGGAACAATCTGAAGGCCATCTCTCACTTTGACAGATTGCAATTCACACCTCTGACCACTTCGTGCAGATTCTCGGACGTTTTCAATTTTACACAGAGAGAACAGGTAACTGAATCCAATAAAAAAAAGATTCCCATTAGAGCATCTCAACATCATCTCAGACCTGGACACCGTATCCAGTGCATCACGCTATCCGGCAGCTGACAGCGCGTTGAAGAGTTTACGAAGGCATAGAGCGCATCAATGCCTGCACCGTAGACAGAGCGGCGGTGACAGATCGCTGCACCCTAATCGAAACATTAAGGCAAAAAGAGCGCATGCTGCAGGATTTCCTCCCCCCAAAGCGATCAGGAAAGCAGTCGTTCAGAGAGTCTTGCCAAATTCTGATCACTTTAACTGCAAAAAAGTTCCCTGGGTATCGGGTTGCGATATACGCTCAACTTCTTTGTTCCGCTGTTTCTCATCTGTGCTTCCGTCTCTCTGCGAACCTTAAATATCATTTGTGTCCGGTGTGAGCATCTGTTGCCGTGAGATACCGTCCACCTGGCTAAATAAAGGTTCACAACACCTGGAATACATTAGCCAACAGTCGTTGCACTCCAAACAGTGTTTTGCGATACGAATGACGACGTATTTGCGATGTAGTGCGCTACAGCCCCTACTCTGAACTCAATTTGAACCCATCGCCCCCAAGATTGAAACATGGTGGTGGCAGCATCATGCTGTGGGGATACTCTCCTTCTGCAGATATATTGCCAGCTGTGTGAAAGGCATTAATAAAGCTGCATCCATACTTCCAAATGCGATCACATTGAGCCATAAATATGGATATCCTGCTGCTACATACAACAATGCTGTGTTTGCATTGTCCTGTATTGTTCACAACCTATACCTCTCTCTCATTTTGCAGATCTGTGTGTGTGTGTGTGGGTGGGGGGGGGGGCTCAACAAATCACTCATGGTTTAAATGGGGCGAAGTGGATGCTGCATGCTCCCCTCCCTCCTGGTTCAGGCTGTCCATTCTTCTCTCATTAATCCTGTGTGGACGTTTATCCATGTTGACATTCAGCGTCGCAGTCGGTCTAACAAACACGGTGACTAAGGGTTTTGGGGTTTTTTGGGGGGGTTTTTTCTTCCCTCCTGCTGCAGCTATCATTAGGCTCGTTCAATAAGTTTTGAGGACCGAGTGGTGAATCTGTTAGTCGCCGTGGCCCCTGGGACGTCACTGGGGATGCGAATATGAATGTGCCCCCCCTCCCTCCTCCACACCACCCCGCCTCAGGAGAGCCATTATCAGTTCTGTGTGCTATGGAGAGGAAAATCAATATGGTCATCATAAAGGGCTGGCAAAACGCCAGGCTGGGTTGCTTTCAAAGCACGAAGGCATGACAGTGGATTACTCTTCATCTCCTGTCGTCTCGTTTCATCGACGGGGACGCCGCGAGACCACATGTAGGGCCAGGCACGTCTGAAAGGCATGAGACGGCCCAACGTGCGGCGAAGCAACCCGGCTGACGTTCAGGTGCTGCAGCGGCACAGCCTTCTGAGGAAAGAGACCCTCGCCGTGCCCGCCTTCTGCCCATTGTGTCCGTCCATGCTTTTTCATTAACCGCTCCACTGAGGACCCCGAGCAGGGGAGGAGACAGGGGGGGGGGGGTGCAGACAGAGCCAGAGGGGGACTCAGTATGAGCCTGAAGAGCAGCCACCAAACACATGATTAAAAAACACACATCAACAGACTTGCACACACACAGTATTTACCTCCTCGTGGACGGCAATTCTAATGTAATCTCCCCCCTCAGTGCACAGGGTACTGGGAATATAATCTGTCAGGAGAAGACCGAGGGGAGCAGGGAGCTAATATTAGTTTAGGGAATAAAAAAGATGCTGTCTTACTTGTCTCGCGGAGCAGCGAGGAGGCCCTTTCTGCTCGGTTAGCTGAGATCACACACCTGACCGAGCGCTGCTGCTCCGTCTGAGCTGGGATCTGTGTTTAGGGGTCGAGGCATGTCGGCGTGGATGTCGTGTCGCGCCGAGCACGCGGCTCCGATTACCATGCCACCGAAATGGTCGAATGTAATGCATGGGAGCTGATGTAAGCCTGCGACTCTAAGCGCCTCCGCCTTGCTTTGCCGAGGAATGACCCATGACCCCAAATTTACCGTCGTCAGTAACAAAGCTTCCAGGTTATCATGGTGCCGGCTGAAAATTCTTATAATAAGAAGAATTTTCAGCCGGTGAAAGTGGCATGCCGCATTTTTTTTTTTTTTACAAACAAAATCTGAAGAGTGTGGCATGCATTTATATTTGGTCCTCTGTATCTTTATACCCTTAAAGGGGACATATTCTGCATCTTTTTAAACAAGGTTTAACAGGTCAATGGTTGGTACGAAACACGTTAATGAAGATCTTTGTACAACATCCCTCTCACATAAAGAGATCTGACCAGCTCCGTTCTTCACTATTTCACCAATGAGCTGCTTAGAGGGCTCTGTCACTTTTATGCTAATTAGCGGTTACAGACCAAGCCCACTCATCTTGTTGCCAGGCTGCGGGTTTGCCACACATGAGAAAGGCCTGAAACGTCTGGGCGGGGTTTGACGGAGAGGGGCGGGGTTTGACAAGTGAGGTGGTGGTTACGTGCAAATCCAACTTATGATGACATCACAATCAGAGACTTCTTGTTCGGATCCTTTAGCTGTTTGTACTCTTTGTTTCTTCATGTTTGGGCTTTTGATCTTCTGTTCATCATTTTCTTCTGTTAGTTCTGTTTTACTTTCTTTTTCACATTAGAATTACTCTGTTGTTTGAGTTCTACTTAGTGTTTATCTTCAGTTTTTTTTTCCTACTATGTATTCTCCTTCTTTTCTGTCTCACCCTGAGGTGTTATTTCTCATCGGACACTTGGATCATATTTTCAGTTCCTACTCTTGACTAGTTCTCTTCTTATTTTTCCTCATTCCCCGTCAGTATTTAAGCAGCTCATGGTTAGCCATACCTTGCTGGTTTCTCCTTCTTTCTTCCCGATAGTCTCGTATGTTTATTCCTTGAATTAAAATGTTTTTATACTTCAAGAATGTCTGCATTTTTGTGACTTTTACTCAGTATAAATATAAATATAATATAAATATAAATATAATATACATTTCTATGAAGGCCTCAGAGGTTTAGAAGGTTAAAGAACAACGTGACAGGGAAGGAGAACCCAGTGTAACTGGGATGCACAGAGATGCACAGCTCATGTGGAACAGAGGTTTCAGCTCCACAAATTCGTCCACAAAGAATGAGTAGCGAGCTAGTGAGTTAGAATTCCAGCTTGGAAGGTCATTGGTCAATTTGCCAGTACTGACTGTTTATTTCCCCTTCTGAAGGTGTGTGTCCCATTTCAAAGCACAATGCTGCGCTGTAAAATAGCTACTTGAGAACTATTGTCCATTTGTGCTTCCATAAAACGAAGAGGGATCTATTGTCATCATACTTCCAAGACCAACTGGGAGGATTCTGGACAAAAACACAGTTAGAGGACTGCAAAAGACCTGAGACTGGGGCAGATGTTCACGTTCTAGCGAGACGACCATAATACAACGTACAGCCTGAGCCGCGATGGAATAATATAGACCAAAGGTCAGCGACCTCTCCAGTTCAAAGAGCCACTTTTGTCCTCCACTGCAACAAAGTAAGACATATGTGCCAACAAAAGAACTTTTTCTTTTATTAAACTATAAATATTGACTAAATTCATTGTTGTCTTTGAAGAGCTAAGGTGAATTAAATGAATAGATTTTGGAACCATCTAACTTTCACAAAGGAAAAAGCAGGAGGCTAGCTGAGTTAGCCATTTCCATCAATATGGAAAGATATATAGCACATCATTTGAAGCTCAAAAACATGAAATTACTTTTTTAAAAGCCTCGTGACATTGTGGAACTTCTGTTGTAGTTATTCTGTGCAGCATAAAAAACCAAAAGCTTCTAAAACCAGCCTTTCAATTCACATCACCTTCATAGTTAAAAACATTTCTTATGTGGTTTCATAAGAGCCACCAAAGAGAAACCAAAGCATATTTATGCCTGAATGGTCCAGTCAAAGTCCGGAAGTTAATTTAACACCAGAAGGTCGATCTGAGAAGTCTCAGGGTGGGAATTCTTTTGGGACGACGGAGGAAGCACAACGGATGGGACGCCGATCAGGTGCGAGCTCCGGTCGCATTAAGCGAGAGGCGCAGGAGGCTGCGTGAGAGAAGGATTTAAAACATTCTGCAAACGTTCCACGGATTCCACCCTCGCAGGGACCTTTGCGAAAAAAGAAGAAAAAAAAAAAAAAGAATGGGTCATATGCAAATGCTGTGCACAGTGTGGTGGAGAAGTTTCCCACAAGCCGAATGTGAAAAGGGTTCTCTCCCCCCACACCCACCCCCTATGCAGGGGTCCCGCTGAATGGTCCTTTTCTTCTGCCGGCTCAAAGTGTATGAGGTAGAGCAGGCGAACTGCAAAGGTAACTAGGCTCTTTCTCCTCTGCCCCCCCCCCCCCCCACAACTCACAATGGTTCATTTAGCCATTCAGCCACACAAACCCCAATAAAGCACATCCGAGCGCGGTTAAGGGGGTTAGTGAAACTGGCTCGGGGTTTAAAACTCCCTCTTCATGTCGGGGAGAGCTCCTTTTTCATAGGCTAATGCTCTCCTCCTCCGTGGGAGTAGATAATCATTAAGCCGCCTCCACGGAGAGAGAGGCCGGGCCGAGGAGGAACCCGACAAGTTTGACTGGGAGATGCAGTGGGTTGCGAGGCGTAGGCTACGCTACGTCAGCCCCCCACATGTCACCTGTTGTACCCCCCTCCCTCCTCTTCCTCCCGAGCCCCTGTTCTTCTGCAGGGCACAGAGGGAGCTCCCAGTTTAAGAGAGGAGGGGTCAGAGTGGAAGGGAAGGATAGAAGGAGGGAGGAAGGGAGGGTAGACTCCGCCCCCCTCCCCACCACCCCATCATTGAACAGACTTAAACACAAACACAATTGGACATGCTGGAAGCCACACAATGGCCCAGAGGGAGAGGCGGTGGGGGGGGAGTGAAGTCATACTCTAAGAACGCATGGGTGCCCAGGTCAGGGGGCAATCATACCCCCCCCCTTGCTACTGTGTCTTGACCTCCCTGCCCACCACCCCTATTCTGTTATTCTCCTAAATAAAGGTCCAGCTCTGATAGGAGGAGAGAAGAGAGTGAGCGAGCGCTGCTGAGGCAAGGTGTGTGTGTGTGTGTGTGTGTGTGTGCGGGGGGGTGTCTTTTTTTTTTCCTACTTGGCACTTTGGGATGCGGCTTGGGGAGGAAGCTGCTGAAAAGCAGAGAGATAAATGAAAAATTTCCTCCTCGGCCAGACCCCTTGCACGACGGGTGTGGGACCACCTTAAACGTAAACAGATGTCCTTTAGAAGGCAGGAGTGGGCGTGTGTGGTGGGGGTAGGGGGGTTACTATGGCACCGGTCCCAACCTCCTCTGTTCTTCACTGTCCTCCCCTCAAACCCGACATCATGTGACCGAGCTGGAGTTCCACCACCTGGCAGGTACCCGTTACATACGTTTTCCTTTTTACGTGCCAGTGGGTTATTCACCCTGTGTGCGTGTGTGTGTAGACATCACTGAATGTGGGGAAACACAACAGAAAGGAAGAGGGACGGATGGATAGATCAGTGTCTCCAAGGCACACACCGCCCTGCATGTTTTAGATGTCCCCCATGCTTTCAGCACATGCCAGCTTCAGACGATTGCGGCTCAGCATCTAAAACATGCAGGGCAGTTCACCCCGGAGGAGCAAGACTGGATAACCGCTAGTTCAGACCCGTTCACTTCTAAAACCACCTCCAGACCAAAGTTAGCCCCGTTTACTCGTGCAGAGAATGTCAACGCCAGGCGCATTCCTCTATTCCCAAATCGCTGCGTTAAATTTCCGTAGCTGAGGACGGCCGCTGTTCCCCATGGAGGGGGGGGGGGGGGGGGGGGGGGTGTTGAGGCGGGGAATGGGGAGGGGACTGGAAACACCTGTCCTCCTGCAAGGCTGTTGACACCTCCCTGCTTCACAGTCCGGGAATGGAGCTCACCTTGATCTCACTCCACTCCACTCTCTCCAGGGGCACATTTACGACAAAACGAAATGCTTAAAAATGAATTGAAGAACCAGAACCTTTTTTGCTGCACTTAAATGCTGGGAAGTAGGTGTACATGACAGATCGACCCAGGAGGGGGGTGGGGTGGGGGGTCCTAGCAGCAAGGCAAAGCAACAGGAAAAGGCATCTGTTTGGTCAAAAGGGCAACTTTGCATATCAATAGAGCTGTGTCATTCTTATAAAGGGTTTCATAAAAACGCAGTTAACTTAAAGGAGAAGGGGGTGATAAAAAAACAGATCTAATAGAGTCATAAAAAGTATCTTCCTACAAAGAGGAAAAGAACAGCAGAGGTTTAAGATAGAGTCCAGGTTACTGAAAGAGAAAATAAACAGCCGAATATGACAGGAAAGAAAAAACAAAACAAAAAAACAAACAAAAAAACATTCCTGATTCTTCTTCTTCTGCTACTGTCCACAGAAACTCCCAGGACAGCCAAGCCCGAAACACACACACACACAACACCACACGGTGTTACAGCAACATGGGCTCACAGTGAGCGAGACAACGCCGAGAAAACAGCTGCGTTACCTCCGTGCCTGTGCGGGACAGAGCCACGGTCAAACGCCGCGATAACAACAACAACTTGCTCGGTGAAGTAACAAATTCAGAGATGATAATGAGCAAAGCGCTCATAGGAACGGCTTTTAGTGTTAAACCTGGACGTTAAAAGATAATTACAACAACTTCAAACACTCAAACAATGCTAATATCGCATCTGTTAGGCGCGCGCAGTGACACGGAGCTGCTTTGAACACGCAAAACGGCGAATTGTAGTGAGAACAGAAAAGAAAAAGGTGGGGAAAACTGAGGTTCGCTCGCGCCCGTGGCTCCTACAAGAATCAGGATTCCCGTCGCGCGACAGTGAAGGATCCGCTCTCCTTATATGGGCTGCGCTCAACCAGCGCGTGAGATATAGCCCTCGCTCTCCGGAACCTTGGTCATCCCGTCCGTGTTTTCTGCTGAGCTTTCACTCCTGAGCCTACTTTATCATTTGAAACAATAAAAAGAAAAACTTACTGAATTAAAACACTTTTTCGGCAACAACGTGAGCAGAAACGCAAATGAGTTGGAAACAATGACAGCTCAAAGCCGGCTTTAACACGAAATACGTTTATTTTCTCTCTTTTTATTGATCTATTTGTTTTATTTAAAACGTAACAGTGATGTCGTCGATAGGAGTGATTTGAAGCAGCCGAATGGAGGGCAGAAAAACGAGGCAGTTTGTCCGCCCCTTGTAGCTCAGCAACAGCCTGTACCTGCTCAGAGTGGACTAAATAAAGAGCGGACCAAAAAACAGTTGCATTCCTATTTGTTCCGGCTCAACAAATTTCAAAAGCGTCCCCGAGCAATGACCCGACTAAGTGTAGTGTTGTTTTCTTAATCCAAAGTGTTTTAAGACAATCAGCGAGCAACAACCAGGTAGCGTATTACTCCGTCCGACCCCAGAAAACAGGTCCGAGTTTTACGGTGGGCTCCCTAACTCGGCAGAACACGGCTAAAAAAAATATCAATGAATGCTCCCCGTGTTTGTGGCGTTAAACGTCTATTCGGCCGAATAAATGAGAATAAAGTGAGCAGAGAGAGCCGCTGCGCTCCGAGCGCAGTGAGGTGCGCGTATAACGGTCCCTCATCGCGGCGGACCGCTAGGCGGAGGGGAGAGTCGCGACCCAGGTATAACGGTACACCACACCGCTACTTCCCACCACTTTCAGCGTCGGGAGAGAAAAAAAAAAAAACAGCGCTCACACTCTGCTGAACTTTTTCGGCCAAATTGCCCGGTCGACAGAAGAGCCTCCGAAGAGGGACGACTCCGTTAGGAAGTAGTTTTAACTCACCGTTGGTCCTCCTCGGGTTCGCCTGCTTTCTGCGCTTACACCTGGGGCCATCCGCCATGATCCTTTCGTTGTGTCTAAATGCTGCCGGAGAGTCACCTCCTCTCTCACCCCCTCTCCCCCTCCTCCTCCTCCACCACCACCACCACCACCTCCCTCTCTCCCTTCACCTCCCCTTCTTCTCCGCACCTGGTTTACGACAAAAAGGGCTTTACGGCGTTACCTTCCCCGTACCTCCGCATGAGGCACGCTGAATGCGGGAGAGGAGAGGAGAGGAGAGGAGAGGAGAGGAGAGGGTTGGCTGGCTCCTCTGTTACCTGCCTCGCTCTCAGCAACGTCCTGGGTGTAGAAAGCACCCTGTAGCGGTCATTTTAAAGGTGTAGTTCCGCTACCTAGTGGTTGGAACAGTTTTAATTGTTGGAATATGAAAAAAAAAAAAAAAAAGAAGCTGCTAAACAGGGCCGGCGAAAAGTTTTATGAAATTTATTGGGGGGGGGGGCTCACCTCAATTGTGAACACCTTTCACCTGAAGTTATTTTAAATGTCTAATATTTGATCTGTTTTGCACACTTTAGGATGTCTATACTAAACACAATCATTTTGTTCTTAACTACTGAACCAACAATAAATATAATTTAAACCAAATTTGATTTTAAGTTAATAAAACTTAAAAAGTTTTCTCATTTCATTCATTTTTTTTTAACCTGAAGTTCATTTCCACATTTTTTCACAGTTGTACAACTGTTACATAAAACAACAGGATTAAAAAAATATACGAGCAATTGTTAGAGATTAGAGATTATTATTAACGATTAGGGTTATGGCAAGGAGGCCGTTCAACCTCGGAAAGTTGGAGCTCATCGCCAAACAGAAATATAACACTGGTGGAAACATGCAAAAAGCTGGACAGCAAACATAAGAAGAAGAAGTATACAGTGCCTTTAAAAAAAAAGCATTCACTCCCTTGGATGTTATGTCCTTTTATTGCTTTTCCAAATCAATCATGATCAACAAAATGAAGCGTTTTGACAACAACGGAAATTGGCTTAAAAAAACCTTTAATGTCAAAGTGAAGACGGATTCCTACAAAAATAATAAACAAAGAAATGTTTAACATAAAAAAGTGATTGCATAAGTATTCACCCCCTTTAGTCAGTATTTAGTAGATGCACCTTTGGCTGCAATCGCAGCATGGAGTCCGTGTGGACAGGTCTCAGTCAGGCTGAACATCTGGACGCTGCAGTTTTCCTCCCTTCTTCCTGCTGAACTGTCCCAGCTCAGTCAGGTTGCGTGGGAATCGGCTGTGAACAGTTCCTTCCAAGTCCTGCCACAAATTCTTTATGGGACTGAGGTCTGGGCTTTGACTGGACCACTCCGGATCATCCACCTTGTTTTCTTCAAACCGTTTCTGTGTAGCTTTAGCCGGATGCTTCGGGTCGTTGTCCTTCTGGAAAGTAAGTGTTCTCTGAAGTCGTAGTTCTCCTGCAGATGAAAACAAATTGCCCTCCAGTATTTCTCTCTATCTTGCTGCTTTCGTTTTACCTTCTACCTTTACCAGCCCTCCAGGGCTTGCTGCCGAGAAGCATCCCCCACAGCATGATAGTGCCGCCACCATGCTTTAGAGAGGGGATGCTATGTTTGGTGTCCACCAAACATAGAATCTTATCTGATGGCCAAAAAGCTCCATTTTGGTCTCATCAGACCAAAGAACTGTCTTCCACTTGACCACGGAGTCTCCTACAGGCCTTTTGGCATACTAGTTGAGCCTTTATCTGAGGTTGCTTTCTCATTGCCACTCTCCCATAAAGCTTTGACTGGTGAAGAACCTGGGCAACAGTTGTTGTACACAGAGTCTCTCCCATCCCAGCTCCGGAAGCTTGTAACTCCTTTAGCGTAGTCATAGGTGTCACTTTAAAAAGGGGTGACTATTTATGCAATCACTTTCTTTATGTTTCATATGTTTGTTTATCATTATTTTTGTAGAAATCAGTTTTCACTTTCACTTTAAAGTTGTTTTTTTTATTTGTTTATTTGTTTTTTATTTGTTGTATTTTGTTGGTCATGATTGATGTAAAAGCTTTAAAAACGGTGAAACATCCATAAGGGGTTAATACTTTAACCCCATTTCATTCCTGCAATTTCCGCCCTACGTTTGTTTAAAAGCCCATACCCAAACTAAAATGAAAGCTGTTCTTCAACCATTCTAAGTAGAGTCATGGCTGGGGTCTCTTTGGAAAGATAACACTCACAGAACAGTGATAATATGTCTGAGTGCTATTGTCGCAAAGTAACATGATTTTTAATGCACTAGAAAAGATTAAACTAATTATAATTGTATGCTTGATTGACATATCATTGGAGTCACAAGACTCTTAGCTTTCCAATGATTTAAATATGTATTAATTGACTATATGTGTAAGTTCATAGAAGTTAGAAGTCAGAAGATCGGTGGATTTAACGCCGGAAATGGGACGGGCCCACCGGTGGGACGGGTTAAAGGGGACATATTATGCAAGTGTCACTTTTTTCATTCTTTTTGTCCAAACATAAATTAAAATCCATCTATCCATTGTTTTGTGGGGGTTTTTCTGCTAATTTTAGCTGTCAGATATCTTCTTCTTCTATAAACCGTTTGAAAAAGTGTCTTATTGTGACGTCACAGCTAGCAGGATTTGGATATAGCTGTCGAACCCCGCCCAACAATTCTAATTCCATGCAATGGGGAGCCTAAGTCATGCCATTCTACTTCCGGTCCATAGGTCCCCTACTTCCCCAAAAAATTATAGAGTCAATGGAGCGATAAGTTATTTTCTGATCCAGTTCGAAATGCGCCATGGATTGAACATATGATGTCCATGAATTTTAAAGACACATTTTGATGCAGAGCAAACGCTAATTTTTGACCGGCTGCAAAAGTTAATTTAGGTTTTGAGTAAAAGGCCCGTCCACATGGAGACGCGTTTCGCTGTATATGTATCGTATTAGCATTTCGTCCACACGGATCCGGCGTTTTGGGAGACTGAAACCGCTATTTTTTGAAACCGGGTCCCAAAGTGGATGAATCTGAAAACGACACCCTTGCGGTTTCATGTGTACAGCCAATCCGTATATTTCTTGAAACGATGATGTCATCACATCACGTGTCGGCTGCGTAACAGCAACAACAATAATGGCGAACTATATGATTTTGTTCGTGCTGCAGAAGCTACTAAGCCTACTAGCGTTATTACAGCAAAATCTATTGCTTTGTTATAAATTTATTCTTGGTTCATATACAGCACGCAAGGTTATGCGCATGCTCAAAGTCTTCTTCTCCGTGTATAGTGTATCTCTGTGGCAGAATTACAGCGCCCCATACTGGTCTGGCATATATACTACACCATTTTCAGTCGGTTTCAGTGGTTTCTTGTGTACGCAGATATTTCTTGAGACCACGCCCTGTTTACGGATTTTTTTTTTACGAGAAAAAAAAAATTAACGGATCGGGGACACTCCAGCTTCATGTGGATGTGTCCTTAGTGGACTACAACGAAGAAGGAGAGAAATGGCCGTAAGATTAGCCGGCTAGGAAGGAGGATTAAACGTGGAGAATACCACTATAAATATGGAAAGTGGCAGCTATGCTGGGGGAGAAATAGTCGGTTGAGTGAGAGCCAGCAAGCAGCTCTACAAGGTCTCTGTGAGTATTTTAAGTGTTAGCTAGTGCTAGCTAGTGCTAGCTAGCGTTAGCTCCGTGACTTCATATATGCGACTTCTGATTTGTAGGCCTTTTCATTGCGAAGTTTTACAATCAAATAAATCCCAAACTTGACAAACGCACATCATTAGTTGTCATTTAAATTGAGGTACATCATATGTATTATTCAGGATGTAAGACAAAGCAAACTAGAAAATAACTTTTATCGCTCCATTGACTTCCATTCATTTTTTTTTTTTGGCCAGAGGACCCATGGGTCAACAGGAAGGGAGGGGACTTAGACTCCTCAAACTCATATATGGCAAACCCGCAGCCTAGTAACAAGATGGGTGGGCGTGGTCTGCAACCGCTAATTTGCATAAAAGTGACAGAGCTCTCAAACAGCTCATTTTGAGAGAGACTGAAATTGTCAAGAACTGACCTGGTGAGGTCAGTTTATGTGAGAGGGATTTTGTACAAAGAATTCCATTAACATGTTTTGTACAGACCATAGACCTGTTATAACTTGTTTAAAAAGAGGCAGAATATGTCCCCTTTAATTAAGTTTTGACTGGCCATTTCTTTAATGAAATGTAAACAAAAACAGATTTGTTTTATGGTGGGTGAATTATGTTTCCTGATCAATAACCTCTGGCCAGTGAATTTAAATATTTATTACTGTAATTCCATAAACATTTAATTTTATTTCATCTCTGGATTTTGCAACAGAAACACCACTGGTGTGAGAGGTTCTCCGTTCAATAATGTCAGAGAAGGAGAAACAGCTACCAAAATGAATGGTTTACGTTAGTTGTTCGTGTTTATAGGGATTTTTCACTTACAGCTGATTCGGCCATATTACTTCACGAAAACTGCGCCTGGTGTATTGCGCTCTCTCGTTTACTGTGGCATCGCGAGTTCCCATATCAGGGGGCGCGGCCTTATGGATGATAGCCGAACGGGAGGGGTGAGAGTTCTGTGAGATATGGACGGAGCCTCTTTGATGTCACCTGTAGATTTCTGAATAACTGAGTTGAAGACCAATGGGCGGTTCTCACCACCGCCATCTAGGCTGCATCGCGGGTATCGTTACTCCTGGAAAATACAAAGAAAATGGGCAAAGAGGTGGAGCTGAGAGTGGGGCTGTGAGGGTGGGGGCGGAAGATTGACACCCATCAAACACCGAGCCCATGTAGCTACAAGCTAACTGAGCTAACCTGGAGCTAACCAGGAGCTAACCAAAGGTAACAGAGGTTAGCGGGCACTTTTGGCCAGAAAACCGCGGTTGAGCGACTCTGCTACCCCTCTGCCTTCTAGGCGGATTCAATAATTTTGTCAAATAAAATCATGAAGCCTCGTTGGTTCATAACTTTAACTAAAACTGTGAATTTTAATTGAAACAAGTTTTAATAATCAATGTGTAATGTAAAGAAGAAATGTAATGATTTCAACCCATTTTCGAGCAAACCGCGTTATCTTAAATGCACAACAGAAATATAGTTTTAGTTACCCCCAAAAAATGGAGCAGAGACTTCTTGTACGGTCTGTTGGTGCAATCATTATCACAGCAAGCCATCTTTGTCCAATAAGTGCACGATTAGCATCCAAACACGAATAAACGTTGCAGACGCAAATGATGGTCAAGTTCAGAGCTGCTAGCCACCAGCTGCTGGCCCATCTGAGACATGTCAGTCAAAGGGACACGTCCCTTATTATTCATAACTGCAAGCTTAAATTACATTTAAACGGATGAGTTATAAAAAAATTCACCCACCTTAGAGTTGTCATGACGATAAACCTGACCTATAAACCTAAGACAGTTTTTTGAACCAAGCAGTAAACATGTTTATTTCTGCTGTGAAGTTGGCATTTTTAACATTGGCGTCAATGGAAACTTACTCCTTTCTGAAGCAGGCCCCCTAGAGGATGAGGGGGGGAACTGTAATTTTCGTCACTTCCGCATTAGCTTCACATTTGGCCGGCGGAGTTTGACCCCTTTTTGTTGAAAAGCCAACTTGTTTTGCAGATTCAGTGTAGCAGCTTTAATTTTCTTTTCGAACAATTACAACGTGCTTAAAATGTCTTCCCCGCTCAGACTGAAGCAGCAGAAATGATTGAAGTAGTTTAAAAGGATGACCCAGTCCAACAAGGAAGCCCTAAGCAGTCACAAGGTTTGTCCAACCAATTTTTTGTTTTTTGTTATTGTGGATGTAAATGAAGTTATTTTTTTCTAACTTAATAATTGACTGACAATTTACTGTTACTGTAATCGTATCCAGTTACCACACATCATGTATTTTCTCCTTCCTTCTGTGTGTGAAGCGCTGTAGGTGGAATAAGGCAGCAGACAGAGCACGTGTGTGTTAAGGGAAGAAGAGGTCATGAGACTGTCATCACTGATTCCATCCTCCTCCCAAAGAAAGACCCCGCTGTTCTGCCCGGCCACACTCGCAGGCGCGGTGGTGATGAAGAGGAGGGTGATGAGCCGAGCCCAGGTTCAGACCGCGTCCAATCGCGCTCATACCTTCGCGCGCACATACGGGTTTCTTATCACAGCGTGCTCTGTGTCAGCGGAGAAAGAACCAAGGATCACATGTTCTGAGGTGAATTCCTCCTGGATGCTCGCACTGCTGAGGGCACTTAGCTTACAAACTCACCGCAGAGGGGAATGATGCTTGAGGTCCCATGACTTGCAACAAAAGGAAAGAGGAGTCACAGTTTTCGCCAAGCTTTAGCTGTTCCAGAAGCAGATGATGGAGAGGCCACGCTGCCTGGATCTGCTGTGTGAGCTGCTCAGTTCAGTTAATATGAGCTGAGATGAACAACCCCAATACATAGACGGAAAGGTCACATGGGCTGAACATGTTCTTCACATGGGACCACATGTCATGCCATGTGGTAGCTGGTAAACCACATGTGTAAGCACACATGGACTTCACATGTGTGGTTGGTTTTACATAGGTTTCACATATTTTTCACATGCAGTCAACGAGGCTGCACATGGGCTTCACATGTAACTCCACATGGGTTTCACGCATTTGTTCACATATAGGTTTTAGGTGGAAAATAAGATGTTTAGCATGTGGTTTACATGTTATCCCATGGGCTTCACATGTGAATGTCCATTTGTTTCACAGCTTATTACCATGACGATGTCCCTAACGGAAAAACACTCAGTTTCACATGGGCAAAATCACGTGTTAAAAATCTTTGACCCATGTAAAATTCACATGTTAAAGCATGTTAAAAAAACATGCGATCACCTGTGTTTTGCACACATTTCCCGTGTGTATTTGGAACATTTTCATGGTCTGTCAGCCTGGAAAGCCGTTTCTAAGGCTTTGGGACTACAGTGGAACCACATTGAGAACCGTTATCCACAGATGGAGAGAACATGGAACAGTGGTGAACCGTCCTAGGAGTGACTGGCCTACCAAAATGACTCCAAGGTTGCATCGGCGACTCATTCAGGCGGTCACAAAAGAACCCAGAAGTAGATCTAAAGCCCTGCAGGCCTCACTTCCTTCGGTTAAGGTCAAAGTTCACGATTAAGCAACACAGTTAAACTGAGACTGGACAAAAATGGAATCTATGGGAAAATTCCAAGTCTGAAAACGACGTCTGAAATATTAACACGTAAACATTTGCCAAAGAAACATCTTGATGATCCGTAAAATATTTTGTATACTGACAAGACAAAGTGGAACCTTTTGGTGAGCAAACAGCATTGAGAGAGAGGTTTAAAGCAGGGTTAGGTTATTTCACAGCAGGGCATTCGCCTGTTAGGTTTGGCGCACTTTTGGGCTGATACGCCTTTTTTAATGTGAATCGACTGGCCCATGTACATCTCATTGCCTTATTTTATGGACTGGTCTAATCTCACCACGTTTTGGGGGGTGTTGAGGGAAATATTTATAGCTAAATGTCGGATAGACTTTACAGGTGCCTGTCCTGTTACATCTGATGTAAAACTAACAGCATTTAGTAAAACAACATCAAACTGACAGGCAAACATGGTGGTGGTAGTGTGATGATCTGGGCCTGCTTTGCTGTTTCAGTACCTTGACGTTTTGCCATTGGAGGTGCAACTACAAATTCTGTTGTCTGGCAAGAAAACTTTGAAGGACACTGTGCAACTGGTCATATAATTGTACATTAGTGCAGTTTTCTAAATTCACTGTTTGTTTATCTCCCCATTTTGTTCTGTTATTTATGTTAATCTGTCTGTCTGTTATTCTCTTGCACTTATTTTGTGCATGGTGCCATAACAAATGAATTTCCCTACTCTGGGATCAATGACGGCTAAAGTAAAGTAGAGTGGTAAAGTAGTAGAGTAGAGCAATGATTAAAGTTCTCATTCACTGAGAAACCGTGTAATACTCTGAATTAGTCGCAGAAAATAAATAATCAGGAAAACCCAGTCTCTTCTACGTCACAGAGACAATTTGTATTCATGGTCTTGCCTACCTTTGTTTGTGACCGCCCACTGGAAGGACGCATTGATTTTGCGGCCACGAGAGAGAGCAGAGCGCGTCTCTGCTAGTAGAAGCTAAGCGTTAGCAACTCCGCAACATGGCGGAACTTATTCCTTGTGTTGTTTGTAGAGATAACACATCGAATGGTTTGAGTTTGGCTTTGGAGCACCACCAGCGAATCATAACGGTAAGTTAAATGGTAAATGGCCTGTACTTGTATAGTGCTTTATTTAGTCAGTGAGGACCCCAAAAGCGCTTCACACTACATTCAGTCATTCACCCACTGGTGATGGCAAGCTACACTGTACAGAAGTGGGGCACACTGACAGAAGCGGACACTGGCGCCACCGGGCCCTCTGACCACCACCAGTAGGCAGAAGGGTGAAGTGTCCTGCCCAAGGACACAACGACTGAGACGGACAAAGCGGGGGCTCGAACCGGCAACCCTGCGGTTACAAGACGAACTCCTCACTCCTGAGCCACAGTCGCCCAATCAACCAATCAGAGGCGAGACGTTTCCATAATATGAATATTGACGAGTAAGACTTGTTGTCCTGTCATCTTCCACCCACTAACTCCTCCCACAAACTTCCACCCCCAAAACAGGAGCGCGAGAGCATTTATTTTTCTTTACAGAAAACAACTCCCAAGGCATTCATTCATACTAAAGACCACAAGACATTTATTGATCTGAAGCACACCTGCAAGTCCACTTCTGAATGGCTAAAACCCCCCAGATACAGCTAAATGAAGGCCTGGACAGTAGCAGCTTGTCAATAGAGGGCGCTGGGACGCCGCCCCCATCAAAATTCCTGACATATACATGTATACAAAAATGATATAAAAATGAAATAAAAAAATAAAATTGTTTACTCATACAATGTAAGTAGTAAGAGCCTCAGCATTAAAAACAGGCTTTAATCGGTTAACCATCTTCTTTGTTATGTTTTTCAATAAGTTTCATGCAGTTTCATGTGAGAGGGATGCCGGACAAATGGATCTCGATCTGAGTCTTCAAATTTTTGGGCAGCATGTGACATGAAGCTGGGCTCTAATTGGTTTCTTAAAAATTCTCCTCCGGACGCAGGTCGCTGCAAATTGGATTTATGTTATTTTATCCAATCTGACTGGTTCTCGTCACCTGCCATTTAACTCAATGCTCTTTGCCACTGCTGGGAGTACGTGGGCGACACCGTGACAATGATTGCGCGAAAAGCTTGCTTTGGGGGAATGGCAGAAGTTAAACCAAATGATGTCATTGATTTTACAAAATAAACCCTTTCGACTTTATTCAACTATTTATTTATTTCTCTGTGGGCCTCAAGTGAGTTCACATAGTGTAACTGCACAGCGCTTCTGGGTTTTACGTCACACGCATCACACACATGACCAGCATCGGCCAATAGTGAGCCTATGTGTATGTGCTGTATAACCTAACAGCATTTTATGTAAAATTCAATTGAATTTTACATAAAAATGCTGTTTTTTGTAAAAAGGCTATTTAAATAAATTAGTTTATTAAATTTCTAAGAATATATATAAAATCTTCCAAAAACTGCATACATGTTGAGTAAAAACATTAATAAACAGTGTAAAATTACATTTGTAAAAAAACAAAAAAAAACTATTATTCTGTTACTAAATTAAATGTTATTGTCTGGGGACCCCAAAGATGACTATGTCGGCCCAAATGAAGATAATCAGAGGGTTCCTGCCCCCCCCAACAACAAAGAGCGCCCCCCCAAAAAATAATGATCACCAGCCGCCACTGGGCCTGGAGTGTCCAAGTCAAAGTCCACATGCTCATAAATCCTCCAATGTGATCAATTAAAAAATAATTCAGCAAAGAAGAGCTGGTCAAAGTTCCTCCTCTGTGATGTAAAACCCTGAACAGCCACAAGGGTGGGGCAACCAGTTATTAGGGTTAGGGGGCAATTAGTTTCCGCCAAGGGCCCGATTGGGTTAGATAAATAAAATATTGTTTTCCCCTTGTCTTATACCAACATTTGTTTGGTGATCTGAAACAATGAATTCTGACGAAAAGTAAAGGGGAGAAAATGCATCTCACCAGGACTGTAGGCTGTATTTCTCCAAATGATCAGATGGCCTCGCTATACGGCGGGTAAAAGGGTAGAACTGAATGAAAGTGGAAGTGCTTTCATACAGAAGTGAACAGTGGTGATCTTTTGTGCAGAAATATTTGGGTTAGCTTTGTTATACTCCGTGATTGAAGAACTCGCGGCGACCCTTGCGACGTAACATCAGCTTGATGTAAATGCAGCATTCAAAGGGTGACAATACGACAAAGTCCTCATTGCTGGACAATCAGCTTATCATTCAGCTACATGTGACAGCTTGTATACAGAGGATGGCAGATCTCCTGGGTGAATAATTCAGTAGCAGCAGAGCGCTCCAACTCTCAGGGCAGGCTGCCCAGACAGAGAGTAATAGCTTTAGCATAAACAACACATCCAAACTTGCTCCAGGTGGCCTGGCCTCTCCCACCAGTGCAGCCGGGCCGCGAGACACGGAGAGGGTGGTGGTGGCGGTGGGGGTCCCAAGCTCTCTTGCTCTGCGTGTTTGTTGATGAAGAGAGAAAGAAAAAAAAAAAAAAAAAAAAAAAAGCACCAATAGAAACAGCTTGCATCAGCAAAAAGATCAACGATGGGACAGCCAGCTAACGGTGCGGTTGTGGCGCCTCTTCCCCCCTGGCCTTGCACACACAGGGCCTGGAAAAAACGGGATGCTTTCTCCACCAGTGGAAACAAGCTTCTTTCCCTTTTCCCTTGGATCAAAGCGCCGCTACCATGAAGTCATTTTATGCCCTCTTAATGGAAAACAAAGGAAAATGATCACGGCGTTTCACAAAAGTGTCCAGGTCACTTTACAGCCACCAACTCCAGCCAGTTTTATCGGGATTTTATGAGATAGGCGAACAGGAAATACTACTTTATAGTGAAGTAGAAACTAAACGGTTTATGCTTTCGGATTTTTGTCTTTATTTATAGGAAGACAAATCTGAAAGGTGTGTCAACTGGATTCAGATCTAGACTTTGACTGGACCATATGTTTTAGTGTTGCTGTCCAGCCGCTAACAGGTTTTCCTCTAGGATTGGACTGTAGCTAGCTCCATCCATCTACCCATCAACATTCCCACAGCATGACACTGTCGACGCCATGTTTCATAATGGAGATGGTTTTTGTCAGAGTGATATGTGCTCTCAGGTGTTGTTTGTCGGACAAAAGGTTTAGTCTCATCTGACTAGAGAACCTTCTTCCACACTCTTTTTGCTTTTATTCCCCAACAGTTTATCTCTGATAACCAATGATTCATAAAAGCCAGATCCTTGATGATTGCGTTTTCAGCAGGTTATCCCACATGAGCTGTGGTTCTGTGCAGCTCTTCCAGAGTTCCCAACGTTCTCCCCGAGCTGTCCGCTGGGTTTCTTGGTCTTGATGCTGGGTTTTTTAAATAATGTCTTCTAATAAACCTCTGAGTCCTTCGCAGAACCGCTGCAGTTATACTGAGATTAAGTTGGACTCTTTTTTTATTCCTAATTGGCTTCTGGAAGCAGCTGGTTGCGTGGGTTTTATATCAGATGGTATCCAACGGGTTGAAACTTTTCCAAAGTTTCTACTTCTCACCAGGATGACCCCCTCCAGAGGATGTCTCTGTGGGCAGTTTTAGTTAGAGTGCCTAAAGGAGACAAAGCAACGACCAAAGTAAAGCCTCTGAGTGAAGAAGTGGCCTCCCCTGACCAAGAAAATGACATTTAGTCATTCTCTGGATGATGGCAAACATGCATTAAAACCCATTAAATTGAACAATTTATTCAAGACTCACAACATTTAACATGTTGTCTATTCACTGTATGTATTATGGTTTAGGGATATTTCGACTCAAACTATGAATCCCAACATGGGTCAAAACCATTGCAATGGAGACAGGAACAAGTGGTAAGAATTTACGGGTGATCGGAAAACCGCCATTGCCGAAAAAGCGATTTTTGTGAATAACTTCCGAACTAATAATATCAGTGAGAATCCAGCTGCTAAAGGTATGTTTTTATGGTCAAAGAATCTAAAAAGGTTAGAAGTAGATCACAACATGGGGCGGGGAGTGAGCTGCCTAGGCGGAGGTCTGCACCCTCCGAGTGCTTTTCTAGTTTTAGAGCTATACCTGATTATTATTTGAAAACAAATAAATACACGTGGAAATAAAATAAAATTAGAAATAAATAAATACATGTGGAAATAAAAAAAATAAATTTTATTTATATGTTATTCCCATTATTTATTTTTATGTATTATTTATTCTATGTATTTATTTTTAGTTGTATTTATTTATTTGTTTATCTATTTCTTTACATTTTTTTCCAATTTTATTTATTTTCCATTTTGGTAGGATCAGCCCTCCATAAAGGGTCAGCTCAGAAAAGAAAATTGAGGTATCAGAGGAAAATGGATTGAATACATACTCATGCCACACGTTTCAGATTCATATAAAACAAAAAACATCTTAATTGCACCTAGCATCTATGCACTTCTTTTTTGTTGGTCTGTCACATAAAATCTCCCCTGAAAAATAAACATACATTTAAGTTGTAAAGTGAGAAAGTTTATTGGGTATAAATATTGCTAAAGCAGCTGTAACTAAGCCGAAGCCAAACCAACTTGAGTAATTCAGTTGTTTTTTATGCGTGTGTGTGTGTGTGCGTATTTTTACCAGTGTAACAAAAAGGAAAACATGGAGCCAGTCATGGTTCACACAGGCGCCCTGTGACTCCTCTCTCATCTGGATAAATGAGAGTTCACAGAGGGGCAATTAGAAGACACGGATCTGATTTTGTAAAACCAGCCACCTCGCGCTAAAGCAAATACCTCGGCTAATGAAGATGGAGGCCATTTTTATCTCGGGTCCAGCTGCTGAGAGGTGCCGTTTACCTGAGTAATGACATCTGTAATAAAAGACAGATATTGTTTTAACTAAAGTGGTGCCATGAAATGAAATGAACGGCTGACTCTTGCACTTCCTATGGGGAGTTAAAACAGATGAGTAGCACGGGTGGGGGGTAAAAAGTGAGGGGTGAGCAGCCATCCTCCACTACATTAAGGGATCGTGCTGCACCCTGAAAATGAGTATTGATCCTCTTAGGTCCGGGATCGTTTAGGAGATTAATGTGAGCCGAGGTTGAGCTTCGCGGTGCTCCACGCCGGATCGGAGGGGATCAGCTCGGTGGGATGCCCTGAGCCGGAGCGGCCTATCTGAGAGTGCATGTGGGGGTGGGTGGGCTGCTATAACCATGTGCCATCTGGGCTGTAAAAGCCGAGGGGGATCAGCTGGATGTCCTGAAAGTCAGAGGAGTCCCAAACAAGCAGGCTGGATGAATGGATGGAGGGGAAAGCAAATGGGCGGAGGAAGAGCAGGGGGAAGCGAGAGTGAAAGAGAGGAACAGGTAGTCCAAGAGAATGTTCAGAGGAGGGAGCGGCAGGCGGTGGCAGTGATCGAGAGAGACTCGGCAAAGACTGAACTGCTTAATCTCTCCCAAAAGACATCAGCTAAATGTGAGGTCCTCCTCCCCTCTTCACACAGCCAGACCGACTGACCAAACCCACCGAGCATTTTTCGGTCTAAAAGACGTCTAATGAACGTCTAATGAACGTCTATATGGTCCATAGACGTCTAGGCTAAAATCGGTCTACCACTGGTCTGAAAATGAAAGTTTTTCAGCCGTCTAGGTTTAGACTGGCCGTCTACTAGACGTCTAAAAGACGACTACCTCTGTACGCCGCGTCTAATATAAGACGTTTACAAAAACCGTTAATAAACGTCTATTTATAGACGTCTAAAGTTATACGTTTGGCTGACACTTATTTTTATACCAAATTTACACACCATTCATTAGCATGGACCACGCTTACAAAGATTAGATTGTTTAGATTAGAACATTTATTGACGAAAAGGTTCAAGTGATTGTGTATCTAGAAGGATGCACTGATGGAGGCTTGAAGATTCTGTGTGGGGGAGCAGTCTTCAGAAGTCTGTCTTCTTTTCGAACCTGCTCAGGACCCCCCCAGACATACTACCTGAGAGAAACAGATATTAGTGATAGGACTTGGAATGGAGGGATGTAAGGATTAGGATCGGAGTGGATGAAGGTAGGGATGAGGAAGGGGATGAAGGGATGAGGGAGGGGATGGAGGGATGAGAGAGGGGATGGAGGGAGGGATGAAGGGAGGAGATGAAGAGACGAGGGAGGGGATGAAGAGACGAAGGAGGGGATGAGAGAGGGGATGAAGGGATGAGAGAGGGGATGAAGGGATGAGAGAGGGGATGAAGGAATGAAGGGAGGGATGAAGGGAGGGATGAAGGGAGGGATGAAGGGAGGAGGGAGGGATGAAGAGAGGAGGGAGGGGATGAAGGGAGGGATGAAGGGATGAGAGAGGGGATGAAGGGATGAGAGAGGGGATGAAGGGATGAGAGAGGGGATGAAGGGATGAGAGAGGGGATGAAGGGAGGAGGAAGGGGATGAAGGGAGGAGGAAGGGGATGAAGGGAGGAGGAAGGGGATGAAGGGAGGAGGAAGGGGATGAAGGGAGGAGGAAGGGGATGAAGGGAGGAGGAAGGGGATGAAGGGATGAGGGGATGGTAAAATAGGGATGTAGTGCTGAGACAAGATAGAGGGTCAGGGGAGGGGGGGGGATTTACGAGACAAGAGTCTGAGCGACGCAGGTCGCTAGGTACTCTGAGTTTAAATAGATCGCAGAACTACGGCCAATCTCTAATCTTCCATTCATCAGTTAGATTATTGAAAAAACTGTGTTTCAGCAGTTAAATGGCTTCATAACAATGACAAACCGTTTTGATGTTTTTCAGTCTGGTTTCCACGCTCACCACAGCACCAAGACCGTCCTCGTCAAAGTATTCAATGACATCCGCATAAATACAGACTGTGGAAGAACCACAGTGCTGGTTCTGTTGGACCTCAGTGCAGCATTTGACACTGTTGATCATGATATTTTACTGGAACGACTGGAGAGCTGGGTCGGACTCTCTGGTACACTACTTGGCTGGTTCGAGTCTTACCTAAAGAACAGGGACTTCTATGTTTCAATAGGAAACTTTTCTTCAGAACGAACAGAAATAACATGTGGGGTGCCCCAGGGCTCCATCCTGGGACCCCTCTTATTTAATATCTACATGCTCCCACTAGGCAAGATTATAGCAACCAATAATATTAGCTACCATAACTACACGGATGACACTCAGCTCTACATTACAATGTCACCAGGTGACTCTGAACCCATTCAAACCCTAAATCAATGCATTGACCAAATAAATGGATGGATGTGCCATAACTTTATCCAGCTCAATAGAAACAAAACTGAAGTGATTATTTTTGGACCCAAGGAGGAACGATCAAGAGTCAGCACACAGCTTCAATTAATACAGCTAGAAACTACTGATCAGGCACGAAACCTAGGTGTAGTAATGGATTCAGACCTGAACCTCCAGGGTCACATAAAGGCAATAACAAGGTCAGCCTTCTATCACCTGAAGAACATCTCTAGGATTAAAGGACTGATGTTGCAACAGGACCTAGAAAAACTCATCCATGCGTTTATCTTTAGTCGGATTGATTACTGCAACAGCATCTTCACAGGTCTGCCTAAAAAGTCAGACAGCTGCAGCTGATCCAGAACGCTGCCGCTCGCATCCTCACTAGAACCAGGAAAGTAGAGCACATCACCCCAGTTCTAAAGTCCTTACACTGGCTCCCTGTAGCTCAGAGAATAGACTTCTAAATACTTTTATTAGTTTATAAATCATTACATGGCTTAGCACCAAAATATGTTGAGGACCTGTTGTCACAGTACCAACCACTAAGACCACTCAGGTCCTCCAACTCTAGCCTACTAAACATCCCTAGACTCAGAACTAAACAAGGAGAAGCAGCTTTCAGTTTTTATGCTCCCCTTATCTGGAACAGACTTCCTGACGAGTGTAGAGCTGCTGAAACTTTGAACTGCTTTAAATCGAGACTAAAAACCATCTGTTTAGAACTGCCTTCAAGTAAATGCTTGATGTCATATGTATGAAATGTGTTCATGCTCTCTTTGTCATGTTTTAAGGTTAAGGGAGGACCCAAATGCAGCAAAATCCAAAAAGATGATTTAATAAAAAAACACAAGGAAGGGGAACTTACAAAACTCAGGAGGATCAAAAGGCAGCAAACGGGGAAACAGGAAGCAAACGGGGAAACAGGAAGCAAACGGGGAAACAGGAACCAGACGGGCAACAGGAACCAGACGGGCAACAGGAACCAGACGGGCAACAGGAACCAGACGGGCAACAGGAACCAGACGGGCAACAGGAACCAGACGGGCAACAGGAACCAGACGGGCAACAGGAACCAGACGGGCAACAGGGACGGCAGGAACCAGAGAGGGAAGAATGACGGACGAACCAGCGAGTTGTGACTGAAAGAGGACCGTATTTATACTGAGGGAGGAGAGCGAAGAGTGAAGCAGAGAAGGAGCAGGACCAATTAAGGGAAGTGGTTGCAGCTGAGAGGGAGTGAGCAGGTGGAAGTGATTAGCTGGGACAGGAGGTGACTGGCTAGGAGACAGAAGACTCTAAAGAAACTAAAAGGATTCTTAAGAAACTAAGAGAACTCTAAGGGAAACGTAAGGACACACTGGAGAACAGAAGGAGGAATTAAATAAAGAGATAAAGGAAACACAAATGGGAAGGTGGACATAGACAAAGGTGAAAAACAGCTACAGAACCCAGGAAGTGCCAGAATACAAAAATATAATTAAACTGAATAAGAAAAACTACTAACTCGAGACAAACAGGAGGAACAAAACAAGAGGGCACCTTGGGGAAAAAAGGGGAAGAAAACCAAGTGGAAGGAAAAACTCAAACTTGCCACACAAAATACAAAGACCATGACACTCTTGCTTTTTTTTATCTTTCTCTTGCTTTATTGTGTATCATGTGTAATGTGTGTTTCTTTTATGTGTTTTTTTTAAATCACCAAATCATGTAAAGCACCTTGAATTACCCTGCTGTTGAAAGTGTGCTATACAAATAAAATTGCCTTGCCTTGCAGAGTAATTAGGGATGAGATTCAGGTGTTAGATACCAGGTGAGTCGAATCTGAGTAGATTACTGGGAGAGAAGTAAATGAGGGGCATGGTCCTGCTCACGAATAAAAGTTAACACATTAACTTACATTTCATTAGCATGGACCATGCTTACAAAGATTAGATTAGAACATTTTTTGATGAAAAGGTTCAAGTGATGGTGTGTCTGGAAGGATGCACTGATGGAGGCTTGAAGATTCTGTGTGGGGGAGCAGTCTTCAGAAGTCTGTCTTTTCGAGCCTGCTCAGGACCCCCAAGGTTGGTCATTAATTAACAAAGCAAGGAATGAGCATGGTGCAGATCAAGATTATTATGAATGTAAGTACGGTATGCTGAAAACGACCAACGACCTAAGATTTGGATGGTCTTGTCAGAAATGCCTGACTGAGAGGCTGAGGTGGCTGCACCTATGCGGATGGAGTGGATTGAATAATGCTCGGGATTGATGCCAGACCTGAACAAGATTTGACGGAAGTGATGGGAAAACCAGAGCCTAGTCTACCGGATTCGGTGATGAAGAGAGGATCGTGAGGCAAGGCGTTGGTGGCCAAGCGGAGACGAATATAGTTTGAGATGGGTTCGTGGGGGCTGAGGAATGAGCAAAGACGAAAAACGTAGATGGGGAAGGAAGCGCCGAGCTGATCGGTTTTGCGGAGCGTAAAGATGAGGGTATCCTGGTTAAAGACTGAGATATCGGAAAGGCGTGGATGAATGGAAGGATCATATCTGGAAGAAGTAGGGGCAATCTCAGAGCAGCGTAGGAAACCGAAGAAGGCCAACAGGAACATTGATTCTAGAGTTAAATTGACTAAAGGAGAAGAGTAGCCGGAACGAATGATATGGATGCAGTGGCTGAGGAGGTCAGATGTTTGAGGAAATCGGTGATTAGGGATGGGCGGTTCTTGCTTCTTGAGACCTTTGAGCAACATGGGTATGTGACTATGGGAGAGAGCTTGACAGGAGTGGCCGGTGGCTAATTTAACAAAGAAATTAATGCCGGAGAGATAAGTTTGAATAGTAGAAACGCGGATTCTTTGGATTGTGTGAGAGTAGATGATGAAGTGACAAATAGAAGTTGGGATGAGTGAAGGGAAAGGAAGGTTATACGTTACATGGACAGTTTTGAAATTGTTCCATCCTGAAAGATAAGATGAAAGGGTTCGAGGAGCGAGACTGTTGGAGGATGGCATTCTGAGACATGGAGAGGACTTGAAGCTGTGGAGTTAATTGTAGATGGTTGCTGAAAACAGTGGGATCGGGGTTGGATGAAGATCTGTGTCTGGAGCCAAGGACCTGAATTTCTAGAAAGAAAGACAAGAGAGCGAGTCAGCAATGGAATTTAGATGGCCAGGAACATGAGCAGCACGGAGAAGGAGGTGAATCTGCGAATTAACTGCATGATAGGGGGTGAACATGAACGACCTTTGTTTATAATGTCAACGACGGCACTGTTGTCGGAATGGATGAGTATGCAGTGTTGAGACCATTCATGCCCCCAAAGTAGGGCTGCAATCACTATGGGATAAAATTCGTAACAAACAGATGAAGGAGGCAGACTGGAGCCGCAAGCAGTCTAACTCGGGAGGCCATGTAGATGCAAACCACCTTCCGTTGTAGAAGCCGCCGAAGCCTGCGGAGGGCGCAGCATCGGTATACAGCCGGATGTCGTCTGGATGGGAAATGAAGTCATTATAAAAGAAGGAAATACCATTCCAGGTTGACAGAAACTCTTGCCATAGGCAAGCCCAAGACAAGGAGGAGACGAGGCGGGGGTGATGACAAGAAAATCATCGAGGAATTGAAGGACGTAGGGGAGGCGGTAGGTGTTGAGCAGAATCCAACACAATGCCTCGGATAGAGAGTCGAAGATACGTGGGCTGCTTCTGCAACCGAAGGTGAGTTTGACTGCGAAGTAGTAAGCTCCTTTCCAAAAGACACCGAAAAAACGCCAGAAGTTTGGATGAAGGGGAAGGACCTTGAAGGCACTGGTAATGTCTGCTTCGGAGACCTGTGCGTTACGACCTGCTAAACGGATAAGTCGGATAGCATGGTCTATGGTGACGTACTGCATGGAAAAATCAGGAAAGGGTATGAGACTATTGATACTGGGAACGGAGGAAACGTGAGGTCGATAAGTAGTCTTTTCTTTCATGAGTATTTACGGGTTGCTACCCCGAGGGGGCTGACCCGGAAAACTGCAAAAGGGGGGCGAGCAAAGGGACCGATCATGAAACCCTCCTTAACCTCTTTAAGGAGTAAAGAATCGACTGTATCAGGATCAGAGAGGGCAGATAACAGATTAGAGCAGTGAGTAGAGGAATCTGGAAAAACATCGATGCCTGGGTGGAACCCCTTAACCAGAAAATCCACAAACTCCCTATCAGGGTGGCTGGCCAAAGCAGAGACGAGAACACTCACCTTGATGGGAGTGGCGAAATGTTGTGCTAGTCAGTCTGCTTTGGAAGTGGGGTTATGAGGGCAGGCATTCCTAGAGTGTGCCTCTCCACAGAAAGAGCAGGTGTGCAGAAGTCTACAGCTGGAAGCTGAGCAGCCGAGGTCATTAAAATTATTGCACACCATCCTGCCACCCTGGTAAAGGATTGGACGACCGTGCTTGTCCATGCCCCCTGAAACTGGTGCATTAGGTTTAGACTGTAGGGAAAGAGACTTAGGAATCACTGTAGGGAGAGGGGCAGCTGAGGACAAACGGTTGGGGACTGATGAGCTGCGTGCCGATGAGATATGGCAATATAGTTCAGAATCAAGACAACCCCAGTATGTGCCCTGATTATATTGGGCAAGACGACACGCTGCCTGGGATGAAAAGGGTATGATATTAATAAAACCCCGTTCCTCCGAATCTAAGAGCCATGTCGAGGATGATAGATAAATAGTCGTCTAGCTCAGGTCGCCGGTTGGGAAACACTGAGCAAATGGTGTACCTGTAAATTGAAAAAGCGAAAGCAAACTCGCCGGGGGTCAAATCTTTGGAATGGGGACTAAGCGCTGAGCCTAGCTGCATGGGCCCCGTTCTGGTCTGCAACTCTCAGGGCTGACCTGAGTGACCTTAAGAGGGCTGGAGAAGGAGAGCTAAATCGATGTAATTACCATTCAGTATTTGTTGACGGAGAGGAGGTGAAACTGGGGAAGGGCGATTGATGGAAGAAGCCGGCCGGACAGGAGGCACTGCTGTAGAAAGAGTAATGGTTAGAGCCTGGAGTGTAAATTGAAGTTGGCAACTGGAAAGTAGATGGCAGATTGGTGGAAATTTGAGGTAACACCGAGACGGTTTGCTGAATGTTTGAGCTTGTGGGCAAGCTGCTCCCCCACAAAAGGCTGGAATTGAACCTGTGGAAAACGTAGAAGGGGGGATGAGAGGGAGAGGAGATGATTGAGTGAATGAAGGTGTGGCCTGAGAGGCCCAGGAAGAGAAAAAAAATTAGTGATAAATGAGGCAAAATTTGGGGGAAATGAAAAAGATGAAGCTTCCCCGCCAGTAGAGGGAGCTGTGGGTGTTGGCCCGGCAGCTGAGGGCTGAGATCTGCCCTGAGAGGAAGTGGATGTTATGGCTGAAATAGGGGGAAGATTACGAGAGGAGGAAGTCTCGGTTAACGGCGAAGTTGTAGGGAATAGAAGCTTGAAGAGGCAAGATTTATTAGCAGAGCGGCTAAAGGGGATGCCTCTTTCCCTGAGTGCAGATTGCAAGCCAGACATGTCCGGGCGGATCGAGACAGAGGCAGAAGGACGACGAGCTCTAGGTGAGTTCCTCGAGTGCGACGAAGCCTGACAGGAATGAGGAGGAGAAAAACTCCGAATTGGACGGCCAGAAAAGTCAGGAGGAGAGCGCTGCGCTCGCGGTAAACAGGGAGCCTGACGAGATCGGGGAGAAGAGTAACCTAGAGCCGGTCGGCCCGCGGCGTTTACTGGGGAGAGGTTAGCTCCGGTAGAGGTCCCGGGGCGTGACGAAGATGCCCTGCGAGAATGGGAGGGAGCTTGGGCCGAACGGTCCGAAGCTAGAGATAGAGAACAGGGAGGTGATGCCTCGAGATGAGAACGAAGGGACCTGGATATGCGGAGAGGAGATGGAGAAGGACGTCGATCCAGGCGGACGACTGTACGTCCCCAAGACACGGAAGCCACTGAAGGGAGATCCGACCGTGATGAGCGATGTGGAGGAGCTCTCGCTGGGGAGGACTGGCTGCAGTCCCGTTGAGCCGATGGAAGCCTGACACGGCGAGAGATTTGACGGACTACGGATGGAGGTGATTGTCCAAGGATGGAAGCCTCATGGGAGAAGAGCTCTTTGTCGGACTCGGACGGCTCGAGATCGATGGTAAGCACATCCATGCTGATAGAAAGGTTGTATTTGCAAAACAACTATCTGTTTACGAGACAAGAGTCTGAGACGCATGTTGTTAGGTACTCTGAGTTTAAATAGATCGCAGAGTAATTAGGGATGAGATTCAGGTGTGAGATGCCAGGTGAGTCGAATCTGAGTAGATTACTGAGAGAAGTAAATGAGGGGCGTGGTCCTGCTCACGAATACAAGTTAACACATTAACTTACATTTAGAGAATCTAGACGTCCTATAGATGTCTATTAAATGTATTATAGCCTAATGAGATTCTAATAAATCCAGCTATTACAATCTATTAAAATAATTACAACAAACCTATTAAAATTTAATTAAAGTTATCAAATTGAACGTTAAATCAGGTTCACAAAAAAAAAGGGGGGGGGATACATTTAACCTGTGATCCTTTCCTTTATGTCGTGCCAGGATGTTATGACAATGATCTTTTAAAAAGGTTTCAGTAACACTATGCTTATTTTCGCCACTGGTTATATATAAGTCTCTTGATGTTAACATTTACCAAACTATCCTACTTTTATGTAAATCAATACATTTTTCAAACATTATCCAACCCTCACAAACATATGAATGTGCAATATACCTGTTTTTAATTTCAACACATTTGTAAACATAAATATTATGTTTATGTTCAAATGTTATTTTATTATTTAATATTTAACAATTAATGTATTAAATTCTATCGTCTAGATTCTGGCTAAAATATAGACCGATTATAGACAGGCTAATTTCGAGTTGAATTTAGACTACACGTCTAATAGACGTCTATTGTTCAGTGGGAACCAACCAACCAACCAACCCCCAACACAGCAGTATCCCAGGCTCCTCTGCTCTGCTGCAGGCAGGCCTCTCATCCAGCCAAAGGATCCAAACGCACGCTTCCAAAGCGCTCAGGTCGGGCTGACAGTGCAACTGATACTGCAGCGACGGGGAAAGATCAATCTCAGCCTTGGAGAACGGAGTACCAAACGCAATCTGGGAGAAAAGCCTCTTTTGTACCTCCCACCCCCTGACCCGACAACAATCCGGCTCGCTGCAAATAAAAACAAACCCAACGCAAGCCTGAGAGTTTTCTCTAGGCAGTCTCCTGAGGTCAGGCCGACCCCCACGGGAGGGGTGGAGCGGCTAAAATAAATATCAGCTCAAGTATTCAGCAGCAGCTGAACGCAAGTTGTCAAGACTCTGAATCCCAACAATGAGGTGTTTTGGGGACTGGATGTCAGTGTAAAGTCATGGTATTATTCGCTCACTTCCGTCTGTTTTTTGCCCCCTTCCTCACAAGTCGGGAAGCAGCATACACGTTCATCTGGAGCTTGGCCGCTCCTAAAATATCGGAGTTTAAGAAAGAAAAAAAAGGGAGAATAAAAACACAGCTCTGACAATCTCCGCTGTTTTTTGATGTCTCCTCAAATTTGGGCAATTGTAGAAGGTCAACACTCAGACGGGAACGGAAGGAAAAAGATAAATGGTTTTCAGAATGTTTCACTTCTAAAAAATATGAAAAGAGTGGCATGCATTTGCACATTATCACGAAGACCAAGGAACACAGCAGAGAGGTCAGGGAGATATTTCCGGAGAACTCTAACGCAGGGTTTGGTTATTTAACAGCAGGTCATTTGCCTGCTGGGTTCGACGCACTTTACCTGTCACCCCACCGTCTCATTGGTGTCTCATTTGATCATTTTCAGGTTTTGGTCGGGCCCGTTCACATCTTTTGCTCCTGGTTTATGGTCGCCCCCCCCCTCTGAGGCGATTTATTTTGGTGGGACGATGGGGGAAATAATAATTGCTAAATGTTGCATAGACTCTTCCCAACTTTGTAGTTTAGAGTCATGTTAGGAATGCTGTTCCTCTCGTTAAATGTTAATGGTTAAATTCCCTCATGAGCATTCAGTCATTCAGCTCTGCAGAGGCCTGGTAATGAGCCATTTATTTTTTTCAGGTGTGTTGGAGCAAGGATGCATCTAAAAGCTGCAGGATGGTAGCGCTCCAAGTCTGGAGTTGGACACCCCTGGTTAAACTCTCTGTCTCTTCTTTCTCTTGCTGCAGATGTTGAAGCTGCAGCAAATACATCTGTCATTTTTTCATATGTGGCAGCATCTAGACATGTTCCTCAGTATTCTGTATTTAGCAGAGATGGGACCAACTCATTGTTTTGCAAATCTGAATTAAGTCTCAAGGTGTTGTCCTCAAGTCAAGTCTCAAGTCTGGAACTTTGAATTTCAACTAATTTAGAGTCATTTTTTTTTAAAACAACGTTACAATTTTATGTTTTATGAAAATCATAGACAATGTGTTCTTTTAAAAATCTGTAATTTTTTAATTAAATTCTGGTTAATCTGAATGGCCATGCTGCAGCTCCCACACACATATGTACAGAGACATGATATGGGATGGGTAAAATTACTTAAAAACGTGCAGTTTTGAAATAATAGGTTTTTTAAACTTAAGATATTAGGTAAAATATCAAGCTTTTTCAAGTAAACAGGTTCAAGTCAAGTTCCAAGTTTCTGGTGTAAACGTCCAATTCAAGTCAAAAGTCACAAAATGAATGACTCGAGTCCAAGTCATGTGACCCAAGTCCACACCTCTGGTATTTAGCATTAAGCCTAGTTTAAACTTCTCCATCTGCGGAGGTTCGGAGACAAGCAGCGCCATCATCCATCGACGCAACGGCTCTCCGTCACTCACACAAGGACACACGGAGTACAGCCCAATTTTTAAACTATCCGTCGAACGCAACGGAGAGCGCACGTCTGTGATTGGGCAGCCCAACATCAGCCCCAGATCATTTCACCAGAACTGTGTTCTATAGTCGATGTAATTAGTAGTCAATGCAGCTTTTGGGCACAAGATGCTTTATATTGCAAGGCCAGTTAATCTAATCTGGTCTTTTGGTGCTTTTGAACACTAGGAGGTGTAGAGAACAACAAAACAGACCACTGTGTTTGTTTCTTTACATGTCTTTTTAGAGTATTCTATGAGGTGCACTTCTAGTAAAAAGCTTTCCAGCTCAACAAAAACTCGCTCTCTGTCGGCCATTGCTGCTTGAGTGGATGTGCGTTTACAAGCTGAAGGAAATAAACAGTCGTCGACCAGAGATGTCACTGCAATGGTAGACAGACCCGCCAGAAAAGGTCTACACCCCCTGCTGTCCTGGTGAAGAATTGCTTTGCAACACTGACACCAACGAAGAAGTATAAAAGCTTAACGTCTCTGTCAATACCTGTGCATCTGGGAGCAAACTTGCTGATGGAGAAGTATGAACTAGGCTTTAGTGAGAATAGAGTAGTAGCACATGGTAAGTAGTGGGTCCTAATGCTTTAATCAGCATCAGCATCGAAACTAACCCACCATTTGTGTTTTCTAAATTTGACATAATTTTTAGTAAAGTAATGCAAACTGACTGCCACAACATTATTATGAAACAATTTATGCATATCTGTGGTAAAGCCTACTGTGTCAAAAAAGCATCGAACTGGTTCCAAAGGTTATTCATCCTACATCATCATGTAACAGAGACATAACGACAGAAAGACAGTCAGAGCCTTATGGAATGGTTTAGATCAACTCATGATCACGTGTTAGAACGGCCCAGTTAATTTATTATTGATTGAGAATGTGTGGCAAGACAAGAAAATCTCAGACGCTCTTCATCCAGTTGCATGGTTAAACATTTCAATCTGTAAAGCTGGAAACATTCCCCAAACACTTGCTGCTGTAACTGCAGTAAAAGGTAGACACAAATGCTCTCCACATTTTTCAGATGTGAATTTGTACAACTATTGATCACCGTGTATCGTTTGGTCTGGGTCGGTGTGTCACTTCAAAAGCAAGTAATACAAGAACTCCAAGTTTGTGGTTGTAACATGGCAACATGTAAAAAGGTGAACACTTTTAGAAGATATGTTCTTTATTACAAAATGAAAAGCTTAGGGACATGAATCCCTTGTAACAATGGGTTATTTGAAATATTCCTAACAGAAATACATTCAGTGAAAACAAGGTGGAGTAATAAAAATGTCCCTTTCTGGTTCCCTTTCCCCTTATTGTGTGGTGAGCCACCAATCAGGATCCGATGGTCCCCTCAGGGGGAGGATCAGTACCGAAGACTGTAATGAAGACAAAGCCCCACACTCCCATGATTCCTCAGGGGTGGGTGGCTTTGGGCACAAGGGTTTCTGACCTATGGGTGAGTCTAACACCGGCTGTCAACATGGCAGACCAAGATATATGCTTGTTTTGGCTGAGGATATGTGTGTGTGTGTGAGTGAGTGTGTGTGTGTGTGTCGGATGCATGCACACACATACACACACACACACACACACACACACACACACACACACACACACACACACACACACACACACATGACCAGCCTCAGCACTGCAGAAGGACTCGCTCCTGCCCGCCCTGTGGCTGTCAGAGGCAGACAGCGGCTCCTTGGAAAGCCCAGTTTCAACTTACGTATACTGTATTTATTGGAGTCCCCGTTGCATTTTACTGCTCGTTTGCCCTTGTGGTTCCAACAGAGTTCGCGCTCTGCGCAGACGTCAAAGTTAGTCTCCGAGGGTGTTATTCCTGGACTTGTCTTCGAGCTGTCTGCTGCGAATTAATACGGGCTCAGCGTGGAGCACAGCAGCGATCAATTGATCATGTTTACCACACTGACATTAAAGACATCTACCTGGTCTCACATTTATTATTATCAAACATGATAAAAGGAAGCTGCACATATATTTTTATTGAGATTACCTTAGTAGTAGGGTGCTTTCACACGCGTTAGTCCTCTGGACTCGGTACGATTGGGGACCTATTTTGCAACACTGTTCCATCTTTGAGCTGGTGCGGTTCGTGTTCACATTGCACTTTTGACAATGAACTAAACATTTTACATGTTGTATATCCCCCTTGCGTGTGGTGGCGCTGTAGCAAGAATTGCCAAAAGAAAGTCCAAGAAAAAGACAAGCAGGAAACGGATGCACGATGTCAGTCATTCTGTATTGGTCCAGCAGCAGACGCGGTGAAACTCCCAGAAATAAATAGACTTAGCTCTGCATACACAGATGGGTCGCACTTGTCTTCTTGTTGTGTTGGTTGTAATGTATTATATTTACATTGTTCATCGACCAAATGTCGATGAAGCACTGGACTTCCTCCCGACTCCACGTTTGACCACGATTCATTGTTGGCGCTAATGCTAACAAGTTACAACACAGAAACGGTGCCTCCCCCAGTGCAAAGCGCAGCGCGCTACGGATGCCTACATAGAACAAAAAGGGCTTTTATCAGGAAGTTGGACTGAACAGAGGCTGGTTCGTATTCACAGCTGAAGTGAACCGCACCAGAGTCCATCTGGAACCGGACCGAGACCACCTCATAATGTGGGTCTCGGTCCGGTTCGTTAGTCCGGACCAAATCTCACTGGTCCGCATTCACACCAGCTCAAACGAACCGTACTTGAGTTTGTTTTAATTGAACCAAATGCTGCAGGTGTGAAAGCATCTTTGGAGATATGCTGTCACGATCCGGGGTTGTTTTAGGGTATAGTTATGTATGGACTCTAGATTCTTCCTTTCTAACCTTTGAGTGTTCATTTTGTGCTTTTGTTTTGATATTTTTCTTTATTTAGATCTTGTCTTTGGTACTTCATTTTTCTGTGTTAGTTTCTGCTTATTATTATTGTGCATTTTGAATTATTTCTTATTCCAGTTTCTTTCTGTGTAGTGCTTTACCTGTCCTCCCTTTGGCTCCCTCTATTTGTTTTCCTTCTGTCCCAGATGGAACTCATTTTTGATTCTCTCTCTCTCTCACACACACTCTCTCTCTCTCTCACACTCTCTCTCTCTCTCTCTCTCTCTCTCTCTCTCTCTCTCTCTCTCTCTCCCCGTCTCCCCAGTCGCTTTGGCCAGCTCCTCGGGAGGAGTCCCAAGGCGTTCCCAGGCCAGCAGAGAAACATAGTCCCTCCAGCGTGTCCTGGGTTTTCCTCTGGGCCTACTCCCTGTGGGATATGCCTGGAACACCTCATCAGGGAGGCGGCCAGAAGGCATCTTGACCAGATGCCCGAGCCACCTCAACTGACTCCTCTCGATGTGGAGGAGCAGCGGCTCTACTCTGGATGACCGAGCTTCTCTAGGGGAGAGCCCAGACACCCTGTGGAGGAAACTCATTTGTATCCGTGATCTCGTTCTTTTGGTCTCTACCCAGACCTCGTGATGATAGATGAGGGTAGGGAAGCAGATCGAATGGTAAATCGAGAGCTTCGCCTTTCGGCTCGGGTCTCTCTTCACCACGACAGACGGGCACAGCGCCCGCATCACTGCAGACACCGCTCCAGTCCGCCTGTCGATCTCCCGCTCCACTTTTCCGAGACCATGGTCTTGAGCCGGAAAAGGGTAGAGTGAAGAACTGATCATCACATATCATTTGTTTTCCAATAATGTCATCAGGCAGACCAAAAATATAAAGTTCTATGCAAAGTGTGGTATTTTGGAGATTAAAATGATTTTTTAACATTAGAACAACAAAGCTTGTGTACGAACAAGAGTTCTCACTTTGACATAAATTGTAGGTGTGTCTTTGTGTTTGTTGTATTTGTGACTAAGACATGTTTGGTCTCAATTCACTGAAGTTACTCAGTGGGTAGAGTATCTAGAGATTTTATTCAAGTAAAAGTAGCGATAGTTCATAATGATATTACTTAAATTAAAATAAAAAGTATGGTACTACTCTTAAAACTATTTTTTCCCCCAAAAGTTATTGAATTAAATTTAATTAGTTACCACCACCTCTGTACTACCTCTCTATTTGGCTAACTGTCCTGAAGTTGAAGAAATTAACTCGCCCCCTCAGCATGATGCTACCATCACCATGCTTGATAGGTGGAGCAGTGATTATTTTTCTGTTTGAAAGTCCCACCTGGAGTCCTCCAAACATACTTTTGGTCATTATGGTCATCAGACTTACAGAACAGAACAAAATCAAAAAATACAAAAGCAGAGTCCGAAGATTCATGACGACATTGGGCTTATGATCCTTCCACAGAGGTTTTTCAGAGAGTTTTAGCAAAGTAGACTTGGTTCTTGAAAGCAGAAAGAGCATTTAATCAGCATTTAATTGTGTTGTCAGTGGTCACAGTGAAAAAAGCTTTAATCTCTGGGACCTTCCCCATAAAAAAAGAAGAAAAAAAAACCCCCAAAAACAAAAAGAGACCTTTTCTACTGCTACTTTTCATTTGCTTTCTTTATTTTTTTCTTCTCTTTCGGCTCTTTGAATCCATGTGCTAACAGGGAGCACGGTCAGAACATTTGTCCATCTAGGATTATGAAGCTGTGTTGATGTATATTAACAAAGTTCAAAAACATATATTGACCTAACTAAACATGGGCTTAAAACACATGATTGCCACCACCCAACAAATATAATTAAAGCTGCGAGTTATTCATTGATTTTATGAAGCCCTTGGTTTAATAAAAGCCCAGACAGTTATCCACATTTATCTAATGATTAATGGTGAGTTTCTATTTGTACTCCGAATTCATTATTTCCAGGTTCCAAGTTGGAAAAATTTAAATAAATGTCCTCAGAAGTAGGAATTCCTACTGCATGCATGTAGAACGGAAAACAGAGCTAGCTGATTATCTGGATTTGGGTTTCTGGTTACTGAAAAATCTACCAACACCAACTTGTGTTTCTTAACACTGCATCTGATAAAGGACTATTTGCATCTCTGAGAAACTACGTTTACCCACTTTAGACATAAAGAAAAAAAATCCTAAACATTATTAGGAATATCTTTGTTACTTAGCTCGTCTTAACAAAAGTTTTTTGTCACAGGGTTAAAGATTTTAGCTAAAAGTAGTCATAAGTCAACATTAGCTTGGGCATGGAGCAGCATATAGAATGAGGAAAACAGGAAGTTAATATAGGCTCGTTTTCCAAGACAGCCATTAGCTTTTTCAAAAACAATCATAAATATCTTTTTATCCATGTAACTGGGGTGAAAGGTTGAGCTTGACAATGTCAGTTTGACGATAAAAACAATAAAACATAGGTCAGAAAGTATGCCAACAATTACCTATCTGTAGAGCTGGAAAATACTTGAGTGACTGAATAGATATTTTTTAAAAGGGGGAGATTGGTATGCTGTTACGGTGCTATGTTATAGATGATTAATACCTTTTTCTCATAATCTTTTTTTAACATTGGGTTTAAAGGAACAAGCAAATAATTATATTAGCAGAAAGAAAAACCTTCTGGTTGCTGTCTATTTACATTAATATTGTATTCACTGAAAAAGGGACATCAATGGGATCAATAGGAAAATACCCATAAAACTTTAAAAAAACAGCATTTTCAGAATATGTTTGTGTATCATAATCTCAACGCGACTCAGGCGTTGTATAATTTTCAGATCTGACGTCCGAGACAAACTCAACGCATCGTCAACATGTATTTTCTTCGGAAACTGGAGTACTCTGAGAAAACATACAGGAAGACTAATGCTAACGTGACAAATAAAGGCCTTAGCAGAGATCAAAAGTGTTAATTCTCTAACTATGAGGGGATTTATTGGTTAGATTATAATTTAGGGGGATAATTTCAGAGTTTTTTTTAACGTTCCGGTATTTAAAAACCTTTTGTAAATATGTCTCTGTTATGACTTAAAAGGAATTTAAAGTTAACACCTCACAAAGAACAGAACTCTTTATAACGTCTTTACTAATAAAGAACTTTTCAGCACAAAGCAAATCGGTGTCACGGCAGCACCTGATGATACGGATCTCTTTATCACATCACCGTTACAATGAAACCCACTGGAGAGTGTGCGGTTCTAGGCATAGCGGTATGAGCAAACGGTGCGTGGGTGGTTTATGTTTGTGTATGTCCTTATGTCTCAATCTGCGAGAGCCCACTGCTGTTTTCACTGGATGAATGTGAATGCCACACACCTACTCCTTTCCCACATGCACTCACAGAACATCAGAACATTTTTTTTCCTTTCCACATAAAAAAAGAAAAGAAAAATGCCGAAGCGCTATAAAGGAACATCCAAAATACCAGCAATTACCATGGTGTCCCTTTACTCAACCTCTCCAAATTAAGCCCTGCTTGTCAAACAGATTGTCTCCGGTGCAGCGAGCAGCCTTTTGCTGCGAAACGCTTTTTCATTAAGAGAGGATTGCCTCGGGCCTTGGGCGGCTGGCTTGATGTAATTTCGCAGCCCGGCATCTGAGCGACCGGTTCAGGGTCCAACCGAGGCCACCCACACCTTTACAAGAAACCAGATAGAGGAACCCAAAGGGTGACATGTTGCTGGTGAGGTTTTAGGAGAGAAAAAAAACAACAAAAAAAACGGGAGCCCTGAAATGAAAATCCAGCACAGGAAATGACTGTGATAATGTCATAACAAGCAGTGAGGCTTTGGAAGTAAATATTTATGAAGATAGAGCTCATTTAGAAAAGTTGTTCATTCGGTGGAATATATTTAAAAAGCATGTGGGATGCTTGCAGTTATTTTATGGAAATTGGAATAGCAAGATTTAGCTAAACATTGAATTATTCTAAATCTCTTGGTAATATTTGAAATGATAACATTCTGGTCTTACACTGTAGGCCTAAAAACACATTATAAAGCTGATCAAACTACATAGGCTTAGACTAGTAAACGTTACCGGGTATAGCCGATACGTATTTGCCCCCCTTCACAGATCTGGTCTTTTTTGTCAGACATAAACGTTTCAGATCATCAGAGTTAAACTGATTATGTACAAAAATATCCAAAGTATGGTTTGTTTTATTTGAGAAAAAATCTACCTAAAATAACTTGGCCCCGTGTGCAGTAACTGGCTGTGCAAACCTTTGCGGGGAACTGGCAGTGAGTTTTTTACGTCGCCGTGGAGGAATTTTGGCCCCGCTATTGTTTGCAAAGTTATTTGGATTCAGCCAAACTGGAGGATTTTTTTTTTTAGCATGAACGGCCTGTTTAAGGTCAAGCCACAGCATCTCAGTCTGATTTAAGTTAGGACTTTGACTAGGCCACTTCAATGTATTAAATCCATTTAGAGGCGGCTTTGGATTCTTGTTCTGCTGTATAGCCCAAGAGTACAAATGGCACAAACTAATGGCCAGGGGCCTTGTTTATTAATGAAAGCAAAAAAAGTTTGCTTACGCAAAGAAATATTCAGATCTATAAAACCCTGTGTACGCACAGCTCCACGCATTTCCCCCTTTATATTCAATTCAGTTTATTTATATAGCGCCAATTCACAACAGATGTCATCTCAAGGCACTTAACAAGAAGTCATACATTTATACAAACATTCCAATCAGTTAAAAAGTTTCCAATTTAAGGAATCCCAGCAGATTGCGTCAGTCATTGGCGTGAGGTTGGGCAGACTTTCCAACCACAGCAATCCTTCAGCAATCCCTCATACTGAGCAAGCATGTAGCGACGGTGGAGAGGAAAAACTCCCCTTTAACATGAAGAAACCTCCAACAGAACCAGGCTCAGTAGGAGCGGCCATCTGCCACGACCGTCTGGGGGTTTGAGAAGACAGAGCAGAACACAGAAGGAACAGAAGATCTGATATAAGAGAACTTTCTATGTTACAGAAAGTAAAAAGTTGATAACAGGACACAGTGGATGTTCAGTTACTGGGAGCATCATCCCAGTCGATGCTCCCCGTCCAACAGGGCATTGCAGCCAAGCAGGATACCAGACCAGGTATATCTTCTATGGAGAGAAAAACACTGAGAGAAAACAAAGTTAACAGTCGAAATAGCAGAATGTGGGGCGTCCCGTGGCGCAGTGGTTTAGGAGGGGCGCCCCATGTTCAGAGGCCTTAGCCCTCGATGCGGCTGTCCCAGGTTCAACTCCAGCCCAAGGACATTTGCCAAATGTCTCTACCCCCACTTCTCTCCCCTTTCTATAACCTGTCCACTATAAATAAAGGCCACTGTGGCCACAAAACCTTAAAAAAAAGAAATAACAGAATGTACTGTAATACAACTGGAGAGTCGTAGGAGAAAAGGAAGTAGCAGAGTGAAGAAAATTTGTAAGTCTGTCCTCCAGCAGTCTAAGCCTATAGCAGCATAACTACAGAGATAGCTCAGGATGACCTAAACCACTCTAACTATAAGCTTTATCAAAAAGGAAAGTTTTAAGCCTGGCCTTAAAAGTAAACAGAGTGTCTGCCTCACGGACTAAAGCTGGAAGCTGGTTCCACAGGAGAGGAGCCTGATAACTAAAAGATCTGCCTCCCATTCTACTTTTAGAAATCCTATGAACTACAAGTAAACCTGCAGTCTGAGAGCAAAGTGCTCTGTTAGGAACATATGGAACAATTAGATCTCTGATGTATGATGGAGCTTGATTATTAAGGGCTTTGTATGTAAGGAGAAGGATCTTAGATTCTATTCTGGATTTAACAGGGAGCCAATGAAAGAAAGCTAAAACAGGAGAAATGTGATCTCTCTTTTTAATATTCATCTGAACTCTTGCTGCCGCATTTTGGATCAACTGAAGGCTTTTAATGGCATTTTGTGGACTACCTGATAGTAAAGAATTACAGTAGTCCAGCCTTGAGGTAACAAATGCATGGACTAGTTTCTCAGCATCACTCCTGGACAGGATGTTTCTAATTTTAGCAATATTCCGGAGGTGAAAGAAAGAAATCCTAGAAACCTGTTTAATATGGGATTTAAATGTCAAGTCTCGGTCAAAAATAACGCCGAGGTTCTTTACGTTATTACTGGGGGCCAATTTAATGCCATCCAGATGAAGTGATTGACTAATCAGTTTCTGTTTAAGAACTTCTGGTCCAAAGACAGCAACTTCTGTCTTGTCAGAAGACAGAAGGTATCACATCACACTCTTCCTAGAAATATGCTAAGGTGATTTTGGGTCATATCCTGCCTAGTACACACCCACGTTCCGCCATAAATGTTCAATGCAAAGTATCTAATGAATACTCAAGAGCCAGCTGATCTGTGGCATTTCATGGGTTATCATGGCAGAGAGATCGAGAAATCGCAATTTCACTGAGACTAAAATCGAGGTACTTGTGGGTGAGGTGGAGGGACGAAAAAAATGTTTTTTTGTTTGTTTTGTTTTTTGGGGGAGTCACAGTTGTGGCATTATTATAATTAAGCAGAAGACTTTAAGGTCTCACAGTACTGTTGCAAAAAAGAAGTGGTCCGATCTGAAGGGGGAGGCAAAGAGGAAGACGGCATGTACGGATGTCACTGCAGTATTTATATTTCTGCTTGTGCGTGTGTGTGTGTGTGTGTGTGTGTGTACGAGGGACTACAAGTCTGAAAATGTTACTTAAATTCACTATTTTGCTATCTCACCAGCTGTTGCCCCGTCTCCAAAATATGCGTGCAAAAGGGTCAGAGTCTGCCGTCACAAATGTTGTTTTTTTCTATAAATCCCAAAGTTTGCGTAGAAAGTGACTTACACAGCTTTCAGAGCCCGTTTTATGCATAAGCAAGCTCTGTAAATGAGGCCCCAGATATTTTCCTTTGGGGTTTGTTGTTAAATAGCAGAATCCATGGGTTCATTTATTATGACAGGTCATCTAAGTCCCAGAACAAAGAAGTTTTCCTTGACCATCATGCTACCACCACCGTGTCTGGCTGTCAGCATAATGTTTGTAATTATCTGAAATGCTTAGTTAGTTTTATACCAGATGTAATCGAGTGCACACTTTGCTAAAAGTTCCACTTTTATCTCATATGGCCATAGAATATTTTCCCAAAAAGTCTTGGAGATCATCCAAGACTTTTTTGGGTTCTTTTTCGTCCACAGTGGTTTTGACTCTGGAGCTCTACTTCACATACGCCCACGCTGGTTTTGGATAGCTTTTTCCCCCCTTAAATAATGAAATAAACAACTGCTTTCACTATTTCCTCATGTTGTCTTTGCCAGGTAACACAATTTGTTTGATTATCTGAAACATTTAAGTGGGACAAAGTAAGTCAGAACTGTATTTAATTGGCCACTTCATCCTCCGAGGTGTTTCCGAACACTTAAATGTCATCTGACTATCTTCTAACGCTGAACCTCTCCAGGGTTTTTGCCTCCAAGGTGTAAGCCGAGCACACAACACAGGTCCCCATTGAAACCTGACGTGATAAAGACAGCACCTTGTAAATCAAAACCTAGTGTGACATCTGGAGAAAACTGAAAGTGAGATCGATTCATGTTTCATTTTCATGTTTAATAGGTTTGGAAAGAGCACGAGGGCTTGACTTCAGTGCTTTGGAATGGTGATGACCTACAACGCCAGTCACAAAATATGGTTTTAAAAGTCTTACAGAAGAAAAACACGGAGATCAGCTAAAAAAATGTGTTAGGTATTATAAAAGATTCCAGTGTGAATGAAAATCCATTGCTTGGCAATATCTCAGTTTTCTTATTTTTTAAAGTCATTATTTTGAAAATATAGACCATTATATAGTTTCTATGTCATTGCTGTTGTTGATTTGCAGATGAGATTTATTTTATGTGGGCAGCTGCCTAGACCAGCATTAGAAAGGGGGGCGCACAAAGGTTTTTAACACTTTTGTCAGTTGTGCCTTCAACTAGTCTTCTTTTGTATTCATGCATTTGTAGTCGTTATATTGCACGTTTTGTACACTGGACTTTATGGCACACTGTAATTTGCATGCTTTCTTGCATTTAGATTAGTTTGGGGGGGGGGGGGTAACAGAAGGAGGAGCTCACAGGTCAGAACTGCTACTGTCTACAAGTGTTTTTAAGAAAAAGATGGAGGATTAAGTGAAGGTAATCAGGGGTTCTCATTTGAAAATTTATAAAACAATAACCTTATATTCCTTAAAACAATACCTTTAAATTTCGTGAAATAAATAGTTTGAACAAAACAAAATCAAATCTGCAATCTGGCTATGCTTTGCCTAGCTAGCAGCTACACTGAAAGCTTGCTGATTAAAACTAGATAAGCATCTTTAACTCTTTAATTTCTTACTGATACGTAACGTGTTCAGTCTGCTCCACAACAGAAACATAGACATGTTTTCATTTTGAATTCATTTCTAAACAAAAATCTTTTTAACTAGCTTTATTTGTTTTTGCTTTGCCACATAAATGCTTTTAGATTGTTGACCCTTAATATAATTATGATAATATATCCTTACATTCATTAAAATCTTTACTGAACTTTAATAATATAAACAGGACAGCATTTGTTAATTTGTGAGTTTTATGAAGGAGATAAAAAATGTTTTTTTTATAGATTTTGTCACAGTTAATTTAATATGGAAATCAATTCAAATTCAAATTGTATTTCAAAAAAATATTTTATTGATCCAAAAGGGGAATTAAATGTTATTATCCAAGGTTTCTTCAAAGAGTTGTTGTAGATAATGATGTCTGTGGGCAGGAAAGATCTCCTGTTGCGGTCCATGTTGCATCGGCACTGAAGGAGCCTCTGACTGAAGACACTCTGTTGTTGTATGACAGTCTCATTAAGAGGATGCTCAGGGTTGTCCATAATGTTCTGGATTTTATGAAGAATCCTTCTTTGCATCATCATCTCCAGATGTTCCACAGTTGTCCCAAGAACAGAACCAGCCTTCTTTATCAGCTTGTTTAGCCTTTTTAAGTTCCTGACTCTGATGCTGCTACCCAAACAGATAATGACTGAAGAGATTACACTCTCCACAACAGACTTGTAGAAGATCTTGCTGCAAACCTTGAAGGACCTAAGCTTCCTCAAGAAGTCCAGTCTGCTCTGTCCCTTCTTGTAGACGGTTTCACTGTTGCGCCTCCAGTCCAGTCTGTTGTCAAGGTGAACTGGGAGGTATTTATACTCCTCAACCACTTCCACTTCTTCTCCCATGATGCAAATAGTGTTTGACCTTACCCTGTTTCTCTTGAAATCTAATCATCTCTTGTTTTGTTCACATTCAAGATAAGATGATTGTTCCACAGCAAGCCACAAAGAGGTCCACCAGCTCTCTGTATTCAGAGTACAGAGTCATCTGAGTATTTCTGCAGATGACAGGTCTCTGACTTGAACTGGAAGTCTGAGGTGTACATAGTGAAAAGGAATGGTGAGAGTACGGTCCCCTGTGGTACTCCTGTGCTGCTGACACACAATCCTTCAGTCTCACAAACTGTGGTCTGTTAGTCAGGTAGTCATTGATCTAGACGATTGCTGACTACCAGGTGGTAGTTAACTAGATGTATTTCTTCTTGCTTTTGTACAACTGCTGTGTCTTCAGGAGTTTCTGGCAAAGCAAATCAGGCTGAATTGTGTTAAATGCACTGGAGAAATAATATGCAAACGAACCAATAGCATTCAACTATCAGTTTGCGGGAAATAAACGGACTCTGACGTTCTCGCCGTCTCGCTCCAAATAGCGATTTGTGGTTTTCTGGGCTGTATTTGTGTTTTTAGACAGAAAGATGCTTAAACAATGTTCCTGTGGCACATGCAAAAGTGATACATGTTATGCCGAGATGGTAAACAATGAAGTTAATTTTATTGTGTTTTACAAACTAAAAAAAAAAAACATGGACAAATTTCACCATTGGATAAAGCTGTGTAGCAGAGCACAAAGTCAACTCAACGTGACAACTATAAGCAAGAATGTCTTGTATAATCTTTGCAATCAGGTCATATAGGTTAATATCAGCCACCGAAAGCCTAGCGTTCATGAGCTGTCTTAAGCTAGCCACCTCGCAGGCTATTATTGTATATGGATGGTAAATGAATTTACAGTCCTCTCCCACTTGCTTTGTGATCTGAAGAGCAGTGCCACTAATTTTCGTTTTTTTTTCTTCTCATATAATTCTACTTTGAAATTTTATACTTAGCCCTCCATGGCATAATGGTGACCTTTCTGAAGGCTCCTTGAAAATATTAACTTTTGTTGCCTCCAAAAGTTGTCAAGAGCCTCTGTAGGAATCGTTTCGGCCGCTGACCGCTTCCAATGTAAACATGCAGTTAGCTGCTACGCCTTGTCCGAGTTAGCAACAGCAACTAAGGAGGGCGGGGCTTATGGGGATTGAGTGAAAGGTTAATTGCCAGAGCTGGCAGGAAGATGGATGGAGCTAATCAAAATAACACAAACCCCTAACCTAAAACTCCAGTATGTCCTCTGTGTCTTTGTGAAAATACACTTTTTCCATAGGAATCTCATAAGATCAGCTGCACACGTAGTACTCTACAACCCCTGCTAGTGAACGTGTTCCTATACGAGGAATGGACACTTAATTTGGTCATTGAACATAAGAATTTGCAAATCACAAGGGTTTACCAGATCACACGAATTTTAATATCAGAAAGGATTAGGAGGCCACTTCCAAGGCTTTCAGACTCCATTGAACCACAGTGAGAACTATTATTACAACCAATGGAGAAAACAAGGAATATTGGTGAAGCCTCCCAGGAATGATGGGTCTACCAGAATTACTCCAACAGTGAACTGATGACTCATCCAAGAGGTCCAAAAGAACCAAGAACAACAAAAACCTAAAGCACCGCTAACCAAAAAGCGTCACAAAGGGGAACCTTTTTCTCTATGAATTGCATCCAATTTCAGAAAAATATCACATCTGCAATGGTTTTTCCCTCCTTAATAAATAAAATCATAATTTTTAAACAGCCTATTTGTAAATTGTCGTAAACTTTTTCTAATCTGGAACGTTAAAGTTTCACAGAAAACCTATCGCAGAACAAAACCTGTAAGGGGAAATTACTACTTCACACCACTGTATCCATGAAAGTTGGCATGAAGCTAGAAGCCACCAATCAGAGCATCACCTTCTTCATATTTCTAATTGCTTGAGACAGTTTGGAACAGAAGACTAATCAGTCTGTTGATTTAAAAACGAACTCCGAGCTAAAACAATGGCAGATAAAACGAAAGACTCAAACAACAACCCGCCCAACCTTCCCTGTATGAGTCAGGAACAAGAGATGCTCATGCTTATTCAGTGTGTCCACTGAGGTGTGCAGCTTCTTCATTTAATATTTCCATAAGGTTGCATTTGAGTGTATGCCAGCCACCCGCCGTAATAAGGACGTAATGTATTCTGGGCCAATGGCAACGAGGTACGTTTGGAACACGCCTCACCGGAGCGCCGGGTTTTCAACCTGACAGTGGACACATACATAATTAAGCCAACTAAAAAGAATGAATATTTCATCTTGAAGCATTTTCATCTCCAAAACATCAAAACACCTCAACGTCTCACATAATGAGCAAGGTAGGTTACTTTTATTCACAGAGGGAATAGGAAAAGAGCAACGCTCACTCTGAGAACTCGGCTTAAAAAATGCATCAGCTTGAAAAGGAATGAAGCGCTCGCAACCATTTATTTTGCATTTTGCCTGAATTTGTTTTGTCGTTGAAGGGCTTTATTGACTTCACCTTTCACGAAGGTCTGATTCTTTGCAACAAATGCTCGCCTCCGGGCTTTTTCTAACATCCAACTGTGTAAATTTATATTACAACATTTGCCTTAATGCATTGAAGGCTCATGCCGCTGTAACCCACAGTGACCTGTAACCAATGACATGTCATCCACGGGCCCCCTCAGGACTTCTGGGTAGCGCCACATGCCAATAGGGAGGATAAATTGCTCCATGGTGTTGCAGGAGTGGAAGGTTTATCAGTGTGGTCTATTTTTGTGAAGCCCCGACCAGAATTTTCTTCACCCCTGAATGGCTGAGCGTCCAATGAACGGGTCGTAAGTCATTTTGCAGTGCTTTCACAAGTGCGCTATGAGGGGGAGAGTGGTTGCTGAGCATACACAGAGCCAAAGCAAGAGGCAGCACTCTGCAGAGAATCACTCTGACTGTCCAGCCTGACTCAGACTGTACACCTTCATAGAAGGGAATTAACCTGCCACAGCTAGAAACGCTTTGCTGAGCGCCTGGTCGATACCGTCATTATCCGAAAGCAATTCTTAATTCTATTTGGCCCTGAGCTAAAGATCCTCGTATCGATCACAAAGTAGGGATGCCACAAATACTTCTCTCTATGCTGAAGACCACCTTGTGTTGTTAAAAAAAAAGGCTGTTTGCAACACTAAGGCATTCACAAGCCTTCAACGTTTAACACAAATCTCACTATATTTCATTGAGCTTTGATGTGATAGCAAGAGACAGACAAATGTGAGGTGAAAGGATAAAATGCTACATGGTTTTTAAATGTTTTCACAAAGAAAAATCTGAATGGTCCAGCATCTTTTTTTTTTTTTAGGCCTACATGCAAAAGCCTAAGGGTTGCGGAAAAATAACCCCGCTCATCACCCTGAACACATCGTCCCCCACAGTGAAACATAGTGGGGGCAGCATTATGCTGTGGGGACGCTTTTCTTCAGCAGGGTTGGGGGGGAAAAAAACTCTCTGGAAATGATGGAAGTCCTGTGAAAAGTCTGTTAGAGCCAGAAAGTTTATTTTCCAGCAGGACAAGGACCCAAAACATACAACAGGAAGGTCCATTTAAAGTCCAGACCTTAAAGGGGTCCTGGAATTCAAAGCCGCATTTGCCTTGTTGTTTAATTTAGGCAGCTTGGGGTGTCAAATGTACCATACCAAAAAATCTACCGTCTCTGACCTGCTTTCCTATACAAAGACACTTACGATCCAGTTTGACTGAACTTTGGCTATTTTGCAAAGAATATAGGTGGAAAATGTCGACAAAGCTGGTAGAGAGATACACTGAAAGCAAAGTGTGGCTCTGCAAAATATTGACCCAGGGAAGCTGAATAGAAATGCATCCCCCACGATTCAGACGTTCAATTTTTAGTAAACATCAACGAGCTACTGTTTGCTGGTCTATAAAATAACTGTAGTTCATGGTTGGAATGTGACGAAGCGTGAAAACGTGCAGAAGGGGGCGAATCCTCTTCCAAGGTGCAGTATCTAATGTTTCAGAGCGATACCTGAGGAGGTGATCAAAGGTTACAGGCGTGAGACACAACTGTAACGAGTGGGACTTCAGTGTTGTCGTCGAGGGACGTGGCAAAAAAAAAAAAAAAAAAAAAAGGCAGCTCTCTTTCATTTCCTGTTTCGTGAGATGGCAAATATTGATATGAGTCTCTGAGCGCTATCAGCACGAAACAGAGGCTTGTCAGAAAAGCACCGGCAACAACACCTGTTGGCCTCTGTTCTCCTCGTCGCTGCTGCTGCTGGCTTTCGGTTTCTAGGTGTGGGGGTGACAGACAAACAGAAATCCCTAAGCAGCAGCAGCATTTTGGTGAATGCATCTCTTTCTGTTTCTTATTCTCTCTCTCACACACACATGCACAGAGAGAGAGAGAGAGCATCATCACCTGCCACTGACTATACACTGCGGCCTGTGACAGTGGTTAACAAAACGGGACATGTGTAGCCCCAGGTGACTCAAACTGCAAAACTAACGACGCCACGCTTCGATGCACCGAGGATTCGGCGTGAAACACCAGCAGAAAGGGTTTGTGTTTGTTTGTCAGTGTACATGTAAGCGTGTAGGTGTGTGTGTGTTAATGGGGTATGCATTTGTGTCACAAGAGATGCATCCTACATTAGCAGTGTTGCAATTAGCATGGACTTCATATGGGATTCTCAAAAGCAGCCTGCAGGGATAAACAAATAGGGTTAGCTAGGTTAGACTAAAAATTCTAATATTATTACAGTAATTGAATTGAACTCTATCGAAATATCCCACCATCAGCACAAACTGTTGTCTGTATGTAGCTGTTATTAGAACCCTGGAAGATGATTAAGGAAATTGACTTGAGATTGCATGTATCTAATGGTTGGTTGTGACCCAACCAACCATTACGAATGGTTGGTTGGGTCACACAGAGGACACAGGAAGCAATCGCAACATTGACATTTTCCCACATTTTGTTCAATTCCGTTCAGTTTATTTATATACCACCGATTCACAACAGATGCCAACTCAAGGTACTTTACAAGAAAAGTCATTTCAGTTCAATTGTTCACACATTCCAATCAGTTTAAAGTTTTCTATTTGAGGAATCCCAGCAGATTGCGTCGAGTTATTGACTTGCAGCAACTCTGGAGTGACCATTGGGACCATTCAGTGGTCCATGTGGCAACAGGAGAACCATCCAGAAGGTCAACTCCACCAATCCGGCCCTCAGGGTATAATGGCTAGATGGATATACCTGAAATTCCTCTAAATCTGGCCCTGACTAATGCTAACATATAAAGACAGGGATTTCAAAAACATCTGCCCCTTTTTTTTACAAATATCAGCTCTGGTTGTTATAAAACAAGATTGGAGGTCAAGTGATTAAATACCACACCATGGCTGATATAGGGCCTTTGCAATACACTATACAAAAAGTATCAACTGGCCATCTTGGAAGATAAACAATTGGCCCTTTTCCACTAGCACCTAGCCGCACGGCTAGACTTCACTCAAGTCTACTCTACACAGTTTGGGTGGTTTTCTATTACAATTGAGGAACAGCTCTAAAAGCTAAAATAATTATTGTATGAGTACGGGGTTAATAAACCATAGACTGTATATATAAGATGGACGGAGCCTTCGTGACGCCACCCGTAGGTTTCTGAAGAGCTGAATTGAAGCCAACTGGGTGGTTCCAACCACAGGAAAATACAAGAAATGGGCAAAGAGTTGGAGCTGAGATGTTGATTTTTCCTGTGAGGCTGTCATTTTTCACATGGGAGTCAATGGGAACTTGCTCCTTTCTGCAGCCAGCCTCTAGTGGATGAAGGGGAAACTGCAATTTCGTCACTTAGCCTAACTTTTGGACTGCGAAGTTTGCACCTTGGGTTTAAACCCAAATGGCTAGCATGGCGTCATACCACTGTAACAGCAAACGTGACACACCGGTATTGGTGCGTTCCATTTGTAGTCAGAACTCGGAAATTCCGACGTCTGAGTGGAAAAAATCAACTGGAACGCCCCCCCCGAGGTCGGACTTCACACTCGGAATGTTGAAGATTTTGATGTGTTCCAATTACCCCAGAAGTCGGAGCGGGGTTTTCAGTCACACTCAAGCAAACAGCGTTCCAGTAACGCTGTCGGAGAAGTCAGGATTCCAATTTGACGAGGCCCAGGTAGCCATCGTTTGCAGTACCTCTTATAAACATCATTACAAGCTTTCCACATGCTAACACCACTTTTATTTTCTTAAGTTTAGAGTTGCAGGCTCTACATGTAATATTAATTTTAGATGTGCTCTTACAAGTGTCTTGTAAAATGAACTTGTTACAACCACAGCTACTATTGTTGACATGAGGCGCGGCCATATTGAAAGTAGAATTCAGAGGGAAAAAACCTCAGACTTTCCAAGTGGAAAAGTACGACTTCGGGGGGGATTCCAGTTGATTTTTCACACTCGGAAGTCGGAATTTCTGAGTTCCGGCTACAGATGGATTGCACCATTTTACTTGCTCTGACATGGACTTTCAATGTGGCCATAGCTGTGGTCGAAACATGTTTATTTTACAAGACACACTTGTAAGAATATGTCTAAAATCAGTGCTACATGTAGAGCCAAAATAAAAGTGGTGTTTGAATATGGAAGGTACAACTTAAAACGATGTTTGTAAAATGTACTACCAACTGCGGCTACCAGGGCCTCGCCATATTGGAATCCCGATTTATCCCATTAGTTAATGGTGCATTCCATTTACCTCGGATGTCGGAACTCGGAGCTGGGTTTGATGTCACGCCCAAGTAAATAGGTAATGTAGTCAAATAAGTCAGGATTCCAATTTGGCGATGCCCAGGTAGCCATAGCTGGTAGTACCTCTTACAAACATTGTTTTAAGCTGTACTTTCCATATTCAAACACTACTTTTATTTTGATAAGCTTAGAGTTGCAGGCTCTACATGTAAGATTGATTTTAGACGCATTCTTACAAGTGTGTCTAGTACAATAGACCTATTTCCACCACAGCTATTACTGTTGATGTGATAAGAATCTATGTTGAAACTCAAAGTAAGCAAAAATAAATAAAAAATCTTAGACTTTCTGAGTGCGAAGTCCGACTTCGGAGGGTGTCCAGTTGATTTTTTACCCACTCGGAAGTCGGAATTTCATAACTGGAATCCTGTTTACCGGGGCGTGACGTCAAACCCAGAGTTCCAACTTCTGACGTAAGTGGAACACACCATATGTCTGCTACTTGTTGCAAGCAGTAGCTTTTCTGTCTCCCAATAAATGGACTGTTCTGTGTGACACCACTAGCTCGGCCCTACACCTGAAAGAAAGGTGCAGTTCTACAATGGAAACAGACAAAATAGCGTGCCATACTGCTTAGTGGAAGCAAGGCAAAATTGAACGCATCACAAGCTGGCTGTTTATTTTGTCACAGAACATAAATATAATAAGTTTTGGTTGAATTTTGTTTGATGCAAACTCTTTGCAGTAAATTAATATAGATCTAATCTCTCAGAATAAGTAACTAAAATTAATAAACTTCTCGAATAAGAAAAGCGTGCAAAACAGAACATTCATGTTGCAATGTCAAACCTCAGGCTGAGATCTGTTCACTGTTGGCCTTTGGGTGAGTGTTACATAGACTTCTTTTATTAATCGCAGGTGTGTCCACAGTCCACCATGCCCATCCATCGGAGTGGCATACTGTGTGTAGGTCCGCAGCACTAAAAACTGCCACAGTGAGCCTGGGTAAGATTCAAACACCCATTTCGACAGACTCCTGACTACGAGCTGTAACATTTTCAATTCAATTCAAAAATATTTTATTGATCCCAGAGGGAAATTAAATAATTAAGCAACATTAAGTTTTTTGTTTCTTTTTGTTCAAATTATGTATTTTACCAAGTATCAAGTTTTACCAACCCTTCTGCAATAAATAAATTGTTTTTAATGTATTCTTTGTTTATTTTGTTTTAGTGAGATACAGTGAAGTAGTTTAGAAACGTGGACTTTTGTGCTGCTATTCTGATCTAGTGTAATGTCGTTTTGTTCTGAAACTATTCTCCATTTTAAAGCACTTCCAGGGTTCCGTTGCTGAAACGTCCTAAAGTAACCCTTTGCCGTCGGGCTGTGTGTTGTGTCTCAGCTGTTCCACGGCTCCAGCTGTGTGTTATGCTCTTCTACGCGTTACTACGGGGCTCCTGATTGGCTGCTTGCTCTTAGCACAGCAGAGTGGGGCTGCGGAATGTCACGGACCGTACCATTTCTGCCTGGTAGGGGGTGCTGGTATAGTACACCGAACGCGGTGGTTTTGTTTTAGCGACTCGAAACTTATGATGTGGCTAAAACAATAATATTATTTGTATTATTATTTAAACATAATCGTTATTATGCCGTTAAAGCGTGTAACACGAATTTCTTAGAAAACTGTCGCACAAGTCGCACCCGCCGGATCGAGTCGACGGTTTGTCTCAAGATGGCTGGAGAGAAACAGTTATGAAGATCGGAGGGTTTTCTAAATTTCTGGGGGAAATGAGCCGCTTTGCGCTTTGAAGACAGCTCCCTGTCGGTATCTGGGGGTTCCAGGTGAGCTATGTTTAAAGTCACTACAGCATTTTCAACCCACAGGCGTCTTTTAGGACCACGAAAGTCCTGCCAAATCGCTGCTCGTGTGCAGGATGTTTTTTTTTGTTTTTTTTTGACGACAGCCTTTAGGAAGCCTTCAGGAAGGTTCTCAGTGTCGGCCTCGTTATTTTGAGCACGAAGAGCGGCTGAAACCCCGCAACGACCCGCTCAACGTGGACGACGCCGTGGCTAAAAACGCATACGCAAATCGCAAATGCGCGGAGAGGCTGTCGCTCGGCTGTGAAACAGGAGGTGTGCAGCTAATGGAGGGCAGGCCTGAGGGTGAAACCTGCAGCTGTGCGGCGCAGGTAGACGTCATGCAGCCGGGGTTCCCTGCTGTAGTGCTGCTGCGCAAGACACACAGCAGAGCAGAGGGATGCAGCTGATTAATAGCAACCCTCAGTTTGATTCCTGTCTGTCAGCAGTGCTGGAAGTGGGAGGGGAGGGGAGGGGCTGTCTGCTGTCACTGCTTCAGTTTCTGCTCTGCATCACAGCTGGATCCATGATGCTACATCTGACCAGATTTACTATAGTAGATATACTTTCATCAAACAAAAGCTACTTCTACGGTTGCTGCATAACTAATGTGCGTGGAAACGTATTCTCATCTCATAAACCTTTCCCCCCTTTATGTCAACATCAAGCTTCAGTGTTTTGGGGTTGTTTTTATTTTTTTTGTGATTGACAAATACAAAAAGCGTGCCCACTCCGGAAGTGGAAGAGGCCATTTCCTATTCAGCTTCTCTGAGTTCTTTGTAGAACCACCTTTCCCTGCAGATCATCTGTTTTTTTTTTCTTTCTTGGCCATTCTTTCTTCGTCGAATAGCTCAAGCTCTGTCAGAGTTTCAGTCCTCATCTCATCAGTTTGCAAGTCCTGCCACAGAAGATCCAGCTTCTAGATGTGCCATTAGCAGGGTTCTGTAGAACCTGACTGCACTGTGAAGGTCTGTAGAGGGTTTCTAGGACCAGGGAGACGTCTAAACCGTCCGGTTTTATGTTGTGGCTGTGTGTTTACGGGTTGTTCAGGTGACTTCTACAGGCGGTTGGTTCTGTCGGATTTCCTTAGTGCTATCAGAGTAAACGGGGCTGAATTCACAATGTACAGTATTCAGATTCTTCGTTTCTGAAGAGTCTGAAAGCAGTGTTTCCTTTTTCCATCAATCACATGAAATCATAATAAAATATATTAAACGTTTGTAGTTTTGACCAAATGTAAAAAACGTCAAGGTTTGTGAATGCTGTTGCTAGGCGATGTTATCTGCCATTAAACCTTTGAGTCCTCTGAGCTTTACCCTTCTAATCATTTGAAAAATCTATCCATGATACCTGGTTCGGGAGGTTTAGGATCAGTGTAGTACAGTGGGACCACCTCTGACAGCTAATACTTCCTTCAGTTTCATCGCGTTTTCATTCCTTTTTTAGAATTTGACTCGGTTCACTTAGGGCTGCATGGTGGGAACAGTTGTTAACTGGGAGCAAGAAGGTCCTGGGTTTGAATCCTGACACCACAGCTTTTCTGTTTACAAGGTCTCCACATGCAGGTGCCTGCTCTCTCTGGGCACCCGGACTTCCTCTCACAGTAGGAAAAAAAAACAAACAATGCTTGTTGCCCTGTGAGACACTACCGAGCCGTCCAGGGCGTATCCCGCCTCTCGCCCAATGGCTGCTGCAGATCGGCACCAGTGACCTTGTAAGGATTAAGCGGATGGATAGTTTCTTTTTTTTTAGCATCCGACTTCTGGAACTGTTTTTCCTTGATTGTCACAGAAAATCTCAAATTTGTGGGAAAAGGTTGGGGATAAAAAGAGTTGTGGAAAGAGCGTCAATAATGTGCCGTTTAAGGAAGCTTGAGCTAACCTCTAAACCAAACCAAACTCCGCCCGCTCTGCAGAGTCACTCAACCGCGGTTTTCTGGATAAAAGCGCCCGCTAACCTCCGTTAGCTTTGGTTAGCTCCGGCTTAGCGCAGTTAGCCCGTAGCTACATCAGCTCAGAGTGTCAATCATCCGCCCCCCCACTATCAGCTCCACCTCTTTGGCCTTTTATTTAGTATTTTTCGAGCTTGACAAGACTTCTAGAACTGCCCACTGGGCTTCTATTAAGCTCTTCAGAAACCTACGGGTGACATCACGGGGGGCTCTGTCCATCATGAATATACAGCCTGTGATGGAGACAGAGGTCTAGTTTTTATCAACCCGCTGAACTCAGTGGATCTATTTAATATTTATTTATTTCGTTGCTAAGGGGTTAGTAAGTTGCTCTTAATTCAACAATGACTGGATTTCTGCTCATGGCGGTGTCACGTCAGTAGTGGTTTTATCACAAAATACCTGCGTTCAATCATGTTTTCAAATATGGTCATTTTATTTCACTAACAAAGGAAAACGTATCAATCCAAACAACACTTTGATATATTAACTATATAACTGTATTTGTGAAAATATTCTCGAACAACACCGTGTGGCTATACAGTTAATTGGAAATATGTTGGTCACATTCAACCTGACATGCATTTGAAACAAATATGTTTTTTTTTGCTGTGTCTGTACCTCCTTGTTAAAATGTAAACTCTGTTTTAAATATTAATTCAAGCAAGGCTTAACAAGCCAGACTCATGTGCCTCTACGCTACAGCAAAGGCAGCCCCTTTCAATCGATGCTAGATAAGTGAGAATGGAAGCAAAGGAAAGTCGGATTCTTCTCCCAGGCTGAGAAAGTTATTAATGTAAGCCTATAAGCGTCATAAATGCATCATAACCAATAAGGGGAACACCAGCTGCATAAAAAAGCGTGTGAGGCTGCATTGTGTATTATTGTGAATTTAGTGGTGTTGCTGCAAGGTCTAGAGTGTGACACACCCTGAGCGCCGAGGAGCGCTTCTGACTGTAAACTTCTAAATTCATGTTAGATCATATTGCCTCGTTGGGTAGGTAGATATTTAATCTGGAGTCTGTTGTGAATTATTAAAACCAGTATATGACACATAACATAAAATAGCCGAGAGGTTAAATGTTGGAACATGATTTAAGTGAGGACATAAAAATACTTAACTAAATAAGAACAGTTTCTAGTCTTCAAAATGTAAAGTCACATTAATATAAAGTATTTCCTTTTACTTATTTATTTTGTTACCAGTTGCAAGGTACTTTAAAGTTATTTTTAACACATTTAAACAGAACAGCATGTTGATTTTATGGGTCCATCTTGGACAAAGAGTGATATATTTGTAGTTATTAATAATGCTTGGTGGCAGGAGCAACATGGATGGAACAAAAATTTCTGGCTGCAAGCAAAGAAATAAATACAGTAATATTCTTCAAAATGGTAAAAAAAAAAAAAAAAGTCAAATTAGAACAACATTTTAAAAGATAAAACCGCACTTTGCATTGCATAATTTAGCCTCTAAACCGGAAAATGCAGCTGCTGTAACCGCTGTAATAACTTTATATTCGAAGGGTGGGTGTATATGAGGGAGAGAACAGCGGCAGAATAATCCCAGCCCCGCAGTGTGACATCACATGGCTTGTCCAATGATATTCATCAAGCTAAAATAAGCCCAACAGCTAGCCTTCCACGGAGCAGGCTTGTCCAACAGCATATGTCACCATGGTGACTAAGTTGGCCGTCAGCTTAGCCACGTTCGCGGAACCGAATTTTTAGAAATTAAGCTGGAATTGTCAAAGTAAGCCTGGCTTTTGAGATTAGCTCGCTTCGTGGAACAGACCTCTGGTCACACGGGAAAACCTCAAAACCTTAAAAGATCAAACGTGCCTTCGGAGTAAGTAAACATGGCGAACGAGGAGGAGGCATTGGCGATAGTTTCTGGACTAGTTTCCTCGCTTTCTGATTGGCTACAGTTCACATTCAACATGCTGCATGATTGTTCGTCTTTAGAACACACCACAGATGTTGTAATATCCCGATTTGATCGTCGCGTTCCTGACATCTTTCAGAGCACTCTGACCACAACAGAGGAATATAGGAATGTGTGATAAGATTATCTTTAGAGTAGGAGCGTGCCAATTCACTATTTTATCGATTCATTGCGATGCCAAACGTGCCAGTTCGATAGCGATTCATAAGTGTTTCAAATCGATTATGTTTCATAATAATTAAATAACCAGAACACAGACATCCGGCTTGCCACCCAGACATTTTAGGGGACCGGCAGAAACATGATGCTAGCGTTTCAGCAATGCAGCGCGAAATTTACTCAGCGTTCAGTTCAAAAGCTTGCCTTCTAATCCGCGGAGTATATTGAAGGCATTTTCATATTTCCGCTGGTGTTATTATTAATTTAACTGGACTGTTGATGAAGTCTATAATATTCGAGCTCAAATTTCTCCTCCTTCCCCTGATCCCTAACCTGTCATTCCCAGTCAGGGGTTCAATGACCGTTTTGATCCTGTTTTCTGTGTGACCTTGAACAACTGGTCAACTGTATGAAACCCTCTGGTTCTCCTAAAGATGTGGTTCCGCCTCGTCTTCTGAAAGAGTTGGTCTTGACTCCACTTGTTCGTCAAACTTTAGACCCATCTCCAAACTACCTTTTCTCTCCAAGGCAGTGGAAAAAATGATCTACTAGCAGTTATTATTATATCTAAATGAATATATTCAATTCAGTTTATTTATATAGCGCCGATTCACAACAGATGTCATCTCAAGTCACTTAAGAAGTCATTTCAATGCATTTATACAAACATTCCAATCAGTTAAAAAGTTTCGTATTCGAGGAATCCCAGCAGATTGCGTCAGTCATTGGCGTGAGGTTGTGTATATATAGGACTGGCTGGCGGCAAACGTACTCTATCTTAATGATTCTAAAACCAAAGTTATATTCTTTAGACCCCCAAGTCTTACTGAAAACCCAGCATCCGAGCTCCATTCTCTCTCACCTCAGGTCACATCCATTATTGCGAACCTGGGGTTGAAAATGGACTCAGCCCTAAAGATGGACCCACAGGTCAATCCGGTAGTGAAATCTTGTTTCTTCCAGTTTAGGAGGATTTCTAAACTTAAGGCTGTGCTGGGTAAACGTCACCTAGAATCAATATTTCATGTCTTTATCAACTCCCGGCTGGATTATTCGAACTTACTTTTATATAGGATCAGTAAAGCATCTTTCTCACGCCTTCAACTTGTCCGGCATACAGCAGCAAGGTTGTGGCCTAGAGCGGATAGATGACAGCATATCATCCCGATCCTTAAATCTCTTCATTGGCTGCCCATTCAGTTTAGGATTTTTTTAAAGATTCTGCTTTTTGTTTTGAAATCTCTGAATGGCCTGGCCCCGTCATATCTGGTTGAGCTACTCCATCCATATCAACCCTCGCGTGCTCTTAGATCCACTGATCAGCTGCTTCTGGTTGTCCCCTAAGGCACGTTACAAGCCTAAGGGTGAGAGAGCGTTTTCTCAGTCAGTGGCCCGAAGCTTCGGAACTCACTTCTCCTCCAGGTTAGGCAGGCATCCTCCTTTGGTGTTTTTAAATCCTGCCTAAAAAAACCATTATTTCTCTCAGGCTTTTAATCTCTAATATCACTCTTAAGCAGCCTTCTTTTTATTTTTTCAGTGCTTGGCATATTTTAGAAGAATAACTTTTTATTTATTTATGGTTCTCTCTCACTGTGACCTTGTATCAATTTTAACTGCCCTATTTTATTAATGGCTTAATTTCTTTGGAACCCGTGTTTGCTTTTTCCAAATTTTTTTCTCATTTCCCTTTCTATGTCTTTGCCACTGTACAGCACTTTGATCGGTTGTAATGCTGTGTTGAAAGTGCTCTAAATAAATTGGTATGGTTAGCAGCTCGGCTAGCAGAGGCTAACCGTTAGCAGCTCGGCTAGCAGAGGCTAACCGTTAGCAGCTCGGCTAGCGGAGGCTAACCGTTAGCAGCTCGGCTAGCGGAGGCTAACCGTTAGCAGCTCGGCTAGTGGAGGCTAACCGTTAGCAGCTCGGCTAGTGGAGGCTAACCGTTAGCAGCTCGGCTAGTGGAGGCTAACCGTTAGCAGCTCGGCTGGTAGAAACTGACCGTTAGCAGCTCGGCTAGTGGAGGCTAACCGTTAGCAGCTCGGCTAGTGGAGGCTAACCGTTAGCAGCTCGGCTAGTAGAGGCTAATCGTTAGCAGCTCGGCTAGTAGAGGCTAGCCGTTAGCAGCTCGGCTTGGAGAAGCCAACTGTTAGCAGCTCGGCTGGTAGAAACTGACCGTTAGCAGCTCGGCTGGTAGAAGCTGACCGTTAGCAGCTCGGCTAGTGGAGGCTAACCGTTAGCAGCTCGGCTAGTAGAGGCTAATCGTTAGCAGCTCGGCTAGTAGAGGCTAGCCGCTAGCAGCTCGGCTAGGAGAAGCCAACTGTTAGCAGCTCGGCTGGTAGAAACTGACCGTTAGCAGCTCGGCTGGTAGAAGCTGACCGTTAGCAGCTCGGCTAGGAGAGGCTAACCGTTAGCAGCTGGGCTAGGAGAAGCTAGCCGTTAGCAGCTGGGCTAGGAGAAGCTAGCCGTTAGCAGCTGGGCTAGGAGAAGCTAACCGTTAGCAGCTCGGCTGGTAGAAACTGACCGTTAGCAGCGCGGCTGGTAGAAACTGACCGTTAGCAGCGCGGCTGGGAGAAGCTGACTGTTAGCAGCGCGGCTGGGAGAAGCTGACCGTTAGCAGCGCGGCTGGTAGAAGCTAACGTGGGGCTTGTTATTTGTAGACCTAGCACATCAGCATTGCATTTTTTACTGAAGAAAGAGGAGCTGAGGAAGAACCCGTTAAAATTTGTCTTAGAACACAGCCAGTGAAGTAAGTTTAAGTTAATTGTTGTTCAAAGGTAGCATAAGAGTCAGTGCCGTTAGCCGATCATAGGCGAGATGTTTCCATATCATGAATATGAAAGAGTAAGACTCGTAAACCTGACGTCCCCCCACAGAAAACGACTCACAAGGCATAAATTCATATAGGAGACCACAGCAAATTTATTGAAAAAACAAAAAAACAAGTCAATGAGACCTTTAAAAAACAAACCACAGGCTGGATGCTGTGGGACTTTTGTAGAGCTTTTCACACATGCACATCAGCTTCAACTGGAAAATTACCTTGCGTTACCTTTGCTGGTCCTGTCACAGAACAACTCCGTTGGAAGACTGGTGAGCCTACGCATTTTTCTTCACAGATTTGTTATTTGCTGACTAAGAACAGATCTCAAGCTTATTGGTGAGTAAGTGTGAGTAACACCCTAACCCTCCCCACACATCAAAACAGAGCTGGGTTTGCCTGCGACAGCCTCCTTTTATCACACAGCCCACTGTGGGAAATGTCTTTCACCTTTAAAGGTTCATTGCAAGCCAGCGATTATTTAAAAAAAAATAAAAAAATTGGGAGAATTAGACAGCGAGATAGTATCTGTCCACAAATTATGAACGAGGGGCTGGGCCAGCATCCAGTGTAAACACAACGCCAGCACGACCGGAGCGTTTCAGTTCGAGCCGGCGAGAGGCTCCAGTGCGGTTTCACATGTGGCTGGACGCGAAGGGGTGGGAGCAGGCGGAGGAAACTGAGATGCTTGTCTAACGTTTCCGCTCATTCATAGCCGAAATCCTCTTACCATAACACACACAGACCCACCAGGTTTTTTGGACCCCGGCGCCACTCATTACAAAACCTTTTTGAAGTCAGATGAGTTTCTGATGACAAAAAACTCTTCAACCTCATTGAGATCCACAAACCGGATGTTAAAACGCAGCCAAACTTTCAGCCTGTCGTTCTGGGTGACTTAGCCTTCAGCTTGGACTGTGAAGCTGATTATTGTTTTTGCTGATCTACACCTTGATCTAAACCTTGGCTTACTCTTACTGCTAGTTTTACATCGTGCAGTGCCATGCAAAAGTATTCACACCCCTTAAGCTTTTTTACAGCTAAGATCTCAAATCTATTGTGTTGGGATTTTAAACAATAGACCAACCCAAAATGATAGGTCATTTTTGTTAAGTGGAGGAAAAATAATGCCATGTATAGTTTTAAAGATAAAAATCTGGAAAGCCTAGTGATCATACGGATCCAACCGAGATCCACAGCTCAGGTGGAAGGTTTGAAGAGATGCTGTGGGAATCAAGGATCTCCTGTTGCAGTCAATGTTGCAGTGAATCTAAAGAAGCCTCTGATTCAAGATACTGTTGCTGTATGAAAGTCGTCATGACCGTCACAACATGCTAGGGATTTAGTTCAGACTTTGAGGGTTTGTTGATGTTGTGAATGTACGGAGGAATTCTGGAGCCATTGTGGATTAAAGACAAAATGATGGTGTGACCACGGAGGAGGGAATTTCTGCCGAAGGGACTCGGAAATTTCTGGATTGTCAATTGTCATTTACATGGACAATAAGTAAGAGCCAAAATTGTTCCAAACATGCGATATCTCAACCACAAAAATGATGTTCAAAACTTGCGACCAGAGGTAACCCCATGCACGTGTTGGAGAGGACCTGTCAGCCTGGAAGAAAGGGCAAGAATGTCAGTATCTTGACCAAGTTACCCCAAAAGACATGCAGCCTAAACTGTAATGAAAGGTGCTGTGGTTTATTAATTTAGAGCAAGTGGATAAAAATGCACACAATCCAGATTTTTTTTCTTTGAAAACCAACGTCTCATTTTTCTTCCTTCTGTTATGTTCTATGCATAAAATAAATGTATCGAAAATGTCAACATAAAACTAAATCAATTTAGTGTTTGTAATGTACCATATACTGTTGAAACCATTTATTTACATACACTTAAGAAAGAAAACAGTGAAACATTTTCTTCTTTACTGTCAACCATCAAATCAACGTCCTTTTTTGTTTTGTTTCAGATAAATCTTACCACATTTTTCTGAATTTGTAAAATTTTAGAATAAAGAGAGAGAATTATATATTGTTGATTACTTTCATCAAAGTCAGAAGTATACATACACTTCCTTAATAGTTGGTAGAATTGGCCAGAAACTCTCCTTCCACCAGCTTTTTACAATAGTTTGCAGGAATCTTGGCCCACTCCTCTAAACAGAACTGGTAGAACTGGGTCAGGTTTGTTGGCCTTCTTGCTCGGATTCTATAGAATTGAGATTAGAGCTTTGTGATGGTGACTCCAATACCTTGACTTTATTGTCCTTAAGCCACTTTATAACTAATCTGGCGGTCAGCTTGGGGTCATCGTCCATTTAGAAGACTCATTTGTGCCCAAGCTTCAGTTTGCTGGCTGACGTCTTCAGATGTTGCTTCAATATAGCCTCATCATTTTCTTTTCTCATAATGCAATATATTTCTGAGCCTTCAAAGCTTTCCTCTTTTTCCTCCAAATATACCGTTTTATCAATTCAATTCAAAATATTTTATTGATCCCAAAGGTAAATTGAGAGTTGTTGGAGCTCATACTAATGAATTATTCAAGGAGTTGTTGTAGATCATGATGGCTGTGGGCAGGAAGGATTTCCTGTAGTGGTCTGTGTTGCAGCGAAACTGAAGAAGCCTCCGACTGAAGACAGTTTGTTGTTGTAGGATAGCTCATGAAGAGGATGCTCAGGGTTGTCCATAATGTTTTTTGATTTTATGAAGAATCCTTTGCATCATTATCTCCAGATGTTCCACAGTAGTCCCCAGAACAGAACCAACCTTTTAAAATCTCTGGCTCTGATGCTGCTACCCCAACAGACAACTTTCCACTTTATATCATTATGACAGAAGAGTTCATTTTTGTTTCGTCAGACCACATGACATGTCTCCAGAAATTCAGATTTTTGCAGACTGTAGTCTGGCTTTTTTTTTACAGTGGTTTTGCAGTAATGGCTTTCTCCTCTCAGAGTAACCGTTCAGCTCATGCTGGTGCTGGTCTCGTAGAATCCTTACTGAAACCATACTTAGCTCAGCAAATAAAAAAATACTCAGGCCAAGTAAGTTTCAGAGCTATCAGACTTTAAATACGCACAGCTGCATGGAATTTCCCCTTTATAAATCTTCACTCTCCTTGAGAAATGTGCTCAGGTTATTCTGGACCAGATCCCGCCTCCTACACACCCACTTTCTGCCATAAACGGTCAATGCAAAGTTCCTAGTGAGTTCTACATAAAGTTAAAGCTGTAGTCTGGAGTATATGAGGGAGAGAGATTTTTTGAATCCGACGTACCGAGGCCCCTCCCAAAAACACTCCCCCCTCCCCTTCCTTCTATCCAGCCCTACCGCAGCAGTTGTGTTCGCGCATCACCTGTGGCGACACAGCAAGCATTCTTGCTATGGACATTTCGGAGGTGAGCAACTTCTGCATTACTGATGCTCTCTCACAATATGGCGACTGTAAACGGGAAGACACGGATCCGCATGCAAGTTGATTGACAGCCCACAATGCGGAAACTCGAATTCTATTGGCTAAAAAAAATTCGGCGCTCAGTGTGAAATGCATAGTGTGTCTATGGGAGGAAGGTGGGATTAAGAAAAATAACAAGTGTTGTGTTTATCTTTATAGAGCTTTACTCAGCCAAAATGCTTCACATTAATATAAAAATATAGTTGGCAATAAGAAAATGTGTAACAAGAGTAAAAAGATTAAAATAAAAAAGTAACAGAAGCAGCACAAGCGATACAACAAATAAAAACATTTGCAACAATAAGATTAGAATAAAAGCAAATGACAACTAAATTACACCAGATCATTATAAGTTTCAGCACTCCTAGATATTTAAAGCCTGACTGAAAAGGTGTGGGGGGGAGGGTCACGAATAAACGGAAGAGCTGCAAGTAGTGTCGATGCAGCAGCGTGCCTGACATGAAACAGAAAGTGGAGGCAACGAGGGAGATGGCATGCCACAGCCAGAATATGCTGGGGGGAGTATGCACTGTTCCAGCGGGTCGGTAGCTCTAGCATCAAGTCCAGTTCAGCACATAGATCTAATAGGTCTGCTTTAGGGAATCTAAATCAGCTGATCAGCCAGTCATCATCATCATGTGCCAGGAAATCTCTAAAAACTCCCCCCATCCAGATGCTGCCAGTGGCTGATCTTCAATGAGCGCCAGCTCATCCATTGTGCTGCACTATGCAGGAGTGTCGCTGCACTATTTATATTTGTACTTCACACAACTAATGCACCAATATGTGCAATTGAGCTGTATATTCTGAAGACATGCATTTAAACATACTGTGATACAATTCTTAAATGCAACATATTTTCATTCAGATTCTCATTTTAATTCTCAGTTCAGAGACAGGGGTGGGGGCTGACTGTTGTGTGTTCGTGTGTGTACAAAGCTCTAAAAGTCTGAAAATGTGGCTTAAATTCACAATTTTGCCATGTGACCGGCTGTGCTGCCAGTGTCCTCCGTGTCCAAAATGTGCGTAAACAAGGTCCTTAGTGTGCTTAAAGTTGCGCACATGTTTCCGCCACGTTTTTTTTTCTTCTATAAATCCCAAACTTTGCGTAGAAAGTGACTTAAGCAATTTTCAGACCCAGCTTTGTTCGTAAGCAAGTTTTATAAATGAGGCCCCAGGAGTTTTGTTTTTGTTGAAAAACACAATAAACTTAGTGTATGTATACTTCTGACTTTGATGAAAGTAATACTAAATGCATGATCCTCTCTTTTTATTTGGACATTTCACAAATGCAAACATTGTTAATATTTATTGATCTAAAACAAGGAAAGTTTGCTCTGATTTGATGTTTGAAAGGAAAGAAAAAGGGAATTTGTGTTTTTCTCTTTTTTTTTTGCAGTGTATCTAAATATCGGGTGTCAGCTGTATGGACAAAATCAGGCAGCTATCACGTGATCCTTTTCCTAAAAACACTTCCATGGTGGCTAAACGAAGGGAGTTTTTTCACATTTTTGGAAGGAGACCTAAAGCACTTGACAAAATGAAAGTTGAAAAGCCAATTTAGCCCCCCCCCCCCTCTTTTTTTGTTGCTTTAGCTGAATTTACATGATGTGCCGCCCAAAGAATTCAAGAGCAGCAGAGTGAGGAACAAGGAAAGTGCATCTCCAGCTTGAATAATAAATGTGGAACATATTGTGGATGGAAAAGGGGAGGATGTGGTTCGGTAATAGTCTGCTGAACGTTTCTTTCTCCGCTAAATTGTCGGGTCTTGCTGCACTCGTTTCAAAGAAAAGTTAATGAAAGTTACATGTGAAGCCTAATGACGGACTTTTACAGGACTTGGAGGCTCTGGGTGGCGAAGGTGTTATTATTATATTAGGCTGCTGAGCGTTAGCGTTGTTCCTGGCGGTGTTCCACCTCTTGCAAAGCATTTGCTTGAGGTTTATAATGTCGTAAGAGGTCGGATGAGAGCAGACTGCTGGGTTGGAGTTTTAAGATCAGTTTCGCGATGCAAATGACATAAAGACTACCTCGGTGCTCTCAAGCAGGAACCCTAACCTCGGACCAGCTAACAACAGATACCACTTAAGTTTCACCCGTCAGTTTCGGGGAACTCTCAAACTGTTTCGCTGCAAAGCACCAGCTGAGCGATTAAAGCCCTTTTTTAAAAATGGAAGTTGTGTTCTCTCACAGTCATGAAGAAGTGGCCTGCTCCTATTATAGGATCTTGCATTCAGGGGCTTTCTGTGGTTTATTTTCCAACAGGAACTTTCACATACATGTTCGCAGCAGTCTGTGGAACTTGGGTCTTTTTTGTCCCCTCCGTTTTTTTTGGCAGGGTATTTTCTACAAAAAAGTTGAGTGACTACACTGCACTAATAGCACTTGTTTAGAAAGTCTGAAAACTATGAATATTCAGACGTTCAGCAGGCAAAACTTCCCTTGTTCCCTTGCATGAGCGGTGTGCGTGCACAAGTCTTGAAAGTCTTAAAAAGTATGGAATGTTGAAAAATCTTGAATTTTGTCTGCAAGTCTTAAATATTTTAATGAAATAATATCACTATTCACAAATCTACAATATTTACAGTAGTGTGGGGGCACGGTGGCGCAGCTGGTAGCCTGGCTCACCTCACAGCTAGAAGGTCCCTGGTTCGATTACCGCCGGGGACGCTGGGTGGGTTTGGTGAAAGGGCCTTTCTGTGTGGAGTTTGCATGTTCTCCCCGTGTTCCCTTGAGCAGCTAATGTGAGCTACTCCCACAAAAACATGCATTAGTCCTGGGGCTGTATACTGCCTCCTCCTGGCCGGCCGGGGCGCCCGCGGGGTTGGGGAAGATCTGGCTGGAATAACGTGATCCTTCCACGCGCTACGTCCAGCCGGAGAAACCCCGCCCCGTCGGGTGAAAAGAAGGGCCTGCTCACTCCCCAAGCATGAAGGAGGCTTGGGTTTCAGTGAGGGGCACCTCCCGGGGCCGGCACAGAGGGAGAGTGGAACCCCAGAACCTGAACTAAGGAGCACTGGGTGATAAATAATGGGGAAAAATCGTGGGATATATATAAAAAAAAAAGTATATATATTTACAGTAGTAAATTTAAACAGCTAAAACACAGATGGATACGTTGTTCTATTGTTCTTTGACTCTATTTCTGCCCTGTCAGACAGAAAATGCCGTAACATTACCGTAATGTACCATATATCAATGGAAAGCTTAGATATTCAGCTTTCAGAATTTGTTTGCGTTACGTTGCCTGCGTGAACGCTCAGAGGTATGATATTTTAAACTAAGAAACTTCCATTTACATCGGAAGTTGGAGCTGCATTAGACGTCACGCACGAGTAAACAGCTGTCCAGTAAACATAGTCATATAATTTAGGATTCCAATATGGCGAGACCCTGGTAGCCATTGTTCGTAGTACCTCTTACAAACATCGTTTCAAGCTGTACTTTCTATATGCAAACACCACTTTTATTTTGTTCTGTTTTGGGTTCCGGGCTCTAAATGTAACATTGATTTTAGACGCTTTCTGAATAGTGTGTTGTTGTGCCACAGATAGGTAGGTTTTGGCTATGAATAATTATGAATAATTGTTTAGGGCAATTATTAATCAGATTAATAATTTTATGTAAAAATTACCAAATTTAGGGCACCACCTGGATTGCAGGAATATCACTAGCCAAATTGTTCAGTCTCAGTTTATGTTTATCATTACCTGCCTGATAAGGCTGAGGTAATTAAACAATATATAAAGGAATACATTCTTGGCGTACCTGAACAGCAAATTACTACACATGTAGGTGAATTAACAACGGTTTTCCAAAATACAAGAGTTTATTACAAAAAGAATTCACTTTCAGTTAACATACTTTAATCAACAAACTCACCAAACTAGTAACACACAACTAAACCACTAAGAAAAGAATAACTATAATAAAATAAAAATAATACAACTCAGACTCGGAAGTAAAACAGTAAAAGTGATAAAAATGCACAGAAATAGAAACAATAAACAATAAATTGATAACGATGTCACCGTTCAGAATGAAAATGTTTGCTCAAAGACCCAGGCTTGTATTGAACAGTGTTGGGAATGAAGCTAAGTTAGTTTAAACTAATTGCGGTTAGTTTAAGACTAATCAGCACATTCTGGTTTGTTTTCAAACCACCAATTCACAATGCAAAGCAGAAGTGAAGAAAAACATTTTTTGGAAGAAGCAATGTTTCATTAAACCATTTGCTGAATTAGAAATCAATAACCTTTAGATAATTGATTCTATTTTATGGATCGGTCACCGCAGTGATTGATCTAATTTAATATTTAGACTTTTATGTTGACGTTAACGGCAGTACCAATTATGTCCGTATTATTTAGTATTTTGACTTACCAAGAAGGCGTCTCAAAAATGACTTAAAAGATTAGTTTAGTGTTTAAACTATCCGTTTTAAAGTCGATCTCTATTTTGAATAGCATTAATGGCAGTCTATTGTTCATGAATAAAATACCGTCAATGGCGGGCCCACGTGGTTCACTATAGCATGTAGCCTACAGCTAACTCACGTGGCGCTGCTTAAAGTCGCTCCGGTTCATTTATTAAACACCAAACAAAGGAAAAACTGTCGGATTGAGTAACTCAGGTTGCAGGATATAAAACGACTTTCCATCGGAAACCTCGAAAATCCCTGTTTACACCTCCAGGCCGACCAGCCACCCAAACAATAAATGAAATCTTACACAAAGTAAAAAATCACCATGAAAATAAACAACCTCCATTGCTCGCTGGCCTTTCACCATAAATGCCGTCTACTTCTGCAAAGCATTTCCAGTGCTTGCAGTCTGCCCCTCTCCGGCGCAATATTCACACTTTTTTTTTTTTCCAGTTATGGAAACTTGCTAAATATGGGCTGACTCGACCCGGGCTGAGCCGACACTAGTCTGGCCAGACTGTTCCTGCATTTGAGTTGACACTAGGGATGTAAGGAAGTATCGAAACGCCAATATATTGCAATATTTCATGTCACGATATTGTATCGATATTTAAAAGCAATGTAGCGATTTTTATTTCTATTTTATTTTTGGGAATTTGAACGGTTTATGATTACGGTATTGTTGCAATATTCTCGCAATACGTCGTATCGTCCCCCCTGTATCACAATACGGGGGACGATTAAGTGTGTTATACATCAGTTTAATATACAATTTAAAATATGAACAACCTGAGGGGCGTAAAAGTATGGCCTGAGAGCTACACTGTACTGGGACAATAGGTAACTGCATAGAGGCTTCATTGGGTTTGACGTCAGGCCTTTTGGGGGAGTCCTCCTTAATCTTAAACGACCTGCAACAAATGGCCCCACATCATGATGCTGCCACCGCTACGCCTGACTGTTTGAATCAGTTTGGTTTAAAAGCTCTGTTAGGTTTTTTTTGTGGTTTACCTAAAAACGAGTCACACATAAAAGTCGGAGATAATTTAGACAATAAGCTCTGCAGAGGTAGATGTGGTTCAATCAGTTCTGCAGAGGGAGACCAGGAAAATACTATAAGGAATGAGCCAACCGTCTGTCTGTTCTCAGCTCCTCGTCACTCGTCTCCCACTGATCTCTCATCACTGGTCTCAAAGGGTCTCACCTCTGCAGACTCTCTTTATTTAGTCACACTTCATTAACATATTAAAAGAACAGGATGTCAAGCACAAGAGCATGTGGCTGAAACCAAAATGACATTTAAAAAGTACATTAGAACTATGTGATAAAAAACACCCTAAGAAAATAATAATACACCATTATTATTTTTCCCTAACAAGCTCCCTTTGTTTCCTCCATAAGTTTTTTTTTGTTTGTTTGTTTTCCCAGTGTTGTATCGTTTAACCTAGACATTTTAACGCTGAAGCTTGTCCTGATGGGCAGCTGTGAAGTTCCCACTAGATGATGTTTCTAGAGCCGCCCATGGAAACGGAGTTACTGTGCTCGTAAAAGCTAAGAGCTAGAATAACAATCTAATGGAATCAGAAAAGTAAACTGTAGCCTTTGCTCTGGAGGTCATAAAGTGTCGGATGTAATAATTTCGGTTAAATGCTTTGTCCTTCATATGCAGTAATATTTGTTTATTGATGTCTGGCAGCCTCAGCTGCTCAATTAGCAGCAGACACGGTAGAAAGTAGAAGTCATTTTGGACCTGTGTGTTTGCTTGTCAATTCCAAACCCCAAACTCGCGCTTTGTCTTTCCTCCGAGGCTCCTCCCACTCAACCCTCGCACGCGGCGGCACGTGCACGAAGAACAGCAGAGAGGTGTTCGCTTTCACCCCCTGTCGTTTGGACGCCCCCCCAACTCATTTCTCTGCTTTCTCTGCCCACTGTCTCCTCAGACTCTTCCCCATCTCCCCATGCATCTTCTCCTCCAGACACATTTGCGTCTCCCCCCTTCTTTTATCCCACAGCTATGAATTCGGCGTCAGGGTTGCTCCCACTCTCTCCCAGCCCCTGGATCAAGTTACCCTGCCATTACTCAGTCGTTCGCCTCCCCCGATGAGGGTGCTCCATGTCAGGCGGAGCGGAGCCTGCTCGCTCGCCTCTCAGAACCTGCAGACTGGCTGAGCTCGACCACAGACGCCCCTGGTCAGTGGAGCCCCTCCAGCCGTGGCGCAGGCTCTTCGGAAAATAATCGACGAAGGCAGGCAGAGGCTCTTTTTTTGGGCTGGGTTTCTAATTTTTGGCAAGATTTCAAGTAAAATGCAGCACTCCGGTTGTTCAAAAGGCCAGACTTAAAGAGGAGGCTGCTTGTACCAAAAAAACATAAGCCGGTTGGCATGGCTGCGAACCGCACGACAAGGCCAGCCCCCCTCTCCCCTACCGACTGCTGATTTGTGGGCCTCATCGTTTTATGGTTATGTAATGTCGGTCCCTTGACGACTTAAACGCTGCGTTAAATATCCCGCTGCCCTGTTTCTATGAAAGTGAGTGAGGCGAGGCCCTGCTGTCCTGTTCTCCACATCTCCCATCCTGAACTATATGTCACAGAGGTGGAGGGGACCGGTTCTGTCGGCTCAGCCAAAGCATGACTCTGCAGAATTCCCCCCCACTCCCCAGTTTGGATGTACCACTTAAATGCTGCACATTAAGAGAAACGACTACATTAAATTAGGATTTTAGATCTCTTGGGTCTAATTTATGGCGATCAGCAAAGTTTATCAAAGGCAACGACAGCTTCTATCTCTTCTGAAGCCTGTTGTGCACTCTAGTGGAGCCATAACTCTCACTCTCTGCTATCTGCGAGCCTTCAGCTCCTCTGATTCATTCCGGTTTGGACGTAAAGCCGTCCCGTCTGAGGCCCGTGCAGCCTAGGCTAATTCTTTCTAATGGAAGGAGGGGCTCTGCTGTGGGCCGGCGGCTTGTATGTCGCTCATCTTATGGTTTGTGTTACAGTAATAAGACAGCCAGGCCCAGAGGGCGGGGCTTGTTGTAGAGGGATGGTCGGCTCTGGAGCCCAAGGGCCAGTGGGCCCGGCACTGATGGAACAACAGAGCTGACAGCTTGTTTACTCCTGTATGAGGAAAAGTATTTTATTTGGCCCAGACGCATCTTTGGAAGGAGCTCTTCTGATTGGGGATGCTAGATCAGATTATTATTATATAAAAAAGGGAATATTCAGAAAGTAGTTCTGATGTTTTTTTTGTTGGGGGGGTTTTATTCACCAAAAGTTTGAATAATAAACTGAAACTGAATGTATCTAAAGTTGGGCATACGCTACACTATATTTTCCGTCGTCGCATTCAGCTGCGGCTCAAACTGTATGACTACATCGCCGGGCTAAAGTAATTCACAGCTCACAAATCATGTTCTCACATCGGACGCCAGCCGACTGCTCACACTCTACGTGCGCCTGCGACACAACGTAGCCTCGAATCAGGTTCAGGTAAAGCTGGGTCGTGTTGCTTCTTCAAAAGGGCGATACGTCACAAGGGGCGACCAGAATTTCAAACAGGTTTGATTTTCAAGCGACCGTAGACTGAACGAGAGCTGGTAGGCAGGTGTTAATCGCTTCTCGTTATCTCCTGTATACGACACAAATTGGTGTCAATTAGATAATTGATGCACAACTGGAAAATAGGCAAAAAGTGGGCCAGAATTTGCACAGTAATTCGTCTCTGATTGAATTGAATTACCTTTCTTTTTTTGTAAAGTGCCAGGAGACGGAATTTGTTGTGAACTGGCGCGATATAAATCAACTGAATTGAGTTTTAATGAAGTTTGCTATGGAAACTTTGAAATTACCATTTTTGGCCACTTTACATCAACTTACTATAAACTTGGTAATATAATTTGAAGCTTCTGTTTTGTATTGTCTAAGCCTATTGGATCACTATGAACTACTGTGAATAAGACTGATGCGCAGGATGGTTAAAACTAACCGGCGAACTAGTTTTTGCCTTTTTTGATTGAACTAATTGACAAATGGAGCATTTCAATTGTTAAATCTTGCATTTTTACAGCCAAATATTGTAAATCTGTATACAAGAGAGGCACCGGTCCGAATTTTGTAGCCGATTTCTGAGTTTAAAACGGCCAGATTAGCCACTTCTTCTATCTCTTAAAGCAGTGGTTTTTTTCCAACCCTGGTCCTCAAGGCACACTGCTCTGCATTTTTTAGATGTTTCCCTGCTTCATCACACCTGGTTTCAATTGACAGCTGATTAACAAGCTTTTGCTGTACTACAGTCATCTGAAGAAGGTGTGTTAAAGCAAAACAACATCAAAAAACATGTAGGGCAGTGGGCCTTGAGTACCAGGATTGGGGAAAGTGTCTAAAAGAATGATTATTAACAGCATTCAGTTTCCAGCATTTAGTGATAACTTGTTTTAGGAGCAGAGGCTGCTTCACCCCACCTCACAGTATGTTGCTGTAATACAAGATACTATTGTAAGATACTAATACTATTTTTAAACAAATATAAAGATTTTGGAGTTTGCATTTTAAACTGTCTTTACACATGATTAATACCGATCCAGATCACGGTGACATGAAGCAACTCTCTTGCAGTGAGTTGGATCAAACCAAGTTTGAGGTGAAGAAAGGTGGGTGTATAATTTTGTAATTATGTCTACAAATTAGTTTTTGCTTGGTAGCTAAAAAAGGGCTTCCTCCAACACAAATAATTAAAAAAATGGCAAAATGTAAGTCTTCTGTCTTGAATAGCAGCTCATCAGTATGAAGTGTTCACTGATCGCAGTTTTTAGCATTTTGAGCTTTCAACCAAGCCAATAATCGGCCAGTTTCCCTCACAAGCCGATTTCTTTTTGCATCTATGTTCTTTATAACTGTTTCTTATTTTGTACTTTATTTTCCTAGAGAAAAGCTGGTTAAGTAAGCACCTGTTTATTTGAGGCTAAATCTAACTATCAGGAGAACTTTAAATTATGTTCACTACTCCTAATCATGTCATGTTATGAACACCTTGGTGTGCTGCCTTTTAAACAACCGACCTGTGGCTCAGTCCCGTTCTACCGCGCTCCTCAAACACAAACGAACCATTAGCAGTCAACTATCAGTGTCCTGGAAATAAAAAGACTCTGACATTCTCGCTCCATACAGAAGAATTACAACCTGTGACACTGATTCTTCATGGCCTGAGAGCTGTGGAGTTGGTACAGTGGAAACAGTGGTGAGACTGGTGCCTTTGCTGAATGTTTGTACCACAACATGATATACATGGTGTGTAACACTGTACTGGTGTGGAGAACAGATATGTTTACAAGTAATTTTTTTACAAAGTCTCAATTCTTTGTGGGGCAAGTCAAGTCTGAAGGATATCTAGGTCACTCTAACCCTGTATTGCTGTAGACTAGGAATCTAAACCTTTACTGTATGTCGTTAGGCTTGAATTATCACATGAACATTTAAAAATGTGCTTTCAATCTTTTAGTACTTACTAACAGTTACCTTTAAGATTAAAAACTGCCACTAGGGTTCGAGTCTCTGACCAATATTCCAAGTAAAGTTTCAAGTCATTAGGGCACAAGTCTAAGTTAAATCGGAATTCTTTAATTTTCCCGACTTATGTGTGACTCGAGCTGCCTATATAGTATCTATCCATCTACTCTCCTCGTTTGCACACTGAAGCCATGTTCAGATCACAGTAGTACACAACCTCTGTTTTTTTTGACTGTGGTGGATCAGGGATCTAATCTTGGTAAGTTAACTAACCTCCACCCCCCATTCTAGGTCAGGACCTTTCTTCCCCCTTTTCCACTAGGGTCTGCTAGGGCCGAGTCGGGGGCCGGCATTTCCACTGGCTTTGTTAGGGCCGAACCAACGCCCTTTTTGGACTACCTCTGAGCGGCTGAAGCGTGACGAGGCGGCCCGACACACACACCTATTTTTATTTTTATTTTATTCCATGACAACGTAGTGTGTTTCTAATAGTAACCTTTGTTACTGTGGTCCCAGCTCTATTCAGGTCATGGACCAGTTTCCCCTGTCTAATTCTGGGCTTTTTCCTCACCGTTCTCAAGATCATGTGTACCACGCTTGGTGATATCTTGCATAGAGACCCAGGTCAAGGGAGATTGTCAGTGATCTTGTATTTATTCCATTTTCTAATAATTGCTCCAACAATTGATCTATTTTTACCAAGCTGCTTGACTATTGTAGATTGGCTCATCTCAGTCTTGTGCAGGTGTGCAGTCTTGTCCCTGGTGTCCCTGGTGGAGGTTGGAGTCTGTCTGTTTAAAGGGGGGGAACAGGTTTCTTTAATACAGATAAGTTCAAACAGATGCAATTAATACAGGTAACGAGTGGAAGAAGTAACAGGTCTGTGAGGGTCAGAGTTTTTGCTTGTTAGTAGGTGTTAAATACTTATTTTCTGCACCATTTTGCAAATAAATTCTTTCAAAATCATACAATGTGATTTCCTATATATTTTTTAACATCCTGTCTCATAGTTGAAGTGTAGCTATGATGAAAATTACATACCTCTCATCTGTTTAAGTGGGACAACTTGGACAATCAGTGGCTGCCAAATACTTTTTTGACCCACAGTATATAGTGGTAGCCACTGATTGGCCTGACAGTGTGCGTATGAAGTGATGTCACAGAATAAATTCCCACCGATCCCAGATAAACAGTAATGATGGCACGTTATTACTTTTTACTTCTTCAGGAGTTCCGAGGCAAAATAACCTGCCTTAGAGCTGCCAACCTCTCAACAGCGAGGTGAAGACCTTTCTGTCCTTGCTTGCTGAAGACAGAATCCAGAGGGAGCTTTTTACTAGGCTTGTGGCGCTTACAAATGACCTCACAGAATTTTTGCGCCACTTTGCTCGCCCACTTCGGTGTTCCCGAGATGGCAAGGGAAACACAACCAGGCTGTGCTAGGGCGGGTCGACCTGACCCAGTTCGGTCCAAGCAGACCCTAGTGGAAAAAGGGCATTTGTTGACCCAAAGCCTAAAACAACATGCATAAACCATGGAATGATGGGATTATCTGAGAAAGAAGAAATCTCATTTGTTGCCTTTTCTTTTTCTCTCACTGAGGGACCTGACAATGCAGTCTGCAGCTACACAGTAGATCCAGTTGGACCCTCTAAGCCCTCTACAGTCCACAAGAGACCTATAAGCTATTGCTTTTCAAGACTTAAAAAGCATCTTGCATCATTTCAAGAAGATGTTTCTTTATTTGCTCCTAATGTTGTCCATTCTTGGCTGTAGCTACACATGTAGAGATGAAAACACTCGTTCTGACAGGTATGAAACTGACTAACCTTGGCACAGGTTCTTGAGAGATTTAAGGCTGATACTACACAGTTGTAAACCATTATTCGGTTGGTTTGCAATAGTTCAGCATGTACCTGTCAGTACTAAATGATTGCCTATTTCCTGCTCGGACTGGGGGGGTTGGTGTGGAGTAATGGCAAGCAGCTGCTTTATCTGGACCTTTCCTTTCTTTCAGCCTGCTGTTCTCGAGCCAGTGTGCCTGCCAAAACGCCTACTATTCCTCAATTTCTGCACTGCCTGTTAAAGATACTTACTGCCGTAGGTGGCGTGTAATCACGATTGAGCAGGAGCAAAAGCTCAGTCCACTTTGATGGGCAGTAACTTGCGTTGGACAAGGCCCTCGCAAGCAATCAGAAAGCATCCATTGTCCGGCAGGCTCACTTAACAGCCACTGCTTATGACAATCCCCTCTTGCCTTCTACTGTGGCTTTCTTCTGTGATTAGCTAAATGCCCCATCAATCCTCCCAAGTTGAGCCAGCCGAAGCAAGAGAGCCATATTTATTACACGGTGAGTGGAGCGTGCAGGATGTTGCACCGGCTGTCCTTTCATTGGAAAACGATAAAGATAAATCTGTAAAATGTGTTTGTGTGATACAAACTCTATAGTAAGGGGGGGGGGGGGTAGAAAGTTGTAGGCAGAGATCTGCTTTGTTTTACGCAGTCAGGAGAATTAGGAGGCCGAAGCTGTTTGGGGTTGAATGACATTTGATGTGGGAAGGGGAAAAAAAATTCCTACCTTCAAAATCTTTTCAAGACTTCAAAATCTGCCCCACACGTGAACTGATGCTTGGATGTAAGCATCCGTTTGGAAACCTCTCAGCAGAACACGGGGACTTCTGCTACGACAGGACTTCTCAATGTGAATACAACTAATTAAGGGAGCAATTAAGATTCAAATCTTTGCTTAGAGAAGGACACAGAGTTGTCTATGCTTTCAAATAGGCAATCAAAGGGAAAAAATCTATTCATGACAGGGGCAAATTGAAGCATTTACATCCTTTGCTTTCAGTTATCTATGTGTTGTGTGCTCACAAACTGCAGGGCAGCATTACAGTGAGTTAAAGGTCTTACCACTACTTTAGAAGCAGATTTTATGATGCATTTGAGCCATTTTAACACAAGTAATTTACTTAAAAAAACATTTCTGTTCACTGAAATCAAAGGATTTTCTGTTCTGATCAGTGGCTAGCTGATCAAAAACGGAAATGCACTATACATATTCCATGACATGTCGAGACACATCTGCAATCAGGTTGAGACAGAGCTGTAGAGAGCTAGTCTTTGAGCAGGCAACAGGAAGGCTCAACGAGTACATCAAACTTGCTCAGTTTTATCCTTTTGAGAAGTTGGTCTTTGTTTTGAAGTAGGAGTTGGGGTAAAACTCTTCATTCTCTAGGCCAGGGGTGCCCAAAGTCGGTCCTCAAGGGCCAGTCTCCTGCATGTTTTAGTTCTTTCCCTGGTTCAGCCCATCTGAATCAAATGATGGCTCATTAGCAGGCCTCTGCAGAACTTTGACATGCTGAGGAGGAAGTTGGACCCATAGACATATATAAACACTAGATGCCGCAAGCGGGATTCGACAGCATAGCTAAACGGCGGCCATCTTACTTCAGTCAACTGACGTTCTGTCATCTATGCTAGCAGTTGGAAGGTGAGTGATCAGCTTAAATAAAAATACTCTTAACTCGGTGAAATATTAACAGATTTACAAGCGTTTTGCCTTGTTACAAACGGTACTATACGTAGGCTTGAAACAGGATAATTATACATGTTGAAATGAAATGAATAGGTTAAAGATCTTTTATATTAACAGAAATATGGCTATAATTTCGAATAGAAATACAATTTGAATGGACTTTTCCTTAATTACAATGAAAAATTTATTTCATTACAATATGATAGCCTCAATACTTGATTAACCAAATAGCCTAGTTCTTAATGAAAAGTTTTGGAATAGTTTGATGTTTAAGGATGTACAACGTTCAACAAAATAGTTGTTGATGAAAAGTTTTTGAATAGTTTGATGTTATTGTTAAAATGTTTTTTTTTATCATGTTTTATTTAAAATATTTGTTATATTTGTTCAGGAGGATCATTTGGGTAAGGTTACAAAAATGTTGGGTAGCCTAACTTCAGTTTCCTATTTTTAAAAACAAAAGCCAAATGTCCCCTCTCTGTAGCCTGTACCATGCTGTTGGTGAGAGGACTTTTGACTAAAACAGGCTTTTGCTAAAGTTTTTTTTGCATAACAAGCTGTCTGTGTTTTGACTTATGTTTCTGCTTGCTTTGAACAGGTTCCTGTCATGGCTGGAGGAGATACATGTCCCTCAGAGTAACTGTTGCAGAGAAACCTTTATTTGTACATTATTCAATATCTCTGTTAATTGTTTTTATTTCATTAAAATTTTCTGAAACAACTGCTGTTCCATCTCTGCTGCTTCTGCTTTCTGTTCTTCTCCACCCAGCGGCTTTTCCATCCTCGCCACTGCCTCCTCGTATATGTTTGCTTATCTGTATGATTATGAATCTTGTTCAACTGTACACCTGAATATCTCCTTCACAAGATCATTTAAGTATCTATCTAGTTGCCCAAGTCAATCAATAATTTCATGACAGAATCAAAAGAAAGTTCATAAATAAGAAAACAAATTTCAAGAAGCAGTGAAAATACAAAATAATTTGCGAAGTTAGATTTTATTGCTGGTGGGCCAGTTCTGGATGACCGATGTGATTTGGATGTCAGTCCTATTTGTCTGGGTGCAAATTCTTTTTACTGTTTATGTGGTCTTTACCTCAAAAGAACCTCGAAACATCATCTCTATACAAATCCTAGTTCACAGAACAGGGATAGATAAATAAAAAATGATACACGTGTGCATATATATATATATATATATATATATATATATATATATATATATATATATATATATATATATATATATATATATATATATATATATATTTCACTGTCATGTATATAGTTATAGACTAAGTATACTGGAAATTACTGTAATATACAATTAAATGTGTTGTATATGAATGATTAAATGCCGTGTGTGTAGCTATCTGATTAATATTTATAAAAAGACCATGGTTTAAATTGTGCATTGAGTATGCAGGAACATAGACTACAGCTCCAAGCATACCAGTTTTAAAACAATCATATATTATTATTAGGTCTATGGGAAATTGACAGGATAATGGAAGACGGCGGGAAAGTGGAGAGAAATAACGGGAGTTTCCCGACCAAAACTAAAATAACAAATGGCAGCCTCTAAAAAACGCAAAGTGGACAGTGAAAATAGAGCATTTAATCCGGAATGGATGGAGTCCTTTCTCTTTGTACTTCCCACTGGTGGCACAAAACCTGTTTGTCTCATATGTTTAGAAACTGTGGCACTTATTAAAAGTGGCAACGTGAAACGCCATTATGAGATAAAACATAAAAGTTTTGAACAATCAATCAATCTTATGTTTGAGACAGTTTATTCCTCATTTGAAAAAGCAAAATGTAGAAAGAAATAATTTGTACATTTATTGTTTTCTGAAGTTAGTTTGTGAACATGCACAGTTGCCATATTTTATATTCTTATTTACATGTTAGTTACCCTACTTTTGTATTTAGTAAATGATAGAACATTACACACTTGAGAAATCCTACGTACATGTTCAGCACTTTATGTGACAAATGTTTCAGACAGTTTAGTCCACATTTGAAAAATAAAAATTAAGCGTTTCCTACAGTTATTGTTTTCTGAAGTTAGTTTGTGAACATGCACAGTTAGTCTTTTTTTTTTTTTCACATGTTATACTTTTATTTAGTAAAGGAGAGAACATTACACACTTGAGAAATCATACATACATGTTCAGTACTCTGTGACAATAAATGTCAAAAATATTTCAATAACACTGAATTCATTTCATTTGATTGGCTAATCAAGAATGCAGATGTTGATACAAGTGCTAAGATACATAAATATATAATATCACTAAATTGTAGGAGATTATGATCTTCCGGACCTTGGCCTCAATAAATTTTCTCGGACTGGACCTTTTTAAATTTCATTTGATTACCCCTGCTCTAGGCAATATACATGCAGACTGCAGTTATTCTAGCTGAGTCAGTGGCTGAACATGCTAGGGATGGTTTCGTTTTATAAGTATTGACCAATCACAGCAAGCAGGCCTGAAAAAAACATTTTTAATGCTGTCGTGTTGTCTTCTTTTACTAGTTCCTAATAAGAAATCAAAATCGGCCAACATCTTTACATTCTTGTCAAAGATTGACGATGAGATCAGAAATGTGTCTCAAATCTTTGATTGATGTATCTCTTGTTTTATTCAAATCTGGTCTGTTGTGGTGAATAAAGAGATTAACCAAAAAGCAAATCTCTCGATTTATAGCTCTGTCTATGTCCCAACCCTCTCCTATGGTAATGAAATATGGATCATCCTGGATGCATGGGGCTAAAATTAGCTTCCTCCATAGGGGATGACTCTGAGTAGAGCTGCTGCTTCTCTGATTTGAAAGTAGTCATTTGAAGTGGCTTGGGTATCTGTTTGGGTTCCCTCCTGGGTTCCTCCCTTTCAAAGTTTTCTGGGCATTTCAAACTGGAAAGAACCCCAAGGCAGATCCAGATTACATTGGAGGGACTGTATATGCCTTTTGTCCTCGGAACACCTTGGGGGGTGCCCCAGAATGAACTGGAGAGTGCTGAGAAAAGAGTTGTCTGGGTTTCCCCTGTGACCCAATGTTGGATAACTGTGCTGAAGCCTCAAAATTGTCATGACACTACAACAGTTCGATATCCGAGGAGCAGAGGCAATGTTGAACAGTAAAATGTCCTGGATGACACCATCAGTTGTTGGCAAGCACTCGTAATCCACCTCATTTGCTTTTGCTACTCCTCTTCAAATATTGTATGGTTAAAATGGCGGGCAGAGAGATGTTGGAGTCGGAGATTTTATCCTTCGCTGTTATGATTGATGAAAAAGATGGTTTGAACTTCCTCCTTCTCCCTCTCCTCTTTGGTTCTACTCTGCATTCGTGAAGCCTCCTTTTCAACTCCTCTGGGATTTGAGGTGGTAGTTCAGGTATTACTTGAGCTTTTGAGATGCTCTCTAATCAAGAGGCCAAGACATTTATCTACTGTAGGTAAAATGTTAACTACTTATAATAGTGCTGTGTTGAAAAATTAGATTTTCTCATTCTGAATAGATAATTAAAAAATTCATTATTGATTTAACATTGTTTGCCCTTTTTACAACAAAAATAGGAGGGAAAAGTCCAGACTGGCATTTTAAGGCTTAGGTCTGAAAGGATTAATACCATTTCCCCTGGTGAACTGTAACCCCACCCAGTGTTGCATCATTGAATTACAGTCATGTAATTACAGTAATGGCTCAGAAAGACGTTTTTAATGGCACTGACCCATATCTGTATCGAATTGGAAAGATTGGATTGAATCGGATTATGATAGTCGATTCTGACTCTTGAGAATCGGAATTGCATCGATTGTCAAAATTTGAATCAATGCCCAGCTCTAACTTATAACTTCTTAAATAGACGCTTCTTAAAAAAAATATTGCACTATTTTAGCCATCAAACCTGGAAACCTAAGCATTTTGTACATCTTGTGCTGAGCCAAAAGCAGTAGCAGAAGATTTCATCATGCGTTTCATCTCTACAAAGTATACTTTACAGAAATACACAACAAGCTAGCAAAAAGGTCTGGACCGAGATAGTTTTCGCTGCCATTTTTCAACTGCCTTGCTTTTGACATACTTGAACTGTTGGGTTTTTGTACATTTTGATGTCTCATTGAAGAAAAGTTCAGCTTCAGAAGTTTTCTTTGTATAGGTCTAAAATTAGCAGTGTAAAGATCCTGTCTGAAATGCTCCCTTTTGGGTTACAGTACGACTTCATCACATTAGCCAAATCACTTCCTCTTTGTTTCCCTCTCATTCTGGAAGGGGTTACTCTCCATGTTTCCTGTGTAATTCCCAGTGCGCCTGCAACATTCTGATTGCTTTCTTGATGTTAAACATTCCCAGGCTCCTATAACCTTTTTCGCTGGCCTACTCCATCCAAGACCCGTCCCAGGTGAACGAGTGGGCGAACCTTCGTTTTTTAAGGATAAAATCTTCATTTTTTTCCTCTCTTCTTTCCTCACATGGGGGTGGGAGAAAAGGGTACTGGAGGAGCATGGAGCTGTGCGATGGGAAAGTATTCCTGCGTTGCATTCCATTTAGCTGTTGTAAGACTGTGGGAAAGCATATTTTCCCAACCATGGTTTACTTAGGATTGTGTTTTCTTGTGATTTGAGCTGAAGGTTGGATTGTGAAAAAGCAGAACTTCTCCATCTTTCTGGCTAACACAACTCCTAACCAGTCACGTAATTTCCCCCAGCTTCGACATCTGATCGACGGCTGAATTATGTTCTCTCGTCTGATTCAGTGCAGGGTCCACATCGGTCATAAAGCAGGCAAGATCCAGGTTGTGCTAACATATCTGTGGAGGCTGGAGTGTGGATATGACCCCTGAGCAGAGCCGGGCCTACACGGACTATATTTAGCCCATCGATGATCATGCTAATTGCCCTCCCAGGCCTAATCATTTCCAGGCTCTGCAGCTCACAAACGACTGGAGGGGAGGCAAAACACCCACTAACCTTGTGTTACGGGGATGTCTGCATCAATGGGGCTGTCAGAGCGCTCTGTAGACAAGACAAATTAGCACATTATGCTTCCTCCTCATATATTTCCAGATATTCTCTAAGCGGATTGGACTGAGGTGTCCAGTATTTGTCTGCAGCACTGTATTAATGGAATATTTTACATCGCTAATATGAAATGTCTTGGCAGCGTCTTCTGTGAGTGACATTGCAAGGTTGAGGCCTCAATGTGCAGTCTCTTATGACTAATAAATCCCTCCTACAGACAGCTTAGCTCCCCATGTGGGCTTCACCGTACGGAAAGCACTAGAGTCCTCCACCCTGTTGAGTCCCCCCACCGCCCGCTGCATGTTTCCTATGTGGTTCCTGTCCTAAGGCTTGGCCCCGGTGAAGCGGGGGGGGGGGGGGGGGGGGGCACGCGATGATCCGGGTCAGAGGGTGAGGGATTTTGTGACGAGTTGATGGTCAGATGAGCAGGTTGGTTTGTGCCTGCTAAATGGCAACAAGCTTCCTTCCTCATATGGTTCCCAAAGGCATGCTGCGAGAGAGGGGGATTCCAAGATCTTGTCCGTGGTGAAACACCAGTGATGTCCTACACTGTCATAGGTTAATGCTGATAGGTGGCACATTTACAGCCTGCCTTCCACAAATTGAGCAGAGACACAGACAGAACAGAAGAACTGATGTAAGAGAACTTTCTATGTTAAAGAAAGTAAAAAGTTGATAGGAGGAGAGGTAGAATGTTCAGTTACTGGGAGCTTCATCCCAACTGATACCCCCCTCCTACAAGGCATCAAAGCCAAACTGAATGCCAGACGACGTGTACCTTCTATGGAGAGAAAAACACAGAGAAAACAAAGTTAACAGTTGAAATAACAGCAAATAATGCAACTGGAGAGTAGGAGAAGAAAGTTGCTAAGTGAGGGAAAAGTGGTCAGTCTGCACATGCAGAGTAGAGTTTCCTCTTCATTAACTTCTTACAGCTTTTGTGCTTCCTGTGGTTTTATTTGAGAACACCCCACCGATTCTGTAAATAACTCTTCCTTCTTTCTGCTGTAGCAACTGCCACACAAAGGAGGGTTGTTGTGATCATGGCCTGGTAGTGTTTGGTGACCTGGTCACCAGGCAGGGCTTTAAAAGAAAATCACCCGATTACTCTGGGCACATCACATGGAGAGAAACTTTTTTTTAAAGGGATGAAAAAATTATGGCAGTGTTTTCTTCAGTATTTCAGCTCAAATTTGAGCTCATAAATACAGATTGTGCAGAGTATGCCTGCTCCATTGAGCTCCACCACATTTGGGGGCAAACTGTCTCATGCCAAAAACACTCGCTGTAGTTATAAATTCAGGCTGTCTGGGATTATCTGTCCCTTCTTGATAGTTTAACTCTTGAAGCCACGTTGCCTGTAGAAAGAAATCTGTATTGGGTTTGAAACAACGAGGTAAGTGTTAGAATCTGTGGTATCTAACCCATCAGGAAGAACGTTCAGGTTATTTTATGATCCAGAAAGAAAGATCAACAAGTGAAACCAACCCACCATGTGTGGGTTTAAGCAGATTATAGAGTAGCTGACTCAAGGGAGTTCACTGAACATCTCCCTTTTTGTATCTTAAAAGCAGTGGGTTGCTCCATCACAAGGATAACTGAGCCAGAGAGGAAAGAGGAGAAAGAAAAAGTGAAGCATGTTTGTCAGCTTTTTAAACCCTGAAATTGATTCTTTCTATCAGCTCTTCGTTCCACTGACAGCCTAATCCCCTTTCTCCTGTTTCTTTCTGTTATAAATAGAGGTTCTCTTTTTCTTTTTTTGACTGCGCAACCCTTTTTTTTTCTGCTTCTCAAAATTAGCTCTCATGATGAGTCTGCTCTCTCAGCAATCAATTCGCTACACCGCGTCCCTCCAACAAGGTTACCTGTGGCAACGTAACTCTGGTTTCGCTTTTCCTGCCAGTTCTTTTTCGGCTAATTAAATAAATGGATCTGTCTGGAGAGCCGGCTATAAAAGCTGTCGAAGATTCTGACGCTGGATTGTTGCTTGATTTCAAGGCATTTGTCAAAGGGAGAGAACGGAGTATGCATGGATGAGGGGTTAGCTTCAACCTCTGGGCTAGTTTAATAATATTAGTTGAGATTTGCTTATTTATGAGGCTGTAAGTGATTCATGCTCAGCTCTAGCAATCCATCACAGAGGGGTTGGTTAAGTGTAGCCTGCTGTAGTGACACAGCTCAAAAATGCAGTAACGATGATGAGGTACTTGGTTTGTGACCAGTTTCATATGATCAGTTGCTCAGGTCGGGACGCTTGAGGACAAATCTGGTGATTCGGCTACTTTTTGATCAAACACGGCAAATGAAAGTCCTTTTGTGATTTTCCAGTGTCTGCGTTTCAGTGAACGGCGACTGTTTTCGATGCAGCAGGTTGGCCTGATTTCACCTCCCACTCGCCTTCTGCTTTAGCACCAACTAACAAGCTCAGCATGCTGGTAATGAACAAGTTCCACTGCAAGCGACCACATCTGAAGGTAAAAGTATTAAAAGCCCTTTAGAAAGTCATAAAGCTGAAGGTGGTGCAGTGAACTTGCTAGGTTAGCCTCCTTCAGATGTCTTCTTACTACTATACCTCACCAGTTGCCTTGCAGTAGCCTGGTTTGGATGGTTTCTTTTGCCACCTGATGCTGTGAAAAACTGAAGACACCAGAGGTCATCTTAGTGTTGAACCTTCCTCCAAACTGTTATATTGTTGACAAGTTTCAACCACAAACAATCCACAATTCCCCAGCTGTTGATGCTTTATTATCCCGATATGTAGAGCTAAGAACTTCATGTCTTACTTCTTTGTATACAGGTCCTTCTCAAAAAATTAGCATATTGTGATAAAGTTCATTATTTTCCATAATGTAATGATAAAAATTAAACTTTCAAATATTTTAGATTCATTGCACACCAACTGAAATATTTCAGGTCTTTTATTGTTTTAAAACTGATGATTTTGGCATACCGCTCATGAAAACCCAAAGTTCCTATCTCAAACAATTAGCATATTTCATCCGACCAATAAAAGTGTTTTTAATACAAAAAAAGTCAACCTTCAAATAATTATGTTCAGTTATGCACTCAATACTTGGTCGGGAATCCTTTTGCAGAAATGACTGCTTCAATGCGGCGTGGCATGGAAGCAATCAGCCTGTGGCACTGCTGAGGTGTTATGGAGGCCCAGGATGCTTCGATAGCGGCCTTAAGCTCATCCAGAGTGTTGGGTCTTGTGTCTCTCAACTTCCTCTTCACAATATCCCACAGATTCTCTATGGGGTTCTGGTCAGGAGAGTTGGCAGGCCAATTGAGCACAGTAATACCATGGTCCGTAAACCATTTACCAGTGGTTTTGGCACTGTGAGCAGGTGCCAGGTCGTGCTGAAAAATGAAATCTTCATCTCCATAAAACATTTCAGCAGATGGAAGCATGAAGTGCTCCAAAATCTCCTGATAGCTAGCTGCATTGACCCTGCCCTTGATAAAACACAGTGGACCAACACCAGCAGCTGACATGGCACCCCAGACCATCACTGACTGTGGGTACTTGACACTGGACTTCAGGCATTTTGGCATTTCCTTCTCCCCAGTCTTCCTCCAGACTCTGGCACCTTGATTTCCGAATGACATGCAAAATTTTCTTTCATCCGAAAAAAGTACTTTGGACCACTGAGCAACAGTCCAGTGCTGCTTCTCTGTAGCCCAGGTCAGGCGCTTCTGCCGCTGTTTCTGGTTCAAAAGTGGCTTGACCTGGGGAATGCGGCACCTGTAGCACATTTCCTGCACACGCCTGTGCACGGTGGCTCTGGATGTTTCTACTCCAGACTCAGTCCACTCCTTCCGCAGGTCCCCCAAGGTCTGGAATCGGTCCTTCTCCACAATCTTCCTCAGGGTCCGGTCACCTCTTCACGTTGTGCAGCGTTTACTGCCACACTTTTTCCTTCCCACAGACTTCCCACTGAGGTGCCTTGATACAGCACTCTGGGAACAGCCTATTCGTTCAGAAATTTCTTTCTGTGTCTTACCCTGTTGTTTGAGGGTGTCAATGATGGTCTTCTGGGCAGCAGTCAGGTCGGCAGTCTTACCCATGATTGCGGTTTTGAGTAATGAACCAGGCTGGGAGTTTTCTAAAAGCCTCAGGAATCTTTTGCAGGTGTTTAGAGTTAATTATTTGATTCAGATGATTAGGTTAATGGCTCGTTTAGAGAACCTTTTCATGATATGCTTATTTTTTGAGATAGGAATTTTGGGTTTTCATGAGTTGTATGCCAAAATCATCCGTTTAAAAACAATAAAAGACCTGAAATATTTCAGTTGGTGTGCAATGAATCTAAAATATATGAAAGTTAAATTTTTATCATTACATTATGGAAAATAATTAACTTTATCACAATATGCTAATTTGTTTAGAAGGACCTGTATATCTTAAATCATCATTATGATTACCTCCCTGGAGAGAATGTCTAAATATTATCGTCCTTTCCTGAGTAATCTGAAATTGAACCATATCAGCTTTTGTTGAAGTGCGGCCGTTTTTTAATAGATCTGAAAGGTTTCCTTCTGTTGTTGAGTCATCCAGCTTGTACTGGAAGTGCTTGATACATTACTGATAGATTACAGTAAAATATTGATTTTCGTTGTATTTATCTCATGTTTTCATTAAGGTCAGAGCAGCACAATATATTAGTCTTGGTCTTTAATATAATATCTGCATGTGCAATGTCACAATCTCCAAGGACTGCTTGGATGCAATATTGAGAAGAGTATAACATTTCATGTGCAATGCATTAAATCTCTACTTGCCAATCTTATACGGTAGACCCATGGTATTCACCGGTATTAGGGACCACCCACTAATTGCTAAAATCCACCTCTAAAAACACGTAGAACTATGTATTTTAATAGTTTAAACACCAAATATACCTAAGTATGCATGAATACAGACAGTGGATACTGTCTGAGCACTACAACAGAAGCTAATGTTTACTTTCTGTTTTATTTCTGCTTTTGCTATTGGAGTTACAGCCAATCAGCCTCCAAGGAAATAAATGGAGCTCATGGGGAGTCTCCTCCCCTTCCGGTCGGCCCATGGGTCCCCTGACCAACAAAATAATCAATGAGAGTGAATAGAGTGATAAAAGTAATTTTCTGGTCTGCTTTGCCTTATGTCCTGAATCACACATATGCTGTACCTCAATTTAAATGATCAACAATGATGTACGTTTCAAGTGTGTTTGTCATAGGATATCTGATGTATTTGCTTGTAAAAATTCGTAATTAAAATGACTACGAATCAGAAGTCACTTATATGACGTTAGCTAACATTAGCTAGCACTTGAAATACTCATCGGAATACAAATTTTATCGCTCCATTGACTTATTCATATTTTTTGGCAGTAGGGGACCCATGGACCAGAAGTAAAGAACAACAAAACAGACCGCTGTTTGTTTACATGCTTTTTTAGAGTATTGTATGAGCTGCTCTTCTAGTAAAAAGTTTTCCAGCTCAATCAAAACTCATACTCTGTCGGCCATTGCTTCTTGAGTGGATGTAAGTTTACAAGCTGAAGTAATTAAACTGTTTTCGAACAGAGACATCACTGTAATGTTAGGTAGACCTGCAAGAAATAGTCTAACCCCCCCCTCCTTGGTGGGGAACTGCTTCACAACACTGAGACACCAGCACACTTATTCCTACCATAAGAACTCCACAGCCAGAGCATGTCCAATGTTTGTATCCACAATGTCCAAGTATTTCATATCATACGTAGATTTCATTCATCGATTAATTTTTTTTTATTACTGCTATTTCTATGTCTCAAAGTCAGGTTGAGGTGTTTTCCCTGCATTTTATATTTAGAGCTCAACTTAATCTTCTGAAGCTTCTTTTTAATATGTGTGTGTGGGGGGGCAAGATGAGGGGTCTCTGGTTGCCCTGATAGCATTTGTTCCCTTGAGGCCCCCAGCTTGATGGTGGATAAGAACTCCTGCCTTGTCCAGAGTCAGATCCCTGGCCAGTTTGAAACGATCCAATGTTTCAGCAGCCAGGACCTGATTCGAATAAAGATCCACTTGTGTTTGATTGGATGAGGACATCATCCGATGTGTAATATAGCTTTGATAGCTGAGAGCACTGTTCCTCTGTGAGTCTGACTCTCTGCTGGCACACATCGGTGCCTGGAAGCACGCTCAGAAAACGAGCCCACCTTTCTGTTCTCTCCCACTGTTCCTGTCTTTGCCCTTAGATTTATCTTTCTTCTTCTCCGACTTCCCTCCCAATACCTCGTCAGATCCATGGGGTTAGATCTTTATCACTTTTCTGAGTCCTGCGAGGGGAACCTTGAGGGTCTCAGTGGGATCAATTTAAAAGGGAAGTGCTTGTCTCTCCTCCTCTCCTTGGCCCTCTTGGCTGATTGGGTTCGCTCGCCAGAAACTCGCAGGCTTTTGATCTCAGCCACCCCCGTCGCCGCCTCCACCCCTGTTCAAAGTTTTTGTTGGAGCTCGGCTCTTACAAAGAAAAAAAAATCTGTTCCACTTTCTGAGAAATCTGGGCCCCCCATCCCCTTTTCTCTTCACCTGTGTGAGCAGAGGAGCCGTTTTGTAAACCCACTGGGTGGTACTGACAACCTATGGCGTGATTGACTTCTCTTTGAAGATGCGAGAGCGATCTATCTCTCCAGGTAAAGGTAGACTGAGGAGGACCTACGCTCCTCAGGCAGGTCTCTTGAACAACTAGTGGGAAGTTGCTGGAAGCAGCAATGTATTATTCACTCTGTGTGGGGAACGGCCGTCTCTGTTACAAAGAGAAGAAAAGTACAAGGTGGGCCCTGCGAGCATTCCCATGCTGGGCTGCATTGAAGTCATTTCTCTCCTTGTACAACATGAACAGTGACCCTGTAGCCAAGGGGGTACCTTAAACTACAAAAACATCCAGGTTGTGCCTGTCCAACTTTCTTAGACAACTCGAGCATGAATTTCTTCCATACCAACGCAAGTCTGATCTTAGTAGCTTTTTGCAATCCTTCCTTAAAGTTCTCTTAAAATAGCTTTCCAAGGCAATAAACTGTAAATTACACGTTCAGACTTTCACCCCTGTAGTCAGTTGTGAAAAAAACATCTTTCCTTTATTTCTGCTCTACTTGTAGACGCTTTCTCTTTAAAAATGTTCTCTAGGATTTTGAAAATTAATGATGACCTTTGCGTCCGCTGTACAAATGGGCCCCAAACTTTCCCCCCCTCATTGTCTGACATTAAATCCAATTACACTTTTCCTATTTTAAGTCTGTTAAGCCTAGTTTATGCTTCTCCTTCAGCAAGTTTGCACGCACACGTATTGATGGAGGCGTTTTCCTTTTATACTCTGTTGGTGTGTCAGTGCTGCAAGGCAGTTCCCCGCCAGGACAGCAGGGAAAGAGCCCCAGGGTAGACCTTTTCTGGCATGTCTACTTACCATTGGAGCGACATCTCTGGTTGACGACAGTTTTACTTCAGCTTGTAAATGCACATCCACTCAAGGAGCAAAGGTCAGACAGAGAGCAAGTTTTGATTGAGAAGACCATATTAGATAAACTGGTCTTCCAGTGCCCAAAAGCTGCATTGACTACTAATTACATTGACTATGGATCACCATTCTGCTGAACACAGTGAAATGATCCTGTGCTGATGTTGGGCTGACCAGTCACAGACGTGCACTCTCCGTTGCTTCTGACCATTGTGTTTGCACAATTACTTTGGTAACTAGTCAGCTATTCAAATCACGTGTAAATTATAACATCGAGCCAACATATAGATGCTCTAATATAACCATTAGCTTCTAGCTTGAAGTGTTATCTTCTAAGTGTTATATGGTATCTAAAAATAATGGCAATTAAGATTATGGCTAATTCAACAACTTGTTTAAATGAACTTTGCATCTTGTCGAGGAACACTAAAGAGGAAAGTTTTTTTTTACCACTAACGTAGCGTTATAAAATAAAATCTTAGCATTTCTTGCGTTACAGCAGACGCATGACGTGCATGCTAAAGTTAATGAAATCACTATCGCTACTGTTAATGTTACAGGTATCAATACAAGTAACTAGCTCACTGTTGATGTTAATGTTAGCAGCTAACTAGCAAATTAGCTTACAGAGGTGACTGTTCCTCTTTGTCATCAGCCACAACAAGCTGCCTTTTAACATACTCATGCATTACCGTCGTACTGTCATGGAAGACTAGTTCTACCTTGCTGATTTTGCATTACACATCCTTTTCTTGAATGAAAAAAAAGATGTTGGATGAAACTTTGGAGCTCCATTTCCAGCTCCCAATGAAACAGTTTTTTTGGACTTTTCCGATGAGGCCACGGCTGACCCAGATTGCTACTGTTGAGCATGTGTTGCAAGGGCAGAAAAGCAGAGAAAGCAGCAGAAGGCCCAGTGGCAGTTTTTAGAGGAAAAACAAAACTTAAAAAAATAAATGATGACGTTGATTATTAACCAAAATGAAGAAAACCTCAGCGATACAAAAAAACAGGACTTTATATCAGCTAAAGGGGAGCCTGGACCCAAAAACATCACAAGAAAAAATTGGAAGCTAGTGATGTTGGTAATGGCCTAAATCCTTAAACAGGTAGCTTCAGTGGTGGTAACATTACCAAGCAGCCCAAAGATAGACTCATGATAGACCCGTGTCTTAAAAAGCAATGGAGAAATGAGCTGTTCCATTTGTACACGGTAGGTTGCTGTGCCATTAACCAGCCGGTGCTACAAAATATCAACTTTAATGCAGCTCAGATGGTGTTTCACATTTAGCAGTGGTGAAAAGAAAACTTGAGGCAGATTCTGCAAGAAATGTGATGCTTAAAACTACTACAGACGAGCAGCTGTGTGTGAAGAGGAAATAAAAGGGCTTCTTAAAACTCCAAAGAGCAATCCAAAGAGTTGGGGAAAGAAGCAAAAAATTACAGCAATGTAAATAGTTTTTAGTATTTATCAATAGTAAACTTTTGGCTTTAAGTTTAGACAGCTCAACTTAACTTTAATTTACTTGGTTTATTCTTGTTTGCAAAGAAAGGCATTTTATTGGTTAGGTGTGGAAAGAAATTGGGTTGTCCAAGCTTAAGTCAACATTTCTTCTAAAATTTTAATATTCGAGCAGCTTATAGTCCCAAAGAAACAATTGTTTGCATGTCATCTTTCCCTTTGCTTGTATGATGTTAGCAAATGTAATAAAAGCATTTGCTAATTCCTAGTTCTTCTGCACCTTTGACCTTCATCTAAGATAATGATAGATAACCCTCTCTGCTCTGTTGGAACATGTACACTTTAATGTAGGTCTGTTTTTTGGTTGTGGAACAGGTCAGCGTAAGAACCCCGAATAGTCTGTGATGCACTGATTGTTTTTTCAAGGCACTTTAGCAGTGAATGTTGATGGAACTGAGATCAGATCTCAGTCAAATATGTCTCAAGTCAGCTTTAGTTAGAAACATCCTTTTTACATCTTTTACATAGTTTCCTTTTACTTGGCTCTGTTGTTTAGTAAAATGAGCACATTCTTCAGTTGTGTTGGCCTGTTGAGTCCAGAGAGATGGGTTTGAGGTGCAGGGATTTTTAAATTTTTTTTTTAACAAGGCCGTGTTCTGGTGGGAACTTCTTATTTTTTGGATGATAAACCTTTGCTTTTAAAAACAAAAGCTTAAAAACCGTTGTAGAATACTTCCAGCCTAATTTAGTTTTCACTTCAGTGAGTGAAATGTCTTCTATATTATAATTCCTTGTGACAAAGGTGACTTGCAGAGGTCGGGCTAGGGGAGCAGAAGGTCTCCATCAGTGTTTGGATTGGAGCCAGGTCTGTCACCCTCCTCCTTCTCGCCCTCCCTCTCCTCTGTCTCCTTCCAGGTCACCAGAGGTCACACCAAAGTTTTTTTTGTCCTACCTCACTGACCTCTCATCTCTTGGGGAAAAACTCCTGTCAAGAGTGAGGATTAAAATTCCAGGTAAGTTTAGCCAAACCAGGCCTCGGATTTCTCCAGCCCTGGCACCGGCTTTCTTGGCTGCATAGAGAAAGAACTTAAAGATTCTAGGCTGATTGGTTCTCTAGCTTCTTTTGCTGTATAGAAAAGCACCCTGAGTTTCCAGGGCCTTCAGGTCCCTCGATGATGACATCATTTGTGTGCTTGTGCACTAATTGAGGTTTAATGCTAGAGTAGAGTGAGCAGGGCTGTAATTTTCCTGCCCTGGCCTGGAATAGAGACGAGGGCTTTTCATGTGGTCTAGGCTAATTTAGGCTGCAGTGCTGCAACTGTGGAACACCTCATACTTTAGTCCCTTACAGTCTGCCAAGAAATAAAGGAAATATGGAAAATCAGCCTGTTTATAATGTAATGTCAAGGACTTGACTCTACCAACACTTCTACCGATGGCAGAACTGACTTATAACGGTGAGGCTGGAGTCACTGAACCCCGAATTGGACTTAAGATGGGTTGACACTTGCTCAAAAAGCAAAAATGTTATGCGTATAGAAGAGTTTAACATGGTATTATTCATAGCTTTTGTTGTCATACCAACAAAGCTTTTAAATACAGCTTGAACAACAAATTTATTAGCATTCAGAAATTCATTTTACCAACTTTGTACAGGGAAACATTTATAGAATGTCATTTGAATGTCTATAAAACCTGCATCGATATTCATTCTTCTACCAAGACAAACACTAAAATCCAAAACTAAGCTGTCAGACTCAGACCTCTGCCTGCCCTTTATACTGTACACCATATCAGACCTTGTGTCAACATCAGGCCTGTTTGAAGTGGAAAGCCTTAATCATGTGTAATCACCAGCATTACCAGGTCGTGACTAACTGTGCAAAAGGGAGAGGTAGTGGGAGGGCATGGGGCACCTTCAAAGCCTGCAGGAACACTCAGTAGGCCAAATGATGGCTTTAAGATGAAGCTAATACTTTATCAAACAAAGCAGACTTAATATTGACAAAATCAGCATTTTATACACTTATTTGCAAAAACGTCACACACCCAGAAGCTGTAGTCAGGTTTGCACGTAGCTTAGTAGATAGGTCGATCCAGTGATGGGCTGGTAAACAGTATGATTTACTGGTAGGTCTGGAACCAACATCAAAAGCCCAAAGTGAAAGCAACATGAGCCATGGGATGTTACATTTTCCAGAGCATCCAACACTAAAGGTCACTAAAGACACAGAGGATGCTTCATAGGTGCAACAGACAATATTAGCAGCACTTTGATGGGGGTCCCAATTATGTTATGCATAAACCCAGATGGTCGTATGGTGCAATTCCATACTATGTCAGACCTAGAGATATCACAGTAGTATGCTGAAGGACCCAATAGGTTTATACAGTTAAGAAGTTCTGGTGGGCCAAGACAGACCACACAACTGCCTTGTTTCCACTGAGCGGTACGATGTGGGTCGATACAGTTTTGTACAGTATTTTGTCTGTTTCCATTGTAAAAGTGACACATACAACTGATTCATTACTGGGCTCGCTTCAGTTGTAGGTCCATAGGACAATATTGCAGTACAATTAGAGTGGAGCTACTGGCATCACACAAAACAGTCTATTGATTGGGAGACGTCACTGCTTGCGACAAGCATGAGACATACTAGTGGGTTACGTTTGTCGCCGCACATTAGGCGTTTGGCTTTAACCCCATCTGCCCAGAGTGAGAGTCCAACTGGCAGTGAAAATGTTCTGCTGAATACACTAGACCATAAAATATCGTATCACACCGACCAGTGACATACTGCTCAGTGGAAACAAGGCAAAACAGAAACCTATGACACTGGTGCCTACCTAGCAAATCCAGGCACTGGACTTTTCACAACTCCGTGTTGTACCTCACTATACCTCAGTGACTGTCCTTAAGAAAGTGGGGTTACCTTCTAGATCACATTTTGTATTATGTTGGGTAACAGTTGATGGTTGTGCATCATCACCGACAGCATTGTTGAGGTGAGAAAACCTGCCAATATACAGTGGGGCAAAAAAGTATTTGGCAGCCACCGATTGTGAAAGTTGTCCCACTTAAAAATAGGTGAAATGTTTGTTATTTTTATCATTGGTACACTTGTACTGTAAGAGAAAGAATGTAAAAAAAAATCCAGCAAATCACATTGTATGATTTTTAAATAATGTATTTGTATCATGGTGAAGAAAATAAGTATTTAGCACCTACAAACACGGAAGAATTCTGGTCCCCACAGACCTGTTACTACTTCTTTAAGAAGCTTTTCTATCCTCTACTCGTTACCTGTATTATTGGCAACTGTCCACACCTTCAAACAGTCAGACTCCAGCCTCCACCATGGCCAAGACCAGAGAGCTGTCCAAGTAAACCAGGAACAAGATTGTACACCTACACTAGACAGGAATGAGCCAATCTACAACAGGCAAGCAGCTTGGTTAGAAGAGATCAACTGTTGGAGCAATTATTTGAAAATTGAATAAATACAGGATCATTAAAAATCTTCCTTGACCTGGGCTCCATGCAAGATCTCATCTCGTGGCATACAATGGATCTTGAGAATGGTGAGGAAACAGGCTGGAACTACAGTGAGGGAACTGGCCAATGACCTGAAGAGAGCTGGGAGCACAGTAATAAAGGTCGTGTTTGGATGCGGAAAGATGCTGAGTTACATCCATGGGGGATGTGGGTGTTTTAACACCCAAACTATTCCTAGTGAGATTTTTAAACGATGCCATAGGTTTGTTTCAATCTTAATACATGTTCTAGTACCAGTCAGTATCTGGTGTGGCCACCAGCTGCTTGAAGTACTGCAGTGCATCTCCTCCTCATGGACTGGACCAGATTTGTCAGTTCTTGCTGTGAGATGTTACCCCACTCTTCCACCAAGGCACTTGCAAGTTCCTGGACATTTCTGGGGGGAATGGCCCTAGCCCTCACCCTGCGATCCAACAGGTCCCAGACGTGCTCAATGGGATTGAGATCCGGGCTCTTCACTGGCCATGGCAGAACACTGACATTGCTGTCATGCAGAAACTCATGCACAGAACGAGCAGTATGGCTGGTGGCATTGTCCTGCTGGAGGATCATGTCCGGAAGAGCATGCATAAAGGGTACCACATGAGGGAGGAGGATGTCTTCCCTGTACCGCAAGGCATTGAGATTGCCTTCAATGACAACAAGCTCAGTCCGACGGTGATGTGATATACCGCCCCAGACCATGACGGACCCCCCACCTCCAAATTGATCCTTCTCCAGGGTACAGGCCTCGGTGTTACTCTCATTCCTTCGACGATAAACACGAATCCGTCCATCACCCCTGGTGAGACAAAACCGTGACTCATCAGTGAAGAGCACTTTTTGCCACTCCTGTCTGGTCCAGCGAAGGTGGGTTTGTGCCCATAGGCGGATTTGTTCCTGGTGATGTCTGGTAAGGACCTGCCTTACAACAGGCCTACAAGCCCTCAGTCCAGCCTCTCTCAGCCTATTGCGGACAGTCTGAGCACTGATGGAGGGATTGTGTGTTCCTGGTGTGACTCGGGCAGTTGTTGTGGCCATCCTATACCTGTTACGCAGGTGTGATATTCGGATGTACCGATCCTGTGCAGGTGTTGTTGCACGTGGTCTTCCACTGCGAGGATGATCAGCTGTCCTTCTTGTCTCCCTGTAGCGCTGTCTTAGGCGTCTCACAGTGCGGACATGGCAATTTATTGCCCTAGCCACATCAGTAGTTCTCATGCCTCCCTGCAGCATGCCTAATGCACGTTCACGCAGATGAGCAGGGACCGTGGGCATCTTTCTTTGGGTGTTTTTCACAGTCGGTAGACAAGTCTCTTTAGTGTCCTGCGTTTTTAGAACTGTGACCTTAAATGCCTACTTTCTGTAAGCTGTTAAGGTCTTCACGACCATTCCACAGGTGCATGTTGATTAATTTATTATGGTTAATTGAACATGCATGGAAAACATTGTTTAAACCCTTTACAATGAAGATCTGTAAAGTTATTTGGATTTTTACAACATTATTGTTGAAATACACACTCCTGAAAAAGGGAAATTTCTTTTTTTGCTGAGTTTACATAGTATATTACAGTAATAGAGTTAGTGCCCTAGCTAGCAAAAACGCTGAAATCAAGAGTAAAAGAGAAGCATAACCATAAAAAAGTACATTTATGACATACGTATTGCTTTAACATACACATACTACAGTCATGTGAGAAAATTAGGACACCCCATTAAATAATCAGCTCTTTATTATGAGCTGTTCACATATCAATTTCCAATCATGATTTTATGTATCACAGGAAAAGAAAGTGACATAATTGCAATTAAACAACAAAAATGAACATTTTGTGAAATACAAAAAAAAGAAGATAAAAATGTTTATTTTAATGGAGGAAAAAGTTAGGACACCCTACTCCCTAATAACTAGTGTTGCCTCCTTTGGCTGATATAACTTCAGTGAGATGCCTTTTGTAGCCTTTTACCAGTCTCTGACATCGATCAGAAGAAAGTTAACCCCACTCCTCAATGCAGAATTCTTTCAGTTGTGAGATGTTTGAGGGTTTTCTGGCATGTACAGCCCGTTTCAAGTCACCCCACAGCATCTCAATGGGATTAAGATCAGGGCTTTGACTTGGCCCTTCCAAGACTCTCCACTTCTTAGTTTTTAGCCAAAACACACCAGGAGTGGCTACTTAAAAAGCATTTCATGGTTCTGGAGTGGCCTAGCCAGTCTTCAGACTTCAATCCAACAGAAGGTCTGTGGAGGGAGTTGAATGTCAAAACATCATAGCTCTAGAAAAATCTGCAAAGAATGGGCCAAAATACCAGCTACAGTGTTTGCAAACTTAGTAAAGACCTACAGGGAAACATTTGACCTCTTTCATTGCCAACCAATGTTCCATTACAAAGTATTTTGGTGTACCTTTGTTATTGACCAGATACTTATTTTCTGCACCATTATACAAATGCATTCTTCAAAAATCATACTATGTGATTTCCTAGATATTTTCAAAAAATATTTCTTCTCTCACAGTTAAAGTGAACCTATGATGAAAATTACAGACCCCTCTCCTCTTTTTAAGTGGGACAACTTGCATAATTAGGGGCTGCGAAATACTCCCCCCCCCCACTATATTAGATTGTTAACCTTGGTATGATGGTGTGAGTAGCCATAGTGTATGACTTTAGGTCACTTCCGACATTTTCAGGGGATACTGAAGTGTTTTGTCAGTGATCCAAATCATCTTCCTAAAACAGCATCCTGGAAAACTTGTAACAAACTGGCTATCCACACTGATGATTCCTGATAAATTGGCCATGTTGTTGTGGTTCGTTAATCCCTGTTGAAGTTAAACTGTAATTCACAGAAAAGAGAATGAGTTATATCTCTAAGGGTGTATTCAGACCTGCACTGTTTGGTTCACTTTAAACGGACCAGGGTTCGTTTCGAACGCTGGTCTGGACCTTTTATGCAGGTGTGAATACACACAAACAAATACTGGTGCGGATCAGAGAACCGGACCGAGACCCACTTTTTTTAGGTGGTCTCGGTCCGCTTCCAAACAGACTCTGGTACGGTTCGCTTCAGGTGTGAATACAAACCAGTGTGATCCGAACCAACTCCAGGATACATGCGCCTTTTTGGGCTTAACAAGCCACCGTAGCAAGGTAAGTTCATACCTGACTCTCCGTCGTCTGTTTAGCCACGCTGCTGCCAGCATGTTGCGGGTCAGGGCACGCAAAGCGCATCGTCTCCTTCGGGTTACTGCACGCATTCGCAGACGCCCCTCCAAGATTTGAAACACAGTGTCGCAAAACCTGCGTTAAATGAGCTGCTCTTGACATTCAGTATCATATTGCAGCTCCAATAACAGCAGAAATATGCAGAGCAGCGTAAGGCTTCGATGTTTTCCTCCATTTCCGGGTCTGCGCTCTGTGTGCCGCCCTAGTCATTGCTGTCCAATGGCTGCACCGATCATCACACGCGTGGATGTGTTTACAAAATATAGTTCACTTGCAAAAAGTACAGTGTGAATAAGAACCGCACCAAACAAAAAAAAATACGTCCGCTTTTGGTCCAGACCAAACAAGCGGACCAAAGGACTTTTCTGGTCTAAATACACCCTAATTCTATTGAGGTAGCTATAACCGTATGGGAAATATTTTTCCGGAGAGCGCACATCGGTGATTGGTCAGCCCAACATCACCCCCAGATCATTTCACCAGAACAGTGCTCTATAGTCGACACGATTAGTGGTCAATACAGCTTTTGGACACCAGATGCTTTATATTGCAAGGCCAGTTTATCTAATGTGGTCTTTTGGCGATTTTTTTTAACACCAGGAGGTGTAGAGAACGACAAAACAGACCGCTGTGTTTGTTTACTTGTTCTTTAGAGTATTCTATGAGCCGCACTTCTAGTAAAAAGCTTTTCAGCTCAATCAAAACTCACTTTCTGTTTGCCATTGCTCCTTGAGTGGAAATGTGTTTACAAGCTGAAGTAAATAAACTGCTAGGTAGGTATACCCACCAGAAAAGGTCTGCACCCATTGCTGTCCTGGCAGGGAATTACTTTGCAACACTGACACACCCTGACACACGTCTCTGTCAATATGTGTGCGTGTGGGAGCAAACTTGCTGGCGGAGAAGTATAAACTAGGCTTAGACTTTGCCAGGTGCTGGACAGTTCCCCTCTTCACCATTTCATTCTCTTACAGTTTTGGTTGTTTTGTACCTGAACTTCTTAAATACATAAAGCAGCAATCTAAAACACGATGGCAATTCATACCTTTAAAACATTTTTGTTGCATTGGTGAGGAAGCGAACTGACATTGAGCCGTCTTCTTCAACCTCTGTCTGCAGTTATGGTGCATGCTTGATTTGAAAATGTTGGTGACCTTTTGGAAATCTCAAAGTTAAGGTAAAGATCTACATTCTCTAGGGAATCCATCGATGTTTACCGTTAGCCTAACCATGGTAGTTGTGCTAATGCCTAATATAAGATGCTAAAGCAAAATCTGAAGATTGAAAGTCAACTATAAAATTCTGATTGCTGCATCTCTAAATCTTTCATAACATTAGTTAGAAATATAACACAGCAGCAGAAATGGTGGTCACCAACCTCAGTAAGCAGCAAATGTCATTGTGCGTTGGGTATCAGCACCTTTTCTCTTTTTTTTTAGAAAGTGTCTGCTGACTAACCTTTAGCACATGCATGCCCTCAGACACACACTGATCCTGTTGTACCAGTCAGGGCCTGGCTGGCCTCTGCCTGGGCCAAAGTCTGTTAACTCCAATTGAGACAGTAGAGACTGGTAATGAATCCTGTCAGGGTTGACATAACAACCTCCCGCTCAGCGCTGAACCTGGCAGTCAGGCTCTTGCTGGGGCAATCTGTATACTTCGCACCGAAATTCGCAGTCAGGATTAGTTTGGGGTTCATGGTAAACTGTGTGAAGTATGAAAAATTGCGTTTACTTTTAATGCTGGTATATACAAGCAGACTTATACGAATTCTACTTTGAAGTCTTTTTTTAGAGTCATGGGGTATTATAGGTTAAGTTTTCTTTGAGGGCAGTTTAGGTGTGATGTGTTTATGTGCACAACGGTAATACTGCTAGAATAAGACTTATTGTACTCCGTAAAAATGCATTTTTTTATTTTAGCCATGCCATGAGCAGGATCTGGCCTAAACTGTGTCATGTTTTGCATTTAACCAGGAGGCCAATGTTTGTTAAGTTAAGCAGGATTTGAGTCTTTTTTCCCATTTGTCCCCATCATGCCTTGTTACCATCAGCATGTATAAAGCGGATAACTTGCTGTGTTTTCTCATTTGAATTTGTGGATCTGGGGGAAGAATAAGAAGGAAGAAAGACTCGTCACAATCCTTCATCACATGGGCTGAACTTCCATTTCTCAATAATTTATCCAGACAACTAGAATGATTGTTCTATGAATATGCACTAAAAGACCCTTTCCTCTGCTGCTTCTCTTTAGGCTTGTGCAATTTTTTTTAGTGTGTGCATACCAAAGAGTGTGTGCCTGTGAACAAATATACAGCTGTGTATGCGCAGTTCTTTTCCACCTAAAACAAAGGAGGTGTCAGAGCGAATTAGCCCCCCCCGCCCCCCACGACTGAGGGCTTAAGGATGCACCACAGGTTCTGCTGAGTCGCGCATGAGCCGCGGTGTCTGCCTGATCGTCTCTGCTCACCCCCCACCCCTCCACTCCTGAGTTGCTCTAACAAGGTTGTTGGAAGAGGATAAGGCGTGTTAAATGAATAATTTACACAGTAGAGCGCTCCTTATTTATTTAATACGGCTGAATGTGACTGAGTGGGCAGCATGCGTCCCCAACTGCAGAGACGGTGTTGGCTAAACGAGCTCTCACTCAGCTTAATGGAGGGCCAAGGCGACAGGCATTTAGAAGCGAGTAAGGGGCTGCAACGGAGAGTTTGTTCTGTGCATCTCTGAGTGCTCGCACTCTCAAAACAGGCCGTGCAGAGCTGGGCTAGTGCGTAGACCGCGTCGCTGCTGCCTGCTGTATTCTCAGGGTTAATACACTGTGCCTTCAAAGAGCTCAGGTCAGATTAGAGCCTCTCACGAATGTGAAAACGGTTTCCTGAATGTGTGTGGATCGCTTGATGCCTATATGCATTAGTGACTACATTATGTTTTTTGTGCTAGTGTGTGATGCTCTGAATTTGTCAGGATTACAGTCATCAAAAATGGAAAGTACACCTTTTAAATTCCAGGGTTTAAAATGTATATTTGTTTAATAGGTAATCACACAGTGGTCACAGTCTGTGGTTTGTGGTTTTGTTTACTTGAAGTTTGATTACTTTTAGAGGCTGGTAAGGACCAGACCTTTGATTAAAAAAAATTAACACCTTGCACATCTACTTTTTCTGTGGCTACGTAAATACAACATCAGTCATTTCAATTATTTACGTGAAGTAGTATTTATTGATGATAAAATCCTATGTAACAAATATATGTTCTACTATTAGCAATGTAGCAAAAACAAAAACGTGACTCATTATGTGTTGCCATCAATAGAATCAGTAGATGGGGTAAAAAAAAGAACTTTCTGATGGTTCCCACCTCATATGGATGACACAAATAACAACCGGAAAGTAGTTATCCCTTTTAATATGCCGATTTTGGACAGACATGTTAAGGTTGTTTTGGGATTTGTTACCATCACCAATTGAACAATAACAAAATCATATTCACAGATATTGCTGTCCTTCCAAATTTTTTCAGTAAAAAAAAAAAGGATTTAGAAATAAAGTGACATGTTTCAGGTATAAAATAACTGCAGTTTGGCCCATCTAAATGCAATGAAAGTTACAGATGTAAGTTCCAATAGTATTTTCAAACAGACATATGTTTAGTTTAACCCTCTTAACTCCAATCAGGTCTCTAAATCAGAGAGTTACTGCCAACTGTGTTGTACACAAAGCTTAATATAATATACTGATGTTGCATACTACCCACAATCAATTGCGTCATTCAGCAGAGGTGCTAATAATCCCCTTCCGGTCGGCCCATGGATCCCCTGACCGAAAGAAGAAATGAATGAAAGTCATGGAGTGATAAAAGTTATTTTCTGGTTCGCCTTGCCTTACCCCCTGAATTACACATATCCTGTACCTCAACCTAAATGATGACTAATGATGTGCTTTTCGACTGCGTTTGTCATGTGATTTGTGATTTATTTGCCTGTAAAAATTCATAATTAAAAAGACTACAAATCAGAAGTTGCACAAATGACGTCAGCTAAGATTAGCTAGCACTTGAAATACTCAGCGTGGTTTTAGAGTGGTTTTCTTCACGTTTAATGCCCCTTCCTTTGTTCTGGAAGAAGGATGCCATTTTTCTTCTTCTACTTCTCCTTGTGTGGTTTGGTGATGTACATTTTGTGAGATGAGCAGTTGTAGTCCACTACGTTTAAAACAGAAAAAACCTAAAGTAACTTTGGGCGCACTGTCGGAAATTAGCGCTTTCTCTGCATCAACATCTGCCTTTAAAATTCACAGACATCATATGTTTAAGACCATAACACATTTCAAACTGGTTCAGAGAATAACTTATCGCTCCATTGACTCTCATTCATATTTTTTGATAGTAGGGGGCCGTTGGACTGGAAGTAGATGGCCGTGACTTAGGCTCCGTTCCCTATAGTAAACCTAACATAACACGAACAAAAATGTTGAACATAGTTTGTAGTGTTTCATAGATTGTTTTATTTGAGTTTCATGAAGCTTTCACATAGACTGTGGGTATGTCCAAATTCAGGGGCTGTATCCTTTTCAAGGATGACGTAAGCTGGGTCCTTTGTTGACCGCAAACACTGGAAATATGATAAGGTATGATAAGCATAACCGCTTTCAGCTGTGATTTCTGTACTTCCGGATTTGATACAATTTTATCAAAACTACTCTGCTGGTTATCATCTAGCTGCTGTGGCTAACACGAGCTAACTTTGCTAGCACTAAGTAACCGCTCCATTAAAAATATGAAGCTAACGGTAATTGTTAGCTTGTCTTTCACTGCGTGGGCTTTCTGGGCTAAATAACACATACATTAGAAGCATACTTACTGTACTTTACAACTGTGGCGTTATCCATTAGCGTTTACATGACAAACTGTGGTGAAAATTTCGTTTTGATTTGAAAAAATTTGACATTAAAGTTTCACAATTTCACTCTGTAAAAAAAAAAAAAAGAAGACCAGTCTTTGCTAATGTTGTTGGGTTTTTTTGTTAACAGGGGGAGTGTGGTGAGTGGGGGACAGGACCACTACCGGGGCACCACCCAGAAAGAGGAGGGCAGGTGGAGCAGCTGACGAAGGAGGAGTCTTTCAACTGGTAAATGTTTTGGTTAACATACTTGTGAGTTGTTGGTGACCAGTGTTACTTATGCGTTCCTGTGGAGAGACTGAAGCATGAAGTGTAAATGTCCATGTGACATTAAAGAGGCTTTGTGTAAAATTCTGTCATACATAAAATATTATTCAAAAGTACATAAAAAAAAAAGAAGAAAACCTTCTGATCATTATCTTGGGAAAGAAAATCCTTCACATTCTGTCTCTGACATCTTCCTCCTGTGGACAGGGGGTATGCTCTCAGCAGGAGCGATCCTTCGCCACAGCTTCTGTGTGTTTCCCAAGAGAATGAAGTCCCACAGCTCACATTGACCTCATTATAAAAATAGCTCGTCTATCCAGCAATCCCAGTTTCCTTTTTCTCCTCAGCTTTAGATATGGACTGATCCATCCTAACTCCTGCTCTCTTGTCTCTCTATCAGTGTTTTCATCAGACTTAACATGAGATTAAGGCTTATGCAAGTGCTTGTAATAGTAAAATTTCTCCGAACCCTGCCATGCTCAATCTGGCCCTAATCTGTGATGCCTTTTAATCATGAAGACTTCTGTGCTACATTTCAGATTGTGTGCATGATCTGTTCCCGTTGTCTCCTGGTTGAGGAACCATCTGTGTTCTTTTTAAAAATGGAAACTACCTGTCTCTTTCATAGTAAGCAGTGTTCATGTCTGTTTTAATTTAACAGCTTTGGTCGTCTTTGCTGCTTATGGCTGACTTCCAGATTGTATTAGCTGCTGTTTAAATAACCTACCTAAAATGACAAAGGCTTGATTATAGAATTTAGCTAGGAATGAGAAAAGTTGGCAAAAAACAAATCTTCTAGCTATTTCATAAAAAAAAAAAAAAAGTCGTATTTTATATTAAAAGTTAACAACATTGTTACCATTTGGACACATTTAGTCAAGCTTTGCATGGATAGAAACAGAACAATACCATAACATCTCATAATTAGGCCAGAGGTGACGAGAATACAAATAACTGCAAATAAATGGGTACATTTAAATTAATCTTTATAAAAACTCTATTACAACTCTCCAAGTCCTACTTTAGGATAAATAGTCACTACAGTATTAAAAATTGACGAGTTTAGTACTGGGCAATATACCTGATAAGCTGCTATCACATTTTCAGAGTGCAATGTCCATGTCATGTAGCTACTTTGATGCAGTAATTTGTAAGCTGTTATATTTTGAGTGTAATACATTCATACGATGCACATACCGTACCATATTTATTTGTGTATCACTTTCAAATTCAAAAAACAATTAATTAAAAAACAATAAAAAGATGAGTCATGTAATGTCAGTTATTCACTGAATGAAAAGTTAGCATATAAAAGTGAGTTTTCAACTGGGATTTTAGAACTTTCACTGAGCTAGCTTGCCTAATTCGCAAAGCCAGTTAGTTCCATGATGAAAAAGAACAGTCTCCTTTAGGTTTCAGCCGGGGTTTCTCGGAACCGAGAGCAGCAGCTGGTCAGCTGACTGGAGTGAGTGAGAGGGGAACATAGGGGTGAAGAAGGTCCGATAAATACACAGCGCCAGACCGTTTATAGATTGAAAAACAAACAGAATTTTTAAATACAAATTTTAAATTCCACGTTAACAACAGTTTCAGAGTGCTGAGATCCCTTAAACATAGTTTGAGATGTATGAAATTTTTATTCTGTTTTTGGAGTTGATCACAAAAATACTTTTTCTTTTTAGGCATTGGAGCCAACATAGATTAACAGAAGCATGTAATCCACAATAATATAACCTGGTCTGTATCATGGTACTTTGGGTCCAGATAAGAATCTGTGACAACTATGGCCCTTTTCCACCAGCACCCCTACTAACAGTTACATGGTACAAGACCCTTTTTTAGAATCTACTTCTCTTAGGTTCCAAATGTGCAGAGTCGGGCTGAAAGTCTATCTGTTACTGATTGGCTAGGGGGTGGAGCCACTAGTTGCGTCACAGGAGGGACTTCCTTACACTAATCTGACCCCCCCCAAACACTGTGACTGAATTTGACAAAAAGCCAAAAACTGAACAGAATGTTCAACATAGCTTTCCCGTCCTCCATTGTTGTGTCGCATACAGATCCCGTCACTCTACTTTTTAGACTCTGGGTCTGCCTGACAACATGATGACCCCACCCACTAGAGCAGTTACTCAATTGTAATGGAAAACCAGTCGAACTGTGTGGAGTTGAGTCGATCCACACTATAGAGCCCTTTGTGAAACTCAAAATCAAACAATGAGGAAGCCTTAGCTTTCTCTAAAACATCTGTTAAACCATGTCTTCATTTCATGATCTCACTATTGTGTGTTGGTTCTGTGAGCGGAATGTTTTGCTATACCCCTACATTCTTGGGCCGTATGGGCAACGCTTATCCAACGTGCGTTCACAACTGATAACATGCCAAAAGGATTTTGAAAACCATTTAACACATTGTTCTTTGTCTTGTAATGCACATTCGAATATTCAAGACCTTTTTAGTAGACCAAGCAAACACGTTGGCTCCTTAAACTATCCTTAAATATTTTGGTGCACAGCGAACCTTAGAGTAATTTTACTGGACCTTCCCCGTATTCACATGTCTTTCCACTTCACCGGGTCGGACCGACAGGGCCGTTTTCGGGGCCATTTCAGGAACCAATGGAGTACCTGAATGGGGGAATGTACTTGGAATGGCCCATTCGAGTCGCTGGGCGGGAGATGTGGTTAAGTCATGCTGATTGGTTGTATTTCAAAAGGAAATGAGCCGATGTCACCAAACAACCCGCTTTGTAAAAATAAGAGTTACTGGCGAAGCAGTTTATAACAACAGCAAACAGAAATGCAGCAACAAGCTTCTTCCATGTCGATCTCTTATTTCTGCTGCTCTAGACACCTTTTGCGCTGATCAGTGACACTGCTCGCTGCTGAAACGGTGGTGATATGCAGATGTCATCAACTGATTACTTAAAAGGCAGATTTTTGTATGCATACACGCTGGCTAAGTGGAGCGGTACGACAAATTTACCCCGCCAGAAAAAGATCTGGTTTAATTACCCTAAAGTTCCGATAGTAGAAACGCGCCTTGGGTTGTTAAAGTCACCACCACCTAATTCCTCTGGCAGAGGTCATTTTAGGTTCAATGGGAACAATCTGGTTTGCATTGACCTGCTTTTAGAAAGCCAGGCCTCACCTTAGCAGCAGAAGAACTGTCGAATTCATCTGCATAATCTTCTGATCTTGCTCCATGTCTCCAGGAGCCAGCGTCATTATGGCGCTTGCACACTGTTCGGTCTTGTGTAATGGTATGGTGCTCCCTTATTTCTGAAGTCATCAGGAGTTTTGGGTGAGACCAGAACCACTCTGGTCTGTCCTTCACCGCTGTGTTGTGTACCCCCTTGGGGCACATTCCCCCTCACCTCCACCCCCTCTTATCTCATCTCATCTCCTCTCCTCTCCTCCCCGCCTTTGCTGTTTATCCGACTCGGGGCTCGTCATGTCCCTGAACCTGCTCTAATTAGCATCCCACACAACACTGTTTATTTACCCAGGTACCTTCAGACGTGAAGGGAGGTGAGAATAAAAGAGTCGGGGAACAGGGAGAGGGAGAAAGCTGGAAGGAGAGAGGGCTGGGAACAGGAAGAGAGGGAGAAATGATGCAGACAATCAAAGAGCTGTGAGACTCCCTCATTCCGGATGAAGGATGTAATGATGGTTAGAAAGACATGATGCACAGAGTCGAGTAAGTGAGAGACGGAGAAATTTCCCGCCTCTCCATGCCTCCCTTCTGCCTTTTTCACCGTTTCATCTGAGATGCAGAGTGTCTAAAATTAGCAAGTTGGCAGCTTCCTTCCTCCCTTCCTTCCGGGGCTTCCATTAACGTTCTTCCATTATATGGAGACGTCTTTAAGGTGGGACTGGGAGCGCAGGTGTTTTCTTAGCGTTCCCGTCGGAGCTGGAGCAAACTCCACCTCAGTTTTCATGTGTAGGAGTGTAAACTGCAGCAGGGCTATTTATTTATTTTTAAAGAGCTTAATGTCACAAACTGATGATTGAACGTTCTCCTTCAGGATTTACGGCTACAAAGAAGAATTCATGGTTCCATCACTCAACACAACGTCAATCAAGTTCTGCAGCACCAAAGCAATCCCAGTTAATCAGTTTATGATGGTTCTCACTGGTTCACCGCCGTCCAAAAGTCATAGAAATAGTTTTGTAACCGGTTCCTGCTGATAGATATAAGTGAGTTTCTCATCTGTTCATACATTTCTTTAGACATGGACGTGATGTGTTGTTTTTGAGATCCATAGCCTAGTTCATGTAGTCAGATTCTGTTCAGTTCAACTTAAAAATACTTTATTTATCCCAAAGGGAAATAAAGTGTTGTTATATCTCATATCATCCAAGTATCATTAAGGAGTCATTGAGGATAGTTATGCTGTGGGCAGGAAGGATCTCCCGTAGAGGTCAGTGGTGCAACAAATCTGAAGAAGCCTCTGACTGAAGGCTGTTGCTGTATGACAGTCTAATGACTGTCATGGCATGCTAACAGCTCAGTATCCAAGCAGCAAAGACAATATTTCACAGTAACATGCCCCAGATGACACCATCAGTTGTTGGCAAGCACTGCTAATCCACCTCATTTGCTTTTGCCGCTCCTCTTTAAAGAGTATATTGCAGGTTAAACCCGACCTTAAACCACCGTTTAGAGAAATCTATTAGGAACTGGTTCTAAATAAAACGTTACTCGTAAATAAATTATTTTGACTTCTGGGGTTGTTTTTGTGAGAAACTGGAACCTCCGCCAGACCGGAAGTGACGTAGGTGAAGGGAGACCAGTCAGCTCCTTCAAGAGAAATCAATGGATTTTAATGCTGGAAGGAACTTTAAATGTTTACAATTACACATATGATGGAGCACAACCATACAGCTATGAGCCTGCTGCGCGCCCCAGAGAGCAGAGAGAGACCAGGGGAAGGATTAATGGCCAAAGAAAAGAGATAGAGCTGTGGGCTCAGGACAATCAGTGGAGAGAGAGGCCGATGTTAGCATAAACTCGTGTGCTAACGTCACAATTTCGTACAGATTACTATCATGTACCAGAAAATAAAAAAACACTAGTATTTGTCAGCTAATATCGTATTGATCCTTGCCAAAAATAAACAATAATGAGCTTTTCTAATTTGTCTTAAACTCATTAATATCCGTTCACTTAACGTGGTATAGCACTTTAGAGAGAGAGGCGACATACACATTTTCCTGATACCCCTTTTGTACTGCTTATTTGACAACCCACATATCACGTCGCATCTAATTTTTGATATTGTTCTTTCAACAAAGTTGGTAATTAGCAGTTTAGACAACAAGACTTACAATGCCAAGATCCTGTCTGCGGCCTCTGATGGATCCGTGACCTCGTCTCCCGCCTGCTGCAGCCCCGGAAACAGCCGCTGACAGCGGTGCCGATAGAGTTGTGTGCACCGAAGGAACAGCGCTTTGTGTCAGTCGCACCTGATCTTTGCTTCTGCACCCCATGTTGATCTCCCTCACATCGCTGGGATGGTAATCCTCTGTTCTGAAGTGAGCCCAAATGACTGCGTTTTCCATAGCCGAAGCAGAAGTTAAATCTCGTCTTTTCAGCTGCACAAAACGCAACCAAGAACTATTGATGGCTCCATTTTTGTTTTTATTTGGAAATTTGTGGACTCGATATCCTGACAGCCTGCTTTTTGTTCAACCTCCATAAACACAATAATTTACCATTTTTAAGACAAATGCACCAATATAAAACTAGTGAATACACTGACCCTCGATAGCACCACCACTCTACCCAATAACTACCTACTTGCTACACTGAGCTGAGGCAGCGGATAGCATAGGACTCTCTTTGCTTACATCACACGTCCAGATTATGAAACTTTTTATAAAAATTTGTGGTGTTATGTACTGTAAAAACAAAAAATATCCTCAGTAAACGTTTGAAATAGTAATATTAGACAACATTTTATATGCATTTTAGAAAATATTTAACCTGCAATATGCTCTTTAAATCCCTGTCTGACTGTGTGGTTAGAAAGACATGGGAGTCAGAGTTATGATCCTTGCCCATTGTAATCGATAGAAGAGATTGTTTGAACTTCCTCCTTTTCTCTCTGGTCTTTGGTCCTGCTTTGCAATTCTAGCCTTAAAGTGATCTTTGATTCTACAGGTCTACCTTCAATCAGACTCGGCTTTCCAGGTCCGGAGCCAGTTTATATTGGACCAGGTTAGTTTGAATAGCTTTCCCCCTAATAATAAATGAAATTATCATTTGAGAACTTTAGAATCACGTTTGTTTGATCTGCAAAACCTTTAAGTGTGCTAAAACAGAACAAACCTCTGGATATTCAGGACAGACCCTTATTCTTGATCTAGCTCAAAACCCCAAATAGCTTCTAAGTACATAAATATTGAGGTTGCTTTTTGGGAATTTAAGCTTTCCTTGTCTGAGTTTTTGAATAAGGTGGTCAACAGAATAGGCCTGCTTGTATGATCCGTTGCTTTCTTATTCCTTGTTTGTTTCCTGTTTTGTCTTCCAATTCCCCGCTTTTTTTAGTCTTGCATATTATCTCTTTCCGCTTTTAAGACTGCATCCTATCCAACCTCAATTCACTAGATTTGTTTTTGTTCCTTTTCCGCTTCTATGCCATTAGACAGGCCCGTCGTCACATCCTGCGTCTTTCCTGTTGGACAAAGGACTAAATGACCACCTGCCCATCAGTGGGTTTGCAGAAGTATAAAGTCTAATGTTTGCTAGCGGCGCATGCTGCTGTATGGGGCTTTCAGGTTGACTGTTCGAATTGATGTTGTTGCTCTAAGGGTGGTTCTGATAATGTGATAAACTCCTCTTTCACAAATGTCCATTCCCATATCCACTTCCTGATGGCTGCTCAGTCTAACTTCTTGGAATTTCCTCTCTCTCCCTCTCTCTTTTTTTTACCTCTTCTATTTTTCGCTGTTAGTGCTGTTTGACCTATTCCGTAGAGTCCAAATGTCACCGTCAAGGAAAAGGTCAGGTAAAGGTTTAGCACCGTGCTAAGTCTGAATAGCTAATACAGTCCTGGCTGCCTGAGGGCGTGGTAGTGGGGGATGGGGGTTCAAGTTGACACTTAAGACCTTGAACACAAACCTCTCCACGCGTACACACATTTGGACACACTGCTGTCACCTCCGCTGTAGTTCAACGCCACTCAGCTCTGAGCCAGCAGACACGTCATGTCGGCGCACGCGGCTCTGCCCGCATTTGCTCGGATGATTGGCAACGTTACAGTTTCCGCAGAATGACACAGCTCCCCACCCCTCCCCACTGTTGGACACCAGGTCAGAGGTCAGCGTTTGTCAGAGGTTAACAGCATCCTGCCTGCACACGGCGGGGTCCAATTTTATATCGGTGTTAAAGCATATCTACTGCTTCCGCCTTAAAAATCCTCATCACATTAAAGGTGAGGATAAATAGAACCATTTTCCTGTTTCTGAATCCTAGTCAATACAAGCAAAAGCAGGCAGTCCCATTTTTGTGTTTCTCTATGAGGAATCGTCGGTCAGCTTTGGGATTTCTGTATCGATTAATCAGCCTCCGCATGCAGGGCAGAGCAGCTGGATCCTAATTGGAATGGATTTCTCTGCTGCATTGATTTGCTCAGGTGACAGTAGATGAGATACAACGGTGTGTGTTTGTGTGTGTACCTGGTTTTGGTTACTTCTTTAGGAGGTTTTCTGATTGTATGATTCCCTTCCCTTGATGAGATCTTATGGCAGGGGTGCCCAAAGTCAGTCCTCAGGGCCAGTATCCTGCATGGTTTAGTTCGTTCCCTGGTTCAACATACCTGAATCAAATGATTGCTCATTAGCAGCCCTCTGTGGAACTTTGACATGCTGAGGAGGTGGTTGGACCATTTGAATCAGCTGTGTTGGAGCGGAGATGTATGTAAAACTGGCAGGACATAGGCCCTTGAGGACTGGAGCCCTGCCTTATGGGGACCAAAGCTCGGTCTTAATGGGTGAGATGCAATTTTTGGGTTAGGGGTAGGTAGGGAATGTACACATGATCAGGCGTAAACAGATTTTGAATGACAATAGAAATGCACACTTGTGTGTGGCCATGTGGTTTTTCTTTTTTTTTGTGCTTCCTCCAAATAACATATGGTGCTCTAATGTCCTTCCTGCAACACCTCTCACTGCTTTTGTTGAGTGAAGAGGTAAAATAGAGCAGCTGGATGTTACTGAATCACCTGGCATTGGTGTCTGTGTGTGTGTGTGTCTTAACTCATTCAGGGGGACCATGGATGAAACAAGGACCTCTGCAAAACACTGATTTCATTTTCCTCATGACCGCTTTTAGCTCCACACCCTGCGCTGCTACACGAAACACAGACAAATGTACACACACTCACACACAGATGCACTACATGCTGAAGAGCAATGATCAGCCGCTAGCGTGTATGCATGCAGGAAGATGTTAAAACAGAAACTGGATGAGCATAATATGTTTTTTGTTTTAGATTAAGTTTTCAGAGAAGCACAATTTATTCCTCTTTTATTTCCCTCTCTACACTTCTCTAATCTGACATGCTGCTTCTATGTGTTTGGTTGGTTGTTTTAGGGAAGAGAAGGAGGGTGGTAAAAGATGGCCGCTGGACATGGCCTCTCAGAGCTGGCTGGTCCCAACCCCCCCCCATGGACTCCTCTCTTATCTAGCCCAGATCCCGGCCTTTCATCTGGGCTAAAACCTGGGGGAGCTTGGCTTCTGCTGGGGTTTTCAGCTCTTCCTCCCGCATACACACCAACACACTTCATTCCAGACCCCCTCCATCCCCCGGCTCTATCTGGGAGTCCCAGATGAGCTTTGCTCTCACCTACATGGAAGATAACAAGCCCTACACGACTCTGCTCTCTGCTTGGTTTTCCTCAATACTCTTCTGATCAGACTTTTCAAATCTTTGTCGTCTTGTTTTCTACTGCTTCATACAGGGATTTCTTTTCGGTTTAAACAAACTCTCTTTAATCTCTTATTTGAATCCTGGTTGCTTTCAGGATTAAAGTGGGGGGTGTAAATTGTTGGACTCTGCAGATTGAGTAGTAGCTTGCTAAAAGTGAGTCAAAGTGGAAAGCGGATGCATCGTAGACCCAAACACAGTCCTCCACATGCCAGGAAATTTCAGAGAGGCTCATCCAGCCTCTCTAAATTGAATTACCGACCAACAATTGGGCTGTTGTTTTAGCTGATCAGCCTGTTTGGCTGGGCTTGACCAACTTTTCATGTGACCCAGGTCCAGGTTGAAATTACTGTTTTTGTCTATGTTGAACTGTTTATGACAAGCCAGTTTATTCTGCTCCAGGTGGATCCCTGGATCTGCCCTCCTGCTCAACCCTGACCCGTTTCCAGCCTAAACAACAGATCCTCACCTCTCACCCTTCTGCCTTTACCTGATAATGTGTCTCTGTGGATCGGCCCCCACGTTCTCCCCTCTCCTTCTGTGGCTCTCATTTTCTTCAGAAACCTTCTCCCTGGCTCTGACCTCTGACCTCAGGCATATCAGAGCAGTTGGCGTTTCAAATCGAGCACCAGATTGAGTAGCATCTGTGACCTCTCTGTGCAGTTCTCTCCTAGCCATGCTGTGTTATTTTTCTTCGATAAAGCTTCTCAGATAATTTTAAGCTCTAAGCTTCTATAGAGGACAAGCAGAACATTCTGAGAAATGGCTAATTTGTTCAAAATATTTGCTATGAAACGATTAAATTAAGCTCAAGGAAACTTTCCTGGTTAGTGCCGTAATTTTTTGGCCCACAGTTTGTTCCTTATTTGTGGCAAATTAAATTGACTGGACATGATTTGATGGACACGGATGTGTCCCTGTTGATCGCCAGGGTCAAACTGTTGATGAATGTGCATTGGCCGAGGTTACAGAACAAGTCTAAACATCTCAGAGTGTCGTAAACAGACAGTGGTCAGTTGATTTACCTTTGAGGTCTGGAAGCGAAGAGAAGAACCAGCCACCCAGCCTGGGTAGGAGTGTAAGCATACAAGGAAACGCTCCTGTGACCAAAAATCTCTGCTACTCTTCTCTCAGTGTGTCTTTATGAACTTGATCATATTTTCACTATGGTTACATCAGCAATGAGAGCAAACCCTTGTCTGCCAATCCTCTTTCCTCATGTCTCTCCTTTGGTTAACCACAAGATGGAGAAAGTTATTAAAATGCTCATTAGGCTAATGGACACACATAATAAGAAGAGCAACCCACATTATCAGTCAAATTCTAAACAGAGTGGACATAATGGCTGCATGGTGCCCAGATTGCCTGTTTTAAAACTGTAATGCTGCTTGATGATTGATCCGTCCAGGGAAGTGAACAACTAGATGGAACTTGAGGCAGTGCTGCCACCATCTGCAACCAGCACACTTTCTGAGACTCTGCTGGAAGAAAGCAAAGCTTGTTCCAGAAAACACTTCCTTGTGCCAGGCCTGAGATATCTTCTGGCCGTCAGGGTGGGATCTGTGAAACACCCGAAGCGAAACTGGATGTTCTCTTCAGAAGAGACAAAGCTTCTAAGGCCACTAGTCTGTTCGAACTCAACATGCTTTGGCAAAGGTGCTTATTGACAGGAGCTCTGAGCCACTCCCGGATGACCGAGCTTCTCACCCTATCTCTAAGGGAGAGCCCAGGCACCCTGCGGAGGAAACTCATTTCAGCCGCTTATATCCGTGATCTCGTTCTTTTGGTCACTACCCAGAGATCGTGACCATATTGACCATATTTCTGTGGCCTGGAAATAAAGGTTATGAACAGAATTGGTGACAAAGGGCAACCTTGGTGTAGTCCATCTCTCAATGGAAACAAGCCTGATTTACTGTAGGTAATGCGAACCAAGCTCTGACACTGGTCGTACAGGGACCTAACAGCTCAAGGGACCTCACAGCTCAAGGGGCCTTGTACCTCATATTGCCGGAGTACCTCCCAATGGACTCCCCAAGGGACACAGCCAAACGCCTTCTCTGGGCCCACTAAATACATGTGGACTGGTTGAGCGAACTCCCACACACCCTCCAGCACCTTGCTTTGGGTGTTGAGCCGGTCTAGTGTTCCTCCGCCAGGACGAAAACCGCATTGTTCCTCCTGGATCCAAGGTTCAACTATCCGTCGAACCCTCCTCTCCAGAACCCCCGAATAGACCTTAACAGGGAGGCTCAGAAGTGTGATTCCCCTATAGTTGGAGCACACTCTGTGGTCCCCCTTTTTTAAATAGGGGATCACCACTTTCTGCCAAACTAAGGGAACTGTAGCCGATGTCCATGCAACATTGCAGAGCCGCATTAACCAACACAGCCTCACAACATCCAGATCCTTGAGGAACTCTGGGGCAAATCTCATCCACCCCCGGAGCATTGCCACCGAGGAGCTTTTTAACCACCTCGGTACCTCAGCACCATAGATTATAGAGCCTGACCCAAAGTCCTCAGACTACGCTTCCAGGTAAGGCAAGGCAATTTTATTTGTATAGCACACTTTCAACACCAGGGTAATTCAAGGTGCTTTACATGATTTGGTGATTTAAAAAAAAAACACATAAAAGAAACACACATTACTCATGATACACAATAAAGCAAGAGAAAAATAAAAAAAAGCAAGAGAGCATGAACACATTTCATACATATGACATCAAGCATTTACTCAAAGGCAATTCTAAACTGATGGGTTTTTAGTCTCGATTTAAAGCAGTTCAGAGTTTCAGCAGCTCTACACTCGTCAGCAAGTCAATTCCAGATAAGGGGAGCATAAAAAGTGAAAGCTGCTTCTCCATGTTTAGTTCTGAATCTAGGGATGTTTAGTAGGCTAGAGTTGGAGGACCTGAGTGGTCTTGGTGGTTGGTACCATGACAACAGGTCTTCAACATATTTTGGTGCTAAGCCATGTAATGATTTATAAACTAGTAAAAGTATTTTAAAGTCTATTCTCTGAGCTACAGGGAGCCAGTGTAAGGACTTTAGAACTGGGGTGATGTGCTCTACTTTCCTGGTTCTAGTGAGGACGCGAGCGGCAGCGTTCTGGGTCAGCTGCAGCTGTCTGATTGACTTTTTAGGCAGACCTGTGAAGATGCTGTTGCAGTAATCAATCCGACTAAAGATAAACGCATGGATGAGTTTTTCTAGGTCGTGTTGCAAAATCAGTCCTTTAATCCTAGAGATGTTCTTCAGGTGATAGAACGCTGACCTTGTTATTGCCTTTATGTGACCCTGGAGGTTCAGGTCTGAGTCCATTACTACACCTAGGTTGCGAACCTGATCAGTAGTTTCTAGCTGTATTAATTGAAGCTGTGTGCTGACTCTTGATCGTTCCTCCTTGGGTCCAAAAATAATCACTTCAGTTTTGTTTCTATTCAGCTGGAGAAAGTTATGGCACATCCATCCATTTATTTGGTCAATGCATTGATTTAGGGTTTGAATGGGTTCAGAGTCACCTGGTGACATTGTAATGTAGAGCTGAGTGTCATCTGCGTAGTTATGGTAGCTAATGTTATTGGTTGCTATAATCTTGCCTAGTGGGAGCATGTAGATATTAAATAAGAGGGGCCCCAGGATGGAGCCCTGGGGCACCCCACATGTGATTTCTGTTCGTTCTGATGAAAAGTTTCCTATTGAAACATAGAAGTCCCTGTTCTTTAGGTAAGACTCGAACCAGCCAAGTACTGTACCAGAGACCGACCCAGCTCTCCAGTCGTTCCAATAAAATATCATGATCAACATGATCCATGTCAAATGCTGCACTGAGGTCCAACAGAACCAGCACTGTGGTTCTTCCACAGTCTGTATTTATGCGGATGTCATTAAATACATTGACGAGGACAGTCTCGGTGCTGTGGTGAGCGCGGAAACCAGACTGAAAAACATCAAAACGGTTTGTCATTGTTATGAAGCCATTTAACTGCTGAAACACAGCTTTTTCAATAATCTTACTGATGAATGGAAGATTAGAGATTGGCCTGTAGTTCTGCATTAACGTGTTGTCCAGATTTTTCTTCTTTAGCAGTGGTTCAATAACTGCTGTTTTTAAAGCCTGAGGGAAGACACCTGATAGCAGTGATGAGTTCACTATTTGAACAAGATCAGAACCAATAACAGGAAGAACTTTCTTTAGAAAAGCTGTGGGTAGGATATCAAGATAGCAGGAGGAGGAGCTTAATTGGATAATGATTTTTTCAAGGCTGTTCTGGTTTAATTCGTGGATTTCAGACATTTTCTCTACATTGTTGTTGATTGGGGATGGCACTGGTTGTGGGTTCGATATTGAGGTACAGATTGACAGTCTAATTGTTAGAATCTTTTCAGTGAAAAAGCTGGCAAATTCATTGCAGGCCCTGGAAGAATTTAGTTCAGGGGCTACTGTCACTAAAGGATTAGTTAGTCTTTCCACTGTTGCAAATAGAGTCCGTGCATTATTAATGTTTCTGTTGATGATTTCAGAAAAGAACGATTCCCTAGCATCTTTTATAGTTAGCTGATATCTATTCAGTCTCTCTTTGTAGATCTCACAGTGAACCTGGAGTCGAGTTTTCCGCCATTTTCTCTCGGCTCGTCAACACTCTCTTTTTTTCACTATGTACCAGTGGATTACTTGTCCACTGAGACTTTTTTCTACCTGAGACTACTTTCACTTTAGTTGGAGCAATGGAATCCATGATGTCTGAGATTTTCGCAAGGAAATTATCTACCAACTTATTTACTGAGTTTGAGTTGGGAGATGAGGGGGATGTGGTGGAAGGATAAATACGTTTAAAGGTTTCTACTGAACTGTACCCTAGAAAACACTTTTTTATAGTGGTCTTACTGTGGCTGGATAATTTAGCAGAGATGGTACTTTCAAAGAAAATACAGAAATGGTCAGATAATGCAATATTAATTACAGAGATGTCGGAAATATTTAAACCTTTGCTGATAATTAAGTCCAGAGTGTGTCCTTTATTGTGTGTTGGTTGTTTGACATGCTGGATCAGTCCGAAGTTGTGGAGAGTATCATCTAATGTTTTTTCTTGTCTATCTTGGGGGTTGTCGGTATGGATGTTAAAGTCCCCCACGATGATTAGTTGGTCATAGTCGATACATATTACAGAAAGAAGGTCATTGAAATCAAAGAAGGTAATTGAAAGGTAAGATGGCGTGCTGGTGGGATTGAGTAAGTCTTCAAAGTATTCTGTCCACTGAACCAGGACATCCCAAGTCAAGGTCAACAGCACACCATCCCAACTGTAAACAGTGTTTGTGACACACCACTTCCCCCTCCTGAGACACTGTATGGTGGACCAGAACTGCCTCGAAGCAGTATGGAAGTCATTTTCCATAGCCTTACAGAACTCCTCCCACTCCCAAGTTTTTGTGTCGGAGACCAGCCGAGCTGCACTCCGCTTGGCCTGCCGGTACCTATCAGTTGCTTCCGGGGTCCCACAGGTCAAAAAGACCCAATAGGACTCCTTCTTCAGCTTGACAGCATCCATCACTGCCGGTGTCCCCTAGCAAGTTCAAGGGTTCCCGCCGCAACAGGCACAGACCACCTTGCTGCCACAGTACCGGTCAGCTGCCTCGACAATGGAGATATAGAGCATGGCCCACTCTCACTCAATGTCCCCTGCCTTCCCCGGGATGTTTTCAAAGTTCTGCTGGAGGCGAGAATTGAAGCTCCTTCTGACAAGGGACTCTGCCAGATGTTCCCAGCAGACCATCACAACACGTTTGAGCCCGCCAGGTCTGACCAGCATCCTCCCCCACCATTGGAGCCAACTCATCACCAGGTAGTGGTCAGTGGACAGCTCCACCCCTCTCTTCACCCGACTGTCCAAAACATGCGGCTGCAGATCAGATGAAATCATTGAGCTGCAGCTAAGTTGTCCTGGTGCTAAGTGTCTGCTAAGGCCCCCACCTTTGGCGACTGCCCATCTCATATCGCACCCCCACGTCGCACCAGTGGGATCCTAAAGAGGGGCGGTCATCTAATCTTTTAAGCAACACAAAAAAAGCTTTTTGAAAGACTGTTTTCACAAGTGTCTCTTTAGAACTGTGACTTTAGGGATGGTTTTATTGGCTGTCTGAGCAGCAGCAATAAGTTTGTTTCCGCTCTTTCCAAATATTCTCATCTTGTATATGACCATTTTTTCAAGTGTTGCTACATAGCAACACACTTTCTTGATTTGATGAAAGTTTCTGTCCATCTTCTTCATCACTTGGGAGTTCTCACTAAACATTGATGATTAGATAACCAAAGAAATTGTTTAGTCTTCATTGAAATTTCTCAAAATTATTATCAAAATGAGATGCACTGCTCCTTTAGAGAGTTGTACTACTACCTCCATACTGTTGAGTTGCAATGACCATTGGCTGTAGTGTCCCACCAAAACGCCTTCACAGACTGGATGGACAATTTTGGCACATTTTTGAAAAATGTCTGATTTAAAAGTTAACGTTCACCCCCAAATGATGCATGCCTTTGTGTTGCAATGACCCTTCATCTGCTGTAGCTGATATGTAATGTTTAAAACAAACATGGAATTTGCTGCGAATTATACACTTCACTGGCCAATTGATTAGATAAAACTGTTAAATTACTTGTTTAACACAAATGATACCTTAGCCAATCAAATGGCAGTAACTTCATGAATTGAAATGTGACATGGTTGCTAGTTCTGGCCTGAGTCTTCCCACACAATCAGCTTTTGAGTTAACAGCAGAGGCTGAACATTTTTTATGGGTTCACGTGGGTCAAGTGAGATCTCCGGGATTCCTGTGAGATGTGAGTTAAGTTATTTATAATCATGTAACTGTGACAAAACAGTAATAATAATCAACGGGAGTGGGCTAGAGTGCTCGGCCACCACATTTTACACAACATGGACAGAAACAGTAACAGTGTTGCCAACTTAGTGACTTTTTTTGCGTTATTGGAGACTTTTAGAGACGAACGTGATGTGCATACTCTTCACACCGAGAAGCATTGCTGCCTCTCGCGCAAAATCTATTCCCGTGTCATCCTCTAGTTTGCAGAAAACAGCGTGAAAAAGAGAAAATGGCGAGTGGTAGCTGTATGGACGAAGCATAGCACATTGAACTTAGGAGCTGCTAGGTTATAGCACCACATTAGATAAGGAAACCAAGGCTACACTGATAACAAAATATGAAAACAAATTTAGAAAAACAATACCTGGTCCAATGAGTCTCTGTCAGCTACAACGTTCAGGTGTTAGGGTCAGAATTCTTTGTAATTGACATAAAGAAATATCCCTTTACCACCATTATCCTGACACAAGAGAAATGGAACCATGTTTTTAACACACTTTGGGCCCCTTAGTACCAACTGAGCATTGATTAATCACCACAGGCTAGCTTGTCCCTGGTGCGCCTCTCCAGCAGTCAGTGGGAAAGAGACAGGGTACACCATGGACAGGTCACCGGTCTATCACAGGTACACACACTGGACAAGCAACCATGCACACACAAGCACACTTAACAGCCTTGTTTTTGGACTGTAGGAAGAAGCCATAGCACCTGGGCCAACTTTACTATTCCGACTTAATTGTTTCTGTCACTGAAACAAGACCCAACCCCAACAGCACCACTGACAAATCCCTCTTACCTTGGGGTTTGTTTAAAGTTTGAAACTTACCTCACAAGTAAATGGTAAACAGTTCTATTCATCTATCAAGTTTATTAAGGTTGCTTAGATAATTTCAGGTAAGAAGGTTCCAAGGCATACCCCCTAAAGTGTACCATCCCTCCTTTATTCAGTGGATTGAGACAGATTTATCGAAGCTGAATTTTCTTCTGCGAGCCAAAAGTGACAAAAAGGATTACGATCCTCCTGACTTCTTCTACAGCTGTTCATACACACCTTTTTTTCCTTCCCTTAATGTCCAAGAGTTTAAATTAACATTGGAGTGTTATTCAACATGCATGGCCTTTGCCCATCATCCCTCCTTCTATACTTGCATTAAACGCCCAGAGAAACACACATCCTGTGGTTTTTATTCCACCCCGTGTTCAGCCAAAGTCACAGTCAAACTAGAATTAACTGTCCGCACAGACAAGGAATATCTCCAGTTTTATGGAGTCGTAATGCGGTAGGGTACTGTTTAAATAATCTGCCAGCACAAAAATACTTCCAGCTGTTAAACAATATGCTTGAGCAGTTTTTCTTTTCGTCCCGATCTTTTGAGTGAAAAGAATCCCTTTTATTTATTGAGGAATGATTACTTTAATGTTTGCCTTTAGTAACACCTCCAGATTGTTGCTCTTTATGCTGATTATTGTTTCAGAGTGCAGTTTGAACTTTGGCTGGACCACATGTTGTGATTGAACGTTGGCTCATAATGTGAAATTCAAACCTCTGCCTTTTTTGACAATTAGGCCCTTTGAAGTTTACCTCTCTAATCTTCTCCTTCTCTTAATATAACGATGCTGTGTTGATACAATCATCGGGAATTCCACTCTTGTTTTCATAGCCATACCTGTGGCTTTTGATTGATGGACGGAAACTCTATGGTCGATTGAGATAATAAAGACTTGTGTAAAACCTCACTTTGAGGTTACAGTTTCCCCACTGAGTTAATCTGTATTCTGTATCGCTAGTGTCAGAATGGCAGAACGGTGTGGAAAAGCCTTTCCCCCACTGGGAAACCATGAAAGTTTATTGGTGAACAAGGTAAGATAACGTAAATCCAAGGGATTGTGTTTTTTTTAATTTTTTATTACAGAATCATCCTTATTGCCTTTGGCGAGGTTGTTGCACTGGTCAGTGGAAGGGGCGATGAAGATTGGAGCCCCTCTTCATCTCGTAAAGATCCTGCCGTTGGGCAGCTTTCACGCACTGGCTGATTGTTGCAGGAAGTTGGGTGGGGGGGGCAAAAATCCTCCTGCAGATCCTCAGCATGTACCATGGCAGCATGCTGAGTGCATATAAAAGGGGGCAGTCTGTTCTTAGCCTGGGGCAGAGAGACTGTGCTGTGTGGGCCCAGAGACCCATGTATAATAGGACAGCTTGTCACAAAATCCATTAATTTTTTTATTTTTGATGAGGCATGTTATGCCTCTGTCCTTCTTGGCTTGCAGAGACTACGTATTAAATAGGATTTTATACGACCATGACATTCTGTAGCAGTGTCCATTATTCCTGGTCTTTTCCTTTGAAGGAAGAGATTTCAACCAGAATGATGCAGCAGTGTTAGACAGAGCTGCACTCATCCGAGTTGTATGGCTAGTTTCTGATATCTGATTTATTTATTTATTTTTCTAAAGCTTTGACCTGCCTGTAACAGTTGTACCAAATTCTGAGTTCCCTTTTAAGAACGTTAATATAAGAAGATACCGTTAAGCCCAAACTGATTAATACCCCTGGGAGATTTAGGTTTAAGCAGAATTTTTAAATGTACACATTCATGTCTTCTGACTGAAAGTAAAATTAGAGTTGTCCATCAGGATCCCCTTGTTTTTACTCTGGTAGAGAATCTGCGCAGGAAGCTTTAACTTAGGGTGATGCCCTCAGACTTTGGAGCTTATCGCCAAATAAAATTGTTTAAAAAAATTGGAAACATTCAAAAAGCTGGTCAGCAATTCCTAGAAGGGTTTGATTGCTGTATAGCAAATAAATACTTTTTTTAGCTGAGTTTTGAAATGGGTATAAATCAGTTTCTGCCATATTTTAGTAAAACATGAATAAAAGGAAATAATTGTTTTTCAAAATGAATTGTCCTTTTACATAGTTTTATCTTTTGAGAGATACCCGTCTGATCTCTCATCAGAAACAAACTTATTGGTTGAATGAAGTAATTGTTTTTTGCCACCAGTGCTCCTCAACATCGAGAGGAGCCAGTTGCGGTGGCTCAGACATCTCATTAGGTTGTCCCACAGGGAGGAGACCTAGAGGAAGACCCAGGACACGCTGGAGGAACTATGTTTCTCACCTGGCCTGGGAACGCCTTGGGATATCCCCGGAGTGACTGGGAAAAAGGGAAGTCTGGGCCTTTCTGCTTAGGCTAGTATCTCCCCAGCCCGACCCCGGATAAAGCGGAAGATGATGAATGGATGGATAAATGTGGGTCTAGGTGTACAAGAACAGGATATTTCATGACAGTCAAACAAAGCAACTTTGCTGTAATACGTTCAGCCTTTCTGACATCTGCTGAAAGTCTGAATGAACCCCAGGCATAGCTCAATATGTTGTAGGATATAGCGTCTTACATCCGTTTTCTTCCTCTGACATAATTTGTTAACATCTCACTAAGGTTTGAGTTTTCCTTCAGTAACAGCCTCCACCGTGAAGAGTAGAGTCGTTATTACAGCTCGGTAGCACTAGGGTATGGTGCAATCACTTATCGAAAAATTATCAAATTTTTGAGTTTCTGACGCTCGCTGTCCGAAAACAGTGGCTGAAAATCGACTTTCACTAGCTGATGTTTTGGTACATCTCTAATGTTTACTGTTCATGTAGATCTGAAAAAAAATCATGTTAAGGCTTTCGAGTGCGAGTCAAGATTTTGGCAGTATAGCTAATGTAAAATATTTATCTTTTAAATGTGTTTCAGGTGGTTGCAAGTGATCCATCCCATCAGATGAAGAGCTTTCAGTTCCGGAGCATTGCTCCTAAGGCCCCAGCTGTGGTGCCCTCACCCTCCCCTTTGGCCCCGTCCTGCCAGCCACTGTCTGCCCTACCTGAGGCTACTACTGCCTCCAGCCCGAAGTCCATCCTGGTACCCACGCAAAACTATGCACTGATGCAAATTGCCGGCCAAGATGGAACATTCTCTTTAGTTGCACTGCCCCCTTCTGTCTCCTCTCAGACTCCACCGCAACAAACCCCGTCAATCCAGAAAAACCTCAAGTTACCCATTCCCAGGTATCCATCAGTGAGAAGCAAGAGGAGCTCAGAAAAGGTCAAATCACCAATTGCTGCAAATGCAAAAGCAGCCTCCAATGTTCCTATACTGGCTCAGACCAAGTTGGCGGGGAGTGGAACATCTACAGTGTCAAAGCTAAAGCTAGAAGAGACAAAGCACACAAAGGAAACTACAAAAGAGCCTTTAGAAAAGGTATTTCTGATTGACCCAGCTTCTACTGACATCTCTGTAACTGCCCTTTTACCAGAAAAGCCTCTCCTCTGTCCTGGCTCTAAGTTAGAACGAATGGCAGACAGCAATGAGCGACCTGCTTCAGCTAGCCTTATTCAGAACCTCCAGTACCCTTCTGCAGCTGCCTCAAGCTCCACAGGCAACCCCCCTGAGGAAACTAAGACCACAGTGGGGATGTGCCCATCTAAACCGGTGGCAGCCCAGCCTCAGAGCAGTATCACAGTCCTATCACCAGCCATCTTTAGTAAAGCAGTCCAGATTATCCCTTCGCCACCTAAGGGTAAACTACCCATTCTGCCCTATTCTAAAATGAAGAGCTCCCTGATACCAGCTACAAAGCTCAGTAGTTTGTCCCCAAAGAGAAAAGGCTTCTGTGGACAGACAGGAGTCTCCACTTCTGTAGATGCTACATCCAAGAACATGGAAAATGCTGAAGTCTTGAGACAAAACCCGGTGCCAAACTCCATTCAGCTTGCCCAGACCAAGCCCTCACTTGTTCCTGTTGCCCTCCAAAAACCACCTGGCAAGAAGAGAGGAAGAAAGAGAAAGACAATGGAAGACATCTTGGCTTTTGAAGCCAGAAAGAAGAGGTCTTTGTCTTTCTTTCGCAGAAGGATCCCTGAAAAACCTCCAGTAGTAATTCCAGGCTTCAAACAGAAGGAAGTTGATATTTCCAAGAAGTACCGAAGTATCCGACCCAAGCCCATGTTAGTTATGGAGACAGTTCCGCAACTGGTGAGTTTGCCTGCAACAACACCTGATGGCCAAGAGCAGGAACTCTTACTTGGTCACCAACTCTCCGCTTCAGCCACAACGAAGGCTCTGGACTGTTCCCCCCAAACCGCTCCGGTGACTCTTCACCTGAGAGCTGGCTCCAACCCAAAAGTGTTCATTGGAAGCCGCCCGCTCCACCGCTGCTCTATCTGTAGCCGCTGTTTCCAGTTCAAGCATCACCTCCAGAACCACATGAACACTCACACAAACAGTCGACCCTACGTCTGTCCACTGTGCCGCAAAGCGTACGCTCACCGAGGCAGCCTGAGCACCCACATGAAGCTTCATCACTCAGAAGTACGGCCACGTCGCTCCCTGTGCTGCGAGTTCTGCGAGAAGGTCTTTGGATATGTGGGTGTGTACTTCCGACATCTGAGGGAGGTCCACAAGGTGGTGCTGACTGTGGAGCCCTCAATCAGTCGTCATGAGGATGACGTGTCTTTGGAGGGGTAAGGTCACTGTTAGAAAGCTGTCAAACATGTGCAAAGCCTTCTGCCCCTTTTAGCCTGGAGCAGTTTTATGCAAGCATGGACACATTTATATTAAATGGCTGAATATATGAGTTGATTTTCTGACTAAGCATTTTTCCCTGTTTTCTCCTCAGGACCATTTCACCAGAGCCGTCAGACGAACAGGATCGGGAAGATCCTGTGGAGCTGCAGATCAAATGCGGCCGCTGTCAGGCCACCACTCCCACCTTTGCTGACATGAAGATGCACTTGTTGTATGTGCACGGGGAGGAGGTCGACATTCGCGCTCCTGACTGTGCGACCCAGTGTGTTGGCCGCGAGGTCGAGAACGAGTTGGTGAAGCACGCCGCTCACTATTGGCGCCAGCTCAATGAAAAGCGCAACCTGGTCAAATGCGGCAGCTGCGACGAGGAATTCTTTTCCTTCTCCAAACTTAAGAAGCACATCATGTCCCACCACCGTGTCAGGGACAGAGAGGGCGATGAAACTAGATCATCCTCTCCTGAAAATGGCGGTGACTTTGGGGTTCTGGCAGCTGGGGCGGTCTTTAACTGTGTGCTTTGCAGCAAGGTGCTGGACTCTAAGGAGTTGGTTATGGAGCACTGGAGGAGTCACCATCACTGTGAGCAGCCTATCCTGCTGTGGGACGCCCTGAGCTCCTACTCTGGACAAGAAGAGGGGGAGGTGGAGGGAGATTTAGACACTCCTGCTCCGAGCCCACGTTAAGCGGATGAATGGGCGAGGCCCCCTTACTGTAGCTCCACCTCACATTCACTCAGTCCTAACAATCAGCAGCACAGGGATGGAGAGTTTCTCTTAGGTCTTTTTAACACTAGTTTCTCATTTCACAAGGATGGACATGGCACAATAAATGAAAGGAAAGCATGTCAAGTCACTGATGTTACAAGTTGTAAGAGATCCTCTCTCCAAGTTAGAAAATTCAGTTATCGAAACATAAGCATTGTCATTTTTCTGATTGCACTGTTCTGTTTTAGGAGTTTGGAGGTATTTAAAATCCTGTTTAAAATATTTTTTCTACATTTTATTTAAATGTTATTGTGGGTAATATTTAATCTAACTGACACAACTGTTAACGAATCAAGGGTTTTTCACCCTTTAACCAATCTAACCATGCAGATCAGTTTTTTTTTGTGTGTGTGTGAAATTATCCTTGCTTTGTTTGAAGTACTTTCAACCAGCATCTGCAGAGTGGTGATTATAGAAAATCTGGATGCATCAGTGGTACCTAGTTCATTGTTGAAGCTTTGTTAGCATCCTGACCCATCAATTTCTTTGTTATAAAGGACTTCATTTTGAAACTCTTTGAGCAAACCCAATACGGTGTGTTTAAAAAGGCTGCATGGTTAGATACCGCTCGGGGAAGGTGAAAAAACTAAAAACCACACGACGGTAGGATTCTGTCTACTATTACTCTGGTTGACAGTTTTATCCATTGGCCTTAGGTCAACAAAGATGAAAAGATATCAGTGTTTGTACAATCCTCTGACGTAAACATTTCTCATGGAGCAGGAAAACAAAATCTCTCCTTGAGCTCAGCGTTGAAGGGAACTCCAAGGGGTCCCATTTCTGAAAAGACCCATGAAGTAAAGGATTTCGTAACCAGCACCAAGTGACATCCTAGTGGCCTTTAAAAAATATATATATGTTTCAAAAAGAAAACAGAAATGTTTATGTGGCTAATCATCACTATGACTCTCCATAGGCCTGTGTCCTCTAGACTAGTCGATTAATGCCTGTGTTTATTCTGTGATATGCCAGGGTATATTCAAAGTTGTGACTGTAGAAGTGAGTACCGTTCGCCAATTTAGTAAACACGCAATGAATCGCCTATAGCTGTTGTTGCCAGCTCATGTATGCACCTGTGGAGTTTTCGTGCACCCAGACTGAACAGAGTTAATAGAAACTGTTAATTCCAGATGAATATGCTATTTTGTACTTTAGATTACTACAGAGAATATTTATGCTTGTGGTTGGTGATTACAGAACCAGCACTGAAACGTTTGTTTTGTTTGCTTCATTATATTTTTTTTGGGGGGGGGGGTTACAGGGATAGCTCAGATTTAATGAAGTGAGCTTTGGGAGTCATCGGTGATGATTCCCCTGCCTTTAACAGGAGGATGTGTAGAACAGTGAAGGGGGAGGTTGTAGCCTCACAGTAGGGAAAACTTGAGTAGAAACACCACAGAGTAATGTTTGGACCAAAATGTGAAGCAAAAACATTCAACATGATCTAATTGTTTTTATTTTAAACAAAGAAGCACAGCCTATTCCTACTGCTACTAAACAAATGTAAAAATTGATAATTAGAATTATTTAATAAAAGGTTCCTTTTGTTTAGTTGGCTTTGATTCCAAGACTTTAGCGCCTATGTAGAATAAACACTCGCAAAATTAATTTTAGATTTCAAGTGCTTGTTGAAAGATGCTGCTCTTAAAAAAATGAGTAGAATAAGCGGATATTAACTGGTTAATTGGTAGCTGTTAGCTGGTTTAAAGCTGCTCTGCGTGGTTTGCTCAGGGTGCTGAAGAGAGTGCCCTATGTGGCCGTTCGAAGAACTGCAGTCAGCAAAATGCACACTCCCGTGACTTACGTAGAGTTTGTGTCTGGTGTCTGTGCTGGCCAGCTTAGCTTATCTAGCGTACTAAAAAACGTACTAGATTCAATCGATACATGGAAAAAAACTGACTATAACAAACGGTTATATTTATTTTTTTTATTACATAATGCAGCTTTAAAGACATGTGCTTCGAGCTAGCAAACTGTACTTTTAAGACTTTATGGGTGGTGCTCCTTTACTTTTCAACCCACAGCAGTCTGTGGTTTCATGAGCCGAACTATTGCCAGATACTGTTAGTCTTTTTATTGTTGTTGTTGCTCTTAGCAAAGCAAACATTTAGCAGCCAGCTGATGAGGAATGCACAGCAACAGGTGGGGGAGGGAGTTTAGTAGTGGAAGGTTAGCAGATAGGCTGAGCATTAAATAAAGAACATTCCTGTTCTTTTCCAGGTCTCTTAGTTGTTTGGAGATGATCCTAGTGGATTGATGATCAGCTGATCTGTCGGACTGCCCGTCTCACAGATGTAGAAATGTTCTGCTAGTCGACCTGACCAGTCTTGATACAGATGAAGTAGCTATTCAAGCCAACTTCACAGAACCTCACTTCAACAAATCTGAACTATCCCTTTAATGTCCCGTTTCTTGGTTGGGGTCAGCATTATTACATGATATGTAGGTCTGTTACCATATGTCTGTGTTTATGTTTCATATAAAAAAAGATAATACACAGGGTGAAGTGAATGTACCTGAATGTTAAAAAAAAATTACCAAAAGTAAATATATATAAATATATATATATATTGCTATATAGACATTATTCTATAGATAGAAAATCTAGATATATATATTGAGAAGATGATATCTATATTTACAGAGTCACTAGTGAATCAGCTGCTTTGTTCTGTCCACAGGGAGGAGTGCAGGTGTAGATAACATTACAAGAAAAGCCATGCAGAGCGGTCTTTGTGTCTGACGGGAGATATGGGGAGTGCAGGGCGGAGGGCAAAGCACCAATGGGGGGGGTGTGGTGTCAGCGACAGTAAACTACAGTTGTTGGGTCATCGGTGAATTGTCCTCTTTTTTTTTTTTTACTACATCAGGCAGGAAGTTCAGGGTCAGTCTCTCCGTTCCTCAGCTACATGAGGAGCATACACCACTGTCGACGCACGCTTGAAAAATGAAAATCTCACTTTAGACGATACGTGTTTTGCTCACTTTAACATGCTGAGGGTCACCCAGGTAAATGGAGAAAAAAAAGACGAAACAAAGGAAGGAAAAAAGACTGAAAATGTTTGTGCTTGTGACTGTTTGTGTACCTGATGAACCTGATGTGAGAGTAAAGTTGTTTGTTGATGACGATGTGTTTTTTCTTCAAAGTGACCGTAACAGATTGCCGCATGTTGAAATCTCTGAATGGTTGAATTTCACCCTTCAGGGACTTCTGTAAGTTTTTTATTCCCCTTTGACTATAAACATTTAATCCAGACAAAAATTGGTCCATATTGTACCAAAACAAAAATCAACATAAAAGGACAAACACAACTATCACAAAGCATACAAACGGCTGTTTTGAGGTTTAAAAAAGCTAGAGGTATATCTTGCGTCGTTATACGACTTGAATGACCAACTATTGAGTTATTTGACACATTGAAATAACACATACTTTTATACATGTAGTTACCTAATAAAGCATGAAAAGTTATGACATTACTCTTACATTTAACTTGCAGATGTCCATCTTGGAAGCCTGAGGAGGATTCCAAATGAATCCTGAAAAACCACCTGCACTTTCTTTAATGCAGAGATGTCAGAAGTATTCACATTCAATACTCTGGTAGAAGTATACATACTAGGGTTTAAAAATACTTTTTTTTTTTTGAAGTATCAATTTATGTTTTTCACATGAATAAAAGTAAAAAAAAATACTGGTTTCAAAACACCTTAAAGTATAAAAGTAACCACACCTCCCAAATTAAACACTTTTACTAAAGACCATAATGAAAGCCGTAAAGGCTATAAATGTTAATATTGGAACAATTTGAATACAATAGGCTACCTGTTTCACCTGCATATGTCTTTTGAAAACAAATGTGTTTTAGTGCAATGCAAATACATTAAAGAACCATATGTGGATTACTGAGCATTAATATATAGAAGATATAACTAGTTGCCTACCGTATAAGGACTGAAAGGGTGTGTTTGAGTCTCTGCCACGGCCATCTTTGAACCCTGCAACATACGTCTGCTTTGTCCTGACTTGTTTGCTTTCTGTCATTTTGACCGACGGGGCCACAAAATCCTATTTTTACCTGTCAATTTTTAAAATGACACATTCAACAGTATTTGGCTTTTTTTTATTCATTTGAATTAATATTCAGTCCAAACAAGCTGAACAGAGAACTACATATAAACAATGAAGTTAAACCATTGCACTTAAAATACGAGCAGCTCACCTGAACACACAGTCTCACAACTTCCTCCTGGTCCGCCTGGAATTGAAATAGGCACCCACTCGTGCATAATCAAATGTTTCAAATGGGTTTGCTGCAGAGGTTATTGTCATGTTTTGTTGTTTTTTTTCATGGACATAACTTCGTATTGGGGATTAGATGTTCTTGAGGCTCCACCCCACTGCCACTTTAATTACAAGCGCCACTTCAGCCTAAGTTTTAAAGTCGGGAAACATTTTTTTCCAATAAAAAGAAGTACCATAGGCTCGAAAAAGGCTCGTTCACTGTTCACATGTTAAATTTAGATGCTAAAATGTTAGCTTGCATGTATGACTTGCAGCACTATCTCTTCACATAATCACCGTCGCAAAGATCTCTCCTGTTGGCCTAAATATTTCACTTTACTCACATCTAAAATCTGATTTGCTAAATAAAAAGATGGAGGACTCAGCTTCTGATCCTACTTAGTTGTAGCAATCATGACACTTTTCAGGGTTAAACATGATGATAATGTGTATGTACTGTGGGAAACTGCAGTTATCAGAGGCATTTACTGAACTGTGTAATCCTGCTCAGTGAAAACGGAAGAAACCAGCGCTGGTAAATAGTTCAGATGAGGTCAAGTGTCCAGAGGTTCTTGAGCTAACTGTAGCCTCCAAATAAACTGCCTTCAAAAGCGTCGTGGGACAGGCTAGTTGTGATTCTTGGGGCTTACTCAGCGTCCGTCCCAACCTGAGTCTGACTCCGCTTTCAACAGCTGACTGGTTGTTGAGTCACTTCAGTGTTTTAGTGAGAGGTGTGAATGGAAAAGTAAAACCCCTGAGATCCTGCAAAAACAGTTGGCTCCCAGTCCAAAGGATGCTACATGTAGAGCATTTGCAGGCAGATGTTTTGAACCAGGATTGGAGTGTCATCCACCACGTTTTAAATCACTGGAAGTCTGACAGCCTCTGACACTATATACGCAATTACTGTTCCTATAGGCTGTTTAGACCAAAGAAATCACACTAATATGAAACGGTTAAATGTTCTGATTTCATGAAAAATCACCTGTGCATAATATTAAACTGCACCAAATGAATCTTCTCATAGTTCAGTAGTATAACATAATTTTTAAGGACGCTTACTAAAATCATTTTAGTTCTCAGGTAGGGACCGACGACAATAGTCTGTGCAGTGCACTTTTAAAAATATTCATACCGCCTGAATGTGTTTACAATTACTCTTATTACAACCACAAACCTCAATGGAATTTATGATTTTATGTGATGGGCCAAAAATCCGAAAAAACTGTATTGTACACTAAATAAATTCCATTTCACCCAGTTACTTTCAGAAGTCACCTAGTTAGTAACTGGAGTCCATCTCTTTGTAATCTCAGTATAAATGCAGCTGTTCTGTGAAGGCTGGCATCGTGAACAGCATCATGGAGACCCAAGGAACTTTTTGGCCAACATGCAAAGTAGCTGAAAGCCAGCGCTGCACATCACCCTCAAAACACATGACCTGATGATGTGATTCAGCCCTCGAGGACTGGAGTTGGACACCGTGGGTTAAGAACGAAGTGTGTTCAGGTGTTAGAACGGCCCAGTCAAAGTCCAGACCTAAAGCCAATCGAGAACCTGTGGCAATACTTGAAAACTAATGATCACAGATCCTCTCCATCCAATCTCTCTAAGCTTGATATACTTTGCACAACTGTCCGTCTCTAAATTCTCTAAGCGCTGTAACCTTTTTCCTTCACGTCACAATTATGTGCCGGTTTGTTCGTTAAAATCCTTGAAATGGTTGTAATGAGACAACAGGCATTGAATGTATTTGGAAGGCTCTGCTGTTGGGGGCCTGATTCTGACCTACAGTCCATTCGTTCTGTCCAGTTGAAAATTAATTGTTTTCGCAAATGTGTAGCTTTTGTATACAGCTATTGCCTAATGAGGAGAGGTTTGAAAAACCTTGCTTTCACTTTGTTGCAGTAGGAAGCAGCAACTGGAGCTTTGCAGAATTTAGTGTTCTGGTCTAGATTGTCTTCGGCTGACTGCTCTGAGCATGCATGCACAGTCTCAGGCAGCATGATGAGCGTAACAAGTCTCAGTGGATTGTCCTTTGTACAGTTTTAACTGTGGGAATCCTAAATGAGCTTCCACCTCTTGGGCTACAGAGCCCTATTCTTCTGTCACCCTTTTTGACACTTTTCATAGTCAATATTCTCTTTTCTTCTGCGCCGTTTAGGTTAACTGAGCTCCGGCAATTGACAAGAGGCTGATGAGACGCATCAGAAAATCTGACAGTAGAGCTGACATGATGTTGATGTGACATATTTTATTTAGGCTCCAATACAGTCTTGGCTGTAAAATGATTTTTTTAACCTGTGTCGTGTTTTAACAGAGGCAAAAAGGCAAAAAAAAAAACCTCAAAGTACTCAGAGGAAGTGTTTTAGAGACGGGTATTAGCTGGAGAGGTGTGCTGGAAGCACTGTGTGAAGTAAAGGAGGATCATGCAAAGTGGGGGGAAAGCCAAAGGGCTGTTGGTAACCTACATCTGCCTCACCTCTGTGCTCCTCCCCCACTTAGCGGGCCTTCCATCTGCCTGCTTTAGTGTCACGGTATGTTTAGATTTCATATACAGCGAAGGGGAGAACTTTATGTCTTTACACACACTGTTAGCAGGCAGAAAGATTTTTTTTTGTTCAATGAAGAACAACTATAGAACAAACAGCTTCTATCAATATGAACAAAGAATTGGGTGCATACATTGGACTTATTGTTCAATTTCCTTATTCCAAAAATTTCCGTATTCCAAAAAAAAGAAAAAGGTTATACACTTGGGCTTAAATGTATACATGCCCCTCCATTAATATTTGGTGTAATGTCTCTCAGAAAGCACGCACCTTTGGTAGATTTCGACAGATTTCAGATGGAATATTAGAGCACTTTCTCATAATAAATGGTAGTACTCATTTAACATGTTATAGTTTTTCTTCCTAGCAAATACCTGACTTAAAAGCACAGTTAATGTACTTTCTATTACGCTGAGCTCAGTGTTTGGGTCCTGATGAAACCGTGGCCAAGTTTCAGCAATCCAGCTGCCGAAAATGAAAAATAAAATACAGACCCTTAGTACGATCCTACCACCGCCATGCATAACAGTTTGAAAGTCTCACCTTGACTCATCCTTCTATCCCTCAAATCATTGTGTCCAAACAGCTCCACCTGTATCTTGTCTGACTGTAGAACTTTTCTCCAGAAAAGGGAAGCTGCAGATATGTATATTTCTGACTTTGTGAGAATTAGAGAAACTTCCCAAAAATTCTGGCAAACCCAAGTCACAATTGAAGATGTCTGTTGTATGATCACTCCAGCATCTTTGAAAGTATCTGTAAACTCGCTGACACCGTTTTGCACCAAATCGGGTTGCATTTTAGATTACATATAAAGGAAAGACTGGTTTCAAAATGGAACCGGATAGGACAATATGCAGATTTGGAGACAGTTTGAAAGACAAAGGAAGATCTGTGGAAGTTGAAGTTGCTCTAACAAGAACACAAAAATCCTGGCTAAGTCTGAGCAAAACTTCAGATTTAATGATCTGACATGACAGGTTCTGATTACCACCTGCTCTCCTTGGTCTGCATGAAAACGAACATTTAGACTCCACTCACAACAGAGACAAATACAGTTCCCGGTTGCCAGGAAATGGGTGTTTGTCCCCTTGCTGTGGTGTTCAGCAGGCCCATCCCTGGCAGTCATTGCCACACCAGTGTGGAATGCACATCCTCAGCTCTAATTGATTTTAAAGAGCACAACCTTGTATCAAGAGGTCAAAGTGCAACGCTGGTGCAATTCCTGCTTTCGCCCAAACAAACAACTCACTACTTTCCAAGCATCCAGACGCCTCAAATGAGGCCAGGTCACCCGTGGGTGGCTTTTCGGCTCTACGGGAGAAAGCAGATAATGCTGCCACACGAGCACAAATCGGGTCTCAATCTAGTGTCGCCATCGCACCTCATCGCAGGCGCAGATAAAAAGGAGCTCGCTGTACGGTGATGCATATTTCCTTTTAATCAGAGCTAACGTGTAGCACAGCCTTCACAGTGCACTCCCACCTCTCCGTGGCTCTCAGGGGGGACGGGGGAGATCAAAGCAACACCCCCAAACACACACCTCGCTTGTACATGATCAGGAGAGCTGGGGGCTGCTCTCCTTCTTTATCTCCTTCTTTGAGCAACACCCCCTTGAAGACAGCTTTGGAAGTGTCGGGCCGAGCACGAAAGCACAAGGGATTAATAGTGAACCGCTCTAATTTGTACCTGTTCAGGGTTTGTTGTCTCTTCTGGGGTTGACCCTGATTTTGCAGAGCTGGCAGGGATGAAATGAGAGCGTTCAATAACACGCAGGCATGGGCGGATCTACTGGGGTGGTATAGGAAAGCCTTTTCCACCCCTGCTGCCACCCTAGCAGCTATGAATTCAAACCCGTTAACGTTCCGAGGTCCGGCGGGCGGGCCCAGCCCATTTTCTAGTTTAAATCCATCGATTTTCTGACTTCTAACGTACATATTTTATATCATTGGAAAGCTAAGAGTCTTGTGATTCCAATTATGGATGGCGATCAAGGATACAATCATAACTGAAGACACAGTGAGCGCTTTTGCCAACACAAACGTTCTCCTGATGGAGGTATAAAAATATGGAACTCACCACTTTGTAGTCCAATAAACGTGACAAAACCGATCCATTTCGAACAAAAATTTTCTTTTTACATCAATAAGGGTCCGATTAAAGTCCTCCAATAAAGTGATCAGTCCCGGAAAACAGTAAAACCAATTAAAAAAAAAGTAAAATAAACAGTGAAAATGCGTTTCCGAAATGTCTATGGCCATTTTTGTAGCCTTTACGGCTTTGTTTCCTTCGCTTCCACTTCCACCTACAAAGGTCACTGAGCATTCCAAGAAGAAATTATTTTTTTTATCCGGTTTATTCCTTACGTACGGTAGATCTCCGACCAATGGTGCATGGATGGAACGTCACGTTATGGTAAGTAGCTCAAACCAATCGCCGTCCAGAACTCTGATGAGTGACGCATCGAATAGCCAATGTAATGCTGTAAACGCAGATATATAACATGACCGGGCGGACTTGTTCGCAGCCATAGTATATGACGTGCGTAAAATCTCTTATTCATGAAGAGATTACGCACAGTGCGTACCAGTAACATACTGTTTCAGCACCGTGTCCAAACACCCTTTATAATTAAGATACAACATTGAAGGAAGCCGTGGAGCTTTATATGGTAAGATGAAGTTATGATCCTGGTGATACTTTTAATTCAGTGAGGACTACGGCATTTACCCAGGATATGGCGCATATGGCACACTTTTGACCACCTTTGACCTGTAGTTAGAAAAATGTGTGCAGAATACTCATTTGTTGGTTTATTGCTGTCAAATTTGGTGTGGATGAAGGTAATACTTCAGACTTTAGACCCACAGTGTGTTTTAGGTCCCAACCTATTAAGCCATTTTTACAGCATGTATTTATGTAAAATAAATAATCGGACAAATGTTTTTTATTTTTTAGTGTATTAAAATTCATATTGCTTGGTAACAATAGCACTCGGAGAAATTAACACAGTTCTGGGATACATTTTAGAGTGTTTGCTTTCCAAAGAGACCCCAGCAATGTCTACTCAAAATGGTTTACGGACAGCTTTAAGTTAATTTTGGGTATGCGTTTTAAAAAAATGTAGGGCGGAAATTGCAGGAATGTTAAGGGAATAAAATTGGACATTAGGAGCTTGAAGCTCATGAAAATCGTTGCATTATATTCTCTTTGGTGAACATTTAAAGCTGCTAGTTTGCTGAAAGTGCTGCAGAGAGCGCACAATGTGGCCGTTAGTCAAACTGCAATCAGCAAAATACTCACTCCCATGACTTTGAGGCGTGTGCTCATTATTCCGAGTTCTGCGACGTTCAGATGCCATTTTTGCTCTTTTTATAATGCTGGATAAAATTCTTTTGTTCTTTGACTTACGGGGAGCTTGTGTAGGTGTCGTGGCTGGCTAGCTACACTTATCTCAGCTAGCTCAGACTGCGTACATGGGTACGTACGTGCATCATTACGTCACGCTACGCACTCTCCCAAGCCCACACGCGCACCCTGAACCACCTCAAAATAAATGGAATTGCTGCCTCTACATGCAACCACGGTAGAATCAAACTACAGCAAACTACAGCACTTGATTCAATTGTATCGTCAGGAGATGGAAAAAACTGATTATAGATTTAAAAACAAAAATTTTGCACAATGCAGCTTTAATGTGCTTAAATAACCTGAAGCAAAACAAATACATGTATGTATCTATCATATATGTAAATACTGGGGAGTGAAGAGGTGAAGAATGTGTTTGACTGATCAATAAAACCAATATATATATATATATAAAATTCTGCCATATGGTGCCACCCCAGAAAAATTCTTGCCCCTTTCTTGCCACCCCATAAATATTTTTCTAGATCCGCCACTGCACGCAGGGACACTTGGAAAAACAAAAGTAGAGTCACAGAGAGAACACCAGGGGAGAGATTTATGGGACAGTAAAAATGTGACCCACACTGACCACAGATGTTCTTGTGAACCACTTAGGTGGGGCGTAATCTGAGTCCAGCTTGCAGACTCTGGCTAATTTAAGACCTACTCCTTCACCTTCTCGTGCCATTCTTTCTTAATAAACTAACAGCCGTGAAGCTTCTGTCTGCATGCAGACCGTGGCAGCGAGATGTGTGCACCTTCATCAAAAGTAATTCAACTCTGCCCAGTGACAGGACTCGGGCGTACAAATCGGTTGCCCCAAATCTACGGGCACTCCCTACATATGTCTTTCGACGAATGTGAAGACTGGATCCGCCCTTCCTTTCTTCTGCTGCCTCTTGGTTTCAGGTTTCAAAGCAGCGTCCTGGCTCTCCTCACCCTCCCAGATTAGTCATCTAATGACCAGCAGTGCTGATCAGGTAAATAATTGATGGCGGGGCGGCTTGGAGAAAGCCATCGATCCGAGCGGGGCTGCAACTCTAAATGGAGCAGAGAAACAGGCAACTGGGGAGGACAAGAAGGCGTGGATTGCTCACTGTAATGCTGTTTGCTCTGATGGCCAGATGGGATTCAGCTTGCAGGATCCAAGAACCCTCCCTGAATAAAGAACTTCACCAATCAAGATTATAACTGTCATTTTCATTGATTTTTTTTAATGTTCATGAACATAGAATGAGCAGAAACTGTATATGCAACACCTCCGATTTATGATGTATAAGAAATGCTGAAAACCAGCTATATCATTTTTCTTTCCACTTCACAATTATGTACTGCTTTTGGTCTGTTTCCACAAGCACCTACTCAGTGCTAGTACTCCGCTAGGAAAGGTTATGTGGTACATGGTAGAACCTATTTCATAGGGGTTCCAAGTGTGTAGAGTTGGGCTGAAAGAAACCATGACGTCAGAAGACTGTTGGTCACTGATTGGGTAGGGGGGAGTCATAAGTTGCATCACAAAAGTGATTTCTTTACAAAAATCCACCCAGCCATTTGTAAAAACAACGACTGAGCCTGACAAAAAGCCAAAGACGGAGCAGAATGTTCAACTTTTCCTCCATTGTTGCTGGGGCCGCGCCTCATGCACTTGAGCTCAGTTGTAATGTAAAAACACCCAAACTGCGTAGAGTTGAGTCGAGGCGAGCGGCGCTGCTAGGTGCTAGTGAAACAGGGCTCTGCTCTGCTTGTGGTTCGAAAAAGTGAAGACTTTGTAGGTCATTCGCTTGTGCCTCACAAAGATGTGTACTTCCATAGCGAAGTCACCATTAAGGAATCAGCAGATTGTAACAGATTACTGTTCAGCTGTTTCCCGCTTTGTACCTACATGCTAACTCTGCTCTGCAACAAGTCCCTGGACCCCCTGACACTCAGTGGTTTCACATGCAGTGAGAAAACCAAATGATTGCGTTAGTCTAACTGAATTCTAACTTTTGATACGCGTGTATACACCTTAGTCAAGCTGAAGTCAAACTGGCCTACTCCTAATTAAGCTAAGAAACCCAGATAATGCGGTAAAAAAACAAATTCCTCTGCGTCTATATCCCAGGTTAGCTGAGCTATGACAGGTCTGGACAATCCCCCTTCCTGGAGTGACGAGACTGCAGAAGAAGGAATAGTAACACAGATACAACAACAATACAGTAGAAGAAGAAGATGGCGTGGTAAAGACGAATGCAAGTGGTCGATCTGTCCATTTTTGGATTAACAAAGAGTGCATATCTCTCATTGGATAAGCCCTGCCTCTGCCTTCAGCATTTGTTTACTATCTGTGCGATGCTATAGGCCAATCAGAAGAATGCCAATGCAAAAGAGCACATATCGCCACCTAGTGTCACGGAGTCAAACACACCTCATTGAATAATTCGATTTTCTTAATGACCAGGGGAAGCAGACTCCCATTCTGGTTAAGGTATTAGCTTGAATATTGCCATAGCTTGAGTTAGATGTATATGTATCGTATCTGAGTGGCTAGTTTTAAATTGTTGTGTCAAATCGGATTGTGACACATCTACCTGGCTGTGACACTTAAAAACATCTTTCAGCAGTGCTTGAAACCATTGCCAGATGCAAACAGTGAACATTGCCTTGATCTCTGTGCAACCGGAGCATCAGATCCGCTTTGTTTGCAGGACACTGTAGTCACTCAACTCCATAAGTGGGACAACCCATTCTCACACAGAGCTGATGGAATGTTTGTTGGTGACATTGCTCGAAGTGAGACCTCCTTTTTCCATGATGCTTCACTGGGAAATCCGCTACAGGGTTGCTGCTCATTGCCTTTTGGTCCAGATGGTCAAGAGCTCCCAGCGTTCCGCGGGCTGGGCGCTGTCCGGCCCAGGGGGAGTCCTGCCATCTGTTCCTGTCCTCTCCTTTCTACTTGTATAACTCACTGTTTCAAGTCCTGAATGGGCTGTGCATAAAGCCTCATATCTGTTGGATTACCTTCCATGTTCTTCATGGCTGATGAATACCTATAACGGGTTATCTGTCCTGTCTCAAGCTTTTCCCTGTTAACCGCTGCTTTGCTTTCATTCCCTGGCCTCACAGCGCCGTCGATTTCTGCCTTTGTGTTTGTGTGTGTCCAACAGAATTCGAACAAGACAGAGAGCATCTTTCTGTAGTCATTTTAGCTCCGGGGAATGTGGTGAAACAACCGGATGCTCATCCCACTCATTGCCTTTGGGGAGCTGCGTCTGCCTGAGCTGTAACCTACATTTACTGATCACTCTTACATGTAAGGTTAAACGAATCAGGCCTGCTTAAGGACGAAGACATCCTTCATACACACACACACTGATCTAACAACTATCAATACAAACACTCCACACACACTCAGACGAGGAGGTTTCTGTTTGCTGTAGCGCAAAACAAAGCTAACAAGGTCAGCAAGTGAGAAGGCATCTGAATGTGTAATTAATTTATTTAGTCTGGCTCCAAGGAGCCATGGGCGGGGACTAATAAGAGGAGGAGGGCTGTTCTGTGGAACACAGAACATGGGAAGAAAAGCAAAGATTTTGATTCAGGAGGCCCAGGAGTCCCCCTTTTGTTTCTTTTCTCCCAACAACCAGAATTAAAACAAGGAGGAGAGCAATTGGGGAATTTCCACCATGGATTTCACAGCTCAGTTAGCTCACACGTGTGGAACATGATGCTGTCGACTGCAGATTGGCCAGATCAAAGCAGGCGGGTCTTGATCCGATGAGTTTTATTTCTTTAAGGAGACTCAAACGACAGAATGAGTGCATTTTTAAAGTGCAGCACACAGATTTACTCTCCCCAGCTCCACCTTCGCTCCTCCGTCCCTCCTCCCCCTGCGACGGTGACTCTAGCTGGGATCCACTCACCGTCTCCCCCTTGGGGAAGACCGCCATCCGACTCGGGTCGTCAGAATCAATTATCCTCATCCCCCCTTTTTCTTCTCGCCAGCGTTTACATGACTCACATTTTTCAGACCTAGTATTTTCTCCTTCCTTCTTTCCTTACCTTCCTTCTTCACAGCAGACCCCCCCCCCCCGACACAACGATCCATTGCTTATCCCATGCTCAGGGGCTGAAAACGGCGCTAGATGATAAATCTGTGGCGATGTACTGTAGAAGAAAATGAAATGAAGGAAAAGAGAAGGGAAGCCTGGAGGTTTAGCAGCACAGCCTGCCAGTCCGCTCAGCACAGCAGAAATTTTGAAGAGAATAGCCCGTCCTGGAAGCATGAAAATGGAGTAAGGGTGTAGTCATACATCTGACTCAGGAGACGACAAGATACACGATACAGAATGCTCGAGTCACAGGAGTGGATGAGGAGATCTTTGCAATATTTTTAATAAAACTAAAATTTCCTAAGACGTAGGCCTCCCCAACTGTCTTTGTGAAATAGGGGGAGGGCTAAGGGGAAGACTTTTCAGGGCAAAGCTTGGTAAACTCTTGCAAACTCCCTGAGATATCCAAGTATATCCTCAGTTAACATGTATTTTTAGGCAAAATAACAGCTGTGATGTCTAATTGGGACTGTTTCGATATATTATGTTTACTTTCACAATGTTTTGTTTTCATAAAAAATAGAATGGATTTACCATACCCACATGGTTTGAATGAAAATGAAAAGGAGAAAGATTGTTGTATTAGTTAGTATATAAAGTTGGTATATAAACTTATACATTTAAAGGAGTCATAACCTAGTATTATCTTGGATACCCACGCTCTGTTATAGTCTTTCAGGCCCTTCTAAAAAAGAAAAGTTGAAAAAAAGTGAAAAAAATAAACAGCGCTCCTCTGACCCTTATTTCTGAAGGCATTATTGTCTCGCGAGATCTGATGCGATACTTTGGCTGTCGTCGACGGTCATTGTAATAATGCAAATGAGGGGCGCGTTGATTGGTGGCAGGAAGGAGGGGGGTTGACACCGCAGGAAACGCTTCAGCATATCTAACCCATATCTACTACTCCCGCTAGCATACAATAGCCACATTAGCAGTTAGCTGCTGTTTGTTACACACAGCAGAGCAATAAAAACACAGCCTTACTGTTTCAATTGCAGGCAAGTCTCTGATTGTTGGAATGGCCTCTTTTTCCAAACGGAGCTTCGGTGCCAACTTCGCCTGATATTGTCCCAAATTCGTAAAGGATTCCGGCGAAAAAAATAGAAAAAACATTTCCATGGCAGTCAACAACAGAGCAACTCACGTGTGCACTACGTTTCTGGCAGAAATGGTTTTAGCTGATTTAGCTGATTAAAATAAAAGGCTGACACGAATATGTCTTCTTCATGCATCATTGGGTGAAGAAACCTTCTGCATCTTTCACGGTGGAGTTCGTACTTCGAATCGGTGATGTGTCGGTCGCGAATGAACCGGCTCTAAGAGATAACTCTTTGAAGTGAAAGATGGGAGCCGGCTCGCCATTGGGAGCCGTTCTTTTATTTTTTCATCCCCCCCCTTGTTTTGGTACATTTGGTAGACATTGTTTTGCATTAATTTTGGTAATAAATACACTTTAAGCAACAGAAAATCTGAGGAGCCGAAAGAGCCGGCTCTTCATGGTGAGCCAAGCCAAACGAACTGGCTCTCCAAAAAGAGCTGGAATTCCCATCACTAGAATTCAGTAATGGCGGCGCTGGACTGAATATGAGGGGGAGAGGAGCGAGGGAGAGAGAGGAGAGAGGGAGGGCGGGCTTCCTGCAGCATAGGTAGGTCTGCGATGTCTATATATGGTATATCCTGCGCCGACTTGACGTCAAGTCGCTCCAGAAATTAAAACCACGTATTTGAGTGCACGTGGGCTGGTTGACGAACCCAGGGGTAAACAAACGCTTCACTTTTAAATATCGGCTTCCCGGGCAGTGTATAATCGTTAGGCAATCATAACATACATTTTTTCTCATGGAAAAGTGAAAATTACAGGTCATGACTCCTTTAAATATATTTGCAGCCAGACTAGTTTTTACATACAGCAGTTATGAGTGTATCCTGAGTATGTCTGAATATTAGTGTAATTGTTAGTGTGTTATTTACACTATATACCAGCATATCTTTATTTGGTATTCTAGCAAGAAAATATGGAAAACTTCATGACATTCATTAAAGTGGCAGTAGAAGTAAGCCAAGACTTGAAATTAGAAGTTTCAGACTTGAGACTTGACTTAAGACTTGCTTGTATTTACTTAAGACTTGACTCAGGACTTGAGGATGACTAGATCAAGGTTTAGTTATTCTTCCCTAACAAACACAGCAATGACTTCAGCTGCAAGAACTGCTTACACCACAACCGTGGCACCTTGCACCATGGTGGACGAAGGTGGACGCTTTCTTTATTTTTTTAGGGGGACATTTTCAAAACCAAATAAAATCTTCTGATAAAAATGGTTGGTACTACAAAAATATTTCTGATTTATTAACCAGGCTTCTGCATTCATCGTAATGTCGTAGTTAATCAAACATCCAACAATTCTTACTTAAAAAGCACCCTCATGTTCCCCCTACCCCATGGATTAATGCTTTAAGCACTTTAGAAGAAAGAGTGACCCATGTTTCATTCTTAGCTGACCTTACACTAAAAACCTCTTCCAGCCCAAAAATGAAACACCCCCCAGAAATTAATCACACAGTCGAAGAGAACATTTAGTTTTGGATCTACAATGATTTACAGCCCTCTTCTACAAAAATGATACTACTGTGGTCGTTTCAATAACATTTTGGATGTTCTGTTTATTATTGAGTGGAGAAAATAAAAAAGGCACAAGAAATGTATTTTTAAACTTCTTCAAAAATGTGTTTTTTGCACCCCCCAGTGATTTCTATTTGACAATTTTGACCCTCATAGCAAAAAGTTTGGATACCACTGACGCAGAGGTGTGGACTCGGGTCACATGACTTGGACTCGAGTCATTAATTTTGTGACTTTAGACTAGACTTGAAAAAAATGTTCAAAGACTTGTGATGACTTGGACTTTTACACCAATGACTTGGAACTTGACTTAAGCTTAGTGTATACTTCTCTGTCTGCGGAGGTGGGGAGACAAGCAGCGTCATTATCCATAGACTCAAGGGCTCTCCGTCACTCACGCAAGGACAGACGGAGTTCTACCCAATTTTTTTACTATCTGTAGAAAGCAATGGCGAGCGCACTTCTGTGATTGGTCAGCCCAACATCAGCCCAAGATCATTTAACCAGAACAGTGCTCTATAGTCTATAGTCGATGTAATTGGTAGTCAATGCAGCTTTTAGCCAATAGATATTGGATGGCCAGTTTTGGTATTTTGGTGATTTTGAACACCAGGTGGTGTAAAACCAACAAAACAGACCGCTGTGTTTGTTTGTTTACATCCGTTTTTAGAGTATTCTATGAGCTGCACTTTTAATAAAAGGCTTTCCAGCTCAATCAAAACTCGCTCTCTGTCGGCCATTGCTCCTTGAGTGGATGTGTGCTCACAAGCTCAAGTAAATAATCTTTCGTCGACAATAGACATCACTGCAATGGTATAGGCAGGGGAGTGTTGTCAGTTATCAGAGGATCATGTCAACAAAAAAGTTACTCAAGAACTACTTCCTTTCTCACAACAAAAGAGTCTCAATAGATCCAGCAGAGTGAAAAGCTCAAAGCATTCACCTTATATACAGCTCTTAATCATAGGATTAAATTTAAAAACTGAAAAGCAGAATGGACCAAATGGGACGGTAGGAGGAAGTTGCAGGGGTTTCTCACAGAATTCCGTGGAGCTGGAGGCCGTCAGCACACCTCTACGAGCCAGAGCTGTAAAAAAACAAGATCCAGTGTTAAAGCAAAGCAGAATCACACTGGGTCTGCAATGCTCAGCCGGTAAAGTAAATGCCCAGGTATCATCCTGGGATGAAAACAACAGATCTGTGACCGGGGGCAGATATGTGTCCATGAAGATAATCAATACCATGCTACCCGCGAGAGCTGAGTGAGAGAGACGTGGTGTATTTCTTCGTATTTAATGCCTGACTGACTTTAATAGCTCACACACTTCATGTGCAGGGTGGAGGATGAGTGGTTCAGAACCAACTGGCATCCGCAGTCACCTTAAGAAAGCCTTCAGAAGCTGACCTGGAGTGTTTACCTGCCCCGATGAGTAACATAAAACACAAACAATGCTCGGTGTAATTTGCACTGATGTGCTTTAAAAGCCCTCCTCCTCCGCGAACACCTGCAGCCCATGAAGCCTGGCGGCCCCCTGGGAAATCACACATTAGCATTTAGCTTTTTCATCTGCTGCGCAAATCAGAGCCAAACGTTTCAATAATACAACACAGGAGTGGTTACGCAACCCAAAGAAAGGCCTGAGAAGGGGGAGAAAGAGCTCTCAGTAAGGAGGTATTTCCAGAGGTTGCGCAGCATTTGGTGCCTGTGCTTAATGCTCAGATGGATCTGGGTGGAGTTGTGGGTGAGCCAGTGACCTTAGCTGGACTCCAGCTTGTTTTACATGCAATAACTGTGTGTTGAAATCCTTCTGATTTACCTACACACGAATGCCTTCCAAGAGCGACTGAAGTAATTTAGCAGCTTCCAAACAATCTGGGATAAACTGAGACCGAGGTGAGTCAGTGAGGCTGTACAGCAGGGCCCAGGGCTTCCTGTTAGCACCATGACCTCAACGATCAGGCCAACATGGAGGAGGTTACCTGCTAATACGGACCACCTCCACCTATAACCTTTACAGTGGGTTGTTGGTTGTGGTTTTTATTTAAACACAATGACGTCCAGGTGAAATATCACTTCACACTAAATCCTCCTTTCCTTCAGAGATGGAAGTCTTTTTTTCCAAGTCCAAAACACGTCTCAAGTCTTTGAGAGGCAAGTCTGTCTCCCTCTAATGACTGAAATAACATAAGAAATAAGTTATAAGTCTAAGGTTAAGGCTCACTAATGAGGCTATCATTATACCTAACGAGGCTATCAGGGTTGCGTAAGCTTCTAAGCACTAAGCAGTCTTCGGAATGTAAGAGTCGTTAACGGTGAAACAACCCAGATTTAAAAATCTGATATTCCCAATCCAGTTTTCAGAATTGAAAAAGCCTCTTGGATGAGAAACGAAACATAATCAAGACAACAAGAAAAGTCCAGTTGCCTTCATTTACATTCTCAAGAATTCATACTTTTTACTTTTGTTATCCCATACTATGGAAGTGTATTGCATTCTCTTGAAAAAAAAGCTCATTTTATCTGAAGTAATGAGATAATGTATGAATTTTATTTAAAAAAAAGCTCTGTATCTCTTAACAAGATAAAATGTGGGGGCAGAAAATCCGATGGGCATTGCACAAATTCTTCAGGTGTGTGGGCAAAGTCGACCAACTAATAGGACTAATAATCCTATCTACATTGTTTAGAGACAATAATTTTTCCCAGTTTCTCAATCCCAAAACAAAATAAAAGTGAATTAAACTAAAAAAATCAGGACATGCCCTGTCCATGTTGTACCCCGGCTGAGATTTAGACAATGGACTAAATCGCAGAGGGGATGATTTTCTTTTCTTTGTTTATTGTTCTGTTTTTTATCGGGCAAAGCACTTTGTGCTGATTTTATCACGAAAAGTAATCTACAAATAAAATTTAATTGATTGATTGATTGATGGATGGGTCGATGGATGGAAACCGAACATGTTTGAATTCCTCTTACTTAGCTAGTTAATAATAGAGCATCCATCCATCCATCCATCCATCCATGTCCATCGTCTACACCACTTATCCTTGCAGGTTCGCGGGGGGCCTGTTCCCGATCTCTCCAGCGGTCATCGGGCGAAAGGTGGGGTACACCCTGGACAGGTCCCCAGTGCAGGGCAATGCAATGGAACCCCCCCCATAGTTTATCTACTTTACTTCAGAAAAACAGAGCATTCTTTTTTTTTTAATTAAATTTTTTATGTAAAACTTCTCGTTAATTCAGAAAAACAGCTTAACATTTTTTTTTCTTAAATTGCCTCTTTAATGCTGAAAAACAGAGCTTTTTATTTTACATTTTTCAAGGGAATGCAAGAATATTCCATACACTATAAAGGTAAATGCCACCTTTTTACTTTTTAAACAAATGTTTAAATTTGGTGTCTTATTCTTGCTCTATAAAGAAAAATGTTTTTTAAATATGGAGAGAAAATAGTCTGAAAACATATGTATGTGCGTAATACTTGATTTGTAACTTGCGTCAGCCTGTTTGTGTGTTGCTTTGTGTTCTTGTATGTGTAAAAGATAATTTATAAACTGTAAAATACATTTTGTGCGTAACTTCGGGTACTTGCAGTTGTGTGTTCAAATGTACACACGAATATCAAGAAATTACAAGTACAAAATACACTTACCCACGCAAAATTTTAAATGACACTAACTTAAAACCAACTACGAATTCAAAACGGTTCCTACGCATACAAATTGTTAAATACATGTGCACCAATCGCCTGATGCACACTGACAAAACCACATTTACTCTCAGACCCGGATTACAACTGCACAAGGGGTTTTGAGACTCATCAAGTGTTTAAATGCTGGTAGAATGCTGAGTTTTCTCATTACTTTCCCTCTAAACTTATTCCTGAAGTGGCAAATACGTTTATCTGTACAAAAAAAAAAAAGAATATCTCATCACCCCTTAGTTTTAACACATTACAAAGCTACACACAAACAGGCTGACATAAGTTCCAAATCAAGTATTACGCACACACAGATGTTTTGAGTCTATTTTCTCTCCATAGGCAAATCATACTGTGTGGACTCAAAGTTTGCTGTGTTTTTGCTTGGAAAAACATTATTGAAGCAATTTTTTTGTCCTAAAACTAAATTAAAAAATATAGGTACTTAAAAAAAGGTATCCTTCAGGTAGCGGTATCTAAAACTATTGTTAAGTATTGTCAAAGTACTGGTATCGAAAAAAATATAAAGTTACTCAACTCTACATGCTATCAGTCAAAGGAGGATCAGTTAAAAAAATATATTTTAACATTTATTGAACATGCAAAAATATATTAGAAGCTTTAAAAACTAATAAAGAGAATATTTATCCCAAGAGAAATATCAAAATGCCTTAATGTCCAGAGAAAGATAGTATAAGGAAAATAATACCTTCTAATGCAGAATTTCTCAATGAATCAAAGAATGTTTTATTTATTATGTCTTTAATGCGATGTACTGAAGTTCCTACTTACTCAATTAAATATACAAAATATTAATTAGTTCTGATTTTGCTGTGAGACAGATGCTAAATTAAGTAGAGACTACTGACTTGAATACAGCACATACAACAGATATTAATCCAGGTGTAATACAAATTAGGCCTAACGGGGCATGATAGGTCAATGACTGACGCAATCTGCTGGGATTCCTTAAATAGGAAACTTTTTAACTGATTGGAATGTTTGTATAAATGTAGTGAAATGACTTCTTGTTAAGTGCCTTGAGATGAAATCTGTTGTGAATTGGCGCTATATAAATAAATTGAATTGAATTGAATTTTCCAGTCTCAGGTATGTAGATAATTTTATTGATGCTGCAATTTTCAAACACCGATTTGAACATAAAAAAACAACAGAGTAGAAAGAGAGCAACGTCTTTTCCCCCTGATGTTATCAATAAAAACACTGATATTGCTGAATTTTATTTGTTATTGCCGACAGCATAACAAACCCGTCACCACCTGTTCCTCCTGAACTCTTACCCAACAAGCCAATGACTGCACATTTATCAGAGACGAAATTCACAAAATAAGAAAAGCAGTATTACCTCTGCCAACCTGCTGGTGTCTCCAGTCCCTCCTTTATCTTTGACAGAAACAGTTCAGAACCTCAAACCCACAACTTGCTGCTTTCATGGCAAATGGCCTGTACTTGTATAGCGCTTTATCTAGTCCTGAGGACCCCAAAGCGCTTCACACTACATTTAGTCATTCACCGATTGACACATACGTGATGGTAAACTACATTGTAGCCAACAGCTGCCCTGGGGCACACTGACAGAAACGAGGTTGCCGGACACCGGCGTCCCCTGACCCCCACCAGCAGGCTCACCACCTCCTGAGCCATTTTCCATCATCCTCGAAACCAGCAGTGATCAAACCTGTTACAGAAGCCAAATTTAGATTAATCAATAATAAGTATTCACAGGTCCATATCCAGTCTAAAATATCTGGCAAAGGTAATTGAAAATGCCGATTCTAAAAGAAATTCCCCTATATGAGAACAACAATCTCTTCAGTGCTGTCTTTAGAGGACACAGGAACACATGAGATTGCATTGATAGACGCTGTTAGTTTAACTGTTCACTTTATGTTTTTCCCTCCATAGAAGCTACACCTGGTCTGGCATTCAGTTTGGCTGTGATGCCTTGTTGGAGGGGGGGGATGATGCTACATTCTCCCTCCCCTGCTATTAACATTTTATTTTCTTTAACATAGAAAGTACTTCTACATCAGTTATTTTGTTACTTTCTTGTGTTTCTGCTCTGTTTTCTCAAACCCCCAGTCGGTCGTGGCAGATGGCCGCTCGTACTGAGCCTGGTTCTGGTTCTGCTGGAGGTTTCTTCTTGTTATAAGAGAGTTTTTCCTCTCCATTGTCACCACATGCTTGCTCAGTATGAGGGATTGCTGTGAAGTCAGAATAAATTGGCACTGTTTAAATAAACTGAATGCTAAAAGTAATGAATGAGCTACATGTATGTAGAGATAGGTTTAGAACTTCCATTTTGGTGTTACTCTATCCCTGTGCTGCATTTGACACATTTGGTCATGACATATATACTGACTCCCTGGTTCTGTCCTAAAGTGGTTTGCATCTTATTTGGCAGATAAGCGGACAATTTATTACCATATCTGGGCAAACAAAAAATGTATGTGGGATTCCTCAAGGGTCCATTTTGGGCCCAGTTTTATTTAACATATATGACCTTTCTAACTCATCCATATTATGGAATACTACAACATTTCATACAATTATTATCACAGCCCACTACAGTCATTGAACAAGTGTATCCACAAAGTCAGAGTTTCCCCTGCTTAATGCAGAAAGTTGTTTTTGTCTCAAAAATAGAAAAATAGAGATCGTCGAATGCGATGCAATAGACGACAGAGGATGCAAGAAACCTTTGTTAGAGTAAGGTAAGTAAGTCACTCAGGCAGCTCCATCTCTTCCAAAACTCTGCTGCAAGAGTCCTGACCAAAAGCAGGAATATCAAGGATATGCCATTATTCAATTCTTGAACTCAATGCCTCAGGAATCGTGGGCGAACTAAAAGCAAGTATGGAATGGAACTTAGAGTGCTATAATTAAATTTGTGATCGAGTATATTGTCCTTCACATGTCCATCAGTGGCTTGTGAAAGGTGCCTCTTCTGTATTTTAATATGAGGACCCCCCCTCCAGATGTGTCTGGGCCACTAATGACCGCTTACAACTACTGAAAGTCAAGTGATCTCTTCTGTCTTGATGCATTTCAGCTTGATTCCTCTACCGTGTGTTAAAGGCAAGAAAAAACACATTGTACCTGTAGTCCCAGCAGGGTTTCAGCTGACTGCACAGAATTGCAAAGAATGTTTGCGATCCCATCCTTAACCTTTCATAAATTGACCGTTAGGGGACTGTCACTACCTCACATGGCGGTAACAGCAGATGGTTAACTTTAGGCCCCCCTTGCCACTTCCGTGCTTACAGAAATTTGACAGACAAGGTCAGGAGGTGCCTAAGTCCTGGCTGGACCTGTTTTATGAAAAGAGCTTTAAATGGAAACATGACTGTGATCCTCATCCCGTTGATATTGCATCAAAGAGCGCAGAAGTCGGAGGATCAACACACTCAGCAGGGCTCACCCTTTGGAATGTGTGAGTCCTCTCTGATTATTGTACACACATTTTATTTAAATGTATGCTTCATTTACACTCCAGGACTACACTGGAATCACCTGGAGAACATTTTATCAGCACCTGCGGTTCTCCGTCTTTAGACGCCAACCGCTCCTGCACTCTCTGCTCCCTTCCTGGAGCTTGGCAGGGCTTGATCAGCCTCTCTGGCCCGCAGCGAGCAGGAAATGACCTATTGTTCTGAGATAATGTGAAATATAATGTTCCCCTGCACTCTTGGAAGGCATCCTGCCCTGGCAGCCTCATCGCTGTGGGCAACTGTAGGCGCCAAATATACGAGCACCTGCCAAACAGAGACGTCCATCAGCGGCACAGTGATGCTGGTTTACAGTACTGAGATGAGAGGGAAATCCCCTGGAGACTTGAGGGAAAACAAGCACCTCTCACTCAGCCGTTTCACGAAAACTCACCTCCGCCCACTCAACACAACAGGGGAGATTTTCTCTCCGAAGCACATGCGAAAAAGCACCTCTGAGTGCATCCGAGGCCGTGAAGCTAGAGAGGTGAGCGTAAAAACAATAAAAGAAAACCTTCTACATTGGTTCCCGCCGGAAGGAGCCGGGGCCAAACACCTACCGCTCCATTCAGCACACCCAGTCTCCTAAAATTAGTTCATCAATCCAGAAGGATGGGGAAACAAACAGGACAACAAGCAAGACGAGCGGAATCCTTATCTGTAACCGCTTCCACGCGAGCTGCGTTAATTTGTGGCCTCACAGCACCAGGCTGACACGACGAGGACCTCAGTTTAGTCAGAGGCTGGAACCCTCATTGATCATTACAGTACGCTGTGGAGCTGCACTTTCTGCGCCGTGGAAACACAGGCAGTGTGTTTATTTGAGTGCTTCGGCAGCCAAAGACTCATAAATATCCTTGGGAACTTAGCAAATGAACAAATCAGTTTTGCAAAGAGAAGGACGACCCATGCTGTGTAATGGAAACGGGGTTATATTTAAATGCATGAAAAGGTTTCTGCAAACACCACAAGTAGGCCTACCTGTGACATGTTTCTCTAAGTCGTTCTGTTCCTCCTCAGAATAAAGCAGGAGTATCGAAGTTATTTTTGTGGCTTTTTTCTGAACTTTTAACAGCGTGTCCTCCAAACGATGCTGTAATTATGGTGCTTGTATTAAAAAAATTCAGATGGAATAATACCTGTGCTTCATAAACTTTGCACAGCTGTCGTGGCCAAAATGTTAAACTGCTTGTGCTTCACTGGTTCCCCCCCCCCCCCCCACTCCAAGTGTATTCAGCTGTTGTCTCCGATAACGTGCTCCCAGAAAGCACAAAGAACAGCTCCCACAACTTAAAAATGCTCCAAAAGGATCCCTCCGTGAGGTGAATTATGTGGAGGGCGGTGTATTCAGGTAATAAAAGGGTGTAAATCTGTCAGATTAGTGACAAAAAATGAGTGTGTGGGATTAAGGTAAAGCATGGATGTGGTTCCTTTTGCATTATTACTCATCTTACATTCACAGGCTCCTTTTTGGAGGAGGTACGCACCTAAATGGATTAAAGTCACAATTCGCTCTTTGCACAAAACAGACATTTAGGCATATATCCTCTCCTCTGTATCTTTGTGACTGTGTGCTTTGATGTCGAACCAGCCGCCCACTGTGACTTTCTTCCAGCTGCTGAATTGTCTGTTCAGTGCAGCTTAGCTTGAAACATTTGGAGGTGCCTAACACTGCCATCTATTGTTCTTCCTTTTAAAGCTCTTGGGTTGGACTGCATGGTTGGAAGTGCATTGTTTTCACAGATTAAAAGAGCCTGCCAGTGGAGATTCACAGCACATGGTGGAAGTTTTGCTAAAGTGCTTTTGGCTACAGTTCACCTTACCTGGGTTTAGTAGTTTTTCATATTTTCTTTGAGATTGTAGGGTTTGCTGTGATCAAGGTATTTCTTCTGGCTGCTATGTTTTCTTGTTCAATTTTCAATGAAAGAATACTTACCAATAAACAATCATGGAAATGTTCGATTACATCTTAAGCATACTTTATGATAAAATTTAGCCACAGTCTTACTTTTGTGTTTCTAAACCGATCCATAAGCTATTTTCTAACCTTGTACCTTTTTGAAGGACAATCAACAACCTCTTTTAGTCATGTTTTCTACATCTGCAGTGTTTTCATTGAACATGGTGATATGCGTTTTCTGTATCAACCAACTGTATATCCATTAGGGTAACGATTACTCAAGCGAACTTTAAAAAAAGAGGATAAATGTAATTCCAGAGTCCTTGGGTCCACTTTTGAATGCAACCTGTCAGGGCATCGGATAAAAATCAGACATGCGTCAAAAATTAGCTGTGAAATAAATAAATGGCTATTGTTAGTGCAACGTAATGTTTTTTTAAAGAGGGAATTAAGTAAAAAAGAAAAGATCTACATATTTGCAGAAGCTTGATGTTGCACTGCACACTGTACATCTTGAAATATTGCCTAGTTTATACTTCTCAGTCAGGCACACACACGGATCAATGGAGACGTTTTTCTTTCAGACTTCTCCGTTGCAAAGCAATTCACCACCAGGACAGCAGGGAGCTTAACCTTTTCTGGGGTGGGTACCCATCCCCACCCCCCCACCCCCCCCTGGTATAGATGATAATGGAGGTAAAAACATAATTTCATTTGGTTTTGATTTATCGTTTTCTAAACTTTTAAGTCACCCATTAGTTGTGTGTTCAACATGTGGTAGTCTGTTGTAGGTTGAGAACGTGGTTAGACGTAGAATTAGACCACTGAATTATCAACAATCACAAAAGGATGTAACTGTGTTATGCCTCATGTCTGAAACCTAAAAATCATAGCCGATCTGCTCTGAGCAGGGCTGTTAATTCTCTTCAAAAGTGGGCGTGTCTTCTGTTGAGGTCAGTCGTGGCTCAAGAACAAAACCGGTCATGATTTTCCTCCTCAACGGACCTTAGTTTGGAAGTTTACAGATACCTGCGAGGCTTTCTATGGTTGTTTTGATTCGTTATCTGCTAGTACCTGATGGAAAATTGTCCACTGATCTCAGGAATAATCCACCTTTAAGACGCAGCTGCTGCAGCCACAGCTTAAGCTTTGAGCGATGATAGGTGCAGCAGCATTTACTCACATTACAGAGCATCACATGGACATGTCCATAGGTATATTAATATTGTAGCATACTAAACTGCAAACCAGTTGCGTACACACCAAAAAACACTGCTTTGCTGCAGAAGCTGCCAACATACAGGAAGTTGCTAACATAACCGATCCTACAGCCGCACAGCCGAGGATGAAGTGGATTGTTATTTTTTTATATACCCCAGCAAGGTGATTGATCCGCCATAAACTATTGTTTATTTGCTTAACTGTATTATGAATAATCTTTGCCCACACAAGTTGCTGAGCCAACCAGAAAATAGATGCTAACTACTCTCGAATACAGGCCAGACTGAAAATAGATCGGCCTTTGCAGCAGAGCTATGTGGGAATGTGCTGGAATCCCAAACCTACTACAACCCACTACTCCATAGAGCTTTCTGTTAATGCTTGCATTTCCAGAGCTTGGTCCTTTATGATAGTCTACCCTCTGAATCACAACTTTATCTGTGGCAACATGATCTTGAAAAGTCCCTTCAAAAGATCTAATTTCACTTGACAACCGGCCGTGATGAACCATACATTTGAATTTTGACAGCTTTCTTTACAACCAGCAGCTCCTATTGTGGCTACCAAACTGAGGGATTACTTCCACCGAATGGCAAAATGCACAATGGATACTTCTTGGGTATTTCCAGTATTTAAAATATGTCTGCATTTCTCTCTTTTAAACACGTTCCCAATTAGTATTATGAGTTTCAATAAAGAAAACACCAAACATCTCGGGGTTTGCTGCACATCCCTCATATCATTTTTTTAAAGTGAAAACTAGAAAGAAATTAAATCTATTCTTTCCCTCATGTCCACAAAACTGTTGGAACATCATCCATCCCAAAACACAACAGCATTCTTACAAGAACAAATCCAGAAAGGCCACATGCCTTCCTAAAGCAGAAAATAAAGTCAGGAACGGCCTATAAAACTGTAAGCACACATTTACAACAAAGCCTTGCCTGTCGTAGACCCCCTCTCCGCCTCACACTGTTAACTCTGCTATAATTACTGCGCTGTGCACCAGGCTATCTGAGATTACAGGGGTGAATTACACCTGATGCCAAGGGAAAGCACTCCATACTTTAAATATTTAATCAGCCCCTTCACCATGAAGCAAATGAGGCAAGGCAAAAGTTGGCGAGGGGATGGGGAAGAAGGGGAAGGAAGGTGGGGAGGAGCGGGCTTACCTCGGCAGTATTTTGTGCACATGTGAAAATGAATGAGAGCCCACATGAATGTACCGGCACACACAGGCGCACACACACACCAGGGAGTTAAGTATGTCATTACCTCGTGATTTTCCTGCTGATAGATCTTTTACCGGTCTCTCATTTCGAGCAACTTGAGCACCTCTAGGAGTTTGTGTAGATTGTGCGTGCACTAGGTGTTTCAACATGCAGAGGGGTGGGGTGGGGTCGACCCGCACACCTGCCGCCCTCTGCGGAGCTCAGAGACATGGAGGGTTAGGCAGGGCACAGGGGGTGGGGGTAGGGGGTGGCAGGAGGCAGAGGAGAAATACTTCTCCATGCTAAGCCAGTCTGAGCTCAGCCTGCTACAGCTGAGCAACACGGGAAGTGACACAATAAGGCGCTAAATCCTGCACTCCTTGTATGTTCAAGTGACCATGAAATGAACCGTCCACAGAGGTGTATTTAAAGCGACACATGATATGGTGAGATGGGCAACCTCACAGAGAGAGGTAGTCCACGGAGTGCAGGCTGGGTCTGGTAGGAAATATAAAGTGACAAAGAACCCATGAACTGCTCACGCTGCTTGCACAAAAGCATTATTTAATTTCATTTGACTGCCTTGGACAAGGTTTTTTTCAGTTCTTGACTGTACTTGTTGCATAAATATTACTTCTTTTATTTTATGAAATATTTTACCACGCTCTATTTCCAACGTATGTGCTTCCTAAGACTGTTTAACCCAGTTACAAGTGGCCCCTGGTCAGGGAGAGTGCTGTGCTTTTCTTCAGATGGCTTTAGAGTGGAACATGGAGGACAAATTCACGGTTTCACGTTTACTTTGTAATTGTTCACTATGCTTCGACTGCTTAAACTATACGACATGGTGCTCTAGAAGAAATTAACAAAAAATAGCGTCCAGTACTTGTTTGACATTCATAGACAGAACAACAGGAAGGGACCTTGGTCAGCAGTCAAGTCAACCCAAGCATATAGACAGATTTAAAGTACATACAGTAGATTCCAGTTGAATCCTAGTTATTAAACAATGCAGCTAAGTTTATTATACTAATTGTTAAAACTCTATTTAAGAAAAAGCAGCTGATTGCATCAAGTGACTGACCTTGCTGCCATCCCCTGTCCTGAATGAGCATGTTCAGTTGACAGTTGATAGTGTTCAGTCTAACTTTGCATCAATGACACATTGTAATAATGCATGTAGCGTGGCAACAGGGGAAATGAAAACTCCCTTTTAATCAGGAAGAAACATCCAGCAGAACCTGGATTAGTTTAAGTCGTCATCTGTTGCAACTGACTGGAGCTTTGAGACAACGGAGCATAGGCCCAAAAAATCACAGAATCACCCGTCAAGGAGTTCGTTCTGTGGTAACTAAACTGTAAAGTTACCATCAATAGTGGCTTCCTCTTAAAGGGCTTTTCCACCAAAGAAGAACCGGTGCTAGTTTTGTGCTGGTGCCAGGACCATTGCTTAGTCGGTTCTTAGCTGGTTCTTTCAAAGATTGAGTTGCTTTTCCAGCGATGCAGAGCATAGTCGGTGCTGTGTCATACTGTCATTAAAGCGTTGCAACCCTACTGTATACGCTCAAACGAGAAGACGAAAACAGGATGCGTGCAAACAGCTTCCACGATTTGCTGGATTTGGAAAGATGTGCACATGACACGTTCTTGGTGCACCATCAATGGTTGATTGCAAGGCGCAGAGAGCGGCGACTAGGATGGCAGAGAAAGGTAAATATGTAAGATCACTGCAACGTCACTACAATCCTGTAACATCACTGCAACGTCACTACAGTCCTGTAACATCACTGCAACGTCACCACGTGGGCGGGGAGAAAGCGGTTCTAAGCAATCACCAGCTCTGGCCTAGCAAGGAGTTGATGCTAGGTTAGGCACCGCTTTGGAAACAAGAAACGGGCGCTTTGGCCGAAAACCAAAGAATTGGTTCCAAGTCGGGCTCTGGCACCAAACTAGCACTGAAACCAACTCGGTGGGAAAAGGGCCTAAAATGGGAAAATAGCTAAATGTATAAGTTCTGAGACAGTAGTAAAATCGTTGGCATAACAGAGTAAATAATCGCAGCAATAGCTCCTTCAGTTGCTTTGTCTAGACTACATTAAAATAACTAATTTGAAGTAAGAAAAAGCAGAATCAATCTTTCTGGGTTAAACACAGAGAGATTGAGTCAAGTGTATTTTCTATAGACATAAAACAAGAAGTAACTGGCCACTGTAGCTCAGCTGATGGCCCCCTCTAGAAAGGTATCATATAGCCCAAAACTAAACTTTGGGCCAGATGTAACTTCTGAGAAGAGAAAAAAAGAAAGAGAACATTCAGTTAAAGGGAGCAATGACTGCAGATAATACATAATTGGAGAGTAGTAGGAGAAAGCAGCAAGGTAGTGAAAGGTGGTCAGCATCTCCTCCAGCAGCCTGAACCTATAGCAGCATAACTACAGTGATAGGTCAGGGTAATCTAACCTACTTCAGGTAATGGAGTAATGGTTGAGTAACACTGCACAAGCTGCTGTCGAGTGTTAAATAACAACTCAGTTTCCTGGACCAGTGCATCTACCTTCTGACTACCTTCCTGCAGTCATAAGTTTTGGATTATGCCGAAATAGTGTGATCCTGAAAACGTCAGCTGAAAAGAGTGGTAACACCTTTTAAAGATGGGAGATGGCATGGATGTGCATGTGTGCTTGCATGTGTGTGTGTAAGCATTAAGCTGAAGCAATATTAGCAGTAGAAATAAATATCAACCCATTAAAGAACCAGTTTTTGTTTGATGTATTTTTTCATTATGCTTTTACAATCCTGAGATGTATTTGTTGATGTGGTGTTGTCGAATTGTATTTGTTATTGCGTTGTGGTATGCAAATGAAGTGAAGCTAATGTTCCCGTAGACTGAAAGCCTAATATTTTACAGAGCTCCTAGAGAAATTGTTGCCTCAGGGCACGGGGTGCTTTACTGCAGCCTTGAGCGCAAAGAAAAGAGAATTGTTGGATTGGGTGTTAACCTTTATGGAATTAGTTCTCTAATGAGGCTTTTCCACCAAAGAGGTTTCAGTTCTGGTTCTGTAAAAGAACTGGTTTGCTTTCCACCATGTGAGAAGAACCAAGTTTCAGTGTTGTCAATTATTATTAGATCCTCCTGTTTCATTCGGTTTTTGTGAAGGATTATCATTTATCCGAGTTTCCGTGCAAATAGCTGCTATATTTTCACCACCTTAGTTTATGAACACTGTTATAAAGAATATATATATATAATATACCAGTGGCAACCTATAAGTTAGGAGTTCTTAAACTTGGCCGAGTGATTTTTATTCGTTTCTACAGCGAGAAACCCTGGGAAAACCTCAACCAATCAACTTCCACGGTCCGTCTACGATAATAGGCTTGTAAGCAAAGCTTCCGTGTTCCAGCACCTCCCCCTTGTGTGCACGCGATGCTCGTTCTAGCCTGTAAACAGGAAGTGAGCTCGCGCTAAAATGAACCGAAAACGCAAAGCTGTTGTGGAAATAGCAACGAGAAAGAAGAAAGCCGACGAAGAGCGTGCTTAAAGCCGAATCTGCATCGGAGCTGCTGCATTTACACGGTGGCGTCAACTCAAGGAAGCTAAGGGCTTGCTAACGGATGCGTTGGTTGCTGATTTTCTCCTGGACAGGTAAGATCACGTTATATTTTGTGACTTTGGTTGAAATAGCGGAGTGAAGTGTGAAGTGAAGTGGTAGAGACCCAACGAGACCATGCTGGCTGCGCGTGCCTGTGTTATTGAGGCGCGGCTTAGTGGGAGAGCATGAAGCAAGGGGTGGGATCTTTTATTTTTCAATAACGCCCTCTCAAGGAGCGCCCCCACAATCGTATACCCTGCCTTTAAGACTGCCTGGCAAAATTATAGACTGACTCTGTTAAAGAATTGAGAATGTTTATTTATTCAGGGGGAAATAATCAGCTAATAATATCATTCTTTTAGCCATTAACCATATCTAATGACCACAAGTTAGAGTCAATTATAGGCAGAATGGTAAATCAAGAACTTTGCTTTTTAGCTTTGGCCTTTTCTTCACCATAATAAACTGGAGCAGTGCTTGTCCCAATATATGCATCTCTTCCATCCTTCCATGTCTTGAACAAGGAACCTAGATATTTGAGCTCCTCCATTTGAGGCTGCTACCCAACTTAGGGAGACAGGTCCACCTCTAACTGGGTGAGAACCATACTTTCAGATTTAGAGGAGCCTTTATCCAACATTTAAGAGGCACGTCAACCACAACACCCTAACAATGTCCAGAACCTACAGCATCCCCCCCAGCTAGCTTTTAAAATACCTTTAGATGTGTGTTTACATGCACATCTAAATCAAGCTTTTGGCAATAATGGGACTAATAGCTGAACCAGAATGGGAGCCTTCATCCCAGTTTACGTGTCTCTCAGAAAATGTAACGTTTGAATAAAGTGCGTTTGCCACAGCGACGCTAGGTGGCGACATGCACCATTTCACGTTGGATTTTTCCGGTTGGCGTAGAGTGACACAGAAGTAAACAAAGGCTGATAGCAGTGAAGCAGGAGTAAAAGCAGGATATGCACAATGAGCGAAGAAATAGACAGCAACAACACTGCAGCAAAGTACTTTTTTTAAGTATTGCACTATTTGATTGTGTTACTCTCGTTGTTGCTGCAGTGTTGTGTAACAGTGATGTTATTCCCGCTTCCGCGGCTGAAGCAGGGTTGAAGCTGCTTGCAGTGAAATTTGATTTCCCAATCGCATTATCTGGGCGCCTTAGTTCGGTTTGACTTCAGGCAGACTAAGGTGTATACATGCATTTCAAAAGTCTGATTTCAGTCGGACTAAGGCAGTAATTCGGCTTTCTCTTGCTGCATGTAAACGCACTAAGGGATGATCCTGAGTCCTCAGAAGCCTCGCTCCGAGTCCTTAACAGAAAAAATAATGACGGAATTAAAAAGATCCTGAAGGTGCTCCTTCCACAACCCAGTAATATCACCAGTTTGGGTCTATTGCCACTCCTCCAAAATCATACACACCATGGAAGGGACCCCTGATTCAATTTTTGCAGCAAATCAAATGTCCTTCGCCAACTCCTCTCCAAATTATTTCAATGCCCAAATGTTTACTTACGTAATCACCAGAGCCAGTCTTTCTCCACCTCTCAGCGGCCAGCTGTTTCAGAAGAACGCAAAGACAACCAAGCACTTAAGGCCTCTTTTTTCAACTTGACAACTTCCATTCCCGCAGGTGTCAACCAACAAAACCATACATTTTCACATGCATGTCTTTGGACGGTCCGAGGAACCAAGAGTACCCAGAGAGAGCATGGTATTTACATGTCAAAAGGACCTGGTTTATGCTAACAACTGCTCCACTATGCAGCATGGAATGGGATATTCTAGATGTAATAAAGCTGATGATGCTGAATTAGCTAAAGGTACCAAGGAAGTAGAGGATTCGATACCTAGCACAGCTCTATGATAGAAGACAGCAGAAAATCAGATATTTGAAAGCTCAAACAGCTCATTCTTTTTTTTTTTTTTACACGTGTCCTGTCTGGCAGTGTGGAGCTCAGAATTGGTGTCTGAGTACTAAGTAGAAGCCCAACAGATTTACTACAGAGCATTACGACTTTTGCTATAGTACTCCGCTTGATATATATGTGTAAGAAATCTTTATTAGAAATTGCTGTGGTTTTTTTTCCATGCGTCAGGGACACGGAGATGGAAAATTAAAGGGGAAGAAAAAGAAGATGAAGAGAGGTATGAAAAAAAGGTTAAGAGGGAGAGGGTACACTGAAGATACAAGAAAGGAAGGGGAACAAAGAAAACACAAGAAAACATCCCAGTCCACCTCCACACCCGCAGGACAGCAGGGAGAGTGAAAAAAACAACAACGACATAACAAATCAAACAATGCAAACTGAGAACTACACAACCACAACCCACAAATAGATATATAAATAGAATAACATCGTCACTGAAAAGCTCAAGGTACCAATTATTACAAGATTTAGTCATAGTAACCTAAGCCTAAGAATGTATCTATAAACACTGGAATCCCCACACCTGTGTGTGTGCGTGTGTGTGTGTGTGTGTGCGCCTGCTGGTGCATATAAGGTTTCTCCAAACGAGTGTTCAATAGCTGGTGTGAGGAGCCATCGATCTGCCTCCCATCGTTCTGCCTCCGCAGCAACAAGCCCACAGGCCACGGCCAGCCGATGGCTGACATGCGCAGCCGTGACCCCAGGCCAATCCTCACAGCCAACATCCCAATGGCCCCCTCGCCCCATGCCGGGGCACCACACCAATAGCCCCAGCAGATGGACGGCATCTGCCAGGCACCCGGACACCGAGCTCAACCAGCTCCCGAATCTCAGTCCCGCACACCGCAGAACACCAAGACCAAGCATCCAATCAAGGACAACCAAACCAACCAATGAACTGACCAAGCATGAAACATACAGAACAGGAGATCAAGTGGAGACCCCGAACCCGCCCCCCACCGAGCCACCCAACAACTACCATCAAACAATGCCCAAACTGGCCCCTCCCAAAGAGACGCCCCAGCACAGCGCCCGACCGATACTCCGGTCCACCCGAGCCCGGCCAGGCTGGCACCAGGTATGAACCGACGTATCCCCTGAGCACCAAGCCCAGGACACCCAGAGCCACCAACGCACCAGTGGGAAGAGGCCTCAGTCAGCTGCAGGGAGTCACAGAGGGGAAATAGGCCCCTCATTTGGTGGGGGGCCTGAGATGCGCCAGGCTAGAAGGTAGCCCAACCTGACGGATACACAGGAACACACAGACATAGTCATATGTTCTTCTCTTCTTACACACATACACTCTAACCTGCACACCAAGACACACCAGAAAGGACGCTGTACACCCACTCATACTCCCCATACACACTCTATACTCCCAGGCCCAGGTACTGTTACCCCAGCAGAGCAACCAGCCCCTGAACCCAGGAGGTGGTCCCCCTACCCTCTAGGATGGAGACAAGCAGACCGCCAAAGCCCACACATTGGCGAAGCAGCCCACAAGCTCAGGCCCCAACCAGACCGCCTGTTCCTCCTCCCGGACCCTAACCCGTGATGGCCAGTGGCAAACAGGGGTGTGGAAAGACCCCTAGCCTCCCTCCTCCCGCTCGAGTATAATGTTGATGCGTGTTGTTAGAATGTGCATTTAAAACAGAGAGATAGGATGTGGGGAAGGCAGCCACACATCCCCCAACCCCCACCCCGAGCCCTCAGCGTCTATTTGCAGTTTAACAGTAGGCACTGGCACCATAGGTGAAGCTGACTGAACAGCCCCTCCTCTGGATGCCAAAAAGTTTGCCCACAACAAAGTCCCTACATGTGTGTCTCATGAGAATGTTATAAGTGAGTTTTACAGTAAAGATGGGACCTAGGCTGCCATGGGGTAGTGGAGATGGAAACCCTTCCCCGCACCCCAGTGATGTGCCTACACCCCAAGGCCATACATGAGTGGTAAAGTGATCCCAGGGACCCAGCTCCCCCACTGACTCAAATAGGCACCACCGTTCACCAAGATCCACAAAGGGAGGGGAGGCCCTGGCACGTCCATCCCAGGGCCCATTGCTGCAGCACCACCAAGCCCCATGGAGTCCAAGGCAGTCCCCCCGGTCCCATCCTAGAAGAAGATCTATACCCAGCCCAACTTTCGTGCTATTATCAAAGCAAAAAAGACATCAGAAACCCAGGTTGAGTTCTGACCACCTCCCCCCGCACCTGCAGGAGCAGCATGGCTAGCAGGCCAGTAACCCATGTCCACCAGTGCAACCCCCCGAAGCCACCGCATGCAGCCACCAGGAGTTACCACCCATAGCCACCAAAGCCCCACCCCAGGCGGGGGCCACGGGACCCAGAGCTCAATCCATCTAAAAAAAAAACCCACATCAGCAATAATGTCCCATATGACCAAACCAAAGGCCCCTCACCCCTACTAGGTGATGGAGCCGATCAAAGGAGCCCAGAGAGATTGATCAGATGTGGAGGCAGAGGCCGTCTCAAGACCAATGTGGTCTAACAAGAGATCTTCATACTGATTAATATTAAGAGGATTTAAAATTTTCCAGATCAGGAGGATAGTTTTCTTAGTGATGCATAAGGCAATGTAAACCATTTGAACTAACTTTGTCTTCATGGTGACACCATGTAAGTTTCCCAGCAAGCAAACTGAGGGAGAAGGTAGAAAATTACATTTCAGACACTTTGATAAGTCCTCACATATCTGGGACCAGAAACTCTGAACAGGTGGACAGAACCAAACAGATCCTTCTTCAATGTATAAACATTGTGTGTTCCTTAGTTTTTTGGACAGATTTTTGTTGTTCACTCATGACTCTTCTTTCCTTTCTTAATAAAATGAATAATAATAATAATACATTTTATTTGAGGGCGCCTTTCCAAAACCCACGGTCACATTACAGAGAAGTAAAAAACTGAAAAATAATACATGAACAATCAACAAAACAATTAATCAAATAGCAAATAAGAAGACAGAACAACAACCATAATCCATGTCTAAAGTGAATAATTTCTTCATAGCAATACACATTTTTGTTTTTTGTTTTAGAAATATACATTTTTAAATATAAAATTTACAGTATACAGAAGTGAGTCAAAATCACAACTTTATATACTTATACGTAAGTCTAGCTATATTTTGCTCACCTCAGTGAACATGGTAGAAAAAGTAATTGAAAACTGGGAAACAAATCTTGAAATTGGTTAACATGTTTGAAAGATAATCTGAAATGTTGGTAATCCTCTCCCCCTCCCTGTGCACATCACTCCTTTGTTTGCCGTTGAGGGAATCACCATGAATACACCAGCCAGGATGAGTAAATAGCAGCGGGAGCATTGTATGTGGGTGACAGTGTTCCTGCAGCCACCTCTATTTCAGTCGCCTTAAACTCCACACACTGACTGAAACATGTTTAAACCCTCTTACAACATGCATAGATGTAATTTGTTGTTTAGCTGTGACAGATTCACCTATGGAGCTTCGTGTTTTTAATTATTGCTCTTTACAGCATCATAGCAGGAGAGACAGAGCAATAATCCAGATTGCATGTTGCAGCTGTCAGTCAGAGCGAGAGAGAATCCATACCTGACAATGCTGCAAAGTCACTGGACATATAAACGCAGACCAGAGCCAGATGTTAATGGCTTGTGGGTGGGACTTGTCCTATGGGAAACAGGCGTTTATGGGCTTTTTAGCCAAAGAATGCGGTTTGTTCTGTGGAGGAAAATATGCACTGACGCCTCCAGTGGCACTCATGTTCGCTAACATGCGTGCATGGAAGGACTGACTGCAGAAACATACAACAGGGAAACTCAGATTACGACACCCAGACTCCAGGACAGTGCATCTGAGCTTTAAATAGATGCCATTTGTTGCATTTTTTCCTTCTTTATGAATTGCTGTTATATTAATCCAACTATTGTGTTTAAAACATCTGAGTTGAATCTCTTTAACTTCATTCTAACTGCTTTGCAAAGGATTCTAGAAGTTCAAACTTCCAAAGTCTTGGAGCCACAACTTGAAAACCACGATCACTACCTGTCCTGTAACGTTTATGTGGAACCATCAAAGAATTTTGATCAGAAAACCTGATGTGACAGATAATGGCACAGCAACTCCTTAACATGTCGAGGGGCTTGATCATTCAAAGCTCTAAAAGTTGCAGTTTTGTACCTGCTGTAGACAGGACAGTTTTCTTTTATTCAAACATGACATAAGGCTGTTACAGTAATCTAATCCTGTGGACATAAATGCATGAATCATTTTCTTAAGGTCTTGGTTAGATGACAGCTTCTGAAGTTTCGATATCTTTCTCAACTGCCAAAAACAATGTCTCGTCAGCTGCCTAGCATGGTTTTCAAGCGACATGTCTTTGTCAAAGATTACCAAGCCAGTCTACCAAGATTTCTGAGACTATATTTACCAGATAAATAGACTTATATAGCGCTATTCTAGTCATGCTGACCTCTCAAATGTCTTTACAATGGAGCCATGTTCACCCATTCGCACTCACAAACACTGAAACTGAAACCACGACCCTCCGTTTGCAAGACAACAACTCTACCTACCTACTGACCCACAGTCACTCCTTAGCCCACCAGGTGAGTTTAAATCTGTTAGATCACTTGGAGAACAGGAGTTACCTCATCTGGAGCTTTTGTCAAAAGTTACGTTCTCTCAGAATTTATCCGAAGAAAATCTTCACTCCGTCATAACTTGATTTGAGTCAGGGAGATCATAAGGTTTTTAAGTTTGGGCATCTCTGTCTTCTTAAAGGAACAATCTAACTGGATGTCATCAGCAAAAAGATGGTAAAAAACATCTGATAATCTCACCCAAAGGAAGAATGTAGAGCAACAACAAAAGTCGGCACCAAAACAGTGCCCTGCGATACACCACATATCTACTCAGCAGAATCAGACAATTTTTGATTTAGCGATTTGCTAAATCTACCCAGCAAATAAGACTTAAACCATGACAAAACTGAGCCTGATGGGCCAATCAGATCCTGAAGCCTTGCCAGCAAGGCACGGTGGTCCACAGTATCAAATGCAGAGGAGAGGTATGTCATTTTAATAGCATACATTCACCTTGATCCGCATCCATAATTATGCCATTGGACATTCTAAGGAGGGCAGTCTCAGTTGAATGATGTTTTCAGTAACCAGATTGAAACATAGCTATAATATTTATCCCGTATTTTGGACAGAAATAAAAGTATCTACTTTGTGTTGGTCTGTCACATAAAATCCCAGTATGTGACCTATATAATGATGTTTGAGGCTTTAATTTGACAAACTGTGGAAGAGTGCAAGCAACTCTACAGTACGTCTCATATAAACAAGACATCTTCATTGCCTGTTTTCCAAGCTTCAACCTTTTTATCCGTAATGGTGTGATTTGGGTGGAACAGCTCTAGAGTGCTCAGTCATGTCAGGGCTGTCCTCATGTCACATGCCGGATGACGTCTCCGTGTCAGGATTTCATCCCGCGCTGACATCACCTGGTACCTCTGTCAGCTCATTGTGATGCGTCTGGGGCTCGACACCACCCCTACTAGGTTTACTGAACTGCTCTGTCTGTCAGGATGACATCAGCGCTGCTTCTTTTCCCTGAAACCAGTGAGTCAGCCACTCCCATCCATCTGATGGAGGGAGGAGAAACGACTGGCGTGTAAGCATTGCTGCCTTTCAAAAAGATTCACTTTTGTTTCCCAACTGTTTGGTATGCTTTTATCGCACATTATTGTAATACACACGGATGTAAAAAAAAAAAAAGTATTTGCTTACTAAACAAATCCTTGTAGTTTAGTTTTTTTTTGTCACTTGTGTGTTCAAGAACACAAAACACATTTTAATATCAGTCAAAAGTAATCTGAGAAAATACAAAAAAGTTGTTTCCATATGAAGATTTCATTGCTTAGGCAAAAAAAAAAAAGCTATCCAAACCAACCCGGCCCTCTGGAATAAGGTAAAAGCTTCCCCTAAATCATGAATTATTTGTCATTAGCCTAATTAGAATTAAGAAATCACTTAAATGTAACCTGGCTAAGATCTCAAAAAGCAACACATCCTTTGAGTTAAAGAACTTCAAGAACACAGGAGAAACAAATTCTAAGGTTTGGGGACTCCAGTGAACCACAGCAAGAGCCATTATAAACATTTGGAGATAAGATGGGATAGTGATTAACCTTTCTAAAAGTGGCCCCACCTGAGAACACATTGATGATTCATCCAGGAGGTCACAAAAGAACGCAGAACTACATCTAAAGAACTGAAGGCCTCACTTAAAGTGCAACTCACCCCCAAATCACCGTAGTCTGGTCATTATTTTGGTATTTTAGTACATCTTAGTAAAAATATTATTTTTTTCTTACTAAAACTGTCAGTGTGGCGCCCTCTTTAGGTTAAAACTCTATACTGAACTTGGATTTAAATCATTTCTATTCGCTCTGTGGTGAGGGCTGACATCAGCCACCCTGCCTCTGTGGGGTATAAAAGAACCCAAGTCTCCGCCCACGCCTCCTCCACAGAACCTCCCTCCCTCCCTCCCTCCCTTTCCTCTAGTGAAGGAGGTGGAGAAAATCCTCCAACCCAAAACATCGCTCTGATGCAAAGAAGCTTGTGTCGCTATTGCTGTCCATCTGTCGCTCTGACTGTGTCTGTCCCGCTGCAGCAGTGCTGCTGTAAACATGTCAATTACAGCCCAGACCACGCCCAGCCCTCTTCCCCTGTGCGTTTGCTAGTCCGCCAGGGAACAGCTCCTTTTGGCGAATTGATCAAACAGGAAATGGGGGTGGAGTAAGACTCTGGTATATTGTGAAAAGGCTCAATATTTTAGGCTCGAAGTGTCACACTCTAATTAATCATTGGATCATAATTAATCCAAAACAACAAGTGTTCCTGAGCCTTTAAATGGTCTCTCAGTCTGGATCAGTAGGAATCACAATCATGGGGAAGACTGCTGACCTGACAGTTGTGCAGAAAACCATCATTGACATCCTCCATAAGAAGGTCATTGAAAAAGTTGGATGTTCCCAAACTGCTGTATCAAAGCACATTACTAGAAAGTTATGTGGAAGGGAAAAGTGTGGAAGAAAAAGGTGCACAAGCAGCAGGGATGACCGCAGCCTGGAGATGATTGTCAGCAAAAGGCCATTGAAAAGTGTTGGGGACCTTTACAAGGTGTGGACTGAGGCTGGAGTCAGAGCCACCACACACAGACGGATCCTGGAAATGTTGTATTCCTCTTGTCAAGCTGCTTCTGAGCAACAAAAAACATTAGAACATCTTACCTGGGCTAAAGAAAAAAAGAACTGCAAATTTTCATCAGCTGGTGTTGGTCCACTGTGCTTTATTAAGTCCAAGGTAAATGCTGAAGAGCTGAAAGCCGCTACTGAAGCATCCTGGTCTTGCATGACACCTCAGCAGAGCCACAGACTGATGGCATCCGTGCCACCCCGCATTGAGGCAGGCATTGATGTAAAAGGGCCCACACCAAGCACCGAGTACATATGCACGATTATACTTTTCAGAGGTCCAAGATTTCTCTATTTAAAATCCTTGTTTTATTAATTTCATGCAACACTTTAATTTTCTGTGATTTTGAATTTGGGGTTTTCGTAAGCTGTAAGCCATAATCATCAAAATTATAACAAATAAAGACTTCAAATATCTCGCTTTATCTGTAATGAGTTTATATCATATATTAGTTTCCCCTTTTAAGTTGAATTACTGAAATAAATGAACTTTTGCATCACATTATATATTTTTGAGTTTCACCTGTAAATGCCATTCATGGGAGAGCACTGCTGACCAAAAAGAACACAAAGGTCAGAACTTATGTCCCAAACAATAGGCTTGTTTCCACTATCGGAACTTTGGGGTAATTCTACCGGACTTTCCTCTATCGGGGTAAATCAGTCCGCCCGTTCCTTTCAGCCGTCCTGTCTTCATACAAAATTGGTCCTTTAAGGAATTTGCCAAGACATCAGCATATCATGACCGCTTCAAAAGATAGTAACATCACTCATTAGCACAAACAGGCGCCCACAGCAGCAGAGAATTACAAGAGTTCGACAATGGAAGAAGAAGTAGGGAATGTTGCTGTGTTTCTGTTTATGTTGTAATAAACTGCTTTGCCAGCAGCTTCCAATTTTACAAAGCCAGTTGTTTGGTGACGTCTGCTGATACAATTTCCCTCTTAGTTAGGGGAAATATTCTGAATATTCTCAGGGGAAATTTTCTGTCCACTGTTAAGGTGTACTTTCAAGAAATGGACATTGTGCTGTAATTAATAAAATTCTTCCCTCTAGAAATCCTGAAGGAGAGTGTCTGGCCATCAGATTTTGACCTCAAGGTCAAGCATATTTGGGTTATGTAGCAGAATAATGACCCAAAGCAAACCAGCCAGCCATCTCTGACTGGCTCAAGTGAAGAAAAAAAACTAAACTGACATTTTGTTGATACCAAAAAAAGCATCAACTTAAATATAATGGATATGCTGCTGCTGTACCAAGCTTGGCACAACCAGTTTTCAGATTTAAGGAGGAGCTTCTTTTTTACGTAGAGATTGGTTGGTTTGGATGCTTTTGGTATCTTTTTACCCTTAATGAAAGAGACCATTATATGAAAACGTCATTTTGTATTTTCTCAGTTTATCTTTGTCTGACATTAAAATTGTATCTGAAGCATTTAAGTGTGAAAAAGAAAAAACTTTTAAGAGGGTGAAAACTGTGTTTCGTACCAGTGCGAACCACATCAGTGGTAGACGAAAGAAAGGTTTTTTTTTTCGGGTTGCAGAGCAAGAGGGAATTTTTTTATTTTTTTTTTTTCAGTTTACAGACTTTGGCCTGCTCAAACTGTCTTAGGGGCTTGTCTTTTAGCGGTTTGCAATCTGTTGTGTGAACAATGTCTCTGGCCCTATCCTGAGGGAGACTGGATGTGGCTTAAGTGATGCTCTTCAGACAATGGATCAGTTTTCTCTTAAGCATCCGAAAGCACAACCTGCTCCTAAGGAGATCTCTGGATCTTTATGGAGGGGAGGGAAACAGTCCAGGAAGGAAGAAGACATATCTATGAAGGATTTTATCTTTTGAGAGTTTCCACAAGCAACACTGGGTGCTTCAATCGTCTTTATTAATGCAAGATAGTTTACTGGTGGGAGTGAAGTGCCAGCAGAAGCATGTCATGCAGACTCTGATCAAACAAAGAAGTTCTTCACATGAGTACTGAGAGAGACAGTCTTTTTATTTTCCTTTGTTTTTCTTTACTTTCTCATTTGTGGCAGCATGTGTGTCAAAAGGAAGAAAGGCAAAGGGTTTGTTTCCGCACAGAAACTCTCTATGATTCATGTTTCCTCCGCTTTGATCTGGAAGCTGTGCACAGCCCCGGGATAAACCATTTCAGGTTGTCTAAACAATTTCCAATCACCGTTTCCATATTTAGGGTCTTATGAGGAGGAGAGGGCCTCGCATGCTAACGCGCTTGTTCTCCAAGCGGCAGGAGAGAACCTGATTCTATCCATTAAGGCTGGAGACAGGGATTAATGAGTGCAGACGGAAAACATGCACGCACAAACAAACACGCATGCATCTGTGTGAGCTTATGCCCCCCCTCGAGGTCAGCTTACCGGCAAACCAAGAACCCAGCTCCAGTAATCTGGATATTTGTTTGAACTCATAGAAATTCCTATGTTTTTTATGTTACATTTTGGGTTGGAATTTCACTAAAAGAAATGTATTACTACCCATGCTGGACCACTTGGTTTGTGATACTGTTGATAATAACTGTCAAACATTTAAAAGAAGCTAGATCAGGAGCTTGACTAAAACAGTGCTAGGCTAACAATTAGCCCACATTTGCAGTTTGTGTTTTCTTTGACACTTTTGACCCACTTGTGCAGTTTAAGGTAATAAAATGCGGATTTTTATTTATTTTTTTGCTGTATACATGTCCACCTATCAATTATCCATACCTATTTATCCTTGCAAGGTTGTGTGTAGGGGGATGGAAACTATCTCAAGTATTTCCAGCGATCAATGGGAGAGAGGCAAGGTACAGCATGGACAGGATGATATGCAGGACAACCAGGAATGATTAGGAAACTCCATGCAGAAAGACCCCACAGCGGAATTTGAACCCAAGTTTTCTCGCCTACAGTCTACAGTGCAAACAATGGATCCCTTTTTTTTCTAATTCTGCGCTTTGGAAAAGTATCTTGAAAAATCTCCTGTTTTCTTAGCAAATAATTCAATTTCTTTGTGAACGGGAGGTACAACCGGACATGAGAAGCCACTTAAGCGCATCCACCTGAGTCTCTGGTGTCACTCCCCCTCAAAAAAAAAAAAAAGATAAAAAATCTTCCAAAGATCCGCAAAAACCCTTCCCACCCTTTCTCTGCTCACCTTCCCATTATCAAGGCCTGCAGACCCACAACACTCATGAGTAGAAACTCCTTGTCGAAACTGTGCTTTAGCTGCATGACATCACTTCGCTGATCCTCTGGGCAGGACTCCATACTGCTATGTAATCCAGACTAGTTCCATAAAGCAGGGAGTGCCGCCACATTCCCCCAGCCATGAAATATCAAGTGGAATTAAGTCTCCATAACTGTCAGGACTCCCTCCTTCCACATGCTTCTCTCCCTCCACTCATCCATGCTTTGACACTGAGCCAGCCCCAGGTTTAACAGGGGGCCCAAAGTAGACTATGATTTCGTAGCCCACATGAGAATAAGACCATCGCCCATTGGCTACTATAAAACCACATACAAGAAATACTAAGAAAACAATTCAATATTTAAAAGATTGATCAATTGATTAAATGTTTTTTTAAATGCCAATTCATATTGTACATCAATCTACCCATTGGCTGTATCCTTGCAGCCAATCTCCAGCTGTCATTGGGAGAGAGGAGGGCTACACCCTGGACAGGTTGCCAGTCCATCACAGGACAACCAGCCATGCACACACACACCCCCCTAAGGAGAATTTAGAGAGACCAAATTAACCCTAGCAATCATGTTTTTGGACTGTGGGAGAAAGCCAGAGTACTTAGAGAGAACTCATCCATGCACAGGGAGAACAGACTGCAGAAACATTGTTTCTATGGAACAACTAATGATACTTAAGATTTCATTTTTTGTTTTCCAGAAAATAAAAAAAAGTTGTGGTAACCTGGTTGCATAGGTGTGGACACAACATTTTGATTCATTTCTGGCATTCAGTTTCCTTAGAAACATACCATTCATTTGGTACAGTGAGACAACTGGTGGGTTGCCAGTTTGAACCCCCATTCCGTCTGGTCGTTGTGTCCTTGTGGAAGACACTTTACCTGGTGGGGTCTATTGTATGTCACCAAACTTCCAAAACAGACTGAATGCTGGCATTGCATCAAAAGAAGCTCCAGTAAGAGTTTAAGGGTGCACACAGTCAGGTTGTTCCAGATCTTTGCCCTTTCCCCTCAAACAGATTTTTTTGTTTCTCAGTTGAAATGTACAGGATCAGTGTCCCATAAAGGCTGGAAAAGGTAGTTCTCTATATTGGCCAGAATATTCTAATTTGGTGTCATCCAACCAAAGCTTTTTCTTGGGTCCTGGGGGCCCTGAGCAGCAACTTAGTTTGCTTACGTTTTGGTGCGGCTTTGCATAAATACTCTACTGTTGCCTACAGTCTGATGCAACTTACTGTATGCAGACCATAAAAACACTCCAATCAGCTCACAATCAAGTTTTCTTGTCAGTTGGTGTCAGATGTGCAGCGTGCATGCAGCAGGTGGCCCCCACATTAACCTTCACCCTGCAGTCTGAGCAGCATGGCAGGACGTAGAGATCTGATCGGGTTTCAGTTTCCAGCTATCCCTTCATTCCCCCTGTTCCTGCATCCCTGCGGACTTCCATTATGCATGACATCAGAGCCTCTGGACAGTTGTGCACAGCCGTGGCCAAAGCAGAGCAGCAGCCAGGACATGCCCTGTCCTTCCTGTACTCAAAGGAGAGATTCAAGCAAACGGATCCCAGAAAAATCTTATTTTGCACTTGCACTTTTGGATTGAAAACAAAAACAAAGACTGAATAAAACTTAATATTGTGTGTGTATATATATATATATATATATATATATATATATATATATATATATATATTCTTTTGCATAACACTCATAATTAACGAGTGTTTTAACAGCAGGTGCCGGAAAGAAGTATAAATTCCTATAATGACATTCCTTTAACTGGTTTTGAGGATTCTAACTTCCTGTTCAACATGCGCATTTCACCACCGGGTCTTTTCCCTCCCGTATTTCCAACACAGCCAGTGAAGAATGTGAACAGGTGCTGGCTCTGTTTTCAGTCCGGGAGAAGTGTTATGGCACAAAAGAGCAACTGGTGACTGCACCTGTTTTCTACCAGTCTGGGAAACTGGACCCAGCTCCAAAAATCACAAGGCACCAGTATCTGCTTCTTTTTTGTCACTAGCAGCCTGAAGGTGAGCACAAGGTTGCCGATAACAACTGAAAAATAATAACTGCTAACATTATACCCTCCAAAACTCTGTCGTATGTGCTGTTCAAGCTCTTCTGAAGAAGCACAAAGAAACGGGCAACGTTGAGGATCGTAGACGCAGTGGTCAACCAAGGAAATGTCATGGACACATCAAGCTTATTACCCATTGAAATCGTTAGATGTCCAGCAGTGCCATCAGCTCAGAACTGGCAGAAACCAGTGAGACCCATGTACACCCATCTATTGTCCACAGAAGTCTGGCCAGAAGTGGTCTTCTGGAAGAGTTGTAGCCAAAAGCCTTACCTCTGACGTGGAAATAAGGCCAAGCGACTCCAGTATGCATGAAAACAAAGGAACTGGGGTGCAGAAAAAGGGCAACAGGTGTTCTTGACTGATGAGCCAAAATTTGAAATATTTGGCTGTAGCAGAAGGCAGTTTGTTTGTCATAGGGCTGGAGAGCAGTCCAATAATGAGTGTCTGCAGGCAACAGTGAAGCATGCTGGAGGTTCCTTTAACGTTTGGGGCTGCATTTCTGCAAATGGAGTTGGAGATTGGGCAGAATTAATGGTGTTCTCAATGCTGAGAAATAAAGGCAGATACTTATCCATCATGCAATACCATCAGGGAGGCATATGATTGGCCCCAAATTTATTCTGCAGCTGGACAACGACCCCAAACATACAGCCAAATCATTAAGAACTATCCTCAGCATAGAGAGGAACAAAAGGTTCTGGAAGTGATGGTATGGGCCCAACAGAGAGCTGATCTCAACATCATGAGTGTGTCTGGGATTACATGAAGAGAGAGTAGGATGTGAGGCAAGGCAAGGCAATTTTATTTGTATAGTACACGTTAAACAACAAGGTAATTCAAGGAGATTTACATGATCAAGGGTTAAAATAAAAATACCAGTAAAACACAGACAAAGCATACAAAGTAAAAACAGCAATAAAACAAGAAGCATACACAAAACATATGATACATGAAAACATTACTCAAAGGCAGCTCTAGATAGATAAGTTTTTAGTTGTGATTTAAAAGAACTCAGTGTTTCAGCAGCTTTGCAGTTTTCTGGAAGTTTGTTCCAGATTAGAGAAGCATAGAAACTGAAAGCTGCTTCTCCATGTTTGGTTCTGATTCTAGGGATGTTGAGTAGACTGGGATTAGAGGACCTGAGTGTTCTGGTGGGTTGGTATAGTAACAGTAGATCTTCAACATACTTTGGTGCTAAGCCATTCAATGATTTATAAACTAGTAAAAGTATTTAGAAGTCTATTCTCTGAGCTACAGGGAGCCAGTGTAAGGACTTTAGAACTGGGGTGATGTGCTCTACTTTCCTGTTTCTAGTGAGAACACGAGAAGCAGCGTTCTGGATCAGCTGCAGCTGTCTGACTGACTTTTTGGGGAGAACCGTTAGGATGTTGTTGCAGTAATCAATCCGAGTAAAGATAAACGCATGGATGAGTTTTTCAAAGCGACATCAGTCCTTTGATCCTAGAAATGTTCTTCAGGTGATAGAAGGCTGACCTTGTTATTGCCTTTATGTGACCTAGGAGGTTCAGGACTGAGTCCATTACTACTTCTGATCAGTAGTTTCTAGCTGTATTAAATGAAGCTGTATGCTGACTGTTGATTGTTCCTCTTTAGATACAAAAGTTATTACTTCTGTTTTGTTTCTGTTCAGCTGGAGAAAGTTATGGCACATCCATCCATTGATTTGCTCGATGCATTTACTTAGGGTTTAGATGGGTTCAAAGTCACCTGGTGAGATTGTAATGTAGAGCTGAGTATCCTCTGCATAGATATAGTTGCTATAATCTTGCCTAGTGGGAGCATGTAGATATTAAATAATAGGGGCCCGAGGATGGAGCCCAGGGGCACCCCACATGTGATTTCTGTTCATTCTGATGAAAAGTTTCCTATTGAAACCAAGAAGTCCCTGTTCTATAGGTAAGACTCAGCCAACCAGCCAAGTACTGTACCAGAGTCCGACCCAGCTCTCCAGTCGTTCCAATAGTATATCATGATCAAGTGTCAAATGGTGCACTGCGGTCCAACAGAACCAGCACTGTGGTTCTACCACAGTCTGTATTTATGCGGATGTTATTGAAAACTTTGACAAGGGCAGTCTCTGTGCTGAGCATGGAAACCGGACTGAAAACATCAAAGCAGTTTGTCATTGTTAGGAAGCTATTTAACTGCTGAAACACAGCTTTCTCAACAATTTTACTGATGAATGGAAGATTAGAGATTGCGAGGAAGCCTTCATCCATAGAAGATATTTGATTAGTTCTTTAAGATGTTTGGAACATACCAGCCGCTTTCCTTCTAAAACTGTTTGCAAGTGTACCTAGAAGAACTGATGCTGTTTTGAAGGCAAAGGGTGGTCACACCAAACATTGATTTTTATTTAGATTTCTCTTTTGTTCATTCAGTGCATTTTGTTGATTGGTGAAAATAAATTCAATTCAATTCAATTCTGTTTATTTATATAGCGCCAATTCACAACAGATGTCATCTCAAGGCACCTAACAAGAAGTCATTTCAATACATTTATACAAACATTCCAATCAGTTAAAAAGTTTCCTATTTAAGGAATCCCAGCAGATTGCGTCAGTCATTGGCGTGAGGTTGGGCCCCGTTGATGCAGACTTTCCAACCACAGCAATCCTTCAGCAATCCCTGATACTGAGCAAGCATGTAGCGACAGTGGAGAGGAAAAACTTCCCTTTAACAGGAAGAAACCTCCAACAGAACCAGGCTCAGTAGGAGCGGCCATCTGCCACGACCGTCTGGGGGTTTGAGAAGACAGAGCAGAGACACAGAAAGAACAGAAGATCTGATATAAGAGTACTTTTTACAGAAAGTAAAAAGTTGATAAAAGGACACAGTGGATGTTCAGTTACTGGGAGGATCATCCCAGTCGATGCCCCCCGTCCAACAGGGCATTGCAGCCAAGCAGGACACCAGACCAGGTATATCTTCTATGGAGAGAAAAACACTGAGAGAAAACAAAGTTAACAGTCGAAATAACAGAATGAACTGTGATACAACTGGAGAGTCGTAGGAGAAAAGGAAGTAGCAGAGTGAAGAAAATTGGTACGTCTGTCCTCCAGCAGTCTAAGCCTATAGCAGCATAACTACAGAGATAGCTCAGGATGACCTAAGCCATTCTAACTATAAGCTTTATCAAAAAGGAAAGTTTTAAGCCTGGCCTTAAAAGTAAACAGAGTGTCTGCCTCACGGACTAAAGCTGGGAGCTGGTTCCACAGGAGAGGAGCCTGATAACTAAAAGATCTGCCTCCCATTCTACTTTTAGAAATCCAAGGAACTACAAGTAAACCTGCAGTCTAAGAGCGAAGTGCTCCGTTAGGAACATATGGAACAATTAGATCTCTGATGTATGATGGAGCTTGATTATTAAGGGCTTTGTATGTAAGAAGGATTTAAATGTCAAGTCTCGGTCAAAAATAACGCTGAGGTTCTTTACGTTATTACTGGGGGCCAATTTAATGCCATCCAGATGAAGTGATTTACTAATCAGTTTCTGTTTAAGAACTTCTGGTCCAAAGACAGCAACTTCTGTTTTGTCAGAATTTAAAAGCAAAAAGTTTAGGGTCATCCATGCTTTTATGTCTTCCAGACATGCCTGTAATCTACCTAACTGACTGGGTTCATCAGGATTTATGGATAAATATAGTTGTGCATCATCTGCATTGCTGTGGAAATTTATCCCATGCTGTCTAACGATTCTACCAATTGGGAGCATATATATGGTGAACAGAATTGGTCCAAGCACATAACCCTGTGGAACTCCACAAGTAACCCTTGAGAGTGAAGAAGATTTATCATTTAGATGAACAAACTGGAATCTATCAGACAAATATGATTTAAACCAGCCTAGTGCTGTTCCTTTGATCCCTGCAACATGTTCAAGCCTTTCTAAGAGAATATTATGATCGACTGTGTCAAAGGCAGCACTGAGATCTAACAAAACCAGAACAGACAGCCCATTATCTGAGGCCATGAGAATATCATTAGTAACCTTCACCAGTGCTGTTTCAGTGCTATGATGAGCTCTAAACTGAAACTCTTCAAACAGCTCATTACTGTTTAGATGCTCACAGACTTGATTCATTGATTCATCAGTCATCTTGATCAAGGGAAGGTTTCTTGAGTAAAGGTTTAATTACAGCTATTTTAAATTCCTGTGGTACGTATCCATTTACTAAGGATAGATTCATCATATCCAAAATGGGGCCAGGAACCAAATGGAACACTTCTTTAAATAATTTGGTTGGGATTGGGTCCAACATACAAGTTGAAGGTCTAAATCAAAACAGCCTAAGCACAAATGAGGTTCTACAGTTCTTTCCGATACTGCCTCATTTATTGAGGAAGAAGTAATCATGTTTGGGAGGATGCCAATGATTTTATTTTTAATAGAATTAATTTTATTTATGAAGAATCCCATAAAATCATCACTGCTAAGAGCTGGGGGAATAGTTGGCTCAACAGAGCTTTGACTCTGTGTAAGTTTGGCAACTGTACTAAAAAGAAACCTAGGATTGTTTTTATTCGCCTCTATTAATGATGAAAAATATGCTGTTCTAGCTTGTCGAAGGGTCTTTTTATACAGCAGTAGACTGTTATTCCAGGTTAAATAGGAATCCTCTAGGTGTGTAGAGCACCATTTTCTCTCCAACTTCCTAGTATTCTGCTTTAAAGTACGCAACTCTGCGTTAAACCAAGGAGTCAGCCTCCTATGGCTAGCCACTTTCTTTTTTAGGGGGGCTGCACTATCTAATGCAAAACGCAATGAGGACGTAACGCTGTGATCCAGACCATCAATTTCTGAAGGGTAGGAGATAGAATTGCTGCCATCCACTGTGTTACCCTGAGTCACTAAGGAAAGTAAGATGGAACAGATTCTTTAAAAATTGTTACAGCATTGTCTGATAAAGCTCTACTATAATGAAATTTTCTTTCAGATTTAAGAGGGTCAGTTAAAGTAAATTCAAAAGTTATTAAGAATTGGTCAGACAGGACCGTGTTATGTAGGTGGACTGTTATTTCATCACACTCAATACCGTATGTCAGTACAAGGTCCAAAGTGTGTTTACCCGAGTGGGTCGATCCCTGTACTTTTTGAGTAAAGCCAATTGAGTCTAAAATAGCATTAAAGGCTGCATTTAGGCTATCAATTTCAGTATCCAGATGAATATTGAAGTCCCCCACTATAATAACCCTATCAGTATTTAATACTAAATCAGATAAAAAATTTGAGATCTAATCCAAGAATTGAGAGTAAGGGCCTGGTGGACGATACAAAACTACAAACAAAAATGGTCTTAATGTTTTGCAACTTGGATGAGGAAAATTAAGGGTTAGATGTTCAAAAGAACTGTAGCTATCGATTGGTCTGGGACTAATTAGTAAATCAGAACGGATAATGGTTGCAACTCCTCCCCCTCGACCAGTACTTCTAGGAATGTGAAAATTTTAATAACTGGAAGGAGCTGACTCATTTATACTGACATAATCCTCCTGCTGCAACCAGGTTTCTGTGAGACAAAGGAAATCAATGTGATTATCACAAATCAAGTCATTTACTAACAAAGTCTTTGAGAGAGATCTTATGTTTAATAAACCACATTTAATAGATTTATTTTTCTGTTCAGTCAAAGTTGTATTTATTTTTATGAGATTTCCATAATTTGCTTTTGTTGGCTTAACTTTTGATCCATTTAATTTTGGCCGTGGGTAAGACACTGTTTCTATAGGGTAATGGGTGGGTAACAGTACAGAAGCAGCAGAGAGGTGGGTTAAACTACGACTCTGCTTCCTGGTCTGGACCCTGGGTTGTCAGTGTTTAGGAGGACTAATAAATTCGGCCATATTCCTAGAAAGAAGAGCTGCTCCATCCAAAGTGGGATGGATGCCGTCTCTCCGGATCAGATCAGGTTTTCCCCAAAATGTTCTCCAATTATCAATGTAGCCCACATCGTTTGCAGGACACCACCCAGACAACCATTGATGGATGACAGCATGCGGCAAAACATGTCGTCACTGGTCCGATCAGGCAGGGGACCAGAAAAGATTACAGAGTTGGACATTGTTTTGGCAAACTTACACACCGAAGCAACACTAATTTTAGTGACCACCGATTGGCGTAAACGGGTGTCATTACCGCCAGCGTGAAAAAAATCTTACTGTATTTACGCTTATCTTTAGTCAGCAGTTTCAGGTAGGATTTGATGTTGCCCGTTCTGGCCCCTGGCAAACATTTGACTATGGTCAATGGTGTCTCTAATGCCACGTTTCTGACTATGGAGCTGCCAATTACCAGGGTCGGCTTCTCAGCGGGTGTGTCGCTCAGCGGGGAAAATCTGTTAGAAACGCGGACCGGTTGGTGGTGGCCCGGGGGCTGGGTCATAAAACTATGCTTTCTACGTATAGTCACCCAGCCGGCCTGAGGTCCCGGCTGCGCGGGCTCTACCGGAGGACAGCTAGGGGGTTCTATCCTTGTTGGCTCCGCGCTGGCTAATGGGCTTCAGCTATCTGCTGGTTTGTCAACACCGCGGAGCCGTGCTTCTAATTCTGATACCCTCGCCATAGCCGCAATGAAGCTAAGCTAACTGAGCTAACGAGACCTTACCACCCCAAGAAAAGCTGTGTGAAACACAAGGAGTTCCCAAAATGTAAAGTACACCACCACAAAACGTGTGTTTTAGTGTGCTTGTGTGTTAAAATAACTTAGAAAGGCCTCAGCACAGAGAAAATAAGATCAATTCAAGAGAGTCTGAACACCATATATATATATATATATATATATATATATATATATATATACACACACACATATTCTTCAAATGTAATTAGGGCTGCCACATTTGTGCATTAACGCAGGTTGATTAATATGTAGGATTAACGCAATAATTAGTTTTTTTTTCAACACACGCACAGAGTGACCAGCCCTGTTTATCCTACAATTCAACCAGTGTTCCTTTCAGTGCTCGCTCGTAAACAGCACGGCAGACCTAAACTGCATCCGCGGTTCCATGTGATGTTCTCATCTCAATCGTGGACCATAGGGATTATAGGTCTATGCAACTAGGTCTTGTGTTGGCTGCACAAATCGCTTTTATAAAAACAACAAAACATGCAAGTTCTATTGCCCCTTTAAAGGCAAACAAAAGACGTCTGTGGTTGTAAACGATCAGAAGAAGCGATTGGAATAAGCAGATGATTGAAAATGCAACAATCTGTAGCGATCACTTCACATGAGGTAAGCCTTGGCTAACATTGCTAACCAACATTGCAGCTGCAAGATAACTGCAAATAAGAACAGTGTGAACTGGGGAGTTATGTAAATGTTCGGTGTCAAACCATTTGAGCATGCATCAGAAGCTGTCCAAGGACACCAGGGACAAGATTGTACACCTGCACAATACTTGGATGAGCCAATCTACAATAGGCAAGCAGCTTGGTGAGAAGAGATCCACTGTTGGAACAATTATTAGAAAATGGAATAAATACAATATCACAGACAATCTTCCTTGACCTGGGGCTCCATGCAAGATCTCACCTTGTGTGGTACACATGATCTTGAGAAAGGTGAGGAAACAGTCCAGAGCTACACGAGGGGAACTGGTCAATTACCTGAATAGAGCTGGGACCACAGTAACAAAGGTTACTATTAGTGACACACTGCATTGTCATGGATTAAAATCCTGCTTAAGCCAGCACATGTCCAGGCCCGTCTAAAGTTTGCCAGAGACCATCTGGGTGATCCAGAGGAGGATTGGGAGAATGTCATGTGGTCAGATGAGACTAAAATAGAACTCTTTGGTATAAACGCCACTCGCCGTGTTTGGAGAGGGAAGAATGCTGAGTTGTATCCCAAGAACACCATACTCATTTTTAAGTTCAACCAGGAATTCAGGAAAGTGGAAAGTGAAATATTGACCAATAGCACTGAAGGTGCACTGCCCACCCGACTAGGATGTGGCTGTCACCAAAACAAGCGCTCCTGCTTCTTCTCCTGCTCATTACTCTTATTTCCCTCACCTGTGCACTCCCAGGGTTCATTCCAAAGAAAGGTCTTCAGCTCAACACTTCTACTAAAGACACTACTGGTAAATCAAACTATAGACTGTTATGGACAATATTACCTCATGCACATATGATTCATCTGCATCATTATTACCAGATTGAATATTTGTTTCATGATTCAGCTATTTGGTTTGGGGTATAATTATGCTTTATTTGCATGGTTTGTTTAGTCTCATAGTTTCACTGTATTTAAGTTAAAGGAGTTGGTTAAAAGTATTATTTGATTTATTATAAATTAATGATTCATTAAAATATTGGTTGATTAAAATAATTATGTAGGTAAATTAAGTTAAAACTTGATTTAAGGTATATTTGTTTCAACATTGTTTAAATATGTTAAAATATTTATAAATAATCTTGATTTAATTCATTACATAACTTCAGTATATGTTTAAAATACACGGTGAAATGGTATGGTCAGTGTGATTTAATAATAACAGGTTTAAAGGGGAACTGCTCTCTTTAATGTCTCATTCATGTGTTGTTTGTTTGGTGTAGGTTATCAACCTATTCTGCAACTGTTGAACTGTTCAAAATGAGAAGAAGAACATTAAAAGACAAATATTGCAAATGGAGTTGAGTTGTCCCCTTGTGTCTGAAGTAATGTCTTTTCAAGTTTAGGCAGGAGCTGAAGAGACTTTTACAAAACTTGACACTCATTGTGAAGCATGGAGGTGGAAACATTACGCTTTGGGGCTGCTTTTATGCAAAGGGGAGAATATGACTGATCCATGTTAAGGAAAGGATGGATGGGGCCATGTATCATGGGATTTTGGGCAAAAACCTCCTTCCATCCATAAGAGCATTGAAGATGAAACGTGGTTGGATCTTCCAGCATGACAATGATTCCACTGAATATGAGCGCAACGAAGGAATGGCTACATGAAAAGCATTTCAAGGTTCTGGATTGGTCTAGCCAGTCTCCAGATCTCAATACAATACAAAATCTGTGGAGAGAGTTGAAAGTCCATATTGCCTGGCAACAGCCCCATAACATCACAGCTCTGGAGAAGAGCTGCAAGGAAGAATGGGCCAAAATACCAGCTACTGTGTGAGCAAACCTGGTCAAGACCTACAGGAAACGTTTGACCTCTGTTATTGCCACCAAGGTTACATTATAAAGTATTTAGGTGAACTTTTGTTATTGACCAAATACTTATTTTATGCACCGTTTTACAACTAAATTATTTAAAAATAAAATTTCCAGGATTATTATTTTTTTAATTCTGTCTCACAGTTGAAGTATACATATGATGAAAATTACAGACCTCTCATCAGTTTATGTAGGCTCATGTATGATTGAATCGACTTGTAAAGTGCCTTGGGATGACTTGTGTAAGACTTTAAAGGAATAGTTCGCATTTTTAGACATGAAGTTGTATCCCATCCTCACCATCAGAGTAGTGCATACACACTGAGCCATATCTGTGGTCACCTCCTGGTCGGAGCTTTGGCCATTAGAACTCTTTCAAGAAAGGAAGACAAAGGAAGACCGCATGGCAATTCAACAAAGGCTAGTTTCAATTACCAATGGTGGCTTGGACAAAGGGAAGGGGGTGACAGGAAAAGGGAATCAACGGAGCCCACGCAACCTGTCTAAACAGACACGCGCCAACCGCAGCGGACAAAACAACAAGCCGGGAAATAATACAATATAATATACTGCTTCTGGTTGCAACCAAAGTCAAATAATAAAACACAAAAAGCATGCACATTCAGGGTCGGTGTACAGCGACAGACGACCAAGAATAAACAGTGGTTAACAAGTTGACAGACTTATTTTAACCACAGAAAAATTGATATATATATCCTAGACCTAATTCTCCTCTACCCAGACCAAACAGACATAAACCAGGTTTATCCTACTTGGTGATGACTCTCTCCACAGTCCACGACGAAGAACGTAGAATGACTTGAAAGTGTCCAGTTTAAAGGAGCGGTTTCGCGCAAAACCGAGGTCAGAAAAGCGGACGTCCGACTTTAGGCGCTGAGGGACTCAGGACTGTTTTCAATAGAGCTCAGACGCCTGCGGTCTCCCTGGTTGCCCGTACAGGGAAGTCTGTTTGCTCGGCCGGTTCACTTCGATGTTTTAAAGGGGAAGTTCTTCCTGGACCAGCAGGTTTGAACGAACAAAGGGGAAAATACTAGCAATGGATTAAAGCGTCTCCTTGCGGCACCGCTGGTAGGAACCAAAAGACGAGTATTTCAATATTCGCGGTGCCTTTATCAACTCTGTGATGTCATCAGTGGCCACAGACCATTGAGAATGGGTTGAGGGCAGTGCCACGGATGCTGGGAGATGCAGTTCGTTCAGTAAAAAGCCATAGCCTCAACACTTCTAACGGCCAGAGCTCTGACCAGGAGGTGACCACAGATGTGGGTCAGTGTGTATGCACTATGCTGATGGTGAGGATGGGATACAACTTCATGTCTAAAAATGCAAACTATCCCTTTAATTTGGAAGTTACACAACTCTTAACATATATTACAGAAAAACTCTTGAAATTACTACTGCAACGCCAATAAAGATTTTTCCAATGATATGGAGTTAACAAGTTAACTTAGGTTCCGGAGCAGGTCCACGCCCCAAACCCACTTCATACTTCGTATCACTACTAACTTGACTCACCTGGCGCCCAGAGGCCCTTTCACGTCTTGAATCACTCAGAGATCCACATAAACTCATCTTGCCAAACGCTCCCCGTCATCACGTTCGCATTGCACCCCTCCCAACCCGACGCGTTACTCGGCTTAACCTCATCCCGTTGCTTCTGTTTGTCCTCCAGCTTTTATAGAACTGACCACAGCTCCTCAGTGGGGTTGTTGTCTCAGATGTTTGGTGGAAAATACTGTGTTTATCAGTCAGGAGGGCCTGGATTCTCCAAAAGTCTTTGTTTCACTGTGCGTGCAGGTGCACCTATACCCACCACCTGCTAGTGCTAGCCAAGCTCTGCACTGGTGGCAACATTACGTTGTAATGCACTAACCAGTGAAAGACCATCTAACTGTTTACTGATCACGGTCAAAGACGCCACTGTCTCTGCAGCAGAACCATTGCCGTTTACGTTCTTGATGACTCAGAAAACTGTTAGCTGTTTCCTCAGATGTGAGGCTGTTTTGATACAGATGGACAGAGGCTCTAACCACTCTTAGCACTAGAAAGCAATGATTTCAAGCATACATGGCTTGCAAAAGTATTCGCCCCCCTTGAACTTTTCCACATTTTGTCACATTACAGCCACAAACATGAATCAATTTTATTGGAATTCCACGTGAAAGACCAATACAAAGTGGTGTACACGTGAGAAGTGGAACGAAAATCATACATGATTCCAAACATTTTTTACAAATAAATAAGTGAAAAGTGGGGTGTGCGTAATTATTCAGCCCCCTTTGGTCTGAGTGCAGTCAGTTGCCCATAGACATTGCCTGATGAGTGCTAATGACTAAATAGAGTGCACCTGTGTGTAATCTAATGTCAGTACAAATACAGCTGCCCTGTGACGGCCTCAGAGGTTGTCTAAGAGAATGTTGGGAGCAACAACACCATGAAGTCCAAAGAACACACCAGACAGGTCAGGGATAAAGTTATTGAGAAATTTAAAGCAGGCTTAGGGTACAAAAAGATTTCCGGAGCATTGTTCAAGCGATCATTTAGAAATGGAAGGAGTATGGCACAACTGTAAACCTACCAAGACAAGGCTGCCCACCTAAACTCACAGGCCGAACAAGGAGAGCGCTGATCAGAAATGCAGCCAAGAGGCCCATGGTGACTCTGGACGAGCTGCAGAGATCTACAGCTCAGGTGGGGGAATCTGCCCATAGGACAACTATTAGTCGTGCACTGCACAAAGTTGGCCTTTATGGAAGAGTGGCAAGAAGAAAGCCATTGTTAAAAGAAAACCATAAGAAGTCCCGTTTGCAGTTTGCCACAAGCCATGTGGGGGACACAGCAAACATGTGGAGGAAGGTGCTCTGGTCAGATGAGACCAAAATGGAAAACGCTATGTGTGGCGGAAAACTAACACTGCACATTACTCTGAACACACCATCCCCACTGTCAAATGTGGTGGTGGCAGCATCATGCTCTGGGAGTGCTTCTCTTCAGCAGGGACAGGGAAGCTAGTCAGAATTGATGGGAAGATGGATGGAGCCAAATACAGGGCAATCTTGGAAGAAAACCTCTTGGAGTCTGCAAAAGACTTGAGACTGGGGCGGAGGTTCACCTTCCAGCAGGACAACGACCCTAAACATAAAGCCAGGGCAACAATGGAAGGGTTTAAAACAAAACATATCCATGTGTTAGAATGGCCCAGTCAAAGTCCAGATCTAAATCCAATCGAGAATCTGTGGCAAGATCTGAAAGCTGCTGTTCACAAACGCTGTCATCTAATCTGACTGAGCTGGAGCTGTTTTGCAAAGAAGAATGGGCAAGAATTTCAGTCTCTAGATGTGCAAAGCTGGTAGAGACAAACCCTAAAAGACTGGCAGCTGGAATTGCAGCAAAAGGTGGTTCTACAAAGTATTGACTCAGGGGGCTAAATAATTACGCACACCCCACTTTTCAGTTATTTATTTGTAAAAAATGTTTGGAATCATGTATGATTTTCGTTCCACTTGTCATGTGTACACCACTTTGTATTGGTCTTTCACCTGGAATTCCAATAAAATTGATTCATGTTTGTGGCTGTAATGTGACAAAATGTGGAAAAGTTCAAGGGGGCCGAATACTTATGCAAGCCACTGTATCTACCTCTTTGGGATGTAGATTGACAGTGATCTCAGCTTCCAGTGTGCTGATTATATGGCAAAATACAGTATAAAATTGTTTTTTGAATAAACCAAATTGTTTTAGCCATGGAAGTTCTCTGCAGTGACTTTTGATGCGATAATGCATTTAACACATCTGACCATATTCATTTCAGTTTATTTATCTAGCGCCGATTGCCAACATACATCATCTCAAGGCACTTTACAAGAAAAGTCACGTTTCTATCAGTTTAAAGTTTTCTATTTAAAGACACACTCCGATCATCTTTTTGAGCTATATTAAAAGTGTTCTCTGTGGTCTTCAAATTATGATTATGCCGTTTTTAGCCAAAATCACAAAACCTGTGCTGTTTTCTAGGATATAGCTTCAGAAGAGCGACAGCAGCTCATCAGCAATTCGCTTCTGTGTTGTGGGCGCGGAGGACTCCTCCCCATTAATGAGAGCTCTCCGTTTACGGTAGCTCCCCTGCTAGTTTACAGCCCCTTACAAACAAGCGGATGGTTCCGGACAGAAAAGAATAAACTTACCGGTAAACATACAGGCTGTCCACTTGATGGTGTCTTGATGGAAGGTCCTGCACCCGGCTTCAAAAGTAGTTTACTAGCGAAACCCATTTTTTTCCCCCTGCCAGCAGCACCCACTACAGCACACAGCTGTTGATCCGCGATCGTCTTCTCTACTCCTCAGAACCTGAGCGGGCGGGGCAGAGTGGACCAGGAGCTTGTAGCCCGCCCAGTGGGGTTGCTACGTCACAAGCCCAGTCTGTTTTAGACTGCCTTTTAGCGTCTGCTACTGATTCACAGCGATTTGAAAGCAGAAATACTCGGAATTGCAATTTTGAGCTTAATTTTCCTAAGATATGTCATCTGGCATTATAAAAATGCCACAAGAACATGTTAACGCGAAAAACACAATTTTCATTGCAGTGGGTCTTTAAGGAATCCCAGCAGATTGCATCGAGTCATTAACTTTAGGTTGCGCCCCGTTGATGCAGACTCCAACCACAGCAATCCCTCATACTGAGCAAGCATGTAGCGACAGTGGAGAGGAAAAACTCCCATTTAACAGGAAGAAACCTCCAGCAGAACCAGAACCAGGCTCAGTACGAGCGACCATCTGCCACGACCATCTGGGGGTTTGAGAAGACAGAGCAGAGACACAGAAAGAACAAAAGAATGGATGTAAGAGTACATTCTATATCAAAGAAAGTAAAAAAGTTGATAATAGGACACGGGGGAAGCTCAGTAATTGGTTGGACGGGGGTCCAACGGAGCATTATAGCAGGATACCAGACCAGGTGTATCTTCTATGGAGAGAAAAACACTCAGAAAAACAAAGTTAACAGTTGAAATAACAGCAAAAAATACAACTAGAGAGTAGTAGAAGAGAAAAGTAGCAGAGTGAAAAAAAAGTGGTAAGTCTGTCCTCCAGCAGTCTGAATCTATAGCAGCATAACTACAGAGCTAGCTCAGGATGACCTAAGCCACTTTAACTTAAAGCTTTATCAAAAAGGAAAGTTTTAAGCCTGGCCCTAAAAGTAGACAGAGTGTCTGCCTCTAATTCTCCTACAAGTAAACCTGCAGTCTGAGAGCGAAGTGCTCTGTTAGGAACATATGGAACAATTAGATCTCTGATGGATGATGGAGCTTTCTAATATTCATCAGAACACTTGCTGCTGCACTTTGGATCAACTGAGGTGAAAGAAGCAAATCCTTTATTATTATGCAATAAACAACAAATTCCTAATAAAACCCAAAATTTGGATGAGATATAATGATTCAAGTTTCTACCGATTTATACATAATAGGACTTTTTACTGTGTTTGAGTCGGAGCTCAACTTTAGCAGGAACTGTCAGGAACTCAACAGGTGTGCGTGATGTGCTCCCTGCCTGCCATTGGCTGGATCCCAGTCTCATCTCAGTGAAAAGACTCTTCACTCACCCCCCATCGCTCAGTCATCGACTTGTTCATGCCAAGAGCCCCTAATCAATCTCTACTCGTTAATATGTGGTGATCCAACGATCTTCCAGCCTGTTGACGCTTCAGCTCCCTGATACTCGGCTACGACTTCCCCAGAAGCCTCCCGGCTAACTGCTGCTAGCCGGTAACCCCCCTCCCCACCATGGCACTAAGCCCTCATCGACTTCTACGACCTGCCACAACTCAGCATCACCTTCTCGGCTACTCCACTGCCAACCATGGCTCCATTCCGCGTGTGGAACGCGAAGAGAACTTTGATCAGAAACATATTTTAACATAAAGCAAAGGTAGAATTTCTGTAACTTGCATAAAAACCCCAATTACTTTTAGCTGACTGACATTGTGCCAGTAGGGCAGCTGAAGTAACAGAATGGATTCTAAAAGTCTGTGTATAGGGTCATTTAGCACAGACCATTAACAGATGAATGAAGCTATTTGTCAGGCATAACTGTTTACCAACCTTGGTTTGCATGCTCTTCTACTTCTGACACCAAATGCGAAGGCAGATCTGCTCCTAAAAATGCTTCATCAACTAAACGATCCAACCATTTCTCCAAATGACTCAGAGGAATGCATCATCCCCTGCAGCATTGGAAAGTGATTTGTTATTGTTCTACTGCATCTTCTGTTAATTGAATTTATTTGAAAAAACGTAAGTATTTCACTGTTATCATTCATGGTCCGTGTAACGCTTATCAGTTCAATTTTCTAAACACAAACGAATATTTGGAAAAACAGTCAAATGGATTCAAATATCCAATTTTTTATTTTTTTTCACTTTGACAAATTAAAAAATTGGATTTTTAAACTGTTTTTCCAATGTTCTGTTTTCATTCAGAGGATCAGAAATTTAGAAAATTGCAAAATTGTGTAAAAATTGCGTCTGGGCTCCAATTATTCAATACTGCAATGATATTCTCTCCCTCGTTCCACGTAGTTCTACGACGTTGCGCCGGTTGTGAGAATGGACATAGACATATATAAACATATATTCATACTAACCCGCAGGCTAACAAGCTGCAACCTAAGCTATAGACTGAATTTGAAAACGCGATACAGCTTTATGTATCTATTCTTCATATAGCCTTCAGTCTGTAGATAGAGCCAGGCTGTATCCTCTACAGAATAATGGATAGTAATAATAATAGAATAATAACCAAGTAATTAGAGCCCAGATGCAATTTTGCAATTTTCAAAAATTCTGATTGAAAACAGAAAATTGGAAAAACAGTTTAAAAATCAAATTTTTTAATTTGTCAAGGTGAAAAGAAAATGAAAAATTGGATATTTGAATCCATGTTTCTGTTTTTCCAAATGTCTGTGTTTAGAAAATTGAACTGAAGAGTTACACGGACCATTCATGCATCCTGTATTAAAGTGGACATATCATACTTTTAATTTCTTCATTTTACATTTAAATCATTTAGTTGTGGTCCATATATAGTGGAACTGCAGTTATTAGGTAGGCATTTTTAATGTGGTAGATCTTTGCAGAATGACTCGTTTTGGTGCGGTCCCTTTAAATGTGTAGGATGTGCTGCATACCACGCCCCCCTCCAGGGTCGCTGAACCTTCCACTCCATTCAGCAATTTTTGTAGTTTAACAGAGAACCGGCGACCTAGCATAGCAGAAACTTTTTATTTGTCAAATTGTTTTTTTAAATTTCAGGAGAGTTGTCCATCCAGCCGTACTGTTCGAGCCAGAGTCTGTCCCTGAGGCAGAGGAATATGAAGACGACGAACCTGACAAACTGCGCCTTCAAATGAATGTTTCGCAATGGTGCGTTATTACTGAAGCGCTCGTCTTTGAAGTGTTTGGTGCAAACAAAAACCACTTTAGCCACAGATCCGGGCACATTACCATTAAAAATAAAACTTAACCACGCACTTTGAAGCGGTTCTGATGCTGGGAGACGGTGTAAAGAGTTGTGCGGGCTAATGCACCCAAAAACTGAATATTTTGACACTTGTACTTTCGGCATACCTTAACTTAGACTACATACTCACCGTAAGAAATAAAGATGGCGGATTCGCTCAGCGTTTAGGCGGAAATCCATGACCAAGTTTGGCAGTTCCAGTGCAAGTACAGTGACGTAACAGCTCAAAAAACGTAATAGATAATAGAGAAAACGGAACGACTTAAAAAATATGACCCAAAACATTTTACAAAAATATCTCCATAACACAAAGAATGACAAATTTATGCTTTTCGCACTCCTAGACACTCTAAATTCCTACACAAAGCATTTAATTTTCATGATATGTCCCCTTTAATGTACTTACTTACTTTGTATTGATAAATGAACAGAAAGGACCTGAAAACAAGATTAGGTGCAGATTGTTCCCATTTGGCTAGAGATGAGGCAGATTACTTCTCGAAAGGATTTAAAGCAACTTTCTTTATAAATTCAGTGTAAAAATGAAGCAAAACGGCAACAAAAAAACAAACTCACCACAACTTTACAATATGTTAAAGTTCCAATAAAACTGAGTTCCTGCTTCCTAAAGAGAGAAAATGGGTCCCAGAATAGAACATTATATTTAATCTTAGTTCTGCAACTTCTAAGAGACTGGGTTGTATGTATATTCCACGGCTGCAGCAACCTGACCAATAAATGTTGCACAAATGTGGGAGGATAATTAAACTGCTTCTCTGAGAGGATACAGAGCAAAATTGCACTGAGCTATGATCACCTGAAAGACATAAGGTCAACAATTCCCAGTGGCGCTGCTCACGAGACAGCTGTTACAGCTCGTCTGTCCTCATGGACACACACACACACACACACACACACACACACACACACACACACACACACACACACACACACACACACACACACACACACACACACACACACACACACACACACACACTTAGTGGAAGTTGTGACGGCTGGTTGGAGCCTCTCCAGGCCCATAGGTGCCGTGTGGAGCCATATGGTGGTTCTGGATCAGCACCTCCACTCCAGGGTTCAGAGGTGGCTCCTTTCTCATTGACATCAGATTAGACACATTAAGGCACACATAACCAGACACAACCTCATCTGGCCCAGTCCCTCTGTCAGTTTACAGCCTGCTTTCATCGCACACACTATATATTAGACAATATGAAACTTCAGTTCAACAGACCGTGTGTCGGAAAAGCTTTCAAAAGGCTTGAAAAGAACCCCTCCCTGCCGTCCAGGAAATTGGACTTGCCGCGAAGAGAAAGGTAAAGTCTTCCAGAAGAACGATGCAAAACAGGCTTAGAAGCTGAAACTGTGTGTGTGTGTGTGAGTGTGTGTTCCTGTTTACATGTGAGTGTGTGGCTTGCATGTGGTGAGAGCTGGCAGAAAAAGCCTTCTGAGGTTTTTCATGCCGGATGGAAAGTACCCCTCAAACACCTCCACACATAATGCAACAATCTCCCCTCTTTTCCCGTGCAATCTTTGATCTGTCTGAGCTAAGGCTTCTACCATTCCTGATTCATCTTCCAGTACGTACCTCTTCACGGCACCACCCTCATGCTGATTCCGTCCCTTTTCACAGAAACTGGACCCAGAAGCTGTTTCATTTAAGAGGTTTTGCCCTCTCTGTTTACCAGCAGGTATCACACACAGGGCCTTGCGACACTATCGACCTGCCTGACATTTTAAACATTCCGTTACCTTACAACAACAACATTTTGTGCATTTCAGTTTAATTTTACACGACAGACTAATAGAAAGTCGTGTTCACTGTAAGGTGGAAGGAAAAAGGTGCATAGATTTTTTTTAATGTTTACAATTTTAAACCCAAAATATGTGCCGTGTATCTGTTGAACCATCCTTGGCTGTAATTACAGATGCAAGCTTTGCAGTATGTTTTTGCAAATTGAAAAACTGAACGTTTTGCCGATTCTTCTTTGCAAAATAGCTCAAGCTCAATCATATCAAATGGAGAGTCCCTGTGGACATGGATTTTTCTTCCTTGTCCCAAATTCCCTTTTTGATTTAGATCCAGACTTTGACTAGGCTATTCTAAAACCTAGTTAATACTTCTCCGTCAGCGGGGGTATAAGACTATCAACAAGTGTTCAGCATTTGTTTCAATAGAAAGTTAGGAGCACCAGATTTTCCCTCTTTTTGTACACGAAAAGCTCTTTTGAGTATTGAAAGAGGCGGATGTTGTTAAAGTGAAAAAGTATAGTTTAAAAATAAAGGAGCAAAAAGGCAAATACACTGTTGTTGACATGAGACATGACTGCAATAGTGGCAGGACGTCCCCAGAAAAGCATTACACCCCCCGTTGTCCTGGCGGTGAATTGCTTTGCAAGACATCCCAGGTAATGGAGAAGTCTGAAAGGAAAATGTCTCTGTTGACACGTGTGCATGTCAGTGCAAACTTGCTGACGGAAAAGTATGAACTAGGCTTTACCAATGAATATGCTTTGTTCGTATCTCTGATTTCGTGCTCACCGGTTCCTGGGTTAATGTTTGGAATCCTTGTACTGCATTAGGAATGACTATTTCATGGTCTCAGATAACCTGGATCATAAGATTCCTCAGGTTGGCCGCTGCTGGGTACACAGGGAAGGTTGGCAGAATGACTGAAAAAGAGCAGACAATTCGGATTTCTTGCCAGGTAGGATAAGCTTAAACATAGGTGGACTCTACTTTTACTAACTGAAAGCACTTTGATGCTCTTGATCTTATTAACAGGTAACAGAGTATACGAAGATGAATATGAAGACAGAAGAGTGAAAGAGAAAAGACCCCTGAGGATTGTGTTGCCATCAGAATGACCTGGTGCTAGTATTATGTTACTATGTCAATTCCGTTAATATTTTCCATTCATAAAGGTAGATTTAACCAAAACTGTTTTCTCTACCCTCCCCCTGAAGGGGGACAAGGATGAGACGAGTGATTAAAACGGGGATGCCGCTTGATCTTAGACTTCCCGGGGGTGGTCCTGATTGGAGATGATTGAGCGCCGTTGGGCAAAGCTTTGCCTCTCCTCAAGAGGCTCTCGCGTCTCTGCTCCTCACCTGAGTGAATGGCCTCTTGTCTGTCACCAGCTCTTGATTATCACCCAACCTGTGAGGGGGTTAGGGCAATGAGAAGGTGTGTGCGCGTGCGTGCGTGTGTGTGATAATTAAAGACAGAAGGTGCAAAAAAAAGGCATCAACAGAAGACACTCTAGTGCACTGACTGGCCACAAAAAAGAACCCCAGTGTTGTATTATTTAATTAATCTACATCAAGAGTGGACTGATGAATATAGTAACACCATCCACAGTTTATGCTCACTAATCGAAGCCTGACCTAAAGCTGTGGGTGCTAAAAACGACATCGGGGCTATCATGCCGCAGTAAATGTTGTGTTAACCGATCTCTACGTATCGGCATCAGCTGGAGGGTCCTGACACAGAAGGAAGGTGATTCACCTATATCATGAGGCTCATTCACCTCAGGAGGTAGCTGCGTATCCGTAATCAGTTTGAGCTTGAGCAATAAGACGAAACTTTTGGAAGTGTGATGTGATGAAACAAAACAAAACAAATTGAGAACACTGGAGCAGAACAACCTTTGAGCTCAGAGCAGAGCCACCGGATGACCTCCAGTATCTGTTTAATGTGAAAAACACATTGATCTACGGAATAATAGGCGGACGATGACATGTTTAGCATGATGCACAGAAACCTTCCTATGGGGTGCCATCTGTAAAGTTTCACAGTCAACATGAATAGGTTACAAATTAAACATTTAGTTTATAAATTAAACATTTAGCTCGAAACTAAATATTTCGTTATCAAGCTAAATATTTAGATTAGAAATAACATATTTAGCTTCGAACTAAACATTTAGCTCAGAGCTAAATATTTCAGCTAATATTTGAATCTACTTCCATTAAGCAGAAGTGGACTATCAAAATAAAAGCTGGGTCTTACAAACCTCTGTATAAACCTCTGCTGCTGGTGCAGTCACTGTTGCTATAAGTCGGTTGGTAAATGTCTGTATTTCCGTTAAAACGAGTCATCCTACATTCTAAGCTGAAATGTTGGACATGTCGGTTGATAAACAATGACAAAGAGATGACATGAGCAACAACAATTAGTCTCGCCAGCCGTTTATTTAGCGGTTCGCAAGACCTAGCTTTTATTTTGGTAGTCCACTCCCACCAAGTAAATTTGCATATTAGCTGATATTTAGCTCTAAGCTAAATATTTAGTTCAAAGCTAAATATTTAACTAGGCAGTTTAGCTTTCTAGCAAAATATTTAGCTTCAAACTACATATTTAGCTTGTAAACTAAATATTTAATTTTCAAACTAAATATTTAGTACAGGGCTAAATATTTAAGTTGTTCACTAAATATTTAATTTATTAACTGTTTTGCTTATAAACTACAGAATTTGTTTTTAAAATTAAATATTTAGGTTGCTATCTAAATATTTATTTGAAATTGTGACATTTATAAATGAATATCTATTAAATGTGGTTTATTAAACATAAGATCTCTCTCCTCAAAGACTTTGTTAGTAAATGACTTGATTTGTGATAATCACATTGATTTGCTTTGTCTCACAGAAACCTGGTTGCAGCAGGAGGATTATGTCAGTATAAATGAGTCAACTCCTTCCAGTCATTTAAATTTTCACATTCCTAGAAATACTGGGCGAGGAGGAGGAGTTGCAGCCATTTTCCGTTCTGATTTACTAATTAGTCCCAGACCAATTGATAGCTACAGTTCTTTTGAGCATCTAACCCTTAATTTTCCTCATCCAAGTTGCAAAACATTAAGACCATTTTTGTTTGTGGTTTTGTATCGTCCACCAGGCCCTTACTCTCAATTCTTGGATCAGATCTCACATTTTTTATCTGATATAGTATTAAATACTGATAGGGTTATTATAGTGGGGGACTTCAATATTCATGTGGATACTGAAAGTGATAGCCTAAATGCAGCCTTTAATGCTATTTTAGACTCAATTGGCTTTACTCAAAAAGTACAGGGATCGACCCACTCAGGTAAACACACTTTGGACCTTGTACTGACATACGGTATTGAGTGTGAGGAAATAACAGTCCACCCACATAACCCGGTCCTGTCTGACCACTTCTTGATAACTTTTGAATTTACTTTAACTGACCATCTTAAATCTGAAAGAAAATTTCATTATAGTAGAACTTTATCAGACAATGCTGTAACAATTTTTAAAGAATCTGTACCATTCTTACTTTCCTCAGTGTCTCAGAGTAACACAGTGGATGGCAGCAATTCTATCTCTAACCCTTCAGAAATTGATGGTCTGGTTCACAGCGTTACGTCCTCATTGCGTTTGGCATTAGATAGTGTAGCCCCCTTAAAAAAGAAAGTGGCTAGCCATAGGAGGCTGACTCCTTGGTTTAACGCAGAGTTGCGTACTTTAAAGCAGAATACTAGGAAGTTGGAGAGAAAATGGCGCTTTACACATCTAGAGGATTCCTATTTAACCTGGAATAACAGTCTACTGCTGTATAAAAAGACCCTTCGACAAGCTAGAACAGCATATTTTTCATCATTAATAGAGGCGAATAAAAACAATCCTAGGTTTCTTTTTAGTACAGTTGCCAAACTTACACAGAGTCATAGCTCTGTTGAGCAAACTATTCCCCCGGCTCTTAGCAGTGATGATTTTATGAGATTCTTCATAAATAAAATAAATTTTATTAAAAATAAAATCATTGGCACCCTCCCAAACATGAGTACTTCTTCCTCAGTAAATGAGTCAGTATCGGAAAGAACTGTAGAACCTCAGTATTGCTTAGGCTGTTTTGATTCAGTCGAGCTTTCAGAATTATCAAAAATATTAGCCTCATCTAAATCTTCAACTTGTATTTTGGACCCAATCTCAACCAAATTATTTAAAGAAGTGTTCCATTTGGTTCCTGGCCCCATTTTGGATATGATGAATCTATCCTTAGTAAACGGATACGTACCACAGGAATTTAAAATAGCTGTAATTAAACCTTTACTCAAGAAACCTTCCCTTGATCAAGATGACTTAGTGAATTACAGACCTATATCTAACCTTCCTTTCTTATCCAAAGTCCTTGAGAAAATAGTTGCTAATCAAGTCTGTGAACATCTAAACAGTAACGAGCTGTTTGAAGAGTTTCAGTCAGGTTTTAGAGCTCATCATAGCACTGAAACAGCACTGGTGAAGGTTACTAATGATATTCTCATGGCCTCAGATAATGGACTGGTGTCTGTTCTGGTTTTGTTAGATCTCAGTGCTGCTTTTGACACAGTCGATCATAATATTCTCTTAGAAAGGCTTGAACATGTTGCAGGGATCAAAGGAACAGCACTAGGCTGGTTTAAATCATATTTGTCTGATAGATTCCAGTTTGTTCATCTAAATGATAAATCATCTTCACTCTCAAGGGTTACTTGTGGAGTTCCACAGGGTTCTGTCCTTGGACCAATTCTTTTCACCATATATATGCTTCCAATTGGTAGAATCATTAGACAGCATGGGATAAATTTCCACAGCTATGCCGATGATACACAACTATATTTATCCATAAATCCTGATGAACCCAGTCAGTTAGGTAGATTACAGGCATGTCTGGAAGACATAAAAGCATGGATGACCCTAAACTTTTTGCTTTTAAATTCTGACAAGACAGAAGTTGCTGTCTTTGGACCAGAAGTTCTTAAACAGAAACTGATTAGTCAATCACTTCATCTGGATGGCATTAAATTGTCCCCCAGTAATAACGTAAAGAACCTCGGCGTTATTTTTGACCAAGACTTGACATTTAAATCCCATATTAAACAGGTTTCTAGGATTTCTTTCTTTCACCTCCGGAATATTGCTAAAATTAGAAACATCCTGTCCAGGAGTGATGCTGAGAAACTAGTCCATGCATTTGTTACCTCAAGGCTGGACTACTGTAATTCTTTACTATCAGGAAGTCCACAAAATGCCATTAAAAGCCTTCAGTTGATCCAAAATGCGGCAGCAAGAGTTCTGATGAATATTAAAAAGAGAGATCACATTTCTCCTGTTTTAGCTTCCCTTCATTGGCTCCCTGTTAAATCCAGAATAGAATTTAAGATCCTTCTTCTTACATACAAAGCCCTTAATAATCAAGCTCCATCATACATCAGAGATCTAATTGTTCCATATGTTCCTAAAAGAGCACTTCGCTCTCAGACTGCAGGTTTACTTGTAGTTCCTAGGATCTCTAAAAGTAGAATGGGAGGCAGATCTTTTAGTTATCAGGCTCCTCTCCTGTGGAACCAGCTCCCAGCTTTAGTCCGTGAGGCAGACACTCTGTTTACTTTTAAGGCCAGGCTTAAAACTTTCCTTTTTGATAAAGCTTATAGTTAGAGTGGCTTAGGTCATCCTGAGCTATCTCTGTAGTTATGCTGCTATAGGCTTAGACTGCTGGAGGACAGACTTACCAATTTTCTTCACTCTGCTACTTCCTTTTCTCCTACGACTCTCCAGTTGTATTACAGTACATTCTGTTATTTCGACTGTTAACTTTGTTTTCTCTCAGTGTTTTTCTCCCCATCGAAGATACACCTGGTCTGGTATCCTGCTTGGCTGCAATGCCCTGTTGGACGGGGGTCATCGACTGGGATGATCCTCTCAGTAACTGAACATCCACTGTGTCCTGTTATCAACTTTTTACTTTCTGTAACATAGAAAGTTCTCTTATATCGGATCTTCTGTTCCTTCTGTGTTCTGCTCTGTCTTCTCAAACCCCCAGACGGTCGTGGCAGATGGCCGCTCCTACTGAGCCTGGTTCTGTTGGAGGTTTCTTCCTGTTAAAGGGGAGTTTTTCCTCTCCACTGTCGCTACATGCTTGCTCAGTATGAGGGATTGCTGAAGGATTGGTGTGGTTGGAAATCTGCCCAACCTCACGCCAATGACTGACGCAATCTGCTGGGATTCCTTAAATAGGAAACTTTTTAACTGATTGGAATGTTTGTATAATTGTATTGAAATGACTTCTTGTTAAGTGCCTTGAGATGACATCTGTTGTGAATTGGCGCTATATAAATAAACTGAATTGAATTGAATTGAATATAACAAGGACGCAAATATGAATTTAAGAAATTAACCTAATTTTTTTTCTTTTTTTGCTGTTAATTTTTGAGTGTTTAGTTTCACAAATGGAACCCTATACTTTCCTGGTATTTAAGCAGTGGATTTGTTAAGCCAGTATGTGAACCAAATACAGGAAATATCCCCAGCAAACATGTTACAGCACACATGTCGCACATTCTGCTGAGTTGTAGGCCACACCCAGATGATTCAGCGATCCTGTCTGCATGCTCTAAAAGCACACACTGCTTTTTTGCTCATTTCTAGGATTAAAGGACTGATGTCGCAACAGGACCTCGAAAAACGTATCCATGCGTTTATCTTTAGCCGGACTGATTACTGCAACTGTAGCTGGACACAATTACATGGACACAAGTAATCGGATTAAAAACCTGATCGGGATAAAAAGGCTTCATATAAACACGCCATTCGGAAAACTCTGATCCGATCACACTCATTCGGATCAAGATTTCATTCCGATTGAGACGGCTGGGTTATGCCGATTGTTAATCCGATCACTGTTCATGTAAACACTTATTCCAAATGTCGGGCAATAATGCGCATGTCTGTTACGTCACGTGTAGACGTACGTTACCTGGGCGTAAAACAATAAAGACATTTAGATTAGAATTCGACTGTGTACACAACAATAAAGGCTTGTAGATGTAAAACTGTGACCAGAAAAAAATAGAAGCACGCTCTTAAGAACATTGACCGCTCCATTTTTAACACTCGCAGCCATGTTTGTTTAAAGCGTAAGTTTACTACTTCTTATTATACAGCCGTTTCCGGTATTTTAGATAGTTCTGCGCATGTCAAAATGATTTATTCCGATCGAACGAGTGACGGATGTAAACGCTTGTTATAATCTGATTCATTTTTTCAGGGCCCATGTACACAGTCAAATTCTGATCCGAACTAGGTTCTGATTAAATACATTTTGCACATGCGAACGCAGCCAGCGTCTTTACAGGTCTGCCTAAAAAGTCAATCAGACAGCTGCAGCTGATCCAGAAGGCTGCTGCTCGTGTTCCTCCCTGGAACCAGGAAAGTAGAGCACATCACCCCAGTTCTAAAGTCCTTACACTGGCTCCCTGTAGCTCAGAGAATAGACTTCTAAATACTTTTACTAGTTTATAAATCACTGAATGGCTTAGCACCAAAGTATGTTGAAGGTCTACTGTTACTATACCAACCACCAAGACCACTCAGGTCCTCTAATTCCAGTCTACTAATCATCCCTAGAATCAGAACCAAACATTGAGAAGCAGCTTTCAGTTTCTATGCTCCTCTAATCTGGAACAAACTTCCAGAAAACTGCAAAGCTGCTGAAACACAGAGTTCTTTAAATCACAACTAAAAACGTATCTGTTTAGAGCTGCCTTTGAGTAATGCTTTGATGTATCATATGTTTTGTTTGTGCTTCTTGCTTTATTGCTGTTTTTACTTTATATGCTTTGTCTGTGTTTTACTGCTATTTTTTATTTTACCCCCTAATCACGTGAAGCACCTTGAATTACCTTGTTGTTGAAAGTGTGCTATACAAATAAAATTGCCTTGCCTTGCTCTAGCCAGCCTGATTGACTTGTGTGATATGATTGACTAAAGTGATCCATGGGGTTGAGGCTGCATGCTTACTGCTGAACCATCTTAAAGTTACTAGTGACATAAAAATGGGATTTATTTAAGCTGAAAAAGCGTGTCTAAGCTAAATATTTAGTTTGAATACTTACGGTACTTACTGTACTAACAGCAATACATCAAAGCTGGCCTTAAAATCAAACATCTACTCATCCAATGTCTGATAATAGAATGATCAATACAGCCCCCTGAGGTGACCAGCCAACAAAGGAAATCAGATGAAATTAGTTGAATGTGCCACAGTTAGTGTTAACTATGTCTCATTGAGTCTAATATCTATGGTGGCTCAGAAGTGTCAACAAAACGCAAAAGCCACAACGGAAGTTACATCAAAACGGAATTTACGCTAAAACTGAAGTCATGATAGAGTTGCAAGCCTAACTTCTGTTTTAGCATAACCTCTGCTGTAGCTTTTGCATTTTAATGACCCTTCTGGGCCACTGTAAATATCTGACAGCATGCTGTTTTCACATTCTGTGCGGCAACAACACTTTCTAATCACCCATGAATTGGATAGGAATGTGGGGCTTTTCCTTGTCGAGCTTGCAAGTCCACCCAATGACATGCATGTTATGCTAACTGCTTATCTGAATTGTGGGTTCATTCTTTTCCTTTGATGGGCAGGCGACTGTCTACCTCCAACATGTGATGCAGAGGTAAAAAGGACAATCACGTCCCACTTATATTTACATCTTTCACCTCTTTCTATTTCACCCCTAGCTTAAACGAAAGAACCTCCATGGCAAACTGTTTTCAGTCAACATTGCCATTGAAACCATGTTGAGTTGATGTGACTGGAGCTAAAATTAAGCTACAGATTGAAATGATATCTCTCAGCCAGCTCCCAACTTCCTTCCTCAGTTGTTTAATCACTCGCTGGCTTTTGCTCCATACTCCGGCAGAGATAAGTTATGCGGCAGCTGCTACATCTGAAGTCCATAGTATTTAAATAAAGAAAAAAGAAAACGGGTGAAGGATGGCACACACCTAGGCAGCCGTCTCTTAAAGTGTTTGGTTGAATAAGATCTGTGCTTGGTATAATTCTTTGGCTACCTGTGCATGCTGATAAAACACACGGCCCACTGCAGCCGCAGCACACCATCATCTCCAACCTGCTCGCAACACAGAGCGACCTCCATCTGTTGCCACTTTTGAAAAGAGCGTCTGAAAACAGATTTGTGTAATTTGGCATGTTCTTTCAAATGGAAATAATCCGCCTGTTTCTCTTTCTGAGGGGGAGGCTACCCGCCGCTGTGGCTTTCAAGGTTAGATTAACGGGGACGTTTTTATCGCGCAGGGTTCACTCGGGATGTTTGAAGTACACAGAAGGCCTCTGTGAGCTGCACCCTTTGCCTGCTATCAGCTCATGAGAAAGGAACCATGACTGAAAAGTTTTGTTGGAAAGAGAAATTAATGGATAGAACTAGATTGCAACGATGCAAAGAAAAATCTAAAAGAAATTCAAACGTTCTTCTCTAATTTTGAAAAAAAGAAAAGAAAGTGCCTGTCACAAGTTAGTTAGACGCTATTGGCCGGCTGAAAAAGAAAGGACTAATTAGTTGCAGCCTGTGGGTTAAAGCTGCTTCAACACGATTTCTTGTCTTGCAAAATGTGTTGGGATCTTTACTGACACTATATGTAGAACATGAAATGCTTTTGAGAAACAAAAAGTTATCCTATGTCTCTACTAGCTCATTAGTTTTGTGTAGCACATGTTCATTGGGATAAAGCATGTTAAATGCTGCTGCATTACAATTAAGAAAACCGTGATGTCACCAAGCTTCTTTTTCTTTTCACCTAATGATATAGCCTGACCATCTTGGGCTGAAGTTCAATACTCTATATACAATCTGTGATTGCCTCCAGATGGTCAAATAATTATCAGCCAGCCACTCCAAGAGATCAGCATGTTGCAGACTTTGTTTCTGTACATCCTGAAGTGAGATCACTCAACCCTACCATCCTATCTATCTATCTATCTATCTATCTATCTATCTATCTATCTATCTATCTATCTATCTATCTATCTATCTATCTATCTATCAAATGTATGTAGACTATCATTAAAATCATCAGCAGAAATAAAGGCTGGAAAATATCATTTATTTAAATATTGTGTCTTACCTAGTAAATGGAGTTGCTGAATTAAATGAACTTTTCAATAATAGTTTAATCCAAGCGTGTCCCGAGTCAGTTCTCAAGGGCCAGTATCCTTCATGTTTTAGGTCTTTTTTCGTGATGGTTAATTGGCAGAACTTTGACATGCTGAGAAGGTGAGAGAAAGTATAGACCACTAGCTGTCAAAATGCCACGCCCACTTCCGGCCACGCCCACTTCCGGTCACGCCCACTTCCGGGTACGCCCATTTCCGGGTACGCCCCTTCCGGTTACGCCCCTTCCGGTTACGCCCACTTTTGCAGGCTCCCTGGCTGCCGTGTCAAGCTCCGCCCTGTCACAATAAGCTCCGCCCCCTGAGGGCCACACCCACCTGTCACAATAAGCCCCGCCCCCTGATGGCCCCGCCCACCTGTCAAAACGGGATATGCCCCCTGGTGGGCACGCCCACCTGTCAAGATAGGACACACCCACCTGTCAAAATGGGGTACGCCCCCTGGTGGCCACGCCTACCTGTCAAAATAGGACACGCCCACCTGTCAAAATAGGGTACGCCCCCTGGTGACCACGCCCATCTGTCAAAATAGGACACGCCCACCTGTCGAAATAGGGTACGCCCCCTGATGGTCACGCCCACCTGTCAAAATATGGCACTAAATGGCTCCCTCTAGTGGTTCTACAATTAAACTAAATGCAAAAAATGAAAATACCTCCCCCTAGTGGCCCAATAAATACTATTACACCAAAACTTATAAATGCCTCCCTCTAGTGGTTCAAAATTAATATAACAGGCTATTGTATAATTGGCCCCCTCTAGTGGATCAAAGTAACATTACATGCAAATCTAAAAATACCTCCCCCTAGTGGCTCTAAAATTAAATGACATGCAAATATGAAAATACCTCCCCCTAGTGGCCCAATAAATAGTATTACACCCAAATGTGAAAATACCTCCCTCTAGTGGTTCAAAATTAATATAACAGCCTATTGTATAATTGGCCCCCTCTAGTGGATCAAAGTAACATTACACCCAAATGTGAAAATACCTCCCCCTAGTGGCTCAAAAATTAAATTACAGCCTATAGTATATATAGCGCCCCCAATGGTTTGAATCTAACTCCTCAGTGTCATCAGAACATGTCCGAACAAGTCCCTTTAATATTATACGGTCTGGGCTCTGTCTCAACATGACTCCTTGAGCATTCCATTTTATTTTAAACAGTTAAAAGGTGCTTTTTAGCTTCCTGACTTTAATTTAAAACCACATTAGCTCCAACACTCTAGAGACACCATTACATCTGATTCTAACAATTCAACCATGATAAATTAAACTTGTAAGAGCACTAAAAAGAGAATTTATTCACCCACAGCTATGTTGAAGCAGATGCTCATCCTTTTGTTGATTTTAAAAATGCACCATTACACAGTCTTTAAAAACAGATAAGGATTTTAAAAAACATCACTTTAAACCTGGGTGCTTTAAGCTGGAAATAAGAAATCTATCAAACTACTAAAGTTACTGATAAAAAACAGTCCACCAATCAGCGTTTGACACGCCCCTGCTCTGCTTTGTATTCGCTGTATTTATCACGCCCCTGTCTTCACCTACGTCCGCAAGTCGGGTAAACCGGTTTGGGCGGTGCTCACCGGGCGGCATTTACCTGTATAAAAGGCTGTCGGAAAACGGTTAATCTCTACAGCATGCTGGAAGGACCTCATTCAACAATCCGACCTTAAGGACACGGAGCGCGGTGCTGCGACGAACAAAGAAAACAGCGGTTTCACGAAGACTGTATCACCGGCTTCATTCGAGGGGAATCCCAGAAGCCCGCGTCATTGTCAGACCGCGTCAGAGCTGAGTCCAAGCATATAGCCTCTTCTGCCTCAACTCCAACCATGGACCTAAAAAGAGTTGAATTTAAAAATGAAGAACTTGATGAGGAAACGTCTGTTCTTTTATCTGAATTGTCAAATGGGATTCCATCCGTGACGACACGCTCAATGTGCGATAAATCAACCTCTACAACTCTGGACAAAAATCCGACATTGGCTTTTACAGAAGACTTTCCTCTTTTAAGCGAGACTCCGATTTCCTTCCTGGATCAAGAGAATCAAATGGAGGAAATTGAGAACTGGATACCTACCGCAGTCAACAGTGCTATTAAAACTGCTCTAAGCCATTTTATGGGTTATGCCTGCATATCTTTACTGCGGAAACAATGTAACTCTTGCAAAATGGGAGGCAGTCAGCAGGAGCACCAGTGTTTAGGTGTAGATGCTATAAAGCAAAATATGTTTTATACCCAGCAAAATTTGTTACAAACAGGTCCTACCCTCTTTTAGTAGCTTACCCTGGTTGCTTTAAGCTGGAAATAAGAAATCTATCAAACTACTAAAGTTGTAGATAAAAAACAGTCCACCAATCGGCGCTCGACTTGCCCCCGCTCTGCTTTGTATTCGTTGTATTTATCACGCCCCTCATGCCGAACATGTCCAGACAAGTCTACAGGCCCCGCCCCGTACGCTAGGTTCCTATATAAACCTCCTGGTCTTCGGCATTACATCCAGGACTTCCAGGCCGCCGTAATCTTCGCTCCGAGACGATGGATATGGGAGGATTCGTCAAGCAGACCACTCTACCGTCATACTGGGGGATCGGCCAGCCGTATGAGCCGATGAGCACTCCGCCATCACCTGTGGGGTTCGGCTACGCTAACCCGTATCATCCACCGTCAATTTCATCGCTCTCGCCATGCTACTCTCCACCATCCCCTGTGTTCTCTCTTTCGGAGATTCTGCCTGCAGATGCCCAGCCCGACGCTTGGGTCGAGGGATCATACAACCCTGAAGCTGGGGGAGCGGGTCACCCTTATTTCAACTATTATCGGCCGCCTACAACGAAACATCGCCGTGTAAGACCCCCTCTATCTACTTTAACCCCGGTGCCTATGCCCGATCTCGAGGGAGAGTGTGATGGACCTTCAGCGCCCAGCGATGGTGGGACCCCCGATGCGCCGGAATGCGCGACACCGGAACACGGGTGTGCGTCTCAGGATGAGGGGGGTGATTCTCCGACTCTGACTGAGGTTGACAAATGGGACCTGGTGGACGGTTTGATGTCATCCAGGTTCATCAAGGCTGTAAAGACTGCTGTTCTGCATCTATTTCACATGACCAGTGCTGCTTATCAGAAAGATAACTGTTATGGATGTCAAATTAGCCATCCCAGTCAGTTGCAGCATCAATGCCTAGAGCTAATGGATGAGGATTATTACCAACTCCACTTTCAATCAGTCATGCGACAACTTCTTACCCCGCGATTCATTCCAGCTATTCGAATTCTGCTGGTAAATCGGAGCATACATGATGATGATGATCTGAAGGTGAAAACAGTAGCTGAAACCGTTCTACATGAGCTGAGGAGTATGCAGGGGTTCTACAACGCGATTCAAGCTGTGTATGGTGATAGGGATGATGAAGCCATCCTGGAAGAACTCAGGACTGTCTCCCGATGCTATGGCTATGAAATCTGATGTGTACTAATGTTGGTTATATCTCCTCTGATATAAATGCTCTAGTTTAATCCTGACGTGTTTTGTTTTTTATTCATTTGTTTTTATAATTGTGTAATGCTATGGTTTTAAACTTGTAATAAAAAAAACTTTGATCCAATCATATGGTTCATCTATCTGATTAATACAAGGGTTAAATTACACTAGCCGTTCTCCTGTACTATCATTCGATAGTAAAATGTCAGAACAGAGGGTGTTGACCAATGCATACTATGACCCCGCCCATCCGGGGAGCTATGGGGGTGTTGACAGATTGAGAAGGGGTTTAAAGGACAGAGAAGGACGTGTGATCGGTGTCGAAAAAGTAAAAGACTTTCTTTCAGGCGAGGACACCTACACGTTGCATAAACCTGCACGAGTAAAGTTTCCCCGGAATCGTGTTTTTGTAACCAAACCCTTGAAGCAATTCCAGGCCGACTTATGTGACATGCAAGCCTTGGCGACACATAACGACGGATTCAACTATTTACTAACAGTGATTGATGTCTTTTCAAAAAAGGCGTATGTGCGTGCTTTAAAGAGAAAGACGGGGTGTGAGGTCGTTAAGGGGTTTGAATCAGTTTTTCAAGAGAGTCAAATTCCACAAAAATTACAGACGGATGCTGGTAAAGAGTTTTATAATAAACAATTTAAGTTAATGATGAAGAAATATGGTATTACCCACTTTAGTACAGCCAGTGATCTAAAGGCATCTGTTGTTGAGCGCTTCAATCGCACTCTGAAGGGTAGAATGTGGAGATATTTCACCGCTAATAACACCTTCCGGTACATCGACGTCCTTCAAAAGCTAGTGGAGAGTTACAACCACAGCTTCCACTCAAGCATTAAGATGACACCTATGCAAGTGACGTCAGAGAATACTCCTCAAGTCATGAAAAACCTCTATTGCATCACCCCATCGATAGACTCTGGTAAAATAAAGACAAAGTTTAAGAAAGGGGATCTGGTCAGAATATCAAAGCTACGTGGGGTATTTGATAAGAAATATGAGAACAGCTTCACAGATGAAATATTTACGGTTGACCGTTGCATACTCCGCTACCCCCCAGTGTACGAGTTAGTTGATTATGATCAGGATCGAATACACGGATCGTTTTATGAGGCCGAATTGCAGAAAGTAAAAATTATTGGTGAGCGGGTGTATAACGTGGACAAGATTTTAAAGCGGCGGAGAGTCAACGGGGAGGACCAAGTCTTTGTGAGGTGGAGAAATTGGCCCGAAAAATTCAACAGTTGGGTCAGAGCCTCAGATGTTAAAAGTGTCAAATAATATCGCCCACAAAACCGTGTAACACATCGTCGATTCACTATAAAGCGTGGGTTCTACAGACTATGATTAATTAGTAAACCTTACCCTCCAAAGCCTTTAGATGACTTTTTTTGCTCCATCAAATTCACAATGTCTGATGAGGGGTTCTATGTAACTCTACCTTCCAACGCCAGCGGAGAGGTATTTAAAGATAACACGAGCTCAAATTATACTACAGACCTTCCAAAGGCTATTGAGCTAAGTGGAGACTGGGTAGTGGGACTGTGTGAAATTGTCTACCCTCATACATGGTATAACCTGTCGGATCAGCATTCGTACATTGATTTAAAGAAGGTTGTTTATGAGGTGGGAGACAAATCTAAAGATGAGAGGAATACACCCCGTATAGAATACGCCAGGTCCAAGTTTTCCGGAGGGGGATATTTTGAGAGACCTCAAGACCTCTCAGATGCTCTAGTCCCAGCCGTGAAGAAATATGACAGGAGCATCGATCTAACCTACAATAATGTCTCGAAAAAGTTTGACTTCAAGGGGGATGGAAGATACAAAATTCGAGCTAGCAACCCTCTCTCCATCATGCTCGGTTTGAACGCTGACGAATGGTGGACCATCTCCAACAGACCTGCGCCCCACCCAGCGGATCTCGGCACTGGTGTATATAACCTGTTTGTCTACACAGACATAATCCATTTCCAAACTGTTGGTGACAGTCACTCACCTCTGCTCGGTGTCGTAAACATAAATGGTAAATTCGGTGACGTGATTGGTGTGAGGTATAACACAGTGCATTACCTCCCCGTTTCAAAAAGCTATATTAAGACAATCTGCATACAGGTAAAAACAGATCGTAACGAGTGTGTGAACTTTGTATACGGGAAGACGATCGTGAAGCTGCACTTTAAACCGGTTTTGACACCTGCGGTAAAATGGCATATTTAACACACAGACCAGAACCAACGCGGTTTGTACAATATTATGTGAACCAGACGGGTGGAGAGCTACCCGGGTTTTCAGGACAGCCTGTCATGTATGGTCGTGGATTTGGATCTGTGTTTGCCCGCCTCTTCCGATTTATATCCCCATTTGTTAAGAAAGGAGTGTCTATTGCTAAACCGCACCTTAAAGCTGCGGCATCGAATATAGCTTCGGACGTCTTTGGGAGGGCGGTCAATAAAATCAAGAGCAAGATCGGTCAGAATTCTGATGCTCAGGAAGGTTCAGGAATAATGATCTTATCAAGACGAGGTCGAAAGAGACCCCCTGGAGAGCGTGTTTGGATGACTAGAAAACAAGCCAAGACAAAGAAAAAGAAACCACTCAGGGTGAGCAGGCAGAGGGGAAGGAAGTCCGGCAGAGGCTCTGACATATTTTAACCGAATAGGAATATGGCTCTACTACATGTCAAATCGGGAGAGTGTACGCTCGGTGAGCTTGACTTATTTTCAGCGCCTATGACTCAACTATCGGTAGAGGATAAGCTGTACACTGAGATTTCACCCCTTTCAGCCATCACCGATGGAGGACCGATAGAATATTTTATCCCTGGTGGGGGCGAGTCATATACCGATTTAAATGACATGTTGATCCATCTCAGAGTTAAAATTAGCAATGCTAACGGTTCGCCCATGGCTCGTGACGCTAAGGTCGGCTTAATTAACTACCCTCTGAACACAATTTTTTCCCAATGTGATGTAACCCTTGGAGACCGTTTAATATCGCAGTCCAGCGCTACGCATCCTTATAGAGCTATGATCGAAACATTGCTTAATTATTCAGATCAAACCCTTAAAAGCCAGTTCAGTGCAGGGCTTTTTTATAAAGATACAGCCGATGAAATGGATTCTACAGAGACTATTGATGGACCGAATGAAGGATTAAACCAACGTGCCTCCTTTACAGCCCAATCTCAAGAGGTGCACCTGCTAGGACCGCTTCATGCTGACATATTATTCTGTGAAAGACTACTTTTGAACTCTGTTGACATAAGAATTAAGCTAACACGAGCAAGCGATGCGTTCTGTCTTATGGGGGCTGCAGATTCTACTTTCAAACTATGGATTTTAGGTGCAGCTCTCTTTGTCAAAAAGGTGACTGTATCTCCCGCCGTACGGCTCGGTCATGAGACCGCATTAATGAAAGGAAATGCTTTGTACCCGGTATCGCGTGTGAATGTAAAAACATACTCTATACCTGAACATTCAAGAATATGCACTCAGGAGAACCTGTTCTTGGGTATGACACCTAAATATGTGGTTATTTCGATGGTTAATCACCAGGCCTTCACAGGAGCGCGCAATTTGAATCCGTTTTCATTCAACCATTATAATATGGAGTATCTAGCTCTGTCCCGTGATGGTAGACAGATTCCTGCTAAGGCCTTCCAACCCAACTTCGATCAGGGTAATTCTGTACGAGAATATTACAACCTGTTTACATCCACAGGGAGGCATTTAAAGGATCTCCCCCTAAGCATAACTAGGGAGGACTTTAACACGGGTTACGCATTATTTGCTTTTAATCTCGACCCATGTGCTGAATCTGAAGCACTATCACCAGTACGCAGTGGTAACATTAGGCTAGAAATGAGATTCAGAACACCGTTACCGCACACAACAACGCTGATTGTATACGCGTGCTACGACTCCATCCTGGAAATAGACTCTAAAAGAAGAGTTTTGGTGGATTATTATTAACCACTTGGAAACATGAATAATCACGAACTCGATGCAATACTCAGTCATCTGCTTGGGAAGCTTTTCTGCGGTGTATGGGCCAGCGACCAACTGGAGCTGCTACCACTAACATTCCCCAGACCGGCTTATTTTATCGTCAATACACACCCTTCTAACATGCCTGGGGAACACTGGCTAGCCCTCACTCTGGAAGAGGGTGGTAAAGCAACGTTTTTTGACTCTTACGGGTACTCACCAGAATTTGTCTATTACCCTTCATCCATTTTGGATTTTTTGAAAGATCGTTCGTCTGTGATAATGTACCATAACCAACAATTTCAGAGCGTTCAATCTTCTGTTTGTGGGCATCACTGTATTTTTTATTTATGCCATAGAGCCTGTGGTCTCTCCATGCAACAAGTTTTATCAAAGTATTGTCAAATTCCTGAATCAAATGATGAGCTTGTATCTAACTTTGTCAAAAAGTATGTGAAATGTGCTATGAAGCGAAACACAACGTTTTTCACGCATAGAACCTGTTCTCTAGATGTGTTTAAAGATTGTTACGGGTTTTGATATGTAAGAGAATATGCATCAAATGTATTAGACTTATGATGTTTAACATGGAATGAAATAAACCTGTACGCATGAAATTATGTGAACGCATATCGTTTATTATGAAAAGAAACAACGCTTATTCAGTAGTAATGCAGCTAGGGGGAGAATGTGAGCCAGCTGGGGGCTCGGGTTGCCTTACGAAGAGACTTTTTACTGAAATGATCTTCCGCTCTGGTCCAGAGGGGTGATAAGGTAACACTCTTACGCTTTCTGCGTGGTACCTGCGCATTCTGAGGCCAAACTGGTGACATCATGAACGACCTCCTTCTTTCCCGCCGTTTTGTAGCAGTTGGAGCCTTTAAAGACGGCCAAACTGGTGACATCAATACGCGCTTTTTATTTTTTGATTTCCTGCCTGCTCTCTCATCCACGACACTCTCAACGGCAGGTGTAGAAGAGGTCTCTAAGGAGTCTAGACCGTCTAAACCTCGGCTATACCCACTAACGATCTGGTTGTCCTTCGGGGGGTCATCATTCGCACGGTCTCTCTGCAGCGATAGGGTGACACGCGGCTCTTCGTTCTCTCCTTGCTTAAGGAGGGTTAGGTATTTCTGAAGTAATGCGTGGTAGCGTTTAATTTTCTCGTACGATGCACTGTTTGGGTCATCCAATATTGCCTGCATGTCCTCATCAGTGTCATCCTGAGCCTTCTGTCGTATGGTTCCGGAGTTATCCCGTTGCTTCAGACGATTTAATTGATGCGGTGAGACTAGAAACATTTTCTGTGATGCTCTCAGTGTCATAATACACCTCTACCGGCGGAATATTCCAGCCACCAATTCTCCGAGAAACGGCATTACAGCTGCAATCAGTGGGAGAATTCCTCCTGTCTGGGTTTTCAATGTCTGTCGTTTGCGCTTTAACCCCACCTTCCGATCAGCCAACAGCCTGAGGATTTTTTTCTGCTTCTTAAGTCTGTTGTATTGTGTTGTGGACAGCTTGATGTTCCCTTTCAGCACATTTAAAGCAATCTCGCACAAGGTTTGTAGAAAGTCGGGAGAACAATGAGTTAGGATATCTTTACGTTTCTGGGGTGTGGAATGAAAAAGAGCCCCTAGTAACGGTGCATTTCTTTTTATGCGTGCCGACATGTTGGTCACTTGTTCTTAGCTATGTAAACAGCCGGCCACTGTCCAGGAAGTAAACCTGTCCTGAGCCTGTATTGGTCTGGTGTGTCAGGGGTTAGGTCTACACATAAATAGCCGTGTGGTTGGCTCGTAGCATCTTCAAAACTCTCCATGAAAAAGGGTTTCTGTCCAGGGAAAATTTGACGTGCTAAATTTGCTACCTGCAATCTGTCACGTGGGTTTTTAAACAAGACCATATAATTACAATTAAGACTGATAGTTCGAGTATGTTTCCCCTTGAGAAACACATTCTGAGTCAACATCATAACGCTCATGTTTCTATGGTGTCGATATTGTGTAAATATTTTCACGACCTCTGGATGCTCAGCTGCTTGAAAGAGTACATCATCGAGAATCAATAGATGCGATTGATCTGGGGGGAATAAAACATCATCTTCAAAGGAATGAGGCAATCCTTCGATGAATTTAATTGATTTATTAATCTTCATCAATTCCGTATACAATGGTTGGAATGAAGTGTAGATCCAAACAATATTTTCAGGTACAGAATCCATCACATGTAGACAATTAATCAAAACATTTTTTACAAAAAAAGACTTCCCACAGCCACTCGGGCCTACCACAAGACTTGAAAAAGGAGTTTTAAATCTTGGATCAAAGTTAATCGCTTCCAGTTCACCCTGATGCTGCATTTTCCCCCTCAAAAACCAAATGGTAGCGTCGTTCCGTCTGGGAACAACCTCCGCTTGTCATAGACCACCCTGAAAGTTTTGGTAAATGAGTGATTCCTCAGATGGAACCCGTTTTTATCACGTTTGATGGAATGCTGCGGTGCTTTGAGTACCTCGCCTCTCTCACCACCCAGGTAACCGTCAACAAGTCCTGTCATTGTATCAAAATTCACCCTTTCACAGCATTCTATGGTTCGCGATATCCCCTTTGCCCTCATCACGACCTTCCCCCTGTGCTTTGTCTGATACGAGTAACTCTTTGGCCCTGCGGCAACAAACTCCTGAATGGTGTCCCCTGGTGGGAGCTCGTTTGTCAAGTCACCTAAATAGCTACCTGTCGGCAGAGAGCTCTCGCCTTCACGCACAACATAGATCACACTGTCTGTGTCAAGGTAGAGTACCCGTTCTTGGAGTTGGTGTAGGTATCTGAATAACTCTAGTCGTGCGTAAGCTGTTGTAAATGCGGCAACGAAGACATTGGTGGTTTTGTTAGGGGGCGTTACACAGTTTTTGTTGTACTTCCATTGAATCATGACCATCTTGGGGTTCAGAAAGCTGAAGTATGTCACAACGAACTTCCCTGAAAACAGGAACTCAAAAAACTTGTCAGGGTGTTTAATGATTGAGGTTTGGGTTTGGTCATTTTTTTGAGCAAACTTCCCCCAAAGCGAATTCAAACACAGTTTGGCTACTTGACGTTTTGCCGGGTTTACTTTAATTTTTTCAGGGTCTAACTCTACACCCTGATTCATCATGAAATCCTGGATGTATTTCTGTTTGTCCTCCTCGCTCTCTACACCCTCAGGATAACCTGAAGCTTCCTGCTTGGTCTTCAAAAAGGAGTTGACATACTTTGCAAAGATCTGATCACTATGCTGCTCAAAGTGCCACACCTCAACGATCTGATCGATTCTGTAGCCGTGTGAAAGGGCTTCTTTAACCTCTTCAGACACCCATACACCTGTTAAGGCTCTCTCAGTGTCAGTGTGGGTGCAACTATGTGTCTGATTGTTCTCCAATGCACATGTGCGACAGAGGGTGAATACAAGCTTTCCATGATCTGTTCTGAATGGTAGAATGGGGAAATAAAGACCACGAGGTGGTGAAATGACTGCTTTGATAAATCCATAATAATTTCTAGGATCATCAAAGTTTTCCCTGATTATGATCGGGTGCCCTACAGGAAAGCTTTTTGTCTTCTGAACAAATGGGTAAAGACTACACACGTCCTGGTAAAGAACCTGCTCACCGGGGGCTGCAGAGTACCTCAACCTGACTGCACATGTACGCCCTCCAAAAAGCGCTTCACGGGGGGTAAGTGGTGCAGGAGCCTGGTAGGTCATCATGAACTGCTTCACATCAGCGTTACTCTTCTTCATTTCTTCCCACACATGTTCCCACATCACCTCGAGCTCTATACCGTACACAGTCCTCAGCACATGCTCCCTCTCCATGGTGGCAGCGTAGAGCTGCCCATAAGGCACACCGGTCAATGGACTCTCAGCTGTTGGATAGCGACAGGTGCTGCAGCCATGATGCTCACACCCATGGAACTCAAACCCTATTTTACGCTCCCCTACCTCCAGGTAACCGTCTAAAAAGTATGATCCAATCTTTTTCTCACCACCTCTTAGAGCATGCTGTATTCCAACCCTCCATGTATGTGAAACATATTCCAACCATTCAACGGAAGCTGTGGAAAACTTTTTAAACTGTTCGCTGTAGTCTGTAGGTGAAGGCACAGCGAGAGTGTCTGCCTTCAAATGATTGCCTTGAAACACTTTCATACAAGCACTTGCGATGGTGATCCTGTTAAAAGGGTCAATCTGACTGTCGTTAAAAAACTCCTGACGAAACCTTGTACATCCTTGTAGGAGTATCTCAACATCATTCTTACAGTAAAAGAGAGCCTCCTTTTTAAAGTCAAACACGCCCTTGCTAACCTCAGCGTACCATGTATAGAATTCCTCCTGCTCAGCACGATTCATTCGCTCAACACCGTAAAATGATGGCAGCGGGTAAGAACCTACATAGCTCAGATTATCAGAGGATGAGAAACGGTGTGGGAAATAGCCCTTGCTATGGTCAGGAAAACCGAGGGCTTCAGGCATTTTACTAAGCTTCATGGCAAGGAAAGATAGGCTGTCAATGAACCTCAAACCGTAATCAGGATCAGTGATGCTCAGAATTTTACACCCTTGCATAATGATGTCAGGATTTAAACCCATCTCCGTCATTGAATTCAGAACAAGGTAGGAATCAAAAGCTCTAGCATTATGGGCTACACATGTGTAATTCCGACGGCCCGGCCTCCTGATTTCACGAATAAACTCCCGAATACAATCACTACCGTAGGCTGACCACTCCTCGCCAGATGTGGACTTTGAACAGATCAGAAATGGAACATGCTCACCCTGCGCACCAGGGAAAGTTTCAATATCGTAAAAAATCACCTTGTCACTTATTTCGGTATCGACAGAGCATGTTTGGATATAACATTTATGGTCCGATGCTGGCTGGTCCTTGTCAAGCTTACCCCCACAAATCCTACACTTCTTCCCTTGACACACATGCTTCTTGCCTGTTGTGAGACTCTGGTTATAGTTTAACCCACAGTTGGGACATTTCTTCACCTGATCACAATGACTGACCATCACACGCGCCCTGGGTTTTAGCTCAGGTACTTTATGTCTATCGTAACACGTCTGGTTCTTGCAATATCTGTTACAGTCACGACAAAGAATCGGATTTGTAACCCCCTGAGCACACGCTGCATCATTGCAGACAGCGCACGAACCTTTGCATACATGATTGTATTTATGCCCTATAGGATCGAAACAGTAGTGACAAATATCCCGAGCCCCTATAAAACCCTTCAAGTTTTTGATCCCGTAGTAATGGTCTCGGAAGTGCAATAGAAAAACAGTCCTGCTTCGGTCCTCAAAGTCGGTCTGAATCTTCCCTAGAGCTCTCTCTCCCTCACTTCTGATAAAAACAACTATTTTTCTGTTCAACAACTTCTCAAATTTGTGGATATCGCCTGATCTGACGGGGGTGTGTTCTGAAAGGCCTGCACGCTGTTGCAACTCTCTACCGAGCTGTATAGCCGCATCGGAGCCGAGGCTAGGGTCTGCAACACAGGCTAAGCTAATAGCAAAACACAGTTTATCATCTCGATCATTGTTCACAATGTATAGGTGGCGTCTCTTCTTGTGTATAAGCTCGCAATCGAGAGACATTTCAGCTTTTCGTCTAGCTCCCCCGCTAAGATCACGCACTGTTTGAATTACAAACTCCAAACGCTCTGTTGAGGCTATTTCAGCATTGGATTGCATCAGATCATCTAAAAACGTTTCGAACTGGTGCATGACGTTACTCCCCCCTTCATCGACAGAGAAAGTCACGCTGCGAGACACGCCGGGTCCATTAACCTCTATCTGCACAATATCGTTAGTGTTAACCAGCGGTGTCACCCGGTCTGATAAACCCCTGAGCATATTCATTATGTGATTATGAAATTCATACGGACACGGATGATCACCCTCAGGCCGGACAAAGTTGTGTCGGATCTCTATGTTATTGAATTCGTCACGTACATTGATCTGAAATTCTTCATCTTCCTGACTAGACGGTTGAGGACTATTTAGCTCCTGTGAGACATTCATAGTGACTGGTTGATGTTGCTATTTAAACACACGATCAGAAAAAAAAGGACATGAAAAAACATTCAGAGTCAGACAATACACAAGTTGGAGAAAGCTCCAGACAGTCTCACTGTTAACTGAAGTAGCAAGGCTGGCGTTGGGCAGATCCGCTGAGGTCCAATTGCAAACAGCTCCGCGCTTCGATCACGATCTATGATAAAGCGCAGGTAAAAGTCAGGAATATAATAAAATAAATAAAAATACGGTAATACCCGTATCTAAACAGTCAACATAATTTTAAAAACAGTAAACTCACCTCAGAGCGGAGTTTCGCTTTGTAACAACCCCAGTGCCTTTTTCCCGCTCCAGCCCGAAACCAGAGTCAGACAATACACAAGTTGGAGAAAGCTCCAGACAGTCTCACTGTTAATTGAAGTAGCGAGGCGGGCGTTGGGCAGATCCGCTGAGATCCAATTGAAAACAGCTCCGCGCTTCGATCACGATCTATGATAAAACGCAGGTAAAAGTCAGGAATATAATAAAATAAATAAAAATACGGTAATACCCGTATCTAAACAGTCAACATAATTTTAAAAAAAGTAAACTCACCTCAGAGTGGAGTTTCGCTTTGTAACAATCTCCACCGCCTTTTTCCCGCTCCAGCCCAAAACCAGCTCAGAGCAGTAACTGCAGTTGAGCGATACTTCTAGCTGTAACAGAGTATGTATGCTACGGTGAATCTATCGATAAGCCAGCACCGAATCCATCTTGGTGCTATCAAACATCCGTAGACGACCGCACAATTGCGAGCTAAAAAAAACATTTACTCACCTCGCTCCAAACCGATAATACAGGTCGCCGATGTGAAGACTTCCTGTAGTCGATGTGAAGTTGATTTCCTCGCTGAACCCGTAACTCCAGCTCTTAGCAGGGGAAGCTCGGGAATCCCGCCTGGACTCAGCTCTGACGCGGTCTGACAATGACGCGGGCTTCTGGGATTCCCCTCGAATGAAGCCGGTGATACAGTCTTCGTGAAACCGCTGTTTTCTTTGTTCGTCGCAGCACCGCGCTCCGTGTCCTTAAGGTCGGATTGTTGAATGAGGTCCTTCCAGCATGCTGTAGAGATTAACCGTTTTCCGACAGCCTTTTATACAGGTAAATGCCGCCCGGTGAGCACCGCCCAAACCGGTTTACCCGACTTGCGGACGTAGGTGAAGACAGGGGCGTGATAAATACAGCGAATACAAAGCAGAGCAGGGGCGTGTCAAACGCTGATTGGTGGACTGTTTTTTATCAGTAACTTTAGTAGTTTGATAGATTTCTTATTTCCAGCTTAAAGCACCCAGGTTTAAAGTGATGTTTTTTAAAATCCTTATCTGTTTTTAAAGACTGTGTAATGGTGCATTTTTAAAATCAACAAAAGGATGAGCATCTGCTTCAACATAGCTGTGGGTGAATAAATTCTCTTTTTAGTGCTCTTACAAGTTTAATTTATCATGGTTGAATTGTTAGAATCAGATGTAATGGTGTCTCTAGAGTGTTGGAGCTAATGTGGTTTTAAATTAAAGTCAGGAAGCTAAAAAGCACCTTTTAACTGTTTAAAATAAAATGGAATGCTCAAGGAGTCATGTTGAGACAGAGCCCAGACCGTATAATATTAAAGGGACTTGTTCGGACATGTTCTGATGACACTGAGGAGTTAGATTCAAACCATTGGGGGCGCTATATATACTATAGGCTGTAATTTAATTTTTGAGCCACTAGGGGGAGGTATTTTCACATTTGGGTGTAATGTTACTTTGATCCACTAGAGGGGGCCAATTATACAATAGGCTGTTATATTAATTTTGAACCACTAGAGGGAGGTATTTTCACATTTGGGTGTAATACTATTTATTGGGCCACTAGGGGGAGGTATTTTCATATTTGCATGTCATTTAATTTTAGAGCCACTAGGGGGAGGTATTTTTAGATTTGCATGTAATGTTACTTTGATCCACTAGAGGGGGCCAATTATACAATAGCCTGTTATATTAATTTTGAACCACTAGAGGGAGGCATTTATAAGTTTTGGTGTAATAGTATTTATTGGGCCACTAGGGGGAGGTATTTTCATTTTTTGCATTTAGTTTAATTGTAGAACCACTAGAGGGAGCCATTTAGTGCCATATTTTGACAGGTGGGCGTGACCATCAGGGGGCGAACCCTATTTCGACAGGTGGGCGTGTCCTATTTTGACAGATGGGCGTGGTCACCAGGGGGCGTACCCTATTTTGACAGGTGGGCGTGTCCTATTTTGACAGGTAGGCGTGGCCACCAGGGGGCGTACCCCATTTTGACAGGTGGGTGTGTCCTATCTTGACAGGTGGGCGTGCCCACCAGGGGGCGTATCCCGTTTTGACAGGTGGGCGGGGCCATCAGGGGGCGGGGCTTATTGTGACAGGTGGGTGTGGCCCTCAGGGGGCGGAGCTTATTGTGACAGGGCGGAGCTTGACACGGCAGCCAGGGAGCCTGCAAAAGTGGGCGTAACCGGAAGGGGCGTACCCGGAAGTGGGCGTGGCCGGAAGTGGGCGTGGTCTCATTTGCATTTTGACAGCTAGTGGTCTATACTTTCTCTAAGGTGTGTTGGAGATGGCTGATTAACAGGGATAGGATAGGATAGGATAGAATAGGATAGAATAGATGGATAGATGGATAGATAGAGAGATAGATAGATAGATATGTTATTCCTACTGTTTAACCCAATTTTTGTACTTATGTATGATCAATTTGTAATTGTATTGCTTCATGTAACATACAATACACAAATGTTTTGTTCTCCTGACTTGTTCTTTTATCTAGCTCAGCACGGTCTACATCTTAATTCAGAAGGGGCATCTATCTCAACTCCCATAACGTGCACCATGCACTGATGCTTAGATAAAACTGCAGCCATTGTGATTACAGAAGTGCACACCGTCACGCAATGCTTTGGAGTGGCTTGGCGGAGAACCTGGGCTCCAGCCTAACCCGGTTAGCCAGTTCTGAACACGCTGCTGGAGCAGGATGGGAAACAGCAACGCTTTTCTGTCTGGGCTCCAAAGTGAGATTGAAGCCAAAGGAATGGTGATGAAAGGTATGCCCTTTTGTTAGGGCTCCAGTTTTCTGTATTTTCAGCTTTTTTCAGCAGGTTCTCTGTAGAGCTCTTAGCTCAGCCAAAGTATATAACTGGTGTCATCCGATGTGCATTTTAGCACTGGTTTATGAAAAACCAGGAGCAGTGAATGGAGAGTTAAAAAGACTAATTATAGGAGAAATCTGCTGACAGAGAAACAAGCCCAAGTTCACTAAACCTCATGTTTATTTGAGCTCTCTTGGTTACAAAAAGTGATCAAAAGAAAAACTGATTGTGAGTGTGATTAGTTGAGACTGCAGCTGGATGTCATATACCAGATTATTAATAAACAAGAAAAGTATTGTTTGATGATAAGATTTCATTTATGTTTAATGAGAAATGACCCAAGTACATAGAGTCTGACATCAGACTTAGGTTAGCGTCCCTTTGATCCGTCTGACTAATTATGGAAACATCCCTTCAGATGCATGTTGATCTGCATGTTTGTACACTCAGTGACCACAGTCTGACAGACACCTGAGGAACCATTTTGCTTTCTTGAGCTTTAGCAGCAGCCAAACACCGTGTGCCCATCTGATTTCATGGCTACGGTTTCCTGTGTAGGAATAGAATGTTTTACAGTGTTTTCCGTACTGTATGCAATTTATTTTGTTGCATGTTTAACGAAGTCTTTTAGCTCTTCTTTGATGGCTCTTTGTAGCCATAATCTAACAGCTCCATGGTATTTAGGTTCAAGCTGATCATTTTGGTCTATAGTCTTTAGTGATTCGTATATCTAAAAATGTACCTTTATAGAAAGTTTGGTTGAAAGCAAATTTGGTTCCATCTCTCGTGACCCAAATGCAATGTAGCAAACTTAAGTCATGCTGCTATATTCTTTCTTTCAAGGCTTTCTTTTAGCAACCCTTTCAAACAAGCCAGACGTGTTAATTCATTTTGTCATTGCACTGTCATATATTTGAGCGCCTATTGTGCAAACTGAGGCTAGTTTATTTTTTATTTTATTTTTTGCAATGTCTCTCACCATTGTTTGGTCTAACCTTGGGGTAAATTTGATGTAACTTCCACTCCTGGGAAAACTATTGTAAAAAAAAGAAAAGTCCACTCTTCAGATTAATCTCTATCTCTTTGGATTAATGGAGTAAAAATTGTTTGGAAATGGCACTATAACTCTTCTGTGATTGTTGGATAGCAACAATTGCTTCTGTGAGGTAATGTCTTTCCTGCCTGGCATTGGGTTCTCATACATCATTACGCTTCAGACCAGCATTATGAGTTCATCAGTTTGCCTGGCTGATATGTTCCCTACTTGACTATTAAGTACCTTCACAATAATACTGGGTTTGTTAAGAAACCATTTTTTTTTTTTGTGTATTAACAAAAAAACAGTGGTAAAACCAAAAACAATTCACAAAAGCATACATTTTTCACACACCATCTGTTCCTCATCTAATAACTGAGAATTTCCAAAGTCTTTTACAAATTCCAGTGCCAGTGTCTTGTTAGATGGCAGCTCATCAGATTGAGTGACACGTTCAGGGGTGCTTAAACACGCGGACACATGTACAGAATTTTCTTGCCCACACAGACACCTTGATAATTCTCACCTCTATTACTGCTAACCTTCTTTTCCCTGCAGGACTGTTGGATGTGAGCCTTCATCTTCATCTAGTAAACATGCACTCTCACTGTCAGGTTGACATGCTTTCCAAAAATCCGTGCTGAGCCTGAGCAAATGTGCACAGGCCGACAGACGAACGCTCAGAGCAACCCACAGAAAGGACGACAAGTGTACACACATGTGACCCCCGCAGAGGAACTGAGATTAGCTTTTTGCTGCTGTTGTTATTCAGTTATCCCTCTCTGCCTGAGGCCAAACGACGGGCAGGGAGTAGGATTCTGCTGCGTCCATACTTTGTCTGATTGGCGGCTTTGCTTATTCCTCCTGTACACAGGTGAACGTCTTTTTCCAGAGCCTGTCTCCTCTCCACATCCACCCCCTTCGGTTTTCACACAACCTTCCAACACCAAGGCCTCTCTCTTGCTGCTAATCTGCCATCTTGAATATGTGTTATGATGGCTTTTTTTTTTTTTACATGATCTTGACTCAAGAATTTTGCTGTTGCATCAGGATTGGGGTTCTGGCTCAAAACAAAGCTCAAAATAAAACAAACATTTATCAGTGTTAATCGGATGTCATTGGTCTAAACAAACAGATATGGTGTAATCTGTGTAATCTTTTAGACCAGTGAGAACATGCACACTCCATGCAGAACTGAAGCCAAGACCTTGTTGCAAGGCAACAGTGCTATCAACTGTGCCACTGGGCAGCCCATACGAAGAAAGTATTTCTGTATAAAGAGTCTGTTTCAGCTGCAGACATGAATTCTCATTTTATACAATGCATTTTAGACCCAGAAATGCTAGCAAAGACAACGACATTTTCCGACACATTCTGGGAGAGGGCAGGAAACACTCTTTTTGTTTAACCCCATAGTGCTTTTGTATCCCTTTGGCAGTTGGCATACTTCTGATTCAAATCTGCCTTTTTTTGCAACACCCTTTCTATGTACACATACATATTAGACATAATTAGAAAGCTGAGGTTCTTGTGATTCCAATAATGTATGCCAATCAAGAATACAATCATAACTGTAGACACAGTAAACGCTTTTATCAAGCCACTCAGAAAGAAAGATAATGTGCAACTCACCATTCAAAGCCACATATCATTGACAGAACAAAGCCATCTCGTCTTTTTGCGTCCACAAATGTCCAATTATTGTACACCAATAAAATAGTTAAACCACAGCAAGTCTTATGTCCACAATCTAAAATAATCTGCTGCTCAAAACCTTGATTTTTCCCTTTCTTGTGTGTATTTCTCACAAAGTTTTCATCATAACTACCATTAGCATGCTCATATTTGCCTAAAAATAACAGTGCCCTTCTTCTTTTTGTGAGGTCTATTGGCAACTGGCAAACAACAAATTGGTCAATTTCTGCCACTGACTGGCATGTAGTGAGGACCATAATGTCACTCAAGGTTGAACCTGCCTCTCTGGGGCTGTAGCTGTTCTGGCATCATCCCTGCTTGCGCTAGATTTTTTCTTGTGTTTATTTAGCCAAGCTCTAATGTCCATTTTGGCATAGAACTGAATCAAAGTGACTTCTTTACTGCCTCCAAAAGCCCCAATTAATAGCCTACAGCACCTTCTGTTGATTGTCTTGGGACAATATATTGCATGATTGCAACTTAATATACACGGGTGTTGTAAACTGTTTTGGCCCAGTACCTGAATGAGCGGGCCCTGTCCCCCAGCTCATTGGCGCCAGGCCTGCCAAAATATTTTATAAGAGCAGGAATGAACCTGTGGTTCAGTTAGACAAACTAAAATGTCATCCACATAATGAATTACTAGGTCTCAGTGTTGCCAAATTGTCTTTTAAATTTTTTAAACTAAACCCAAAACAAAGTAAATGAACAAAAACATGCTTGTTGTCAATGTGTTGATTTAAAAAAATTAAATTATCTTTATCAGTTTTTGGTTTAGTTCAACAGCGAAGCACCAATCAGTTCTACACATCAGTTTGCCTGGGTACGAAATAGGTATAAAATTATAGAGAGCTACATCATATGAAGTCCTAAATTCAGGTCCTTACAGTGTAATGATGGTTCTTTGAGACACCTTTAAAGATTACCAATGGACCAGGGATTACCAGGGTTTGATTGAAGAACTGTTTAATTAAGCTCAGGTTGAAAGTTAAAGACACAGAAAATACAGGAAGTTTAGTGCTAACACGTGCCCTGTGATGGAATGGCGACCTGTCCAAGGTGTACCCCGCCTGTCGCCCCGTGACTGCTGGAGAAAGGCCTCTGTTCCATTACCCTAATCTTTACCTCTATCCATGGATTCTCTGTCAGATTAAAGTACAGATTCACTCCAAAATTTCAATATGCCAGAATTAAACATCTTGGCCGAATTAAAAGATTACTTTAAGCCTAAAACTGCCAGCAGTGTAAATAATTATGAGCTTACATAGAAGGAAGGCATTTTGGAACTCGGATGAGAAGATAATGTCCTGGTCCATCAACAACTCATAAATCGGTAGTTTAGCCAGTGAGCTGCTGACTTGCCAGGACCGGTGTCTCTGAACTGCGATCTTGCATGCATATGTGCACAAATCATGCATGTGCATGTAGTGAGTCATGAGCGCCCGTATTAATGCACACACACAGTAGGAGGCAGGCTCCTGGCGCTGGTATGCTACAATATGATTTTTTTTCCTCCTTTTTGCAGACCGCTTGCCAGGCCAAGCTTGGAAAGAGGTCACATTCTCCAAGGTGTGTCTAAACAGAGATGACATGTGGATGTGCTGGCATAAGACGCACTTCTCGGCTCCCTACCACTGCATCTATCACCTGTGCCAGAAAAGCAGCTGCACTTGTTTTATTTCCCGTCTTTCCCCCCCCCCCCTTCTTCTTGTCTGTTTCTTCTCTTTCCCTGTGAAACGCAGCACAGTGCCAGAGAAAATAGTCATTGTTTGTTTTTAATGGTTGTTCCATTCCTCAGGTTTATCCTGACTTAAAAATACCAATGAATTGGAGAGTAGGCTTGACAAGCAGAGTGATGCTTATGTTAATTTGGGCATGCTATTGCCTCTAACGCCTGAGGACTTCTCTGTCATTTTGCATTAAACTGTTTTTTTTTTCTCCACGTTGACATGTTTGCACAAACGTTTCCTTGTGAGTTGTTTCCTTCATTACACGTCGCCATAGTATTCACTGTGTCTGATGTATCATCTGATATGTCTGAGCAAATATCTAATGAGACTCTGATGGACAACTATGAGGATGAATCAGGGATTCATGTCAAAAACAAGCAAAGAAAGAGGATTGATCCGTATTGGATGGTTCTGATCCTGGAAACATTCCGGATTCCTTTGAACAGTTTGACACTTTTCTTTTAAAGAGGATGTCTCCAATTAGATCGCGCTGAGCACCACACACTGAAGATCCCCTCCAGGTATATTATAAACCATGTAAAAATACACCGCTTTCTTTCATATGCAGCTTGAAGGAAGTTAGTCCTGTCCTCCACACGCGTCATAAATAATGTCTTTTTAGCTTTTATTTGAGGAAAGCAGAATATTGTTACTTTTGTATTTTAGGGAAATCTCATATGTAAAAATGAAGAAACAACAGGCACAACACATGTGCAACTGAAGACTAAAATCACTGAAACAGAGTATTGTTTGATTTCAGGTATTTAATATGGTAAGCAACAGTTTATTTTTGCTTTCACTTACAGGAAAATGTAACTTTTGAAATGAGTAATTCATCCATAGCGATGTTTAAAGATTTAGGAAGTTCATTTTGAAAGTGACAGGATGTAACTTGTTAATCTTTCTGAAAGAGCTGTTTGATTATAGAAAAAATATCTAATCACAGTTGTTTCGGTCATTAATAAATCACGAATATTTTTGCATTTTTGTAATTACTTTGGAAAAACAATGTATTTATCACAATAGAGAACAGTGGAGTCGGAAATGTATCTTTTTATTGAAGCTTCTCTTCAAATAACTGAAACAATATTTATGCAAATGCAGGAAATTATATTAAAACAAATTAAAAATAATATTTAAGGAAGAAAAAACTGATAAATAACATGGGGCATAAAGGTATTTAGCAGCCACCAATTGTGCAAGTTGTCTCACTTAAAAAGACTTAAACTGTGGGAGCCAGAATGTAAACAAAACAAAAATCCAGGAAAATCACATTGTATGATTTTTAAATAATTTATTCACATAATGGTGGAGAAAATACGTATTTGGTCATTTCAATCCTTTGTAATGTAACCTTGGTTGGCAATGACAGAGGTCAAACGCTTCCTGTAAGTCTTCACCAGGTTTTCACACACAGTAGCATTTTGCCCCATTCTTCCAGGCAGATCTTCTCTCAAGCTGGGATGTTTTGGGGCTGTTGCTGGGCAACACGAACTTTCAACTCCCTCCACAGATTCTCTATTGGATTGAGGTCTGTAGACTGGCTAGGCCACTTCAGAACCTTGAACTGCTTTTTACATAGCCACTCCTTCGTTGCCCGGCGATGTGTTTGGGATCATTGTCATGCTGGAAGATCCACCCGCGTTTCATCTTTAATGCTCTCATTGATGGAAGGAGGTTTTTTGCCCAAAATCTCATGATACATGGCTCCACTCATCCTTTCTTTAATACGGATCAGTCATCCTGTCCCCTTTACAGAAAAGCAGCACCAAAGCATAATGTTTCCACCCCCATGCTTCAGAGTGGGTATGGTGGTCTTGGAATGCAAATCAGCATTCTTCCCCCTCCAAACATGGTGAGTGCCGTTTATACCAAAGAGTTCTATTTTGGTCTCATCTGACCACATGACATTCTCCCAGTCCTCCTCTGGATCTTCCAGATGGTCTCTGGCAAACACTAGATGGGACTGGACATGTGCTAACTTAAGCAGGGAGACCTTTTGAGCACTGCAGGATTTTAATCTCTGACGACGCTGGTTACTGTGGTCCCAGCTCTGTTCAGGTCAACAGTTGGTCTCTTTCACCAAGCTGCTTGCCTATTGTAGATTGACTCATCTCAGTCTCGTGCAGGTGTACAATCTTGTCCCTGGTGTCCTTAGACAGCTCTCTGGTCTTGGCCATGGTGGCCAAGTTTGAAGATTTGGGCAGGGGTCTTTTATACAAATAAGTTCAAACAGGTGCCATTAATACAGGTAACAAGTGGAGGATAGAAGAGCACAGGTCTGTGAACGCCAGAATTCTTGCTTGTTTGTACGTTTTTGCCAATCACGATTGGCTGACATTTTAAAGAACAATTTACAAAAACATGTAAGGCATGTATTTACAGTTAGGCAAAAATATATACCTCCTAGCCTAGAATGAGCACCCCGGTGCTCATTCTAGGGGGTCCCAAGTAATCCCCAGACAGAAAGGGATATATAAACCCCCCACCCAGTTTTGGGTTTTCCATGGGGTCTCCGCACAGTGAGACGTACCTGGAATTAGACGTCCCCAGATTACAAACCTCCTAACTCTGTCTTTAAGGCAAGGCAAGGCAAGGCAATTTTTTACGTGTTTAGCACACTTTCAACAGCAAGGCAATTCAAGATGCTTCACATAAAAACAGCAATAATTAGAGGACCTGAGTGGTCTGGGGGTTGGTATAATGACAACAGATCTTCGACATACTTTGGTGATAAGCCATTCAACGATTTATAAACAAGCAAAAGTATTTTTGAAGTCTGTTCTATGAGCTACAGGGAGCCAGTGTAAGGACTTTAGAACTGGGGTGATGTGCTCTACTTTCCTGGTTCTAGTGAGGAACACAAGCATCAGCGTTCTGGATCAGCTGCAGCCGTCTGATTGACTTTTTAGGCAGACCTGTGAGGACAATGTTTCAGTAATCAATCCCACTAAAGATAAACGCATGGATGAGTTTTTCGAGGTCCAGTTGCGACATCATACCTTTAATCCTAGAAATGTTCTTCAGGTGATAAAAGGCTGACCTTGTTATTGCCTTTATGTGACCCTGGACGTTCAGGTCTGAGTCCATTACTACATCTAGATTTCGGGAGTAGTTTCTAGCTGTATTAACTGAAGCCGTGTGCTTACTCTTGATCGTTCCTCTTTAGGACCAAAAATAATTACTTTAGTTTTGTTTCTGTTCAGCTGGAGTAGGTTATGGCACATCCATCTATAGATTTGCTTAATACATTTACTTAGGTTTTGGATGGGTTCAAGTTCATTGCAGGCCGTGGTGGAATTTAGTTCATGGCTTTATGGTTGAGGCCAGCTGCACTCTACTGCAGACAAAGAACCAATCCTTCATTTTATTATCAATAGTGAACAAGACATCTAGCTACTAAAACTCCTCCTTGAAGCAGAGACTAATTCCTAACCCAGAGAGGGGAGTCTAACCTTTTCTGGTCTCATGGCCTCAGATTTCCAGGAGGCGACTCTTACTCCAGCCGCTTCACGCTCAGCTGCTCACCGCTCCAGTCCACCCTGAAGATTCTGGCTCAAAGAAGCCAAAAAGAAAGCCAAATAGAAAAAGTAAAAACACTCTCTTCTCCAAAGCCAGTGGTTTGCCACCGACAGGCTATTCGAGCTATAATATGTGGAAAACTTGATTAAATGCTAAAAGCTGCAGTCTGTATTCCCTGTGTAAGCAATGTTTACCATCCAATATATTTTATTTCACAACTACTATCATTATAATAGAAGGTTGTAAGATATTGTTTATAATCATTAGACTTCTGAAAGAGTCCTTTGGAGAAAGTCAAATATGTTACAAAAACCCTTTTGAATATAGAATCCATTTGAAAGCCATAGTTCACATTCTGATTATATGGAGGTTTAGAAAAATTCAGAGGTTTAGTGATTGTGTGAACAGACAAAGGAAAACGTCCTCAGTGCATCTATCCAGGACAGATTGAGATTAGATTTACCTGCTATTGGACAGGACAAGCAGAACATGCAGCAGCTACAGAGAGACTACTGGATGTGTTCAACATGACAAATGACCTCATTGAGATTCCGCATTTATAAAATAAAGAAGATCGCACTTCATTTACAGCAGCTACAGTATCTACAGAAGCTTTATTTGGGAACTTTACTTAGTTTTAATTGAGCTAGTCTAGGTAAATCAGAGCAATACACAAGAGTTTCAGTTACTAAAAACACAATTAACCTGAGAAAAGGGTTTAATCCAGTAATTTAATCTACATCTGTTGTCTTGATAATATTAAAATGGGGGCAAAAGATAATGTTCTTTACTATTTAATTTAAAATTATGTTATCCTATGCTGTTAACAGAATAGGATAGAAGACAATAAGATGATTTTGTGAGATATATTTACTACGACAGATAATAGAAGATGGAAAGCTTTATCTAAAGTATCGAGAATGATGCAGAGTTTCCAGTGTTTTGATCTAAAAGGAGCAAATAAAGAAGGTTAACTGACAGAAAAACTAAGCAGAGATCCACCTTCTGTTCACATTTAACAAGTCCACATGAATCCAAAGATAATAAAACAGATGGCTTTATGGGCAACCAGAGGATGCAAACTAGAAATAATAACGGGTCCAAAATGGAACTATGAACAATTTTAAGATCAACTACAAACTTATTCTTGATCTGGTTTGACCTCCCTGTGTTCCTTTTTACATAGAAAACACAGCCCAACAAATGTTCAACAGCTAAACTTATATAAGGCTGTTCTATCACCAGATCTCCGCTGTTTAAGGAGGAGAACTCTCTTGGTAAAAAGTTTTTAGCTCAACTATAATTTAAGTAACAGGTTAGCGTTCATTCTCAGACTCTGAAAATCCATTCAAACAAGTTCATTATGTCATTAGATCATTCATTGGGGGGGGGGGGGTTCTTTTCTTTTTAATACAGAGCTTGAGAAAAGAATGGCAGTCAGGGCTGCACATTGATACAGTTAATCATTTTATTCTATGTTTTTGATTGTTGAGTTATTTTCTTTTTTTTTTCAGTTGTCCTAGCACCTCCCCCTTCAGCAGTTGGCATCCTGGGCGATTGCCTATGTTGTCTACGCCAAGAAGCGGCCCTTCTCCTCTCAACGATGACATCTTGTGTTCATGTCTTTAAAGAGTATAAGAGGATTGCTGACAATGGGCACCACTCGCGGAGTCCAACCCGTCATGGAAACAAACCGACCTAAAGCTTTTAGACATTTGCAGACACAAGGCCCCGTTTCCATTTTCAGAACTTCAGGGAAATATTACCAGACCTTCGCGATATGCGCATGCCTTCCTTTCACTGGGCCGCCCCAAAAGGACCACTTTCCGGGCCATTTCAGGAACCAAACTGGTACCTGCCTTGGGGTATGTACTAGGAAATGGCCAGGTAGAGTCGCTGGGAAGGACTTGTGGTTAGCTCATGCTGATTGGCTGTAACTCAAGGGGAAATTATATCAGTAGACTTCATCAAACAACAGGCACTGTAAATTTGAAAGAGTTGCCGGTAAAGCAGTGTATAACAACCATCCCTGCTTCTTCCATTGTCGAGCTATTGTAATTCTTTGCTACTGTGGGGGCCTTTTGGCGCGGATCAGTGATGCAACTCACTGCCGAAATGGTCGCAATATGCTGACATCTTAGCAAATCCCTTAAAGGGCCAATTATGCATGAAGACATAACGACAGAGAGGACCAAGCTAGCGTATTTTCCCTGTCACCTTCCCTCCTCCCAAAAAAGTCCTAGAACTCTTCTAGTGGAAAATATGCCTTTAGCTCATGCTTTTGGGAGGCAAGCATTGGATTGTCCTTAAACACTACCTAGATATCCCATACTCCAGCAGCACTACTAAGGAAATACCTCAGACAACGCATGGACAAGAGAAGCATACTCCCATGACCACCCCCTCCCCCGCCGAGGATCTGCGAGGATATAAATCTGGTCTATCATTCCATGGCCAGGAGAACAGCCACATTGTTCCTCCATCAAGGTTCTACAATCAGTTGAATGCAAATGTTTGCAGTTTGCCACAAACCACGTAGGGGAAATGGCAAACATGTGGTAGAAGAAAATCCAGACACTTTAGACCAGGTTTCCTCTAGAAACCACCAATCATAACCCCTTTTGAAATAGTGCCCGAAATTTGCCTCAAACCGCCTTTTGACCGGATGCAGTTAGATGCATGTTTTACACACAACAAGGATTCTATTTGAAGCATCTTGGTGCCATCTAGAGGTTAAAGTTATGCCCAATTATCTATCTATCCATCTATCTATCCATCCATCCATCCATCCATGCTTATCCTTGCAGGAGGGGGATGTTCTCTGTCTCTAACAATCAATCCAACAGAGGCTGCGTAACACAGTTCTATCTAATTTATTTATTTTGCATACTAAATACCAACATTTTATATATTGCATGTGGTGTATTTAAATATTTTTTACCTAATTTAGCCTCTCCTTGAAAAAATACTTTTTTTTATAAAAATGCAAATAAATTCAGGCAGAAACTTCTTCAATGAAACTAACTTGAAAGAAAAAACATATTTTACAAAAAACCCAAAACAACGGGTTTAAAGAATCCCTCCCTTTCTAAACTAAAATACTTCCCTTTTTCTTGGGTTTGTTATGAGTTCAAGCTTTCACGTTGACCTGGTATCACATCAGCCCTTTAATGAGGAGGTGGGGCTCCCTGTTCCACCCTCATGGAGCCTTTGCAGGCAGCATTTAGGTATGAGGGGAAATCCAAATCAAGAGAAAGGTCTTTGTGGGAGGACAGGCATGCAACAAAGATATGAGACCAGATATGAGTTCTCCAGTGAATCCCTAACATAAAAAATACTGCATCTGCTTTGATTTCAGGGAAATTCCTAAATCTGGTTAGGTAAAATGAGGCACTACTTAATTTTAGGGATCCAATGAGCTGCTTGCCATGCAGGACCTGCGGTGCTATTAAACAGTACTTTTGTGTGTCAGGTCCAACGTTGTGGCGGCGCCTCTCCACCTGATAAGCTTTTTAAAGCTGACAGAGCAGGATCACAGCTATCTGCTAAATGGAACCGTGATGAAAGCTACCCACACTCAGCCGATTGCCTTGGCTTGCATCATTTTCCATCCCTGGGTGAATTAGTGCTTACAAGGTGGCAATAAAACAACTGAGAGCTGTAACACTGAGTTCAGGTTTAAAGCGGCGCACTGCGATCCCTGCTGCGGGGGGGGGGGGGGGGGGGACAGGTTCTTCTGAACTCATAGGTACCTCTGCAGGTTCTAGCCTGGACCTGGGTGGGTATCAGGTTCGCTGCAGAGCTCATCAGATCCACCCTGTACCCGGTTTAGATTTACTGTCTCCCTGGAACAGAGCAAGGAACGTCACCTGGATCTGGTTTCCACTGACAAATCAAAGCCAGTTGTGGTGGGAGGGCATGCAGTTAACCAACATAGGGGCTTTAATCCATTTTATGGCTATGGTAGGAGTTTGCAGGTTTTAAATCTATATTCCGGTGGTCTGTTAGTCATAACTTAGGATCAGTGTTGGGGTAGTTACTCAAAAAAAGTACTTTACTTACTTTACTTTACTTAGTTACTTTTTTTGGAAAGTAACTTAGTTACATTACTAGTTACACTACTCTTGGATCGTTCTAAAACATCATACCTGAAATGAATGCCAAGGTGACTAAAAGAATATTATGACAGAAAGAGTTAGAATATATAGATAGATAGATAGATAGATAGATAGATAGATAGATAGATAGATAGATAGATAGATAGATAGATAGGCTACAAATACAACCCACAAATATATTTTAGACACATCTATGTACACATATCTACACAAATATTCATTATATATATATATATATATATATATATATATATATATATATATATATAAACACACGCACATAAAGATGTGAACAAAAATGTAAAAAAATAATGTATATACACAAACATCCAAGAACACAAATAAGAAAGAAAACATTTAAAATGGCTGACAGAGCTATTAGCATTAGCTAGTTGGGACATAGGCTACCTTTCTTCCTCCGGTAAAATCAGGTTTTCCTCTTCTGATGACGAGTCCTCAGCACAAACCTCCGATGAACTATCATTCCAAATAATCGCCAGTGCTTCGTCAGTGATGATTCTCTTCTCTTGAAGCGCCATTTTTCGAACGCAAACAAAACAATCGAAGCTGAATCGTCACCTGATCACCTGCGCGTAACTGCGTCACAGCGCTCGCCCCCGAGGTAAACGAAATATCTGTTTTTAGAATTACGCAGACCTGTAATTCCAGTTTCTATTGGCCGATTTAGATGATTTCGATATGGTTAGAATCGTAAGGTCCTATAGACTCACGCTGACATCAGAACTTTGAAGCAGATTGGACAAAGCAAATGTTTACATAGGGAAAGTTCACAGTGCGCATGTCAGACAAGGTTGAGCTTCCTCGAATCAAATGTAAAAAATAATGGCAAAGGATTACGTTTTTTTCACTTTTTCTTTTCTAAATGCACACTGGATATTTTAGTCATTCTGGAAATACAGACATATGGTGGATTTTTTTTTCAGCACGGAAAAAACAAAGGTAAGACAAATTTATGCTCTTGTTTTTCAAATGCTGTACGTGTTTCTGGGCTTATTTTGCTGCTCATTTGCTGAAATTTGCACGTAGCGTGATGAAACTTGCAGCTTTAGAATCTGTGAGATTCTGGCTTTCAGGGAAGGCAAAGTTTGCTCGGTTCTGTTCGGCAGGGTGACCGACGGGTTCGGTTGAATGTGTTCATGTAAAAATGGCAAAATAGCACAACTGCTCTTTTTTAATAGCTTTTTATTTCTTCTGGTTTTGGAGGTCTTTAGCTGAGATTCTGAGGTTTATAATGATAAGACATGCTTGGCAATCAGTGACCACAGGTCAACTCAATTCGGACATTTCCCCGCCCTTCCCCCACAGTGACCCGGCGCCGGGGGGTGTGGGGTGGAATAGGTTGTGTAACGAGTAACGAAGTCCTATTTTCGAAAGTAATTGTAATGTCATTACAGTGTTCGTTGCAGTAACGCGTTACACTACTACGTTACAAAAAATAGTACCGTCATTACGGTAACTAGTTACTTTGTAACGCGTTACACTACTACGTTACAAAAAATAGTACCGTCATTACAGAGACTAGTTACTTTGTAACGCGTTACACTACTACGTTACAAAAAATAGTACCGTCATTACAGTAACTAGTTACTTTGTAACGCGTTACACTACTACGTTACAAAAAATAGTACCGTCATTACAGTAACTAGTTACTTTGTAACGCGTTACACTACTACGTTACAAAAAATAGTACCGTCATTACAGTAACTAGTTACTTTGTAACGCGTTACACTACTACGTTACAAAAAATAGTACCGTCATTACAGTAACTAGTTACTTTGTAACGCGTTACACTACTACGTTACAAAAAATAGTACCGTCATTACAGTAACTAGTTACTTTGTAACGCGTTACACTACTACGTTACAAAAAATAGTACCGTCATTACAGTAACTAGTTACTTTGTAACGTGTTACACTACTACGTTACAAAAAATAGTACCGTCATTACAGTAACTAGTTACTTTGTAACGCGTCACACCCAACGCTGCTTAGGAGAAATCCCAGCAGTGATCAGAAGGCGCAGGTGGAGCTGAACACACGGAACAGACATGGAGTCTCTGAGGACAGCAGGGAGTGGACAGGATCAGGTTCGTGTTGGACTGCAGTGGCTGCACAAATGGAAAGATGAGACCTAAGAGCAGTCGATACAGTTGATGTCATTCTTACACAGAATCGTTACGGTAACATTAAGTAGAGCGAGTTGTTTTGTCAGATCAAAACACGAGGTGATAAACCCAGCAGGACAGTTATTCGATGGGACGATTTTATTTAGCTCAGTTTTTAGAGGAGCCATATTGTCTCTCCGGGTGTAACAGCAACCTGACAAACCTGAAACCAGCAGCCGGATGTCTAAACATGGCATGGCTTCAGAAAGTAGGGGGAGGGGGGAGGCAGAAACAGTCGTTTTATTGAAGCGTTTTATTGAAGCGTTTTATTGAAGCGTTGTTACATCCCGTTTTTTGTTGTGTCATCCTTTCTATGTTCAAATACAGATTAGAAAGCTAAGATTCTTGAGATTCCGATGAGGTCTTCCAATCAAAGATACAATCGTGACGGTAAACACAGTAAACACCTTTGTCAAACTACTCAGAAAGTAAGGTAATGCGCAACTTCCTGTTGGAAGCCACATATCATTGACATAACAGAGCCACCTCGAACAAAAGCTGCCTTTTTACATCCACAATGGTCCAGATGATGTCCTCCAACAAAACAACTAGTCCACAACACATCTTACGTCCACAACCCAACATAATCTGCCACTGAAAACCTTTGTAAATTTCTTTTTTTCGTTTGTACTCCTTACAAGGTTTTAAGCACAAACACTGTTAGCATATCAATGTGTTAGCATCCTATTAGCCTAAAAACAGCACAGCGCCCTTCTTCTTTTACTTTGTGATGTTTATTGGCCACTGGCAAAGAGCAAATTGGTGCATTAGCGCCACCGACTGGTATGGAGTGTGGAGCAGAACATCACTCGATGTTGCACTGGCCTCTCTAAGGCTGGCAATGTATTAGCATCGTCCCTGCTTTGTGCTAGCTTTGGTTTTGGATCAGCAAGATACTCATGTATGTGGTTTGGTCCAGTTTAGCGGAACTTAAGCGCCGGTTTGGCGCAACAGAATGTGATGTTTGTATCTGTGGGGAATTGTAATGTGCAGGAACATTTAGAAGCAAACATCTAAAGAAAAAAAAAAAAAAAAGACTATAGGAAAATGATGCTTCTTCTGTAGATAATTAGACATCGTTTAACCTAGATTGTTGTGAAATAACTCCAGACCATCACAGTGTACAAACCTGCAAATATACCAACTCAACTGTTGCATTTTGTTTCCTTTTAATCTACCCTCATGAACTGAACCCTGGTAAATTAAAGGCAACATGTGTTTAAAGGATCGAGCCACTGGTGCTTACCCTGAAATGTAATCCAAAGTTCTGGTTTAGAAGACCTGGCGCTGAGGCTGAGCAGTTTAGGGACCACAAAATAAAACATCCTTTATAACCTATGAAGTATAGAAAAGAACTCATGTAATTTCAAATACGTGTTTCTCTTTCTCTGTCTTTCAGACACATACAGTATGCTGCATTTGACTTTTTCCGGACGAAAAAGATTCCTCTCTGATACGGATCATTTCCCATACATGTGGTTGGCAGTTGATCGAGTTTTACTCATCAGCTCTGCTTCGGTGGGTCTCTCTCCCTCAGTCTCGCCTGCCTCTTATTTTCTGCACATCTATTTGTTGATGTTGCAGTGGACTCCATCCATGTGCAGATTACAGTCGAGGCTTATTAGCACGTCTATTTCTACTGCTTTGAGGACGCTTTCCTCTCAAACCTACGATTGCTAACCTGTTGGCGGTACTTTAGTCACCCTGTGTGAAAGCAGAACCATGTAGAAGTGGAGGAGCTCCAGCAGCAGCTGTGTATTGTGTTGCTCTGTTTTGTTCCCAGATACTTTGACACGCTGGTTATTTTGCACCGAGAAAGTTTTAGAAAGGCGGCTGTAGGTCAAAGCTGTTATCCGTCTGCAGACTCTGGTGATGCTCTCCGCCTCTCTGACTCATTTAGCCACTCACTGCTGAAGCTAAGTCCTTATTAGCCTCTTTTATTAACAGCTAATTACACTTTGACAGCGGCCAGCTGTTTGCACACTGCACCTCCTGTCTACTTAGCATGTATTCATGTGTGTGTGTGTGTGTGTGTTTAGAAATGATCCTGTTTGTCTCTGGGGGGTGACCCACGCCATAACATTGATGGAAATGTGGCGTCGGGTTCGAGCTCGGTGAATCACGTCAGAGCCGAGCTCTGTTTTTGTTTCCCCAACTTTTTGGTGGCGGAGAGCGAGACCCGAGGCTGACTCACTCTCTCCTCTTGGTTACGCTGCTTTGGGCTTGTGTTTGTATCTGTGCGAGCCTCAGATCGTACACCTGCTCAACACAAGTTTCCTTCACAGCACACACACACACACACACACACAAAAGCAAGCCTCTTCCTGCTTTATTAAACTTAAACTTCAACCTCTGGCACCAGCAAATCGCCTCGGCCGTCAGCTGGAGGGTTGGATGGTGGCGTAGGATGGAGATGGAATGCGTTTGCTGGTAGTGATTGGCCAATCAGATTCTATGGATTCTTCCAGGTGGTGGCAGGAGAGCGGATCAGACGTGTTCTGCACACAGACGCATGAATACATAAAGAGTAACTTATAAGTAACAACACATAAGCTGGTCTACAGAAGAAAAATGATGGCTGCCTCTTTGATTGGTAGATTCTATGGATCACGTCAGTAGAATCTTACAAGCAGATGAATCAGCCAAGAGAAACATACTAACTAGGGCTGGGCAATGGAAAACATATTGATATCAACTTATATAAAAAATATTATCGTGAAAGAATGTATGTCAGGATATGAAACAGAGCCCTATTTTTGTCAACATTTAGTATTCCCTTGCACTATTTGAAGATATCAGAAAGTTATTTTTGATTTAAATATTTATTTTTTTAAAGTTTTCGGACATTATACATCTGTTTCAGAAAATTAAAGATGGTTAGGGGCTGGGCCATTTGGATTAAAAATAAATTCTTGCATTTTTTTCATGCCAAATTCAAATTTTTTTCTCCCTTCATATGCTTAAAGAAATTACAAATCACAGACTTTTTTCTTTACTTGCTTTTATTACAATCATCCCTTCTTGGAGTTGACCTGAATTCAGAGTCCAAATACATACATGGTGGGAAACATGCGTGTAAAACAAGATGGAAGGCTGACATCACTTCGAATTATGGAAACCCAAGTGATGCATCGGTGAAATTTTCTTTCTCGATTTTCTGGCTATTCCAAAAATTCCATCTTCATGAATAAATGAAAAATCGATGAATCAATATAATTAAAATATTGCCCCCACCCTTATGCTAACTCTGCAGGAGCAGCAAAAATGTATTGACCATGAAAATATCAATCATGCACCCCACAAATCTGGTGTTTATGGAAGAGTCAGTTTCTTTACCAGTTATGAAGGAGATACGGATAACATGTGGAAAGTGATCTGATCAAATGATGCCAACTTTGACCTTTTTTTCAGCCTGCATGCAAATCACCGTGTGAAGGACAAAATCCAGTACAAATAGGCCTGATGATTTTTGTTTACTTGCACAAGCATCGCCCCCTAGTGGTGCAGCACAGTTGTTGGAAGGCTGTGAAAAAGCTGCTGGAGCGCCAGACAAAAACAAGGGGCTGGTTCAAGATGATCATAGAAGCAAAAAAAAAAAAAGGAGTTCATGTCATAATCCAAAATTTGATTTGATTTATTTAAAAAAAAGCATGTAAAAAAAAACAAAAAAAAAACTATATAGTCACACAATAGAATAAACTAAATAAATACAAATTCAACATTTAAAATTCTCCTCGGAGCTGTTTTCTTCTCTCTTTTTTTTTTCCACAAGTGAAATCAAAGGCAGCTTTTGTCCACATGAAGACAGCTACATCCTGAAATCAACCACCTGCTCCTCTGTTTTAAGCTCGGCTATCAGTTGTGACTGTTTCAGAGTTCAGCCAGGCTGTGAGCCCTCTGAGTATTTTCTGTGAAGAAACACAGAGGCCAGCATGAGGCCGTTACATTCCCGTTTACTGACTGACTAAGAGCGTCCCAGCTGTGGTTGGGCTGCGGTGACGACTTCACTGAACAGAAAACATCAGTCTGAGTCACATCGCTGCCACCATCACAACTAGAGGAGAGATCAGCACCTTGTAATAGTATTCATACCTCTAAAACTTTTCTGTCACATTACAACTACAGACAATATTGTCTTTTAATTGGATATTATGTGACAGACCAACACAAAGTAGTGCACAAGAGAAAGGAAGAGGATTTATGGAGTGAACATTTTACAGCTACAAATCAGAAAGTTAGGCATGCATTAGTATTCAGTCTCCTAGAGTAAATACTCTAAAGAACGTCTCGGTACATATCTTTTTTTAATTATTATTTAGGTCTTTACTTTGACTGGGCCATTGTAGCACATGAATGTGCTTTTATCCAAATCAGTCCATTGTAGCTCTGGCTGCATGTTGCCTTTAACAGGTTTTCTTCTAGGACATTTGTGTATTTACAAGTACAGCTCATAAAAGAGGAAAAGTTCTATATTTTTTGTCACTCGAGTAAAAAAGTAAAAATCATTCGTTAAACATACAGTAAACCATTTAAAGGTTTTAATTGTAATTTTGATGATCGTAGCTTAAAGATAATAAAAAAGTGTCTCCGAAAATTATTGTGAGGAGGTTGTAGTATTTTCATAGAAAGTTGAGTGGATGGAAAAAAACGAGGCAGCAAAAACTGCACCATTCGAGAATTGGGGGAGCTTCACAAGGAGTGGACCAAGGCTGGAGTCGGTTTGTCAAGAGCCACCATGCTCAGAAAAAAATCCTACACACGTGTCCATCCGCTCATGACACAGAGACTGGACTGTTGCTCAGTGATCCAAAGTTCTTTTTTCAATGAAAGTAAAGTTTGCATTTCATTTGCCAATCAAGGTCCCAGAGTTTGGAGGCACAGACTCCACTTTCCTTTGTCTCCAGAGTGAAGTTTCCACAGTCAGTGATAATTTAGGATGTCATGTCATCTGCTGGTTCTGGTCCACTGGCTTTTCTAACGTTCACAATCAACTCAGCCATCTACCAGGTTATTTCAGAACACTTTATGCTTCCTTATGCTCACAAGCTTTATAGAGATGATTATATTTTCCAGCAGGCCCAGACAGCAAAAGGTACCAAAAGCCGATTCCATGACGTTACTGTGCTGGATTGGCCAGCAAACCCTCTTGACTCTTAACCCCATGGAGAATATAGTGTCAAGAGGAAGAGGACTGACACGAGATCCACCGAAGCAGATGACCTGAAGGCTGCCATCAAAGCAATCCTTCCATTAGACCTCAGCAGAACCACACGCGGATCTCCTCCATGCCACGCTGCACGGATGCAGTAATTCATGCAAAAGGAGCCCCAACCTAGTGTTGAGTGGATAGAAATGGACACACTTTTCACAAGTCTGATATTTCTGGTTAAAATATCCCTTTTCTTTTATTTATCTTTATGTACAATCAATATGAAAATGTCCAGAGGGTGTGAATACTTTTGCGAGCCACTGGGATTGAGACTTGTGTGTTTTAGCATATCTCACTTGTCTTTCAGTATTTAAAACCCTGAACATCCTTTCCTGTCAGCAGTCTCAGTGTTGCTTCATGAAAAAAAGGGCCGAGAAAAGTTCAAAGTTAGACAGGAAAATAAAAGCTAACACTTGGCGGATTACGTTTCGTCTTCCATGACTTTCTGTCTGAAAGTCAAAGTGTCTGCAAAAAAAGGAAACTTAATTCCATCGTAAATCTAAAGTATGAAGTCTAAACTTCTGGACATCTCATACTGTGGTGTGTGGTCGAATCATTAGTCCAGATCTGGAGCCTCAGGTGTTGACGGAGACTCCTTTTGGCCCCTAAAGGGACCGTCCGACTGGAAACTGGAAAGGACACAAGTGGAGAGACAGACCCGAGGCACGTGGCTGGACCCTACGTTCTGTAAATCCATACTTCTTTTATGGGCTCCATCAGGATGAAAATCTAAATCTGGGCTAACAAGCAGAGCTCACCACTAAGAGCCCAGGGCAGCAGAAAAGAAGAAGTTAAGTCTTCTGTTGGAAACTTATTTTCTATAAATCATCTGAGCCCCGAGTCTTTGAAGTGGCTTTTGTAGACTTTGGACGAGAAGTGTTGAGCTTAGAGGTTTGTTTTTTTCCAGCCCAGAGAGGGAACATATCTGCACCGTGATGCTGAGAGCAAGTAGTAATCCACACACAAATAGAAACTCCGGGACAAAAAAGGGACATGGGGAACATGCGCTAAGCTTGGTTTGCTGCCTCATTGTTCGTTGGTATCATCACATGTGTATAGAGGAGGAGGAAGGAGGAGCGCCGCAGGGTGGGCTCGCTGCCAGCTGCAAATATTGTGGAATAAAAACGGGGCTGAGGCTCAACCGTGCCACTTCACACCAAAGCCTGTGTTGAATGAACACTGTTATCATGAACAAAACATTAAGGCAGCATGGAAGCGGGCTGAGCGTCTACAGATGGTTAAGAGCATTAGGGAGATACCTGCCAAAGGGCGCTTCTCAGCCCCCCGATTCGGCTATTAGAATTCAGCAGAGGAACCTGTGGCATATGGCCCGGCAAATATTGATGGATATTTTAATTACCCTCTGCATAATCTAATAATGAACGACAAACATTGCTGTTTCACGTGTACCGCAGCGCCACTTTAGAGCTGCCGGCCTCCAGAATCACCCTCTAATGACGACTTATTTTATTACAGCCAAAGGTGTGACATCTCTGTCCAACTTTCATGGATGTCCAATAAACAAGCCCTCATTCAGGTTTTACACTTGTACAGGTGGATGCATCAGGTCTCGAGTAGTTATCACTGTTCTGTAAAGAGCTCACATGTGGGTTCTCTCCGCGTACTCCACCCCTGAAAATCCCTGTTCAAGTATTCATCTTTTTTTCATATTTTATCAAGTTACAACCACAAACCTAAAGGTTTTTGGGGAAATTTTATGAGAAAGAACAAGACAAAGTAATGGATAATTGTGAAACGGAAGGAATCCCAGAAGCTTTAAGCCTCTCACAGAGCACTGTTCAATCCATCCTCTGAAAATGGGGAAAAATCAAACCGACCGGTGGTGGTAGGAGAGCACTACTAGCACAAGCTGTCATTTTGTTGATGGTAGCATTGGAGGAGCTACTGAGATGCACGGCTCATGTGGGAGGATCTGTTAACTGGAGACCTATTGGCTGTGCAACCCACAAAGCTGGCCTTTCTGCAAGAAAGGCATGAATGAAGACAGTCTGGAAAGAAAACAATAGAATAGAATAGAAACATCCTTTATTGTCCCACAGTGCAGTAAGGTTACATTTAAAACTTAAAAACCCAAACGTAATACTGTGCCGGTATTGAAAAAAAAGGCATATTCAGGTTAAAGGTTATGTGTGGGTGAGTAGGTCAATTTAGAGAAGAAAAATGTACATGGATATAGGAGTACATTAAAAGAACAGATTAGTTACAAGCAGTCAGAAAATTATGCAAACAGGGATATGCAAATAACAGCAGATTTATAAAGACTTATCGTGTCTGTTGGGAGCAGGGATGGTTAGGAAGACTAACAGCTGCTTGGAGGAAGGACCTACGATGATGCTCCTTTGTGCACCGAGGTTGTAGCAGTCTGTCGCTGAAGGAGCTCTCCAGTTCTGCAACTTCTCCATGAATGGGGGGGAAGTCTAACAGCGATGTTATTATAGCCAGAGTCCTTCCGTCACCCAACCACCTGGACTGGGTTGAGGGGACCTAGAACATATCTGGCCTTCCTGATGACCTTATCTAACAGCTTCCTACCACCTGTAGACAATCTGCTGCTCCAACAGAGACCATAGAGTCAAAAAAAAGGTCTTTAGGAGCACTCCCAGGACTCTAAAAGATCTCAGTCTCCTTGGCAGGTAGAGTCTGCTTGGACTCTTCTGATAGAGAGCATCAGTGTGAGTCCAGTTGAGTTTATTGTTCAGAGGACACCCAGGTACTTGTAAGACTCCACTATCTCAATGTCCACTCCCTGGATTATCACCGGTGTCAGTGCGGTGAGTCTGTGCCTGTGGAAATCCACCACTGGCTCCTTGGTTTTAACAGTTTATCAAAAGATGGTTCTGCTGGTACCAGTTTACAAATTCCTGTGTCTACCGAGTTGTCCGCCCCTGTGATGAGGCCGACTATGGCAGAGTCATCAGACAGCTTCTGAAGATGGCTGGGTGAGGAGTTGATGGCGAAGTCTGCAGTGTAGAGGGTTACGAGGGGCGGTGCCTGCACAGTCCCCTGTGGGGCCCCCGTTCTGCAGACCAGTCCGTCAGAAACAAGATGTCCTGCATTTAGTCTACCACACAAACCACGGAGGGGAGACAGCAAACATGTGGAAGTGGGTGCTTTGTTAGAATGTCCCAGTCAAAGTCCAGTCTTGAGCACAAGGGCGAGTTTGCTACCGGACTTGAAAATCGATGTTCGCAGATGCTCTCTGTTCAATCTGACTGAGCTCGATCTATTCTGCAAGAAAGAACAGGAACAAATTTCAGTCTTATGAGGTGGACACAAACCCCAAAAAGATTTTGAGCAAAACATGGTTCTACAAAGTCATGACTTGAGAATACCAAATTGTAAAAACTTGTAAATGTGTTTATCAAAGGGCACAAAAACCTTTTCAAAGCACTGAATCAGTCATCAAGCATGGTGTAGAGGGCTGGTAATAGGGGCTTTTGAAGACCTTGATAACTCCTGAGTGTACCTGAGCAAATAACCATAACTACCAGAATACAACAAAAGAAGGGATCCATCAGTTGCAATGGCCTAGTCAAAGTCCGGAGCATTGTCAAATTGATGTGACAGGATTACTTTGATAACTGTGCAGAAACAAGCGTAACCTAAACGCTCTGAACAAATCCTCCTGACCAGTCCCACATATCACTCTTCTCTCCAACATGTCTTCAGATTATTGCTGCTTTAGGTGATTCTAAAGAATCATGTTTGGTTGCTTTATAGTCCGCTGACCCCCAGTTTGTTTTAGCTTTTGTGAAGCCTTTCCATAGTACATAATGTTAGCCTATTTCCCCTAATTCAAAGAGTTGTTAAAGGAGATTTTTTTTTAATATACTAACAAACGAAAGCATTGAACTGAATGAATGGTCTTTTTTTACAATGACTTTGTACTGAATGGGTGCTTTCTGTGTCCTAAAAGGAGACTGTATGCATGAAAAGAAGAGCTTGTTGAAGACTCAGCACAGAAACTGGGCTTACAGTCAAACACACATATACACAAACACCTGGCAGAGCGTGCAAAGTAACATATACTGTTCATCCCACCTTCGCCTTGGAGACGCAGAGGGGATTGGAGGAGGTGGTGGGTGGATTCGCAACGTGTTGCCACATCAAACTCCTCAAACAGGCCAGGGGAGCTCAGAGGAGGCATGAGGAAGAACAATCCGACGTCAGCATCCAACAACTTCTGTATGCAGGGCGGAAGAGTCCCTGAAAAACTCCGTGAGAGCAGTCCAGCTGTGAGCGGACATGCTCGGTTGAGGCGGGAGCTGCTTCTTCTTCCTCCTCCTCTACGTGGAGACGGACCTGCTGTGTATATTGTTCTTCTGTGATTGCATGAAATTCCCCTCTAATTGTGCTTGTTCTTCCAGATGGGCTGATACGGAGAACATCGGCGAACGTTCAGTGCAAAATGTTTGGAGAGCAGTGTTACAGGAATATTCATATGTAATTAGGATTTAATTATTTATTCTGTGTCTAAGTGAATACATGTAGGGCAGGGAGGTCAAGTTAGAAAGAAAAAAAAAAGCTTATTGTTCCAGCAGAATGTTCCTGATAAAGATGTGTCAGATCTCCGGGGTGACAGACAGAGTAGCAAGATGTCTTACTGGACGTTCCAGCCTTGAGGGACTGCTTCATGCTTACTCTCAGACTGGCATGAACCGCTTCCTCAGAGCTGAACAAGATGGAAGACGACGTGCTGGAGAGATAAACGGTGATAGCTAAACACTATTCAATGTGTCAGAAAGAAAGGGTGGGCAGGGGAATGTAAGCGTAAGCTCTGTCCCCTCCATGTTCTAGCCAGACATGTTCCATTAAAAACCTTTGGACTCAGTTTTCACCTTTTGTTTTGAAGACTGATATATTTCCAACCATAACAGCAGCCTGGAAACTCAGCTTGGACACCTGATTGGAGCTTTCACCTGCGACTTCATGTGGGTATGGGAGTGTTTTACCGAATCCATGCAGCTCATGTCCTGAAGAAAACATCAACTATCAGCAGTGCACACTTTAACCCGCAGTGTGTTTTAAAACTCCAGTCTCAGCACCGCTTTTCCGTCATTCATTTTCATGGAAGTGGACGGATGCGTCTGGAGGCTTCTAGTTCCACCCCTCCTGTTATTCCCTCCTAGGTTTGGTTGAACACTTGGAGCTGCTTTGCCAGCCTTTAAAATGACTTGAGGATGAATTCAGTTATAAGATAAGATAAGAAATACTTCAATTAAGTTTCAGTACAACCAATCCAAGATCATACAAACATTTGAAGGTTGGGGGGGGGGGGGGGGTGAACAGGGGGAAAAAATGTTCAGCTCTGCCCTGCCCCCTACAGGGAGCCGAGCCGGGGTGCTGAAAAAAACCACTGCAAAACATATAAGCACATGGTCTGTGCTGAAGGTGCTATAAGTATATAAGTATATAAAATACCTCTGGGTAGAGGATTCAGAAACCAAATGTTCTGCTGGGTTTGGATAACTGTACAGTGGGTAAAATAACTTGAGAAAAATTTTTTTTTGGTTTAAATACCTGAGCATATCTAATAAGCCTACTGACATGTTTACACCAGATGTTGGCAGCAAGCTGGAACCATTGCCCCCCCCCCACAAAATGATTTTTTCCCCCCAGGATTGGAAGAAAACATGTTTATTTAGCTCCATCCATCTTCCCATCAACTCTGACCGAATTCCAAGCCCATGTTGAAGAAGAACATCCCCACAGTGCGATACTGCCACCACCACGTTTCACTTTACGTTTCTGATGTTTGGTGCAATGTTCTGAGTTTTGTTCTCATCTTTTCAGACTACAGTCTTTGCCCTCTGTATGGATTGTGACAAACAAACAGCAAATTGGTGAAATGGTTTTCATCTCCTTGTCCAGTAAACAGATTCTCACTGCAGCTCCTCTAGAGTTGCCATGGGCCATTTAGCCGTTTCTCTGATTTAATGCTCTCCTGTCTCACATGTGAGCGCCCCCCGTCCTCAGAACACCTTACTATTAAAAGTGAATGACCCAAGTAAGCAGGTGTAGTTTTAATCCCGACCACAAGGGGGAGACAAAAGCCCAGAGGTTTTCCAATCTGGTACAAACTGGCTCTGCATGAGGGTTCATTTCCAGAGCAGCTGTCTCCCTGTTTGTTTTGTGCTGCTCACTGTAAGAGGGCTGTGTGTACTCGGAAGCAGAGATCGGATTCTAACCGTGGCTGCTCAACTTTGTAGCACTTTATTATAGCAGTCCCCTCTGACAGCTCCTATAGTAGCTCTGTCTACAGTCGGTTTAAAATGGACAAAATCAGCTGGGGTGGTAATTGAAGCTTCAATATTGATTATTGATTCCACTGACTAAAGTTGTTGGCTGTTTTTTTTAGGCACGTTTTTTAACAATACAACTTTTTGCTTTCTGCATTAAATTAAAACCACCATCACATGAAAAGCAACAAGGAAACTGAGTAAATAATACAAAAATATTAGCTAATATGTTTAGATATATTGACATGGAGAAAGTATTCACACCCCTTGAACTTTGAAACAGCTTAAGCCCCACTTTTTCCTTTTTCTCTTTACTGGAATTTTGTCAGAACAAAAAGCCGCACGTAATCATGATGCAGAAATGAAATGAGTTTTCTCATGGTCTGGAGGAACAACTCCGGGGGCGTTTCTGCTGCTTTGAACGTCCCCAACGAGAACAGTGGTGGTCGCCATCAGCAGTTCGGAACCACCAGGACTCTTCCTGAAGCTGGCGGGCCGTCATAACTGAGCAATCAGGGGGACAGGGGGCGTTTATGAGGTGGGTGACCAAGAACTCGATGGTTGCTCTGCACCAGAAGGACAACCATCTCTGGAGTAATAGACCAACTTGATTCCGACTCAGATGTTGGCGAGGTCAGAACAATAAGGTGCAACACAAATTGCATTGATAATCTTCATCTGTTTATTTCTCTATTGGTTTGTCATTATCACAAACAGTCTTGAAAATTCAGAATAGGGTCTGTATATAAACTGTACATGGAGCAAGGCACTATACACTGAAGTCACTTGGTTACCTCTTGAATCAAGCATGTGTTCTAGGAGACAAAAACAAAATGCTGCATTCAAAGCTGCTTCGTTTGATTAGTCAAAGGTCATCTGTGCTGCCGTTTAATTACAGACGTATGAAAGATTTGCAGCAATAATTGCTTGATTTTTTTATTTATTTTGATATCTAAAGTTTATTTTTATCATTCCTCTGTGGATTTAATATAAATATAATTTGTAATGCACAAACATACAGAGTCTGAAATGGAGTGTACCCAACATGCTGACAGACCTGCCTCCACTCCAACAGATGGCTGTGAGGCTGCCAGTGGAAGGACCCAGGCTGCATTCCATATGCTACATATGTACAATCATTAACAGTGTCATTATAAAGGAGCACTATTAACACAGACTCCTGCACCCACATGTTTTCCTCTCACCACACCCAACAGAGTGCAGACGGGATGGATCTCAGGTTCTCCCCCCTGACCTCCATCCTCTATCAAAGCTTCAGCTCAACAGGAGCTGCTCCTGAGCTTGAAGCTGTGTGCACATGGAAACAAAAGAAGCCCCCCCCCCCCCAGTGTCATCCTTTAGAAGAGTCCTTTGGATTTCTTCAAGTTCACCTGCTTCCATCCAGGCAAAGCGCCGAATTCCTCTCTGCTCATCTCCAGGGCTCTCTGTGGGAGCAACACAATCGGAATCAGGCACAGCTCACAGAACATTCACAGCCTTAGTCCAAACAAGCAGTCGTGTCGTGAGAAACTCATGCGTCAAACTCAAAAATCCCTTTTCTTGTCCAGTAAGCAGCATGCGAATGAAGACACTCTGTTAAAGATGTTAGAAAGACATTCTAACAACGTGGAGTTTTGGTGACTTTGTGGCATGAGAGGTAAGGAGCCAGTCCAAGTCCTCCATGCTAAAACCAGTTAAACTCACCTTCCCATAAGCCCCTGCACCCTGGAGAATTGGAAGGAGTGAAATAGGTGAATTCAAAGAGACAGAGGATGGTGAGATGACATGATTAAAGATCAAGAGCTTGAAAACGGGACAAAGTAAAAGGATGGAGGAGAGGCTGGGTCAGGAGTCTGCAGCCTGTGGCCTTTTAGGGTCTCTACTGTGGATCTTAATAGAGGAGTTCAGAGTTGGAGCAATGATATAGAACCAACAAGTGATTTTAGCCAGAAAAGGTCATTTATAAAAAGTCTTGTTTCAGCAGTTACTCTATTTTTGTGCAATTTAAAAACGGATAAAAGCATTCAAAGTCTTTAACCTAATGGTTTTTGTATCATTAACTGTAAGAACACAGCTTTCTTTTCCTATTTTTGTCAGGTTGCAAACTGTGTTTTTTTCTATATTTTATGGAAATAACAATGCTCTCATCTTATTTTTGTCCTAAAACCTAAAAAAACAAACATAATATAGACACAAAATGAATGAGACTGACCTATAAAATTGAGGACGACAAATTTCAAAAAATCCTGGGTAAAAAGGTTGACATTTCAACCATATGAATAATGGGAAAGTTAATGAAAGAATTTGTTTATACCTGCAAAAAAATTTCTAAGTTCCTATATACTTTGTTTGGCTACATTTTATATATTCTTCCTCCTTTTTTTATCTCTGTTCTGTATAAATACAATAGAACTATTTTTTTTTTTTACAGCAGGTATTTACAAAACATATTTATTTACTACAATCTTGTAGATTTTACTGTTTAAAACAAACGGTTTATATGAAGATTTAGTGAAAAATAACTAGGTTGTAAAGATTGCTGACCCCTAGGCTAGATCTGACCTTTCACAACACATCTGAGATCACAGAGCATCACTCAGGATCGCTACACTGCTGCATTAATGTCTAATAAACATTAGTGTCCCATTAAAACCACAACCTTCAAAGTTTATCTGAATTTTGTGTTACAGACCAACACAAGGGGGTGTCCCTTTTACTCTGATGCTCCAAAATAAAAATCCAGTGCAACCAATGGACTTTAGAAACGTTTGGTTATATTGGTTTGAACAAGAGACGTGATCGGTCATATTTGACAGAAAGTCAACTGACCTAAATGGAAATCAGAACAATACTAAATAGGAACAGAGTGATAAAGTCTTATAATAGAGAATTTAGTGAATTTCAATGCGACATTGTGAAATGTTCATATCTATTTAAATCCAAAAACCACTAAATACTTCAAGAATGAAGAATAAACTCATCTACCAAGACTTAAGTACATGAGATTGAAATGGTTTGTTCACGGGTATAAAATGGAAATAGGAGTGGTTGAAATGAGGGTACAAATTAGCCTGAAGCTAGGGCTGGGCGATATGGCTTAAAAATAAAATCTACGATTTGTGTGATGCCAAATCAGAGTTTTAAGTGATTTTATTTTTTTCTCCCTTTCTATTCTTTAAAAGAGATCAAAAAAATGACAGAAAATATTGTTAAAACTTGCTTTTATTTTAATCATCCTTTCTGGGAGTTAACCTGAATTCAAAGTCCAAATAAATGCACACTGTAAAACATGAAGGTAGACCTTCACATCACTTTGAACTACTGAAACCCTTGGAGTGCATTGGTGAATTTTTTTTTCAGATTTTCTCGATTTATCCAAAAATGAAATCTTCATAAACAGAAAGTTCAATTAATAGATCCAATCTTTTTATCGCCCAGCCCTAACTAAAGCTAATTTTTTCCTTCCATAATTCCAATAATTTCATAGTTATTTGCCTATCATATAAAACTTAAAATACAGTGAAAATTGTGGTTGTAACATCTAAAAAAAAAAAAAGAAAAAAAAAAAAGGTTTAGGCCGTTTTTTTGGAAGTCCGTTTAACTTTGTGTGAAATCATGAAAGGATGATTCAGCCTAATGTCTTCAGCTTTTTGTTTTTTTAAGACATCAGATTGAAAAAGGTCAGTCAGGCTGCTGTTCATATAAACATGTCTGACAACCTCAATGATTTGGGTTCAGAATACAGGTTCTCACCTCAAAGTCCTCATCAGACAGGTAGACCTCCAGGTGAAGAGGGTCGACCCCCTCAGGCAGCGGCCGGCCCAGGACCTCAGCCAGTGGGTAGGTGGTCTTACACAGGCAGGCTAACACGTCCTCCACCAGGATGATCTGGTTACACACCTCTGCCTCCTGAGAGCACAGTAGAGATATCATTCAGGAACACATGGAGATGTACACACAACTTAACCTGGGTTTAATATATGAAAGGATTGTTTGGGTTTTTCTGGGCTTCCTTCTGCAGTAACAGCTGCAGAGAAGCAACCCACCCTCTCGGTGATCTCAGCCACGTCTTCTCTGTGCTCCCAGCAGGGGAACATGTTGGTGAAGGTGAGCGGCTCCAGACCGGCGTGGATCAGGTACCCTTTGGGAGGTTTCTTCTCGTTCTTTTCTGGGGGGAGACACAGAAGGCCCTCTGCTCCAGAACACTTCTCCACAGTAATGTTTGACATCATCTCTTCTTTCAGAGAGCAAAAATAACTGCATGGTTGGAGGAGTTTACTATGAATACCTCTGCAGTACTGCAACACCGTCTCCATGGCACACTTTCTGTCCGAGTCCCAGCGGATTCGGGCCGAGCCTGTGCTCTCGCTGTCCTGAGGCCACCAGCCTTGCCACAGGTACACCTCGTGGTGGTTGTCCACCAGGAACAGGGCTGGACAAGAGACACAGCTGAATCTGCATTCAGTCAGGCTCATTTTTGCAACATGTGGACTCTGCAGAGTCTGGTCATTACAGCTCATAAGAGTTTTAGCATGAAAAGCTCACTGAGATCTGGCCAAGTGGTTTTGCCACAGAATCTGTGTGAGAATCCTTGAAACCTCTACTCTTCTGAGTGGCGAGAGCTCCAAACTGTGTGTATACCTGGCTGTGAGGCTCCATAGATGTCCTCCTGCAGGAAAGGCATAGAGTTGACCTGCTCTGGGTCTCTGGCAGGGTAGAGAAACTCCACAGCTGTAAACTCCCCAGAGCTGCTGCTCAGCTGGTACAGACGAGGCGTGAAGTTGAACCTGCCAGGATCTGAGCAGCAAAGGTTTGTGTCAAACAACATGGAAGTAGAATGCTAGTGTCCCTAATATAAAGTGCAGCAGAGGGGACCAGAACAGCTCAATAGCTCCACCTGCTGGCTGACAGGGTAGCAAGTGTAACACAAGATGCTGCAGCTGTATTCAGGTTAGCAATTGCTCCAGTTCTGGCTTTGGTTGGTGCAAACACGGCTGAATGGATTTTTCCTTTAATATCCCTATTAAAGCCGAAAGATAATTGAACAGTTTGTGTGTTTAAGCAAATGGGATCAACTTTACAGTCAAATGGAGCACTAAAATACTTCTGTACTCATCAGGGAAGGTTGATTTTTGTTACACTACTCCATCCATGTTCTGTGTTAACATCAAAGCTTCCTTCTATGCCTAAATTATTTCAAAATTTTGGTTTAGCATGACAAAAAGAAACTGGCATAGCTTTTTTTTTAAACAATTGACAACTGTGAATGACACAAATGTGATACTGTTGTTGTGAAAGACAGAAGCAGAATCTCATTCAGGCTGAAACATATGACAACATACATTTGGTAAATCTTGTTGCTGCTGATGAAGCATGAAGTAAGAAAAACAGGAATAAAAAAGAAAAAAAGTAAAACAGGAATAAAGAAGGAAATGCATCTTTTACTCTATCCACATCTTTTTTTGAAGACGCAATTCAACATTTTCACGCAGGCTGTCAACACACCATAGCTAAGCACAACCAACACTCCTTGATGTTGAAGTTGTTACTGAGGGAAGAAGACTTGTCCATTTAGCTTTTTTCAGAGTCAAAGCATTTAAACATGAAGCCAGAGGAAGCACAAAGAATTAAGTTGTTTGGAATTATTTTCAACATCATGTTAAACTGGCTTGATGAACCATAGACGGAATAAGACTTCATTAGGTTAAAGGCTCAGAAAGCTGTCGTTTAGCTTAGCTGTCATATACAGGCCAGTCTATTAGGGAACATGCTGAATCTGGAGATCCCAGAGTTAAGGGTTGGATCTGTAGTGGATAGAGAAAGTGTACACATCAGTGTAAAATGCCAGGGTTTTATGTTAAAAACAAAATATCTAGACAAATCCTTTCAGAACTTTTTCCAACTAAACTCTGTATGTTTCAACTTAAAAACCAACAATTCTGTCAAGAGAGAAAGACATAAAACCCTTTACCTTCTGATTCAATTCCAGCATTTAATCAACTTGAGTTCACACCTGTCATCAATCTGCTTAGCCTGAAAACATTCAGTTGTCCTACCAGGGTTTTCTAGCTAAAGCCATGGTTTGCAAAAAAAGTTAAAAAAGATCAAAATGTATAAAAGTGTCAGTGAGAAGAAAGGGTAAACAATGTTCCACAGCTTTAGGGCAAAATGAAGGCAGTCATGGATAATTGGCTTAAATATGAAACAGCGACATTGTTTCTGCATAACTGACTAGACTAAACTGGTCAGAAAGGCTGCAGAGATGGTGACAGAAACACGGAAGGAGCTCCAGGGAATTCTGGTATAAACTGGTTGTGTTTTATGTGCATACATAATCTCTCGTTTTCAATAAATAAATAAAAAAACTCTTAAACTACGCACCCCAGCTTTAAAAGAGCCCTGAACTAACCCCCCCCCCCCCTAGCAAGGAAAAATAAATGCTGAAATTGAGTGAATAGGTGTTTCAACAAAGCTGGTCAGGTCAGAGTTTTACAAAGATTAAGGCAAGAAATATCTGAAACCAAAACTCATTGACTTTCAAGTTAAAAGGAACATCTTGTTCTTTAGTTTCATTCAGGCCTAAGGGCCTTTATCCATTGTTCTAATATTTTAAATACAGCACAATTACATTCATATTTTTACCAGTTACCATTTTTGATGACTCACCTTGAAGCATGCAGTCATATGCCTTCCTGTCCCTCCTGCCGAGGGCTTCCCAGAATCCCGCCGGCTCTGCTCCTTCATCACATTCCCGTATGGTCATTTTGCTGCTGCTGTGCAGCCCCGTTTCCAGAGGACAACTGTACAAAAAAAATAAATAAACACACAGCATACACTGCTGGACCTGTTCATATTTGAACAGTTCCTGAGAAATGTTTTCAGGAGACCAGAATTTCTGCTCACTGTTCTCGGAGTCGACTGGCGGCGACATGCGCCACCTCCCGTGTGTGTGTCTGGGATTTGCAGCCGTGCCACAAGTAGATGAGGGCCTGGCTGACACCCAGCAGCACCATGGAGACTCTGGAACGCAGACTGCTGCAATGGCAGGCCACCTCCAGTAGGTGGCCTTCCACCTCTATCTCACCCCGCACACAGTAAAGACGCCAATCATCTGAATGACAGAGGCACAAGGCAGAAAATGAAGACAGCCAATGATGTGAGCCCAAAGGAGTTTAGTAAACAATAGAAAATAAATGGGAAAACATTTCATGTCTAATAATGCAATCACTAAACAAGCACTCACTTTGTGAGCTCTCCTCCTCTTCCTCTCTTTTCCCTGAGTGGACAATCATTCCCCCTTTAAAACACTGCAGAAAACATGGCGGCTCCTTCCCCTGCAGGACCTGAACCTGGAGGAATACGAAAGGTAGACGTTCGTGTGAAGCTGAAACCACCATGTTCAAGCATCATTTCACTGTGAGAACAGAGGTTAAAACAGAACACACACTGACCTGTGCTCCCCGCTCCTCATCCAGCTCCACAGTCATGAGCGCTGATGTTCCCTTCTCGTTGACGGTGGAGTTGCGGCCCTGCCAGAAGAAGTAGCAGCACTTCTCCTTCCCAGCTCCGGCAGTCTTCTGCTGCTCTGGATTCTGTCTCTTCCCAACTGATGATAAAGAATTGTAGGAACTACTTTAATTTGGGATCTCTTACTTGGAATCACATTGTATTGTATTATTTTTTAAGAATTTTGTGTAATGGTGCAGAAAATAAGTATTGACCATTAACAAAAGTTAATTTCAACCCTTTGATAAGTAACCTTGGTTGGCAAAGAGAGGTCAAAAATGTTCTGTAGGTCTTCACCAGGTTTGCACACACTGTTGCTGGTATTTTGGCCCATTCTTCCAGTCATATCTTCTCTAGAGCTGGGATGTTTGGGCTGTCGCTGGGCAACACTGACTTTCAACTCACCCCACAAATTCTCTATTGGATTGAGGTCTGGAGACTGGCTAGGCCACTCCAGAACCATGAAATGCTTTTTATCTAGCCATTCCTTCGTTGCCCAGGCGGTGTTTGAAATTAATGTCATGCTAGAAGATCCAGCCGCGTTTCATCAATGGTTTCACTAATAGAAGGATGTTTTTGCCCAAAATCTTACTATATATGGTCCCATTCATCCTTTCCTTAATACCGTCCTGTCCCCTTTGCAGAAAAGCAGCCCCAAAGTTTCCACCTCCATGCTTCACAATGAGTATGGTGTTCTTTGGATCCAACTCAGCATTACTCCCCCTCCAAACACGGCGAGTGGCTTTTATACCAAAGAGTTCCATTTTGGTCTCATCTGACAACATGACATTCTCCCAATCCTCCTCTGGATCACCCAGATGGTCTCTGGCAAACTTTAGACGGGCCTGGACATGTGCTGGCTTAAGCAGGATTTTAATCCATGACAACACAGTTTGTCACTAATAGTAACCTTTGTTACTGTGGTTCCAGCTCTCTTCAGGTAATTGACCAGTTCCCCGTGTGTAGTGCTTTTTTACTTACCATTCTCAAGATCACGTGTACCCCACACGGTGAGATCTTGCATGGAAACCCAGGTAGAGGGAGATTGTCCGTGATCTTGTATTTGATCTCTTCTCACCAAGCTGCTTGCCTATTGAAGATTGGCTCATCTCAGTCTTGTGCAGGTGTACAATCTTGTCCCTGGTATTCATGGACAGCTCTCTGGTCTTAAACTCTAACCTTCACCATGGACGACTGTTTAAAGGTGTGGACAGGTGTCTTTTATACAGATAACGAGTTTAAACAGCTGCCATTAATACAGGTAACGAGTGGAGGATAGAAGAGCTTCTTAAAGCTGCATTGTGTAAGAACTTCTCCCATCTAGCGGTGAAACAACCAACTGAATATTACGTTCTAGCCCCGCCTCCCAGCCCCCCATTCAGAGCGCATTTTATCTCCTACGGTGGCCGTTTCATGCCCAGGTTAACATGGCTTCCAGTACTACGACTTCGTCCAGTGTTCCTTCCAGTGATGAGATTACTTTAGAAAACTACATTGCATTTAGTTACATAGTCAGACGTCTGCCGCGTCGCGAGTAGACAATCTACGTCTGGCATTCGTCACGGTGCAACTGAGTGTAGCCAAAGCGCGAAAGGCGGAGCTAGAATTTCCAGGAATGTCCCTCGTTGGCAAATGTATTTCTAAGATGGAGGCTCAACATGGATTCAGCCATTGGCGCATATGTATTTTGAATAGCAGATTCCGCACGAGAATACTTTCAGTAGTTGGTGGAAGTAATTACACATGAATGAGCACGTATTTTTGAAAGAACAAAGGGTTTTTTGCTAAGAATTAACTCAAAAAAAATCCACAATATAGCTTTAAAGAATTAGTAACAGGTCTGCGAGGACCAGAATTCTTGCTTGGTTGTAGGTGATAAATGCTTATTTTCTGCATTATACAAAAATTTACTTTTTAAAAATCTTACAATGTGATATCCTGGATTTTTTTTTACATTCTCTCAGAGTTGAAATGTACCTAGAATGAAAATAACAGACCTCTCTCATCTTTTTAAGTGGGACAATTTGCGCAAGCCGCTGCCCCACTGTATGAGTGTAGATTTAAATGGTTTATAATCCATAAAGGCAGTACTGACCTGCAGCGCTGACCATATATTTCCACTTGACCACATAGGTGTCGCCGTCGTGGAACTGGCCGATGCTCTGCAGAGGTAAACGGCTGTAGTCAAACTCTAGGATGTGCCACACCTCCACTGCCAGAGTGCTGATCTCGTAGCTCCGCCACTCTTCAGCCTCTACAAGGCCATAGCCCCGCCCCACATTGAACCCGTCTAAAATGGTGCAGACCGCCGCTTGATCGAGGGGAAGCATCAAGGAGGTGTTAAATCTTCGGGGGTTATCAGAAGTTGCTTGCTCCTGGGCACAATAGAGAGAATGTGCAATTTTGGCTGCACGCAGACTTCCTGATGACAAACATGATAACTATGTGTTAAAGGCGATACCTTGTAGTCTGCGATATCATCGTTTGTTGTGGTGGGACTGGGTGTCTTCCTGGAGTCGCTCCAGTCCTGAAACTTCTCCTTAAACAGGGTGGTTTCATTGTGTTGAGTCAGTCTGCCAAACACTGCCCAGTCAGGCCGGCCCTGGCCTTTTCTACACAAGTAGACAATGACAAGTCTTATTTTAGTCACTGAGAATCTTTTTTTTTTTTTTTTTTTTTTTTTAACACAGTTCTGACACTTTTTTATATCATGCATAATGTTCAGTGCATTTTTGGGGGATTTTAGGTCAACAAAAAATACAGCAGATTTGAAAAGTGGTAGAAATAAAATAATGCATAGTTTCAATTTGTTTTCTATACCAATAAAAATCTGAAAATGTGGCATCCATTTTTATTCTGTCCCAATAAGTCAATCCTTTTTTTAGCCAGGATCCATCTTTTACATCCGTTGCCTTGGCCAAAGTTCGTCACCCCAATTACAGCGTCAAATCTTTACCCTCTTTGTTTCAGCTCAAGCTCAGTCAGTTTGGATCGTCTGAAGATCACTTTTTAACTCTTGGCCTAGCTTCTCAGTGGGACTTAGGTCTGGAATTTGACTGAACCAGTCTCACACATTCTTTGATCTAAAGCATCCAATTAGAGCTCTAGTAGGATGTTTTATGTTAAGTCTGTATTTAATGCCATCCATCTTCCCATCCATTCTGATAAGATAGAATCTGGTTTACTCTAAACTATTCCATGATATCTCTAACTAAATGTTTGGGCATCTTGTCCTAGAAGGAGAACCTTTGGGGTTTACCTGTATTTACCTATATCCATCTTAGGCGGGACCGTCTCCTTACAGAGAAACAGCCACTGGGCTCCCACTGATTCACTGTTGTATTTTTTCATGCACTATATTTGCTTTTGTGGTAAATCTTATTTTAAAGGCATGTTTAAACGTTACTATAGCGACCAGAGAGTGTTGGGGGCAGAGAGGATGTTGATCACGTTATGTTGTTGGAGTGATGTTATGGAAACCCTAATAAAGTTTGGAGTAAACATAGGGCTGGACAACAATTCAGTATCAATATATACCGCCGTATACTTTTATTTAAAAACGGTGATATGAGTTTTAAACACATTTCCGGTAATTCGATATACATTACAGTAATTTTTTTTCCTTTTTTTAAAAATGATTTTTTTGGGCTCCAGTGGCCTTTATATGACAGTTACTTGACAGGAAAGGAGTCAGAGAGAGCAGGCAATGAATATAGATTACAGTATATAATTACAGCGTTTTACTGACTGACGTTTCACGGCGTTTACGAGCGCAGCCGATTCAAGCCGAACAGAGTGAGTGAAGACGTACACCACAGACAGGACAGGAGCCAGACAGCAGCAGTTGGCTGTGCTCAGGACGTGGTAGACAGATAAACTAGGCTAATCTCAACGAGGCAAGTTTTATCAACAAAATGAGTGCTCCTAACGAGTTGAGTCGAGTTGAACGCATGGACAAGACTACAATGCTTCGGGCACCGACTAAACTCCGCTATTGGTAAGTCATACGGTTAAAACACACCTGAGTTTTACATCATTTTGTGTATGCTATGAGGATTTATTACTTAAATCATTTCTGTAACAAATACAAAAATGCTTCACACAAAATAGGACGATTATATCCAAAGGCACTACTTTTTATATTATTTTTAATATGTGCAATCCATCTGTTGTGGGCATTCTTGGGAGTTTTTCTGACGCTTTTATATAGTATATATCTATATCGGAATTATATCGTATCGACCGAAACTAAGAAATATATCATGATATAAGTTTTGGCCATATCGTCCAGCCCTAAGTAAACATTGGATTTACATTTATTATTATATCTCAAAATAACCCCGTTTTTATGTCCATTGTTTCTTTTCATTTTGTTGCATTTATCCGCCGGTCCTTGTGAACATTGTCTGATATTAAGCCGGTCCGTGGCCAGTGTTGGGTATAGTTACTTTGGAAAGTAGTTGATTAGGTTACAGCGTTACCATCAATTAAAAGTAATCAGTTATGTTACAGCGTTATCCATTCATAAAAGTAACGCGTTAAGAGTACTTATGCGTTACCAAGAATTAAAAGCCAGTTCGCAGCGCCTCACACATGCTGCAACTTAATTCACAGTCACAGCCTCCTTTTAAATGCACCGAGAAGTCGTGACGATGAATAATGTCAGTATTCCAACTAAATTAACTCTGCAGAATAACAACAGGAAAGACAGTCAGCAATAGGCTATTCCACATTGCATTTTATTAAAAAAATTTTGATCACAGAATATATGAATCAAAAACAGTTATCCAGCCCGGGTAGTCTGATGGAGTGTTGTTTGGATATGATATGTTTTTAATTTGAAGTGGAATTTCTTGCGGTCGACAGAAACTTTTCCCCAATGCAGAGTGTGCATTTTACCGTTATATTCTTTTCTTTTTCGTTGACGAAATTAAAATAATGTCCGTACTTCCACGAAGCTGTGCTACTGCTCTCTGCCATCTTGCCAAGAGTTCAAAAACACACACACACACACGGACGGACAGGAGGAACAGGGCACAGATGAATCCTAGCGCTTCGGCTCCGCTGATACAGCCGCAGGTGGCATAGTTCCTAGTCCTAGTGTCTGACAATCCCGGCTGCAGTCAGGATTTTCCTTTCCTTATTGAGAGAAATTCTTAAAATAACAGTAACTTTTTTTTGTTGTTGTTGTTTGTAATCCGATTGCTTAATGCACAAAACTAACGCGTTAAGTTGCACATTTCACAGAAAAAGTAATTGGAGTACTAACGCATTACAAAGTAACGCATTACCCACAACACTACGCGGCGAAAAAAAAAGGTTGGGGACCACTGGTGCAAAGCACTTTGAACGTTGCGGAAATGTGTTATACAAATAAACTTGACAAAAAAAAGAAAAGAAAAGGATTTACATGTTTCATGTACATTTCAAAGTAAATGAAAATATCTACACCCTTCATAATAATCAAAGGAACAAATTTTTATTTGCATTACAGCAATCAAACTCTTATAATTGGTGACCAGCTTTTTGGACATTATTTAATATTTTAACAGTTTATCTTTGGTAATGAGCTCCAAGTATTTGAGGATGGACAACCATACCTCTAACCTTTACCTCTATGAGTCCAGCTGGCCCTCTCCAAAACTAAAACAATGCTCCCAGGTCAGAAGAAACATGTTTGTACAACTAAAAGATTAATTTAAACATTAATTTTTCAGGGGTATCCATAACTTTAGTTTCAGCTACATCCTAAGATTTAATTTGACGTACTTCAGCTTTCACTAATAAAGTGACTTCTGAGGGCAGTTGCTTGCAGAGTATTTTATTCCGAGGCATCAGGTTAAAGGAGCCGTCATTAAAAATGAATGTCTCGCATTTCAGAGCATTAAAAATAATTTTTGAAAACCATGCATCACCTCACCTCACCGCTAAGCACTGCTTTGTGTTGGTCAGTAACATAAAATCTCCAAAAGGACACTGATGTTTGTTTGTAACTTAAACTGTGCAAAAGTTCAAGAGGTATGAATACTTGTTTAATACTACGTGTTAAATAGTGAGGGGATACATTTTTCAATGCACAGCAGTTGTGACTACTTTTAATCTCCATGACTAAGGAAAGGCGGAATGCTTTATAGGTACAAACATCCTGTGTTTCCATACTTTGGGATGAGTGAGTTGCATTCTCCGGGGTCCAGGGGGTTGATGTCACAGTTTGTATAGTCAAAGGTGCCGTTCCAAAGGTGCTTGGCCAGCTGGAAAGCAATCTTCCTCTGTGCCAGGGTCACTTCCTTCCCATGCCAGATATACATCTCACTGCCAAAGTCAAACACCAAAACCTGCACAATAATCAGAAAAACAGACAGGATGAGCTCTATATTGGGACACGAAGACCTCTCAAAACCAAGCAAGCTATAGGACCTCACAAATTAGAATCCTAATCTTACCTCTTTGGGGTTGAGGAGTGTACAGCGTGGCATTCTGGCCCAGAAATCATCGTCTGGGACAAGCTTGTCACCCATCAGGCGGTAAATGCAGTTAGTCTCCACGATTGCAGCTTCATAAAGCTCGTCTTCATCTGGAGTTCCTGCTGCTGCAAGAGGAAAAACAGAGAGCTTCAGCTTGCATTTGCAGGAAGGGTTTCCTCTGGACCGACTTATTCCAACACTCACACTGATAACTTGACTGTCCGCCGAGATACTTCCAGAACTCCTGGACTGCATGGCTGTGTGCGCCGGCGCCTTCATCTAACATCTGGACGTATTCTGCTCGGCAACCTAAATCTCTCTTGCTCTGGATGAAGTTGGCCAACTCTGATGCCTTTAAGGAAAGACAAATGCTGTGAAGATGATCACTGATACAACAGGCTGCAGTTAAAAGCAGCAATCAAAGCTCAACAGACCGACCTCGGGGCTGCTTCACATTCTGATTCCTTACCTTGCTTTTCTCTATGACATTGGCGAACTCTCCTATCCAGACGAAGCAGTGGTGTGGGGTGATGAGCAGGAAACAGTCTCCGCTGTTCAGAGAGGATGCTCTGGGCTCCACCAGCCGGACCTGAACATGCCGTCGGCCTGGTTTCACATCAACAAACACAGACAGGTGGCTTATCAGTGGCTACTCTGCTCATCACCGTCACCGTGCCTGGATTATCACACGAGAATCATCAGACAAACTGTGTCTGCCATGATGAAATTGAGGCTGTAAATATTTCTACCTAAAGATCATTTAAAGTGCTAAAACCATGGGGACTTCTAATGAGAGCCAGCAGGACATGTGGTCCAAATTAGAGGCTGTGAATGTTAGCACTGTTAGGCTGGGAGAGATAACCTAAAGTAGAACCCCTGCTGCATTGGATCTGCTTTGGATTATGGACAGTGGGGGTTTGGAGGAGAGCAGATCAGCCCAGGATGGCATGAGGCGACCTGCGGAGAACGGTTTAGAGCCACAGCTGTTACCAACAGACGGATGAAGGAGATAAAAAGAAAAATAAAGAAAGACGCTAAAATAGAGCATGTCACATCTTTCCCTTTAGATGTCATCTGAAAAGGATACCCAGGAAGTAGCATCCTCTGGGTGCTGAGTCAAACGGGGGTGTAATTTATTTTTCCATCCTCTTAAACAAGTACGGTAAAATGAACAGCTACCACCAAGTTCACGTCACTAATAAGCCTGCAAAGTTCTCAGTGTAAATGATGCTGTAATGGTTTTTATGAAAAAATATCCAAAGGGGATGTTAGTACTTAGGGTTTTAGACACATTGTTGATGCTAAACACCTTAAGTTTTCATAGCAAAATTCAAAGTAATCAGTTCTTTGATGTTTAGGGTTAATTTTAAGGCATAAACAGAAAGGACTGCAACAAATGTATTCATGAGAGATCATTCAAAGGTGCTCTGGCTTTAAAACCTCACAGGGAAAAAGAAAACCTAGATTGGAAAAAAGAAGGCTGGATGGCTATAAGAAAAAGAACAAAACTCAACTAGAAAAGCACTCTTATGCTGCGTTCACACCGCACGCTTTATGAGCGTCAAACAACGCTCAAAGCGAGTAGTTTGACGCCTGTACATTTTTAAGCCTGACGCTTGTAAAGCTTGCAAAGCCCGCCACCTGCTGAGCAAAAAAAAAAAAAAAAAAGAAAAAAGCGTGAGAGCGGGGCTTCCTGTGTTGACGGATGTTAAACAATGACGGATCATATCGACCTCATATCGTATCCAGGTGAGGTTCGCTTTTAGCGCTACTTTCGTCTGTGTCTTCCATGTCTGAAATTATTCCTTCCCGCTCTGCTGCTCCGTTCAAGAAATGTGTAGTGACGTTTCTACAGTGAAACGCTCTGGTTGACGCTCAGGGGACAACAGGATGGATGGACAGATGGACGGACACTGGCCAAACAGATGGATTGATAGATGGATGTATGATGGCCAGTATGATAAACTGACTGCTGGATGGACTGATGGATGGATAGATGTAAAGATGGAGGAATGATTGGAGTAACTGACAGTTGTTGACCCAACAAATGAATGCATTGATGGGTAGGTGTTGGCCTAATGGATGGCTGGTTGCCTTATGAATGGATGTGTGAATGGATAGGTGGATGCACTGACGGATGTTGGCCAAACTGATGACTAGGCCGATGGATGCCGGCCAAACATTTGACGAATTGATGAATGAATGGATACGACTTTTAGTTGATTGATAATTAAACTTCCTGTTTTAAACTTTGACTAAAGTAATTTACACATCTATTAAATTGATGATTTCCAGGCTTTGCTGAGCTGCAATCTTCAGGATCAGGAGTGTTAAAAGCAGGGAAACATCTAAAACATGCAGGACAGTGTGCCTTGAGGACCAGGCTTGGGAAACACAGTTTTAGACATTTGGTTAAGAAAAGTTGTTTCCCCCCCACTTTTTTCCAGACTTGCTTGAATCAAATGCCACGTTTTCACTACTCCAGAATGCATAATGGAACTTGAGCGTTACATCAAACAGATGTTATCAGCGTAGGTTTGTCTCATACATTCAGAGCTGCAGCCTTGCCTCACTGACCTTTGACTTGAAGCAGCATGAGCTTCTTGTATGGCACGGCGCTGTTGTTGGATGTCTGCTCGGAGACGCTGACGCTGCGCAGGCTGACGCTGCTGAAGTTCTCTTTGCTTGCCAAACCAGCCAGAGCCACTTCAGAAAATCCAGAGTTCTTGTTCACTGCAGAGAGCAAAAAAAAAGCACAAAGAATAAAGGTGGGACAGCAGAGGCACAGGAGAACATCAAATGATCACATCTGGATAAACAAATATGAGACACAAACTGGTATACTGGTATTGAAACAACTATAAAGCTCAGAGGCATGACTCATTTATTTTGGGATTATGAAAAATAAATAAACTTTTTTTAAAAGTGGGATTTTAAAACAATATTTTGAATGTTTTTAAGAACAAGAATATAATGCACCAGTTTGAATTTATTATGCATTTCTTCTAATCCATACAGGATCAAAATGACAGACTGAAATATATACATACACTCCAGTAATATTTAGGCAAGGCAATTTTATTTGTATAGCACACTTTCAACAACAAGGTAATTCAAGGTGCTTTACATGATTAAGGAGGTAAAATAAAAACATCAGTAAAACAGACGAAGCATATAAAGTAAAAACAGCAATAAAGCAAGAAGCACAGACAAAACATTTGATACATGAAAACATTACTCAAAGTTGTGATTTAAAAGAACTCGGTGTTTCAGCAGCTTTGCAGTTGTCTGGAAGTTTGTTCCAGATTAGAGGAGCATAGAAACTGAAAGCTGCTTCTCCATGTTTGGTTCTAATTCTAGGGATGTTGAGTAGACTGGAATTAGAGGTGCTGAGTGGTCTGCGGGGTTGGTATAGTGACAGTAGATCTTCAACATATTTTAGTGCTAAGCTATTCAATGATTTATAAACTAGTAAAAGTATTTAGAAGTCTATTCTCTGAGCTACAGGGAGCCAGTGTAAGGACTTTAGAACCGGGATGATGTGCTCTACTTTCCTGGTTCTAGTGAGGAACACGAGCAGCAGCGTTCTGGATCAGCTGCAGCTGTCTGACTTTTTAGGCAGACCTGTGAAGACACTGTTGCAGTAATCAATCGGACTAAAGAAACGCATGGATGAGTTTTTCGAGGTCCTGTTGCGACATCAGTCCTTTAACCTAAGAAATGTTCTTCAGGTGACAGAAGGCTGACCTTGTTATTGCCTTTATGTGACCCTGGAGGTTCAGGTCTGAGTCCATTACTACACCTAGATTTTGGGCCTGATCAGTAGTTTCTCGCTGTATTAACTGAAGCTGTGTGCTGACTCTTCATTGTGCCTCTTTAGGTCCAAAAGTAATTACCGGTACTTCTGTTTTGTTCCTGCACATCCATGCATTAATTTGCTCGATGCATTTACTTAGGGTTTGGATGGCTTCTAAGTTACCTGGTGACATCATAATGTAGAGCAGAGTATCATCTGCATAGTTATGGTAGCAAATATTATTGGTTGTTATAATCTGGGCTAGTGGGAGCATGTAGATATTAAATAAGAGGGACCTGTGGATGGAGCCCTGGGGTACCCCACATGTGATTTCTGTTCGTTCTGATGAAAAGTTTCCTATTGAAACAAAGAAGTCCCTGTTCTTTAGGACTCGAACCAGCCAAGTACCATACCAGAGAGTCCGACCCAGCTCTCCAGTCATTCCAATAGTATATCATGATCAACAGTGTTAAATGGGAGCGTCATGTAGCATAGTGGTTAGTGCAGGTCACCTCAGTCCTCGATACGGTTGTCCAGGGTTTGAGTCCTGTCCCAGTGGACCTTTGTCGCATGTCTTCCCCCACTTCTCTCCCCATTTCTATGTACTATATGCTTTCAAATAAAGGCCACTGTGGCCACATAACCATAAAAAAAGGCCAAAATGGCTTTCATGCCCCCTGACGAGTAGCTGTAATCTTCTAAAAAAAAAAATAAAAAAAATCTGTGTTTGTTCTGCTGGCAGAGGAGAAAAAGGAAGTTACATGATGATCCTTTTGAGTGTGATCACAGAAAGGCCAAAGGTCATGTGCAGTTGGTAAACACAAACCTTGCTAGGTCTGTTCTGCACAGTAGGGAAAGGGATCAACAAGTGGGAGTTAGTTGAGGTTTTGGACGGTTTAATATCAGACATTCTATGTTCGTTCACGTAGTTGTTTTTTATACCCACCTCTAAAGTGCAGCAGCAGACGTACGAGAAAAGAAACTAGTGGTCATCGGATGATTAAATAATAAAATAAGACATTTGTATGGAGCCACAAAACAATCATAATAATTCAATCTTTGAAAAAACTAGCTGAAACTAAGAAAATAAAATTGAAATCGAATTTCAAATTTTGATCTTGAGATTTGAAATATAAAGCGATTTAAAGTAAAAAGAAGTAAAACTAAAGTGTCTTTCAATTTGAATAAAGATTTCTTACAGCTCTGATTTTATTACAGATTTTTATGTTTTTGGCAATTTTATGTTATTTTCATTCTAAGATTTTTGTTGTTGAGTTTGTTGATTTTTTTTCAGTTTCAAATCTTTTGGTTCCCGATCCGACGGTGGGTGTGGCTTCACATGTCAGGGATGTGGTAACATGATGGAAAGCAAGCGTGACAGTAAAGTGTCTGGCACCATCATGTTGCGTTCATGAAACATGGGAAGTTTGTACAGCTACTTTATTTTTCTTCTTTAGTTTCATCTAGTTTTTAAAGAAAACAATGACATCACGACCAAAGGGCTATAAGAGTGGTAGTGGCGGCCATTTCGAATTTGTTCTCAGCAGAGGTTCTTAGCAGAAACTCCTGCCATACAGAGGACATCTCACTGGTGAAGATTCCCTTTTGTTCTGACCGGCTGTACCGGGGAGAACCCTCATTTCAGAGCTTTGAAGTGCTAATCCTGTTGGTGTATCCAGTTTGAGCTATATAAGGACTGTTCCAAGACAGTTCGTTATGATGTCGACCTGCAGGCCATCCAGCCTGCAGTTGGGACACAAATTCCTAAAAATCCTGCACAGGTTTTCTAACTCTTCCTTTTCTTGCTCAACTACGGACACATTTTGCTCTCCTCCTCGTAGACCGGACTTCCCTCAACGGAAAGTAGGACTGAACCGATTCATTTATGCTAATCTTGTGTCCAGGCAGATAAAATAGAGTTCTTAACTAGTTAGATCTTGTTCATTGTTGGTTTAAAGTGTTTTTAAGCGCTGAACCTGTTGGCTCATTTAGCGTCGCTGGATGCATAACTTTGAGCTGTATTTGCTGTGTTTAAACTGGTTTTTATCCTGAGCGGATCCCACTTTCTTTTTTTCATTTCTCTCTTTTCCTCGCTCTTTCTTGCTCTCTGATCACCTGGTCGGTAGAGTCGGGCTCGGTCCGACCTGCTGTAGCTGGTCTTAGCTGAAAGGTTAACTCCATTGTTCTTTGTGTATTAGTTAAAGCTGTGGCCTTCCACGTGGACAGTACACAACATGTGCTCTGCCCTGCTTTAGCCAAAGCTAGTTTTATGGCCCTTTGTCTCCTTACACCATCTGTGACTTGAGTCCCCTGGAGTGAGGGCCACCTCCCCTCCTCTCCCCTGCGAAAGGGGGAGCTGTCTGTTTCTCCCTGATGCAATTCATGTTAATCGTGTTTCATTTTCAATTAGTATTGTTTTCTAAGATCTGTAGTATTTATTTTCATGCTTTAGAATAGATGGGAATTATTGACTAAATGTTTTGGCTCTAAGGTTGATCTATTTTCTTAATAAATTGCTCCTAGCTTAAAGAGAAGTTGTCTGGTATTACTTGGCGTATGTGTAAAATTATTGTCCACAGCGTGTGAATTTACACCTTCAAGAAGAGACTGGATGTCTGGTCTTCTAAACAGAAGTGGTGCCCGTAATATGAATAAATTAAACCTCATCAATAATTATATTAATATTAAATGATTGATCATAATTATTGATGGTTATGAAAACCAGACAAAAACTCGCTCACTCTGTGTCACAACAGCCTCAGTTTATAAAAGCAGGTACAGAAGTTTGATTTTATTATCTTCACTTACTCTTCTCCACCTTCATCCTTTTGCTCTCCAGCAGACCAATGTTGAGTCTCTGCTCCGTGTACTCGTGTCTGATATCCTCTCTGGCAGCCAGCTTTTTCAGAGGGTTCCTGGATGACTGAACATTGCGGTTTGGCCGCATTGCTCTCTTGTGCTGCACCATCGCCGAAGTCAATCTAGAAGGCCAAAGATGAAAAGGTCAAAATCTCTCATATTAATGGCTAATTTTTGGGTTTTTTTAGCACCGTCTCATGACTGTTCAAGCCTACTTTGGTGCCTCGGGGTCCAAAATGGCATCAAAGTCGTCGTCTATCTCCACCTTGGTGTTGGCAGGGAGTTCCTCCACGTGGCGGTAGAACTTGGAAAAAGTCTCATCTTCAAGGGTCATCACTTCCTTTACTTTCTTCTCAGTCACAGTGATTGTCGCCTCTAGCAGTCCAGGCACTGACGATGGACAAAATAGGGTACTTGTATACACATGTATGTTTTCATTAAGCTGGATATTGTTTTTCTGGTTCTAAGTATAATGCATCAACAAAATCTGCACAGTTCTTCATTTTACACATGGAATTTTATTCATTCTTCTTATAAACACCTTGCCAACCTGGTTTTTTAATAGGATCTCATTTAGGCTGTACCTTTACTGTTGAGCTTTCCAAGGAAGGACTCAAGCTTCTCCAGCTTCATGTCCGACTCCAGGTTCAGCTCTGGCACTGCCTTTATCTCTGCCCACACAAACACAAGTTTCAGGTTACTTTAAATGACAAATTTCACTAATTTCTTGGAAAATGCAGGCAGTCTGTAAATGTTGACTTCAAACAACTGATCATAATGAATAACAATGTCAATCTTAATGTTAGAAATGTTTCACGGATTCCTCCAGGTCAAAATTAGCTATCCTGTAAATAAAAGGCCAATCAGACAGCTGCAGCTGATCCAGAATGCTGCCGCTCGCGTACTCACTAGAACCAGGAAAGTAGAGCACATCACCCCAGTTCTAAAGTCCTTACACTGGCTCCCTGTAGCTCAGAGAATAGACTTCAAAATACTTTTACTAGTTTATAAATCACTGAATGGCTTAGCACCAAAGTATGTTGAAGATCTACTGTTACTATACCAACCACCAAGACCACTCAGATCCTCCAATTCCAGTCTACCAATCATCCCTAGAATTAGAACTAAACATGAAGAAGCAGCTTTCAGTTTCTATGCTCATCTAATCTCGAAAAAACTTCCAGACAACTGCAAAGCTGCTGAAACACTGACTTCTTCTAAATCACAACTGAAAACTCATGTTTAGAGCTGCCTTTAAGTAATGTTTTCATGTATCAAATGTTTTGTGTATGCTTTTTGCTTTATTGCCGTTTTTACTTTATATGCTTTGTTTTTACTGCTATTTTTATTTTACCCCTTAATCATGTAAAGCACCTTAAATTACCTTCTTGTTGTAATTAAGCTAGTAAAGTTTGCTATACAATATAAAATTGCCTTGCCTGTACCGTCAATGCACATTCATCAAGGTGAACACCATCCAACGGGCTGGTTTTTAATTGGCTTTAAGACCCAATAGAAATCTCGTCTTTTTGTTTGACATTTCATGTTTGAATTACGATGAAAAATAGAAATAAAAAGAAAACCTTGAAATTCCTCCCTGTCTTTTGAAAAAGAACAAAACATAAGCATTTATTTAACATTGGTATAAAAAAACAGCCAAATTGATGCATTTCAACTAGACATGCATCAAGAAATTAGCTGGAATCGCAATCAGTTTATTTTCAGCCTTGAGTGGTTGGTTATCTGAGAGCAGAAAACTGAAATATCTGAGGTTTTTCCAAAAGGTAAAGGCACCACACTTAGCAGTAGTTACATTCTGTGGGGTCTCTGCATTTGGGGCCAGTGGGGCATGGCCCCAACAGATGTCGCTGTGGTGCTCTATGCATGCTTAAAATAATCAGTAGAACAGCATCGTCCTTTATAGGGTAGTATTATGTAAAAACCAATTCTGTTACCAAGAAGATTCTGTTATAATCATTTATGTATAAATAAGTCTTGGCCAGAATACTTGACAAGCTGAGTTGGCTAAATCCTCTTGAGGTACTGGGGCCGGGCCCATCAACATTTGCTTAAATAATGAACAGTGCGCATCTCTAAAGTGTGCTCAGTAGACGGCACAAATGCCACGGCCCCAAGCTGAGATCCCGCTATCAAACCACGGGGCTCATAACTGGAAGGAAGCGATGCGTCTCATTTTGCCAAATGCGAAAGTTGGTTGTGCATAATTCGTATTAAAATTTTTATTCAAGAACTGAACCACACTGGTGATTGACCCTTTATTTGTAATTTCATTTATAAAAAAGGTTAATTCTTCAGTAGCATTTATATAAAATGGTGTTTGTGGTGTGTAGATTTGTGCTCTTTCATGAGGTTAATTTAATATGGATCAATGTCAGATTGTGTGCATCACAGAAGAATTAGTTGATGCCATTAGCTGTTGAGTTTCTGCGCCCCACCCCATCATGCCAGAGACACCACCGGTTACAGTGAACGCTGAATCCTTTCAGTGTGGATGCTGTTACTTAATGAAAAATAATAATATAATAATAAATTAGCCATTTGCAGTATTTCAAAGGTGTTAGAAATGATGGGGAAAGTACAAAAGTTGTTTAAAAAGGAACAACACATCTGTTGTTCATTCAGACTGCATGAGGATGAGAGAGCAAGACTTCCAGTACATAACAGGAAAGCTGAAACGGGAACAGCAAGGTTTCTGCTTTTTGTCCTTTTGAGCTTTGATACCTGATTTGGTAATGCTGGCAGACTTAAGAAATTTCAGATTTAAGAACAATCTCTAGGGAATACACATCTATACTGCTGTTTTATTAATGCTAATTGTGCTGGCTACACCAGATCAACAAAACTTAATTGTCTTTATTTTAAAAATTATAGAAATCCCTTTAGACAGTAAGTGCTCTAACACATGAGGTGTGAATATAATTCATTCACTGCCAGAAAGGCTACAAAAATATTTCCTTACCGTTTTTTGGAATGCTGAATTGACTCAAATCTGAACATTTTAGTTCTGAATTAATGACTCTCTAACGTCACATCACACAGGATTCAATACAGTTCAATAATTTAGCAAATTGAATACAATTTGTTTTAGAAAATGTTTCTAATAATAGGTTAGAATTTAAAAAGACAGGGCATTTGGTACCAATCCAACTGGGACAGTACTGTAGGTGGACCCTGAAGGCATCACTAATACCATTAAATTAACTTAAGGAAGCCACAGGATATTAACATTACATAAGAGATAATCAGAGACTCAAGGTGCACAGAGAGCACAAAGTGGAAACTGTTCATTGTGGTATTTAAATGAAATAAGTAAATCTGACCCTCCTGTGGTTTGGAGACAGCAAGACTGTTCTTTGATTTGGACTGGAGGGGGGAGTGGAGAGCAGAGGGAGAGGCCAGCCCTACAGGAACACAGAAGATCAAAACACCATAGTCAAACAGCATGATAAAAATGGAATTGGATGCTTTAATCATTTGCATTGTTGAGCGTGTACTGGACAAATCCTAAAAAAATAAAATAAAAAAATAAAAAAACCATCTGTTGTCTCCTCTCTCAGAACTGTAGACATGCCTAGTTTGACCTCTAACCTTTCTTCACCATTCGTGCAGCCACAGTGAACTGGGTGGAGTCATTGGCAGCCCCATGGCCTGAGGTCTTCCAGGCTTCCTCCTGAGCCTCAATCAGCTGCTTCCTCTCCTGGATGGACATGCGAGCCTCAATGCTCTGGCTCTGGCTCTCCATCTCAGCCTCTGCTGTTCTCTGAAATAAAATGGGGAGGAACAGTCCATCAGCTGAACAACCGACAACTGACATATGAAGGTAGAAATGAAGGAGCCAATATTGTTCTATAAAGCATGAAACAGCAAACTGTAAAGAACTCCATTATTGCTGCCCTTGGTATGTTCAACCATTGAAATTAACCCAATAATAAAATAACTATTATATTGCACATAATTGTTTCTAACAAAGTCAATGGGGCTCAAACTGAACTTTCCCATATTTTTACGTGTTAAGAGAAAACCAGAAGACATGATTGAAACACAATCACCTTAACAGCAGCAAGTCGAAGTATTTAAACCTTTCACATCCCAAAAGGTTCTCAGAGTAAGCAAATAAACAGTGCTGGACACATTTATTGGCACCCCTGGTAAAGATGAGTTAAAACTAAATGAATCTTTTATTGCAGTAGCATAACCTCACCTTGGTTTGGTAAAACAGCTGCCAAATAATTGCTTTGAATAACATCACTGCTGTCAACACCTCACTCCCCTGTAGAAATTCACACGGTTGAATCTTGCAGAGGGAGAGATCTTTGATCATGTTCCCTTCCACAGTTTCTCTAGCTCATTCAGTGCCCTGGGTCTTCTGATACCTTCTTCAGTTCTGTTTGGACACATTAACCTGTGCAACACCCAGTGATTAACCCATTCTCAGTTTCTTAAGAGATCATCAAATTTAATCTAAAAGGTATTGGTATCTTGGTGTTAACTCATGATAACTATACATACACTAACAAGGTTCACAGAAGCATAGAAGTGAAACAGGGCCACAGCATCACAGATCATCTTCCATGCTTAACAATGGGCATAGCGTTTCTTGCTAAATTTCACCACAGAGTCAGAAGACTCCGTTTCACACACTTTTGTGACTGTAGGACAGAAAAGGCTTTTTCCTAGCATGCCTTCCTGATAACTGGTTGGATTATCGACAGCATCCAACGGTTGTTATTGACACCTGGTGACACCAAGTTTGAACGCTTTGCTGCAGTTGTCCAACTGCTCTTTGGGGACTTATTTACTTTCCTTACCATTCTGATCACAATGCATGATAGCAATATGAATTTATGCCATATCAGTCTGGTGCCTCTTTGTCACGTCATTTTTACCCCATGGAAACCACGTTTTAATTACTAATTAGAAGTTCCTCAAAAGACAAAATTAGAAAATAATCATTAAACTAGGGCTGTCAAAATTAACGCGATAAACCAGGTTGATTAATTTGTAGAATTTACACGATACATTTTTTTAACGCAATTAACGCATCCACAGGATGGTCCGCCCTGTTTATCCTACAATTCAGCCTGCGCTGCTTTGAGTGCTCCTCACGTAAACAGCATGGCAGATCCAAACTGCATCCACGGTTCCATGTGAATGTTTCTTCTCTGTCGCAGGCCAGATAGAGGGATTATCGTTCTGCGTCACTCCCTGCTCTACTGCGCATTTAATTTGCAGAAAGAGACACGATCAGGTGTTGTAAACAATCAGAAGGGATTGGAAAGGAGCAGATGTTTAAAAATGCAACACTCTGCAGTGATAAGTTCACATCAGGTAAGCCTTGGCTAACCAACAAGCTAAAAAACACTGCAGTTGCAAGATAACCACAAATAACGGTGGGAACTGGAGTTATGTAAAGGTTCGGTTCCACACCATTTATGCTCATGTTGAAAAGCAAATCCCTCTATTGTTCAAAAGAATATATTTTATTCCAAAAATGCTTTATTGATCCCAGAGGGAAAATAAGTGTTTGTTGTAGCTCATACTAATTAATTCTTCAAGGAGTTGTTGTAGATCCTGATGGCTGTGGGCAGGAAGGATCTCCTGTAGACATCTGTGTTGCAGCAAAACTGTTGAAGCCTTTGATTGAAAACCCTCTGTTGTAGGATATGAAGAGGATGCTCAGGATTGTCCAATATGAATAAGAAACGGTCAGCTTTACATTCCGAAAAAGTTAACCAGTTAGTTGGCCTTCGCACCTGGCTATTTCAGTCATATTTAGGAGTGTTAATCGGGATTAATTCATAGCTAACCGGTGATTAATTAAATGTAAAACATTTTATTGTTTGACAGCCCTACATTAATTAAGACATTTTCTGGAATTTTCTGTGTAAGGTAAGGCTACTTCAATAAAAAGATGACATCTTTATTAGGAGTGCCTAAAAAACATGGCCTGCAATGTAAAATCCAGTGTTGAACTTAGACAATGATTATTATTATTCAGGTGGAATCCGTGTTGAATGACAAGGTAATTAGAAGGGTTTTGCTTGGTGGGATGACTGTGTAGTTTATTGACTGGGTCACCTTCCTTCTCCAGGGGTGTCTTTCATCCACCTGCAAGGGTCTGGGTGATCTGGTGGCCTTCACAATCACAACGATGGATGGAAAGATAGACGAATGGGAAAGGATGACAATAACAGATGAGGATGGAAATATGGGAGAAAATATTGAAAGTGTATACAAGAACCGCAAGCTGCAGGGGGAGTGAGGCTGGCTTTACAATGTATAACATTGCAGGCACCACTAGATGGGATAAAACAACAGCAGGACACTTATGTCAGACTAGTGATCAGAATCCACTTTTGCATAAATGCTTTTGGCCTTGAAAGCAGGAAACCCGACAGAGCAGAGCCAGTTAATCACTGGGAATTAGACAATTATTTTCTCTTCATCAGCTGAGGCAGTTGAAAACTTGGTTTACGCATGTGTGTATGGCTTGTATTGGTTTAATCCAGTATGTGGGCAGGTCAACAAGCAAGCAAGAAAGCCATGCAGACTGCAAGACTCTGGTATTTCCTACCTGGCTGGCTGTGTCATCAGGTGAAGAAGTATGGAAAGGAGGGTCAGGAGGAGGAGAGAAAATAGCAGGAAAGACAGGCTCCTACAGCAGGCGCAGATAGAGGAAATACACACCCATGTAGAGGATGGCATCAGGACTATAGTCGCAGAAAAACACAGCTGATAACTGAAAGTCTGAATCCTGATTGAATAGTGTTAGCCAGAAAAAATAAACTATGATAAAAAGGCACTAGGAAGAAACATTTCTTTAGGTGTAGCTTTCCCTCTGGAATAAAACAGGAAATAATTATCATGCTTTAGGGATGTACCAATCAAGGCTTTATTAAATGATTGGAATTGGAGTCCTGACTAAAACAAGGCAAGTTTATTGATATAGCACACTTTCAACAAGAAAGCTATTCAAGGTGCTTTGGGTGATTAGGGGACAAAATAAAAGCGGCAATAAACAAACAGCAAAAACATAAAAACACCACAAGAGACACAGCATTTGACATTTAAACATGATAGTCTAGCTATCAATCAGTTACTCAAAGGCAGATCTAAACAGATGGGTTTCTAGCTCAGAGTTTCTGCAGCTTTCCAGTGGTCTGTAAATTTGTTCCAGGTAAGGGGAACATAGAAAGAAAGCTGATTCTTCATGCTTGGTTCTAATTCTAGGGATGATTAGTAGACTAGAGTTAGAAGACCTGAGTGGTCTGGGGGTTTGGTATAATGTCAATAGATCTTCAACATACTTTGGCGCTAAGCCATTCAATGATTTATAGACTAGTAAAAGGCTTTGAAATGTATTCTCTGAGCTACAAGGAGCCAGTGTAAGGACTTTAGAACTGGGGTGATGTGCTCTACATCCCTGGTTCTAGTGAAGATGCAAGCAGCAGCATTCTGGATCAGCTGCAGCTGTCTAATTGACATATTAGGCAGACCCGAGAAGACACTACTGCAGTAATCAATCCGACTAAAGATAAATCCATGAATGAGTTTTTCGAGGTCCTGTTGCGACATTAGTCCTTTAATTCTAGATATGTTATTCAGATGATAGAAGCCTGACCTTGTTATTGCCTTTATGTGACCCTGGAGGTTCAGTTCTGAGTCCATTACTACACTTAGAGTTCAGGCCTGATCAGTAGTTTCTAGCTGCATTAACTGAAGCTGTGTGCTGACTCTTGATCCTCTTTAAGTCCAAAAATTACTACTTCAGTTTTGTTTCTATTCATCTGGAGAAAATTATGGTACATCCGTCCATTGATTTACTTAATGCATTCACTTGGGGTTTGAATGGGTTCAAAGTCACCTGGAGACATTGTAATGTAAACCTCAGTGTCATCTGCATAGTTATGGTAACTAATCTTATTGGTTGTTATAATCTTGGCTAGTGGGAGAATGTAGATATTAAATAGGAAGGGCCCCGGAATGGAGCCCTGGGGTACCCCGCATGTGATTCTGTCTGTTCTGATGAACAATTGCCTATCAACAAAAAGAAGTTCCTGTTCTTAAGGTAAGACTCAAACAAGCCAAGTACTGTACCAGAGAGTCAGACCCAGCTCTCCAGTCACTTCTGTAATATATCATGGTCAACAGTGTCACATGCTGCACTGAGGTTCAAAGGTACCAACACTGTGGTTCTACATTCACGTCATTGAACAGTTTGACAAGCGCAGTCTCAGTGATGTGGTGAGCAGAGATACCAGACTGAGATTCCTGTTGTCGCTGTTGCACTCCTTGTAAGCTGTTTGGTGTTCAGACTCTCTTGAATTGATCTTGTTTCCTCTGTGCTGAGGCCTCTCTAAGTTATTTTAACACACAGGCACACTAAAACACGTTTCGTGGTGGTGTACTTTACGTTTTGGGAGCTCCTTGTGTTTCACACAGTTTTTCCTGGGGTGGTAAGGTCTCGCTAGCTCAGTTAGCTTAGCTTCATTGCGGCTATGGCTACTCTTCTTTCTCCTGTCTCTAACTCTTCTCTTCTCTCTTGCTTTCTGTGTCAGATGTTTAGTTACTTCCCTGCCTCCTGTAGTGATAATGGTAACTGTAATAAATGTAATATTTTTGTAGCTTTGGAGGCGAGGGTATCAGAATTAGAAGCACGGCTCCGCGCTGTTGAAAAACCAGCAGATAGCCGAAGCCCATTAGCCAGCGCGGAGCCAACAAGGATAGAACCCCCTAGCTGTCCTCCGGTAGAGCCCGCGCAGCCGGGACCTCAGGCCGGCTGGGTGACTGTACGTAGGAAGCATAGTTCTAGGACCCAGCCCCCGGGCCACCACCAACCGGTCCGCGTTTGTAACAGATTTTCCCCGCTCAGCGACACACCCGCTGAGAAGCTGACCCTGGTAATTGGCAGCTCCATAGTCAGAAACGTGGCATTAGAGACACCATTGACCATAGTCAAATGTTTGCCAGAGGCCAGAACGGGCGACATCAAATCCTACCTGAAACTGCTGGCTAAAGATAAGCGTAAATACAGTAAGATTGTTATTCACGCTGGCGGTAATGACACCCGGTTACGCCAATTGGAGGTCACTAAAATTAGTGTTGCTTCGGTGTGTAAGTTTGCCAAAACAATGTCCGACTCTGTAATCTTTTCTGGTCCCCTGCCTGATCGGACCAGTGAAGACATGTTTAGCCGCATGCTGTCATTCCATCAATGGTTGTCTGGGTGGTGTCCGGCAAACGATGTGGGCTACATTGATAACTGGCGAACATTTTGGGGAAAACCTGGTCTGATCTGGAGTGATGGCATCCATCCCACTTTGAATGGAGCAGCTCTTCTTTCTAGGAATATGGCCGAATTTATTAGTCTTCCAAAACACTGACAACCCAGGGTCCAGACCAGGAAGCAGAGTCGTAGTTTAACCCACCTCTCTGCTGCTTCTGTACTGTTACCCACCCATTACCCTATAGAAACAGTGGCTTGCCCACGGCCAAAATTAAATGGATTAAAAGTTAAGCCAACAAAAGCTTATATGGAAATCTCAAAGATAAATACGACTTTGACTGAACAGAAAAATACATCTATTAAATGTGGTTTATTAAACATAAGATCTCTCTCCTCAAATACTTTGTTAGTAAATGACTTGATTTGTAATAATCACATTGATTTCCTTTGTCTCACAGAAACCTGGTTGCAGCAGGAGGATTATGTCAGTATAAATGAGTCAACTCCTTCCAGTCATTTACATTTTCCCATTCCTAGAAGTACTGGGAGAGGAGGAGGAGTTGCAACCATTTTTCGTTCTGATTTACTAATTAGTCTAAGACCAATTTATAGCTACAGTTCTTTTGAACATCTAACCCTTAATTTTCCTCATCCAAGTTGCAAAACATTAAGACCATTTTTGTTTGTGGTTTTGCATCGTCCACCAGGCCCTTACTCTCAATTCTTGGATCAGATCTCACATTTTTTATCTGATTTAGTATTAAATACTGATAGGGTCATTATAGTGGTGGACTTCAATATTCATGTGGATACTGAAAGTGATAGCCTAAATGCAGCCTTTAATGCTATTTTAGACTCAATTGGCTTTACTCAAAAAGTACAGGGATCGACCCACTCGGGTAAACACACTTTGGACCTTGTACTGACATACGGTATTGGGTGTGAGGAAATAAAAGTCCACCCACATAACCCGGTCCCATTTGACCACTTCTTGATAACTTTTGAATTTGCTTTAACTGACCATCTTAAATCTGAAAGAAAATTTCATTATAGTAGAGCTTTATCAGACCCCCATTAAAAAAAGAAAGTGGCTAGCCATAGGAGGCTGAGTCCTTGGTTAAACGCAGAGTTGCGTACTTTAAAGCAGAATACAAGGAAGTTGGAGAGAAAATGGCACTCTACACATCTAGAGAATTGCTATTTAACCTCGAATAACAGTCTACTGCTGTATAAAAAGACCCTTCGACAAGCTAGAACAGCATATTTTTCATCATTAATAGAGGCGAATAAAAACAATCCTAGGTTTCTCTTTAGTACAGTTGCCAAACTTAAACAGAGTCATAGCTCTGTTGAGCCAACTATTCCCCCAGCTCTTAGCAATGATAATTTAATGGGATTCTTCATAAATAAAATTAATTCTATTAAAAATAAAATCATTGGCATCCTCCCAAACATGATTACTTATTCCTCAGCAAATGACGCAGCATCGGAAAGAACTGTAGAACCTCATTTGTGTTTAGGCTGTTTTGATTCAATTCAATTCAAAATTACTTTATTCATCCCAAAGGGAAATTAAATGTTGTTGTAACTCATTATGCAAGTTCCTTCAAAGATTTGTTGTAGATGCTGATGGCCGTGGGTAGGGATGATCTCTTGTAGTGCTCTGCAGATCTGAAGAAGCCTCTGACTGAAGACGCTCTGTAGTTGTCTGATGTAGAGGATACTCTGGATCTATGGCGTCTTCTTTTCAACTCATCAGGGTTTTGTGGCTGTAGTTTAGGTATTATTTGAGCTTTTGTGATGTTAATCAGCTGCTGCCAGTTGTAAACCACCTTGTTGCCATGGTTATGCATCATAACAAATGTCCAAAAATAAAAAGTATCAGCAAAAATCCTTCCAGTTGCACAGCATTCAAAACCAGAGAGAGCAGTTGTCCACAAAAACAATGTTTCTACCAAAAACGGAAGAATTAAAGTTTTAAAAAAGAAAAAAAAAGAAAAAAGAAAAAAAATATGAACCAAAGTAACAGAGCTACTCCAACATGCTGCCACCTTGAGCGGCGCAATTCCGGAACAATTCAGTTGAGCTTTCGGAATTATCAGAAATATTAGCCTCATCTAAACCTTCAACTTGTATGTTGGACCCAATCCCAACCAAATTATTTAAGGAAGTGTTCCATTTGGTTCCTGGCCCCATTTTGGATATGATGAATCTATCCTTAGTAAACAGATACGTACCACAGGAATTTAAAATATCATTACTTAAACCTTTACTCAAGAATCCTTCCCTTGATCAAGATGACTTAGTGAATTACAGACCTATATCTAACCTTCCTTTCTTGTCCAAAGTCCTTGAGAAAATTGTTGCTAATCAAGTCTGTGAGCATCTAAACAGTAATGAGCTGTTTGAAGAGTTTCAGTCAGGTTTTAGAGCTCATCATAGCACTGAAACAGCACTGGTGAAGGTTACTAATGATATTCTCATGGCCTCATAATGGACGTGTCTGTTCTGGTTTTGTTAGATCTCAGTGCTGCTTTTGACACAGTCGATCATAATATTCTCTTAGAAAGGCTTGAACATGTTGCAGGGATCAAAGGAACAGCACTAGGCTGGTTTAAATCATATTTGTCTGATGGATTCCAGTTTGTTCATCTAAATGATAAATCTTCTTCACTCAAGGGTTACTTGTGGAGTTTCACAGGGTTCTGTGCTTGGACCAATTCTTTTCACCATATATATGCTCCCAATTGGTAGAATCATTAGACAGCATGGGATAAATTTCCACAGCTATGCCGATGATACACAACTATATTTATCCATAAATCCTGATTAACCCAAGTCAGTTAGGTAGATTACAGGCATGTCTGGAAGACATAAAAACATGGATGACCCTAAACTTTTTGCTTTTAAATTCTGACAAGACAGAAGTTGCTGTCTTTGGACCAGAAGTTCTAAAACAGAAACTGATTAGTCAATCACTTCATCAGGATGGCATTAAATTGGCCCCCAGTAATAACGTAAAGAACCTCGGCGTTATTTTTGACCAAGACTTGACATTTATATCCCATATTAAACAGGTTTCTAGGATTTCTTTCTTTCACCTCCGGAATATTGCTAAAATTAGAAACATCCTGTCTAGGAGTGATGCTGAGAAACTAGTCCATGCATTTGTTACCTCAAGGCTGGACTACTGTAATTTTTTACTATCAGGTAGTCCACAAAATGCCATTAAAAGTCTTCAGTTGATCCAAAATGCGGCAGCAAGAGTTCTGATGAATATTAAAAAGAGAGATCACATTTCTCCTGTTTTAGCTTCCCTTCATTGGCTCCCTGTTAAATCCAGAATAGAATTTAAGATCCTTCTTCTTACATACAAAGCCCTTAATAATCAAGCTCCATCATACATCAGAGATCTAATTGTTCCATATGTTCCTAACAGAGCCCTTCGGTCTCAGACTGCAGGTTTACTTGTAGTTCCTAGGATTTCTAAAAGTAGAATGGGAGGCAGACACTCCGTTTACTTTTAAGGCCAGGCTTAAAACTTTCCTTTTTGATAAAGCTTATAGTTAGAGTGGCTTAGGTCATCCTGAGCTACAGACTTACCAATTTTCTTCACTCTGCTACTTCCTTTTCTCCTACGACTCTCCAGTTGTATTACAGTACTTTCTGTTATTTCGACTGTTAACTTTGTTTTCTCTCAGTGTTTTTCTCTCCATAGAAGCTACACCTGGTCTGGTATCCTGCTTGGCTGCAATGCCCTGTCGGACGGGGTGCATCGACTGGGATGGTTCTCCCAGTGGCTGAACATCCACTGTGTCCTGTTATCAACTTTTTACTTTCTGTAACATAGAAAGTTCTCTTATATCAGATCTTCTGTTCCTTCTGTGTCTCTGCTCTGTCTTCTCAAACCCCCAGACGGTCGTGGCAGATGGCCGCTCCTACTGAGCCTGGTTCTGTTGGAGGTTTCTTCCTGTTAAAGGGGAGTTTTTCCTCTCCACCGTCGCTACATGCTTGCTCAGTATGAGGGATTGCTGAAGGATTGCTGTGGTTGGAATCTGCATCAACGGGGCCCAACCTCACGCCAATGACTGACGCAATCTGCTGGAATTCCTTAAATAGGAAACTTTTTAACTGATTGGAATGTTTGTATAAATGTATTGAAATGACTTCTTGTTAAGTGCCTTGAGATGACATCTGTTGTGAACTGGCGCTATATAAATAAACTGAATTGAATTGGGAAAACATCAAAACGGTTGGTCATTGTTAGGAAGCTATTTAACTGTGTAAAAAGTTTTTTTTTCAATAATTAAACACACAATGATGCACATTGTTGGACCTGTGTTTGATTTTGTCAGCTGGACCCCACAACTAGGAGGTCCAGAAGTGATTTGTGCAGCCAATTTAAATGAGCAGCTGAAATAAGTTGTTAAATTTTATGACATTTAAAACAAAGTATAAAGTTAATGAAGCAGGAAAAACAACCTTCGCTATAAAACTTCTCTCCACTTGATAAATTGAAACTGCATTGAAATATGTAACTAGTCAAATTATCAGTCTTTTCAAAACAGAATGAACATGCAAACTTAGCCTCGCACCAAAGCAAATTGCCAAGCATGAAAACAACAGAAGCAGACCTTCAGTTTATTTAAGGCAGTAGGTTTATGAATCAGTTCAGAAATATCTTTTAAAATGAATAAAGCAATATTAGTTTAGACAATGTTGGAGCAGAAAAATAGGAAAGACTGCAGCATCCTGAATGGCATTAGTAAGTAAATAAAATGGGAACGTTACAATACTAGTGTAGACAATGCAATACTTGGTGTTTTATATTCCTTCAATTAAGTGGCTTTGTAATGGGATATCGGACAGAGATTTTAATCGGCATTTGTCTATTTGTTATTAATATATAATTACTGGGGACAAATAAATCGTTAACATCCAAATTGATGTACACCTAATTGTTTAAAGGGGTATAAGATATGTTCTACTTTTGCTAACATCCCTTTTTTTTCACCAGTGGCCTTTATTGACAGTTGCTCCACAGGAAAGGGGCAGAGAGAGCCATGTGGCAAAGCTCCCAAGATGGTGAGTTGGACCCAGGACTATAGCCTCCGCATAAGGGGCACCCGCTCTACCGCTCTACCATTTGGTAACCCCACAACATCTTTTGATATAAAAACATACATCTTTCTTATCTTCATATATACATTGTATGTTCTTAATTAAAAAAAGGCAAGAAGGGAAGTCTAGGTTGCTCTTTCTTTTTGGAGAGAAATACTTAATTTAGATGTAAAAATAAGGTGATGGTCCTCTGGGTTTATTATATAGTATTTATAGTAAACCTACATTCACATGGTACATCCGTAATTCCTTATTTGGGGCAGAATCATGCCATTTAGCTAAAAATGATTACTCGTGGAATTTTGAGAGTATAGTTTTAGCAGAGTTTGTGTTCTTGGCATGTAACCACTGCAATCACACTAAAAGAAATGCTTGAATAGACCGTCAGCTGACTTATTAGCAAATAAAATGTCAAACTAAGACATTTTAAAGACATTGTGAGCGTAACAAGATTTTACCAAAGTGCTAGACCTCAAACACACCACACAGTGGTATAATGAAAGCCACAGTGAGTAGAAAAATTGTAAACAATATCAAAAGGAACCAACCCATAAAGTGGTACGCCACCACATGAACACACACTCTGCAGGCTGGATTTCTGCTACACCGGGCTGAGTTTTTATTAAAATTTGACAGAAATAGAAGTTCTGTAAACGTTGATCACTGTTCTGGTTTGAATACAGTTGATAAACCACACCACATAGTGCCCCGGTGACAAAGGTTTTGCACGTCATCCTTACCTGAAGCTGATTGGACACGGCAAAGTCCTCAGTCAGAGCTTCATCATCCTACAGAGAAGGAGCCGAAGAAAAAGAACATTTTCTAAGCGCTCTCATGCCGTGGCATGCGTTTCATTGGTAGGTCAAAATCCCATCAAGTCTTGCTTGACTCTGGTTATTTTCTGTCGACGCCATCTCCACTTTTGTGCTTTGTTCCAACACAGGAAACATGAACGACATCCACTGGTCTGTATGAATAGGAGGATGAAAACAAGACTGACTGTACTTCCCTTTAGCCTGCATTTAACCCCCATCATCTATTCACTCATCCATCCCTTATTTAAAAATTAGGCCATTTGTTAAATCTGAAAAATACTATTCCCAGTGTGTCTGACCACACACACAGAGGACTCCAAACCTGATGTTAAATCACCTAAAAAAAACAGTCCGTGCTCGCAGAGCTGCCGGGTGGAGCTGGATGAACAGCGATAAGCGGCTGGAAACAACAACAGTTGCCCCAAAGAAGCTGCAGAGAATATGTCTAAACAGAGGGGTACATGTACTGCGCCCATCCTAAAACCTCCCTTCAAAAACACACTGATGGTGGCGAAACAGAAAAACAGGAAACATGCAGGGACAGAAAAATTCTTTATTTTTTTTAAAAGGTAAAAGACATGCAGACAGGAACAAGACAGTGAAAGATTACATGCAACATGCAGCTTAGTTGTCAGAAAAGATCAAGTCAGGCAAGAGATAATATAAAGGCTACATTTAACAGGACAGTTGGACATTAGTGTCACACAACTCGACAGATAGTTGAAGAGTTTTCAGAATACGTTTTTCTCGGGTTTCTACGTTTACTTAGCTGTCCTCAACTCAGAGGAAAATATTTAGCCCAAGTTTTTGGGCCACCCACGACGAGATGTTTTACACCAAACATGCATAGTTCATATCCACCTTGGGGATATTATGCAACCACACATTTACAGCTGTTTTCTACAATCTTCTAACACTACCTAAATGTGGTTATGTGACTCCAAAAAATATTCTCTACAAGCACGGGGTCACATCTAGTCCCTTTTGGCTTGATGAGCAATCAGAATCTGACATGTTTCAGTCCGACTGGCCCAAATGGGGTTCAGAACAGAAATTAAATGAGTGCCATTTCAAATATTCAGAAAATTTAGAGTAAATTATACATGAAAATTGACATTTCTCTTAAAGTGACAAACTCATCAAGACACAATTACCAAATGTTTATGTATTGGTTAATTATGACAAGGAAGAAGAAAGGATGAAACGGTGACTTGTTTGGGAAAGGGTGAATTGATCTGGACTTCTCAAATCTTAAAAAATATCCAGCAAATATAATGTGTACGCCAAAATCAAAATATACTGAGAAAATCTGCAGCTTCAAATACTTGAATAAACATTTCTTCAAATACAAATAGAATTCACATAGTTACCAACATTTTCAAAGTTGCAACAAAATAATACAACATAGTATCCTTGCACGTTCAGACAATTAACCCAAAACTTCCACTGATAAATCAGCTGGTGTACACTTTACCAACCCTGATCTGTGATCTGTCGGTTGGAAACTTAGAAATCTGATATAGTGCAGACCACTAAATGCACCATACCCAAGCCCTAACAGGTTGTGGTGACACTACTCTTGGGACTTTGCTGTCACAATGCTGTTGATGTCCTTGATAGCAGTGCAGCGTCTTAATCAAAGTGAAGGAAAGTACAAGGGTCAGTCGGCCACAGGATGTCAGCTCGTATTCAACATGGGGACATTATGCTGACTTGGTGAAGCAAAGACTTAACCCAGAGCTGATATCAGGAGATACCAGGAAGTCTGAACGGATCACACCAAAAGTGCTTGGTTTTATCCTTTTGAACCGCTAACCTCAGTAATGGAATAAGCAGGATTTGGATATGTTTGCACACGGTCAGGAAGCTCAGGGTTAATGTATGAGTCTGCCATATTTCAACTATACACACACCAAATGCAGCGTATATTTAGTGAGGTTAGGTAATATAAATGTTAGGGATGTAAGAAAATATCAATACATTGATATATCGCGATATTTTATTAGGGATGTCCCGATCAGATCACGTGATCGGCCATCGGGCCCGATCACGTGATTTTAAATGATCGGACTCGGGTGCAAATGATCCGATATAACCTCATAAAACAACAAGCATGACGTTTCAAATTCATCTTGAGACCGATTGTCAAACAGATTGACAGTGGAGTTTTAATTTCAGCAAGCTCCACTACATCAATATTCACAGTTTCTTTGGACAACAACACCGTAACGTCACACAATTTACAGCATGCGGGGGAATTGAGACAACACAATAGTGAGCTGCTAGCTAGAAGTGCTAACGCAACGTTTTTTAAGATGAACAGCGAACGCAGCGCAGCAGCAACATCTAATGTGTGCAAATCGGGCATTTCATGTGGTGGAAAAGACTGAGCTGGATTCAACACTGCGAATCTGATACGTCACTCTGACAAAAACTGAGCCAGCCGACACAAAAAGATACCTTAAAAAACAAAAAAAAACAAGGAGAAATTGCCAAAGGCCAGCGAAAAGGTAATAAAGATCATAACCAAGACAGCCGGATTGATTGCATGACGAGTCGCTGTTTGTGGTTACAAATGTCGGATTTGGCAGTCTCCTGGAGCACCTGAAGCAACAGTATGAGATGCCTTCTCATCACTACTTTAAAGACACAGCTATGCAGGGTATTCATAACAAGCTATGTGACGACCTGCTAGTTCTTGTATCAAAGGTGTCTTGCTTTTGGGGTTACCACACGGATGTATGAAGTTTGTCTGTCTGTCCGATGTCACTGCTAAGCTGTACTGCACAATTATTTACAACATGTGATCTTGCATGCACAACACTTTAGCAAATCTCACACGGTAGAGCATCATATACATACTTATAAGGTATTGTCCTTTTTGTTTTTACTATTTAAAGGCATTGTGGAAGGATTGGATCGGGACTCGGTATCGGCAGATATTTAAAATCAAATTACTCTGACTCGACTCAGGGGGCAAAAAAAATGTGATGTGGACATCCCTATATTTTATTTCCCGATATTGTACCAATATTTAAAAAACCAATGTATCGATTATTATTATTTTTTTTTGTTTAAGGATATGAATGGAACCATTAATGATGATAATCATTTTTGTAGTAAAATGAAAAGTATGACTGGTAGCTGGTGGCTGTTTTCACCTTCTTTGTTCCAGTGGATCAACTAGATCTAGTAATAAAACTGGATGTGTTAAAGTATGAAACAGGTGTGAGTGTTTAGAACGCCGTGACAATTTTTTCAGTTTTAAATATCAAAATATATGTATCGCAATATATATGGTATCGCCAGATTTTTACCAATACACAGCCCTAATAAATATAGATCATTAATTACTTCCTATGGCACAAAGTCTGCATATTTAGTGTTAGTCTTCCCCGGCTATGAAAACTGAGGCTTTATAAATTATATATTCCAAAATATGGACTTAGATTACAACGGACACAAGAATGCTACTTTAGAAGAAAGACAAATATTACTGGTGGAGCCGTGACACTAAAATCCCCGGAAGTAACTCCATATATGGAAGACGTGCAGATAGCAGCACAGCGCAGCAGGCTCATTACCGAGGAGATCAGCAGCTATATAAATTGCAGGTAGAACATGGAGTTAGCAATTCAAACGCTGGTTTAATGTTGATATCCTGGCAAAAGTATGTTTGTAAACTGATTTTTATTTGGAGCTTTTATTTTAACCACTCCTGTTGATTTTTTAAGGATCAACAGCATTTAAGGTTAACGACTCAGGCGAGGGGCACATCGGTTTTATCTGTGGGAGGTAAAGCTGTGTAGGTTCTCAAAGAAGAAATCTCTATTTTCAAACACGTTGCTTCTTTTGTAGATAATGAGGAAACCACAACTGTAAATGTGCAATTTGTATTTGTGATTTATTTCAGGTGTAACTGAACCGCATTCTCGCTGGGAAAATGCACACTAGTTTTATGTGCCATTTGGTTCATTCAATAGTTTACAAATTGGTAGTTATACACAACTATTGACCAATATGCCCACATTTTAAGCTATGAATGTTTTATTTTGACAAGATCCTTACCCCGTAGCTTTAACTCATCACACCTGAATGGACTCCATTTATTAGCTTTGTGACAAGGGAATCAACAATGTAAATAAAGATGAAAGAACCTGCTGTGTCCCCTTTTATCTCCACTAAACAACCACCACGCTGCTTTATTCCGAAAGCCACACAGATTTTAGCAAGCGTGCCCATTTAATTTCTAGCCTTAGTCGTAAAATAAAGCTGTAAAATAAACAGAGGCTCCCTAAGTCATCCCATCATTAAAACAAAAGAAAAACTAAAATCATGAGTCAGTGCTTTAATATGGCTTAGAGGTAGCCCAAAAATTGTTTTTATTTAACTTAACTTATTTCAGCATATGCTGTTTGAAAAGTGAAGGAATGTTCATGCCTAAATGAGAACAGATTAGAGATGCAGATTAGATGTGGATACAGTCTATGAACAACAAAACATCTACCAGCTGTTTGAAACAGAGAAGAGGAAAGACAAACGGATGAAAGGACAGACATGGACAACACACTGCCTCTCTGTTTAGAGATATTTAACAATGATCCCATGACAATGGAGGTTTATTTTCCACGACCCAGTATTTATAATGCCTGTGACGTTTTTTTTGTTTTGTTTTTTTTACTCCAAAACTCAACATTTCGGAGCCAGTTGAGTTAAGAGTTAGTGTGGCAATACGGTCTAAAGAAATCAGTTCTGCCAGAGCCACTGCTAAATGCCACTGCTGCAATAACACAAGACAGCAGATCGTTTTTACAGCATTAAAACAAGTGACCCATGTGATCTCCCAGGCTGCCATTTGATGTGTTAACTCAGCAGTTAGGTGGTTACCTTCTTCCTGAGGCCCTGCTCCACCTCCCAGAGCTGAGCTTGCTGCTCTGCCTCGGCAACCTTCGCCACGTCGTGCTTTTTATTGATCCTGTTCCTCCAGTCTTTCTCGCCGCTCTTCTTTAACAAGGCGACTCTGAGGGGGGAGACAAGAGGATGGAGGGACAAGAGGCACTGTTAATCTGAATTAACGCCACACACGCGCGCGCACACACACACACACACACACACACACACACACACACACACACACACACACACACACGGCTTTGTTCTACAATAAGCTAGTTGGGCTCAAGGAGATCAACTTTTATTTTAAATCTGTTACTTTTAGCTCACTATGCCCTGGGAAGCTTTGAAAACAGCTCTGTAGCACAACCCTTGGCTCATTTGTAAACCACTTATAAATTAACTGAATTCAAGTACAGTTCCTGCAAATTTCAATGTATTAAATTTAACAGTGTTTGGCTTAAAGCAACTGATTAAATATTACAAGTCAGTTTTGATTCAAAGTAAAACTTGAACTGAATAACTTGCACAAAATAAATGTTTAGTGAACAAGGTAAAAAAAAAAAAAAAAAAAAAATATATATATATATATATATATAGTTGTTTTTTTTAGGGATGTCAATTAAAGTCATCAAAGTAAAATTAGAGGTGACATTTATAACTTTGCAAGACTTGCTGTCCTTGGCTGTTTCAAATAACATGCCTTGCAAACTCTCCAGACAAGCTGCCATCTTGGAATCATGCGAGCGGAGGATGCGTTTTGATTGGTCGCTTGAATATTTCCCCTCAGCACACAGCTCACGTAGAGCGCACACAGCTAGCCTCTGCTGAGGAAACGCCCTCGAATGACTTTTTGCTCTCGTGTGTGGCAGTCTTAAGATTACTTTGTGTAACCAAGTCTAAGATTGTAGTTCTGAAATGAACACTTTCGTTGAAAATATTAGGATCCCTAGCTCAGCATTCCAGACTAATCCAATTAAATACAGTTGCATGCATTAAAAACAATAAATGTGACAATGAATTAATGTAGACAGATAAAAAAAAAAAAAAAAAAAAAACGGTTTATGGGAGTTTTCTTTCAAACAGCTACTACGTTTGCCATAGTCCCTTGGGATAAGCTGACCAATCACCAGCTCACAGCACCTAGATGACCCCACCCAGTTTAACTTCCGTTGCTACCTCTGGTTAGCAAATCATTATTTAAAGCATTGGGTATCTGACAGTCGCCATATTGTTAGGTTTACACTTTGCAGTCCAAGTGTAGTGTACTTTGTTCTTTATTCTAAGCGGTTTGTTTAAAACTTGCTGTGGGTTTCTGATGTATACATACATTTCTATTGAAGCAGCAGCGCAACTTACAAATAAACTTAATTTCAATAACATTTATAATGGCCCACCCATTTTTTGTTAGGCCCACCTCAAAAGCAATTTCTGGCTACGCCACTGACCTGCAGTAGCCCTAATAGTCAATCTGCATACATACCTAAATGAGTATATTTACTAAGCAGTGTCTTTTGAGTACAAACCACATGTTTATCACCTTAACAGAAGCCATTTCTTACGTGGTTACATTAATAAAAAAAAACCCAGTTTGTGTTTAAGCGGAGTGCACCCAACAAAAAAGGGAAATAACCTCTTCAGCAAAAAAAGTTCAACCATCATCTAAAAAGCTGAGGTAAAAGATGGTGGTAAATGCGGTCCACAAGGCTACACGAGTATCAGTAAAACTTCCACTATGGTTCCCTGAAGCAGCTAACCTAGGCCATCGTCATGCTACTGCTGACATAAAACAGGGATGTTCCCTTTTAGTCTCATTACAAGAAGACGGATAGCAGACAGAGCAGATGCAGTCAGCATGCAATTTAGCTGCTGCAGCTCCAAACAGTGAGCTGGACTGAGTCAGGGATAAGCAAACTGGAGACAGCTCAAGTACAAATTGACAAAACGTTACTGATACAAGTCCCTCTAATTCAGGGACAGACGTCATTCAACAGGATTTATATTCAACATGACAGTAAAAGCATAACATTTCAACGCAAGTTGTAAGCATCAGCCGATTTACCTGTATCAAAACAAAGGTTTTAAAACTAGCTGAATGCTACTGATCCACTAGAACGTTCCGCCACAACTGCTCTTATGGTTTACAGGCATTTTAATGCCATTACAGCAGGTGTTCCTGTATGAAAAAGCAAAACGACAGGAAGGGACAGGGTTCCACACCGTTTTGCTGGAGTTTTTAGAACCACACATTCAGTTACAAATATTAACCTTTTACTGCTTTGAAAGTAATTGAGTCTAATCACGAATAATAACGAAATAATCAAATAATCATGAAACATAGTGCAGAAATTTTCAATTTCAGAATGATCAGAGTCTGATTATTTAAGCACACTGCCCTGTATGTTTTAGATGCCTTAACACGCCTGCTTCAGATGATTGTAGTTCAGCAAAAGCCTGTTAATCAGCCATCAATAGAAATCAGGTGTGCTGAAGCAGGGAAACATCTAAAACATGCAGGGCAGTGTGCCTTGAGGAGCAAGGTTGGGAAACACAGATTTAAGGGACCATTTTTTTACGCAGAGTCTGCTAAAGAACCACCAGTTCATTTGAACCGGTATAAGAAGCTGTACAAAACGATAGTGAAAAAAAAAAGGTTTTTTTTTTGTCACTTACCATACCTACTATGACCTATTATTGAGAAGATGCCTTATTTTCCAAAACTAAATATGAACCCAGGAGGTAAACGATTTAGAACTACTGAATTTAACAGGTTTTAATATCTTTGCTTTAATCTGTACATCAAACAAGCACATTGATTACATCGTGTTTGCATCAGTAAGAATATTTGCTTTTCTATCTGCTTTTCGAGATGATGCTGTATTGTTCAGTTTTAAATTGTTGTGCCAAGACCATGAAACCATGGTTTTTTTCTTTTAGGGTCATCGTACTGTGAGAAGATTATGCTGGCCAATGCATGGCACACAGAAAAACAAACCTAAGCATCTGCACCAGGAGGACAGTGGATGATTAATTTGTGTGAAAAAGTGAACAACAGAGGTTGCATTATGCCGTTATTTGAAATAGGATACTTAACTTGGAGCACAGAGAAGGCGCAATCCTCTTCACAACAAGCGCTCTGTTACAGTGTGGGGCACATCCTGTTCTGCCCCCCCTCCCAAATCAATGCCACACACAGGATGCAAGTAGGACTGACTGTCATCAGCCGAGTCTGGGACACAGTCCCCACCACTAACTACATGCTTTGGAGGCGGGTTTGAGCCAAATTGGTCCTGAAGTGGTCCAAGAGTGAGTGAAACGTGTAATAATGGACAGATGGACCAGGACACCGGAGACACAAATGTTAAAGTTTAGTTCTATTATGTCATCAATCAATTTAGAGCTTGATCGTTAGTCGTTGCCTATCCCCCAACAGAAAGAGGCTGAGCCTCAATGTGACATAACTAGACTTATATAAACATGCATCTGTGAATCAAGTCATGTGGCAAATTTAATACCGGTATGTGCATGGAAAGCAACAATTATATTTATCACATGATAAACTAAAGTTTAATCTCTATCCACAATATCCACAACAATTCAGAGAATAAAATATGTTCTAGCTACAGAATATTAACCACTTTGCTGATGTTACCTATCTCTAATGGACATGTGTCGGCCAATCATCACGTCACCCATATCTTCGTCAGGATCAAGCTGAACCAGGCAGACTGGCTGTCCCCCCGCTGGAGGACGACACTCGCTTGAGGGCGATCCGAATGAGTCTCCTGATGTTACCACGGTGGAGTATGGGAGCTCTGTGACAGCAAATTCACAACGACAGACGCATGCGCACACACACACACACACACACACACACACACACACACACACACACACAGAGGAAGTAGGATCAATAACTTGACAGCACATCAATGTTCACGTCACACCATAGAAACGGCTTAGATAAAAAAAAAGTGGAGTATCTTCTAAATTATTCCAGTGGATAAGCAGCAGTGCAGACGTATCGTTGCTCTCATACAGATGAACCTACAGTTGCAAAAAGTGCTGGACTGAATTTCTGTCTTCCTTACCAAGAGGCTCCCAACGGCTTGTCTAAAGGACAGACGCTCCTGATTGGATGCCATGTCTCTGCCACAGCTGTAATCAAATCTCCCACATTGTAGAAACCCAGAGTTCTTCCTGGTTAACTACAACTTACACAACTATGATAAACTGGCCGTTTATCTGACTTCCATCTTTGTAAGCCGCCAAGCTGAATTAAGGCCCTGAGGCACAACAAGTGTTTGACTTAAAGCGAGGGCTGCTTAGATCTAAAGGTAGCCTGACAACCACACACTGAATGTCACTTTGTCTCCAAACATACTCGTGTGGTGATTGGACAACACATGGCTGACTGTTTAGTGAAACTTAAACCAGTTATGTAATAAGTCCAAAAGAAACAAAAAAAACTGATGTAATATTACAAGTCAGTGTTAATGCATATAAAGCTTGTCCTGTTCAAAATAAATCAAGGCAGAGCCAAAGAAAATCTTTATTAAACCAGGTTAAAACAGGATTTATAAGTATTTACCATGTTACATTTCTATGATTTGACTAAAGATCATACTAACCACGTTCACTGCATGTTTTGGCTTATTACAAACAGTAAAATGTGCTTACCAAAATGAGCTTTTCACATCTACTAAAGATTCCATGTACACTTTAAGGATGAACAACAGCTAAATTTTTTTTCTGTTGAAAATCCAATTTTTAAGTTGCCAATTTATGATACATGGCACAGTTTTATGACTACAAATTAGCATGATACTAAGCCAGAGCCAAATTATTTTGGATATTTATTCCCTCCATTTTTGAGAAAAAAGAAAATCTGGGACTCTGTGAGATTCCGATCAAAACAGCCATAATAACTCAGCTCCACCAGCAGGTTTCCTCTCAGCATTTTCTTCTTCAGCTTCTTAAGCTTGAAACTTAAGGGAAATGGAGTCGGATGAAGTGAGACAGATGAGGAAAGCCCATTACATCCCTACTGTGGTTCCTTATATACAAATATTGACTTGGTGTATGCAAAGTGGATTGATATCCAGTTCAGACATATACACCACAAATGGTTCAACATGGTTACTCCACGGTTTAAATGTAAACAGGAGGAGCCTCCTGCAGAAAATCCCCATTTAGCAAAAATCTGCATGGTTGTGTGAATGGGACCTTAAAGTGACAGTGTGTAGTTTCCCTGGCGATAGGGGGCAGTACATACCTAAATCATCGCAAGCAAGCGGTATTTTTGTGTTAATGTGACGACCTTATCAATGAATGGCCATAAAGGCCAAAAATGCCTGGGAGTGTTGCGCAATTTTCGAATGAGTCTACTACGTCGCCAGATCGTTCATCTTCCAGCGAAATCATATATGCAGCAAAATGACAAGCACATCAGACTCCCTTTCATCACTGGCAACGAGCGAAAAGGTAGCATGTTGCAATAGCGGTCATTTCTTTTTCTGTACACAAATATGGCTGCTAGCATTGCTCAAGTCTGTTCTCTTCGGTTTCTCTTCTCATGTCGATTGACAGCATCCCTTTTTCAAGAGGGAGTGGGAGAGTGAGAGGGAGAGTCGGGTCTCGTGGGCGAAGCAGGGCTCCTGGTGCGGGACTGAGGACACCGATTCAAGAAGAGGATCAAGTGCTCGAGTTATGGAGACTCTGGCAAGAAAGAGTCAGTAAATGCGTTTTTTCCACATAGCCTCACGTAGAAGGAAACATGGTGTCTAATATGGCGTCCCCAAGAGACTTGGGCTGCATTCTATTTGTCCACCGAACTGGGGTTGCAAGTCGGTTTCCCGAATTACGAACCGGAAGTAGCAAATAGAACGCCCCCGAGGTCGTAAAAACAGGTCGTCAACTCGCCGTGGCTCAGAGGGCCCCGAGTTCAATTCCAAAATGGCTACCACGAGCATCACACATAAGTAAACATTGTGGTTTTCTACAATTTTAAGCACTTTTGTCTTTGTTGTAACCAAATGTAGAAGCCGAACACACAGCAGTGTATACGGTTACCTATAGGCATGTCGCTACAGTCTAATTACGTGCTAAATTCCGCCTATTAAATTATTTTGTAGCTTGTGCAGTTTAAATCGGCTAGAGACGCTCCATCTTGCTATGACAACAATGCAGAGTTTTGAGCTACGGATTTTTCGCTTAAACAGCGGTTAAAACATTAATAGACTACAATCAAATAAGATGAAACATTAACTTACATTCTCCGCTTGCTATCATCTTCTTCATCTTATTTTGACGATGAACCACAAACTTTGATATTAGCTCTCTACTCTTTCAGAGCTAGCGCAACAGCGAGTTTCCTGGAGGCATCCATCTTTTCTCCGACCTGTCGTGTTGTGTGCAAAACAGAACGCAAAAACCCGCTGTAACTCGTTTTCCAACATGGATGTGACGTCACTCTCGAGTTGCAAGTCGCGCTTACAAGACAAATAGAACGCACCATTGGATCAATGGTAGGGCATCAATTTTATTCATTTTCAACAACATTTTGATGGATGCTTCTAGAGATTAATGGCAAAAACTACATACAGTCACTTTACAGTGAAAAGAAAGCTACATTTTTAGGAAGGGTCCACCTGCCAAACTCATTTGTTCAGTACCTTCAATATGATAGATTTTACTGTACAGAGTCAGACATGAACTCAAATGTGCCATTTACAGGCTACTTCAATTCCTATAGAAAGAACGGTGTTGAAAACAGGCAGTTTCTGCCACAGTTCAAAGTTCAAAACGAATCCTAATACAAAAACCTTGTTTTCAAACTAAATTTCATACAAGGCTTCTGGTCATCCACAAATTAAAATTAAACAAGTATGATGCCGACTAGCTGGATCAAACAAGTTACGAAAGCAATTTTGGACCTTTTTGAAGTTCAATAGTTACTGTACTAGTATACTGTTTCTTGTGTGTAGCTGAAGCTAAATGCTAATTTTAAAATCTAACTTGCTCCTGGCTTTCGAGTCAGACGATAAGCAGACATGGTCATATGTCGCTATATATGTATCAATAACCTTTTTTGCACTCTTTAATTGGCAAACATAAAACAAAATATTGCTAACATATAAACCAACCAAGCTAACACCAACACCACAATAGTGTTTTAACATTCTAGTATCGCCTGGAATAATAATTAGGTTTATACTTTATTCAGCTCAAAAAAACTAACAAAATCTGCCTTACAAGTGATGCAAACTTTCTTAGATTGACCTTCAAAACAAACAAACAAAAAAAAACTTCTAAAAGTTTTCTCCTCTATTCAGCAAGTATATTTTCCTCTTTGTTTACCACCTTTGTCCAGCTGAGTTTGAATGTTAGAACGTGTGTCAGTATATTCCATCTAAGACTTGAAGGCCAATTCTTGGTAAAACATTTGCTTTTCTCTGTAAAATTAGACTAGTGAATTAGAAAAAAATATTGCAAAAAAGTAATAATCCTACAGGTTGGGATCTGATTGTTTCTTTTCATGTTTACGTTGTCCTCTGACTTTGCCTAGAGATATAAAAACACACAAAGGTCTCCGTTGTTCTTACCTCCACTGGTGGTTCTGATCCTGTAGCTGTCAGAGTGTCGTCCTTCCTCCGTTGCATACCGCCTCTGCTCTTCTTTCTCCTGGAACTTGCGGCTCTCCAAGCTCTGACCAGCTCCCTCCTCCCCACCTCTGGGAAGCCAGCGCTGCTCCTCCTCCTCTTCCTCCCACCATCTCTCCCGTCCAGTATGGGGCTGGGGCAGAGCAGCCTGCCTGACTGCTGTTTCAGGAGAGGGCAGCCTCCTCTTCCCCACTTTCAGGTCCATCGTGTCTTCCCCCCGGACCGCGATTTGGTTCTTGTGGTGGTCCGAGGTGTCCTGCGACCTCACGGCGTGGACCTGAGGCTGGCAGTGAAGCGGGGGCCAGTCAGTGGGCTCGGCGCGGACAGCTGCGCTCGTTATGTGGATGTCTCCGGCGTGGTCGGAGGAGACAGTGACTCCTGCTCTGGGCACAGAGGATGACGGAGCGGGTCCATACAGAGCTCCTCTGCCGTTTTGAAGCTATAAAGCCAGGAAGTGGACAGAGATGAAAGATGTGGGTCAGTTTGCTCAGATAGCTGACCGAAAGCTTGGGCAAAGTGCACACATCTAGCAACTCAGAGAATCATGCTGACTAATCACAGGCGGACTGACTCACTGCATTTCCTGAGCATCAAAGGGCAGCCCGTCCTGCACATCACAAGCCATCGCCCTCCACACAATGCATTTAGCTCCAGCACAACTCCACACTATGCATGACAAATTCATACCACAAACCTGACCCTTCTGCTGAACAGCCACTGTGAGGCAACAGCAAACAGCTATAGAAAATCTGAAAGTCCAAAACGATGAGCAGATCTGGTGCTTTAATCTGTTTTTCTTTCCCTTTCCTCCCTATCGTTTCTGCAAGGTTTATATTTTTCCCCATCTCCTCTCTCCACCACACAGTGCCTTTTAACTCCCTTCGCTATGATGAAACTCAGTTGGGCAGGATCATCCATGCAGATCAAACCAATTCTTTACTGTAATACAGGCAACGATGAGCACAGAGTCAGGACTTTATCAGAAGCCGGGCCATGCACTGCACATTCACAATGTCATCACACCGAGACGGACGAGTGGGACGGTGAAATGCGCGGTCGTTTCCGAGAAGGGACCATTGGCATCCTCCGATGGGGATGCGCCGACTGTTCAGAGGAATCTTACTTGGAGTTGCTCAACTGGGCTGTCGCACCGCTCCTGCTCATCATCACTGGTGTCTGTGTCTGAGAGCTCCTGAAGCAGAGAATAGCCGCATGCTACAACACTTGCTGGTTTCATTCATTTTCAGTCAACAGACAAAGTGGTTGCCGTCACCATCTGAAACCGGACGTTTATTACAACTATTTCCCAAAACTCAATATTTCATCAAATGTAATGTAATAATTAAAGTTGTGTTACATTGTCTTGGCCATCTTATCCTAATTGCACAAGAGATTCACGGATAAATCAGCTGGGTTTTCAGTTTTATGCTTGATCAACCGAGGATGTACCGAATGTAAACAGCAGCAAGTCACACTGCCGACGCACAAGTACAGAAGAACGCTGGGGATTTTTATGGTTGAGTTTTATTTGTACAGATGCAGCAGTACTACACCCTGGAGGATTTTACTGAAGTTTTACATTTCCAGCGACGGAGAAAAGACCGCTCTCTAGCCTGGTTCTTTCTTGAAGAAAGTTGCCTTTTTTACAATAAGCATTTTGCAATTGCAATTCTTTCAGAAACTAGACTATAATAATGTATTTTGAATTCCGAGCCTGCTAGGAATTTGTATTGGCAGTTTTAGAGCATAAACTGGATTCAAAAATTGGCCCATCTCAAGCCTAAACGTTTTCTACGACATGTAGAGACAAACATGCGGTTGAACGGGGCTGCAAGAAAGGCAGACTTTCAGAAGGTGAAAGGAACGCTGAATTTAGTCTAGCAAAGTTGTTCTGTTTTATCCTTACGAGCTTTCGACCGCTGCCAAGAAGCATGCTGGATTTGGAAAGGTTGGCACGCCTTGTGGAAATCTTGAGTTAAAGTAAGGATCCATGTACTCCAGGAAATACACTCCGATGAAGTCGTTTTACTAATTCTAACCATGCTAAATGCCAATATAAGATGCTAAAGCAGGTCTAAAATGTCAACTCTGTAAATCGGTGTTTAAAAATAGTAAAACACAGCAAGACATTGTTCCTGGTCTTACAATAAGTTAATAACTACTCAAAAAAGAAAGAAATATCTCCAAGACTGTTCAAGCAACTCTTAAAACTTTGGTACAGATAGTGGCTTTGTGTCAGTCACCGCAGGAGTGGGCTGCAGCCCCCTTCAACTCTTGCATATGTAATAATATTTCAGAATGTTCAGTAAATCCCTACAGATACATGAAAGCTGTTAGAATTTTTTTAAAGAAAAAAATCTCAGTCTTCTTACCAAATGTTTAAAGAGTTGCAAACAAAGCAGAGGAAATGTGTTCTGGGAGAAATTTCCGTGCAATTATGAAAAAGGGGTGGGTTTCAAATCAGTATTAAATCTACTTTGCTGGAAAACTTGATTGTGGGTGAGGTTTATTTGCTTTTATTGTGTTTTATCCTTTCTTAGTTAGGAGTCGGGTAAAATGTCATTGATACCATGTGTTAAAAAAAGAAAAGTGGAAGATATTTTAGTGTAAACAAGCCGGACAGAGTGACAACATGTGTAGATGGCTGATTAGAGATCGCCCCACCTGTTCCATGTCTCCCATGGTGATAGGCTGTGTCTGGTAGCGAGCATTGGCTCTGCGCTGGCGGGTGTCGCCTCGGGTACGGGAGACTCTGCTTGCCGGCTGAGCGAGTTGATTGAACAGCGCCATCTTTTCTGCCAGGCTGAGGGTGCAGACATCCGGCTCGTCGAGATTCGGACCCTGCACCTCGACTCTTCCTTCCATCGTAGAGGTCTGCCTTGAGCCTCGGGCCTCCTGAGGACCCTGCGCTTGCCGCCGGGCGCTGGAGCTCTGCTGTAAGGATGCCTGCAGGCTGAGGGAAGGACAGCGCCAGAGAAACAAGGACAGGAGAGAGGGAGACCTCTGGTAAGCTGTGAATGTGAAGCAGCTCACGCAGGTAAAGCAGCATGCTACATCATGCTGCAGGTCTTTTCAAACAAAATCAAGTTCAAGCTTTTTCTACACATGCGTAGCGAGTCATATTCACCACACAAAATTCAACCCGTTTATGTCATAACCTAATCATGTCATTTCCTCCAACAACACAGGAGGGCATCAAAGCTTAAATAATAGTGCGCACTGCAATCAGAGTGCATACTACACAGGACCATCCAGATGTGGGCATTACACTTGGAGAAGGATATTACGCTGTGGTGAATTAGCTGAGCCAGTCCAAAACACATCAGTCAGACATTTCATGCTGGTGGACACACGCACACACACGTTCGTGTACCTGTAAGAGGGGAGAGCATTGCTGCAAACTAGGGTGTAGCTGTCAGCACGTGCTACAGTACACTGATCAGTCATTTGTGGCACATGAAAAGGGACACTACAGGGATGAAGGTCAGGGGCAGCAGAACACACACACACACGTGGCACAGAGAATACAAAGGTGATACATGTGTTAAATATGATTAAACTACAGTGGCTTGCAAGGTCCACCTTAACATTTTTTACATTGTCACATTAGAAACTAGCGTTAATACATCTCTTTCGGATTCTATGAGGAAACCAACGCAGTAGAGAATAATTGACGCAGAAGGAAAATGATGCCTGGTTTTTACATAAAAAAAATAAAAATCTAAAATGTGTGGCCTGCATTTTATTCACCCTCTTTACTGTCGTTTTTGGTCTATAAACCAAACATTACGATTACCCCTCCCCCTGAACACACTATCCCCACGGTCAACACGGTGATGGCAGCATCATGCCGTGGGGACAGGGAAATTGGTCAGAGGTGTTAGCTAGATGGACAGAGCTACTGGATAAAACAACATGTTAGAGACTGGGGTGTGGGTTCACCTTGCAGCAGGGCAAAGACCCTTAAAGCACAGTCCCCCCCCAAAAAACAATGGAATGTTTTAGACCAGGGTTGTCCAAAGTGTGGGCCATGGCCCATATGTGGCCCTTGGGATGATTTTGTGGAGCCCACAACCAATCTTCAGGTGGTAGGCTGAGATTTTCTCTGATTGAAGCCCTTCCTACTATTCATTAAACTTGGCTAAATAAAACAAAGAGTGATCCATATCACTTTGTTATTGCTGAGATTAGAATAAAGAACATTTATTATACAATTTAAATGTTTAATTTTTTATTTGTTATTGCTGAGATTAGAATAAAGAACATTTATAATACAATTTAAATGTTTAATTTTTTTATTTCACTGAATTGCAGGTAATTCTTTGAAGAAAAAGAATTAGCCAGTCAGCACTTTTAACTTGACAATTGTCACCCTTGTTAAAAAAACAACAACAACCTTTAGACACCACTCATTAAGATCAAAACGTGTTCATGCGTTCAAATAGTCTAGTCAAAGTCAAAACCTAAAATCTTTCTTAACAGTGTTTACTGATGCTCTATCTAATCTGACTGAACTTGAGAAAAGAAGAATAGGAAGATATTTTCCTTTCACTTAATGATTAGGAGTTGCTTTGTGTTGGGCTATGAAAGAAAATGCCAATGCCAATAAAATACAATAGAGTCTGTGGTTGTAATGGGAAAAGGTTAAACGGGTGTGAATACTTCTGCAAGGAACTAAAACTTTGTCTGGAAATGATGAAGGTCTTAGAAAAATGAAATGTTTTTATCTTGAATACAGATGATAATTATTGTACTCGTATAATGATTTATTAATAGCATAAAACCAACTTGCATCTGAGAGCATCCACCTCTTAGAGCACACGGATGTTTTTCCAAAAAGACAGATGCTGATGTACTCATGGTGTTCAAGTTTGGATTGGGTAAATTGATGATGAAAGGCTTCCTTCTGTGTGACGCAGTTTAGCATCAGACTAAACTCAACATCAGCACTCACGTAGCTGCTATGACTACTTCCTCAGAGGTGACTGGCTGGGTTCTCGATCGGTCTTGTGTCCGTCTCAGTCTTCTGTCCACCGCCGCATTCCTGGACCGCGGTTTGGGAATTCCTCCATCAATGCTCTTCTCTAGTTCCTAGGAACGGGACATTGGGATAAACACAGGAGATTTTTATGCATAAGTGGAGTATTGCTCCAAACAGGAAGCCTTGTAGGATTGTCTTAATCACAGAACACAAGATTGTGGAGAAAAGAAATAGATTTCATAATATTTGCAGTATAGATATTAGAGTAATAACCATTTTTATAACTTAATTAGCTAGCCCATTGACCCCTTCACATTCTGTCACATAACCAACTTCAATGTGTTATTTTGATTTTATGGGACAGACCAACACAACGTAGCGCTTAACTGTGAAGTGGTAAAAACATGTGTTTTAAATTTATTTTACAACTAAAAAAATACAAAAAGCTTGGGCTGCACGTGTATTCAGCCCCTTTCCTCTGCTACCTCAACATTAAATCCAACCCAACTGCCTTCAGAAGTCATCTCATCTGGGGAAAAAAAACTACTTACTGCTTGTTAGAAGTTTTTGGACCTCAAGGCACACTGCCCTGCCTTTTGTAGATGTTTCCTTGCTTTAACACGCCTGCTTCACATGATTGCAGTTCAACTAAAGCCTGTAAACCCACCATGAATTGAAGTCAGGTGTGCTCAAGCAGGGAAACGTCTAAAACATGCAGGGCAGTGTACTTTGTTCTATAACAGTGTTTTTTTAACCATGCTCCTCGAACAGCATCATGAAGAACAAGAAACATAGCAGAGGAAGTTTAAAGCAGGGTTAAATTCTACAACTATATCCAAAACTCTGGACATCTGATGGAGCACTGCTTAGTCCATCAAAGACGAAAAAAGTATGGCACAGCTGCAAACCGACCAAGACAAGGCCGTCCACCTAAATCGACAGGCTGGAGAAGGAGAGCATCAATCAGACATGCAACCAAGACACAGCAAACGGGGAGTAAGGTACACTGGCCACATGAGGCGTTCACTGACTTTGTTCACCTACATCACAAAACAATATAGGGTGAAAACTTGAAGGGGACATATGCCACTTTTTAAACATGTTATGATAAGTCTATGGTCGGTACAAAACATGTAAATTTCTTTGCACAAACTACCTCTCACATAAACCGATCTCACCAGCTCAATTCTTGACTGATTTCAGTCCCTTTCAGAATGAGCTGTTTAGAAGGCAGTTGACCACGCCCATCCATCTTGTTACCAGGTTGCGGGTTCGCCATACGAGAGAATGGCATGAAATTAGAATTAGTTGGCAGAGTTTGACTGATGAAGGGTGGGGTTTGGTAGCTGAGCGGCGGTTATACGCAAATTTAGCTCATTTTGATGTCACAACAAGGCACTTTTCCCAAACGGCTTGTAGAAGCAGAAGATTTCTGAGAGCAGAACTTAGCACAAAAAAAGAAAAAAAAAGGAATGGTTTTTATTCATTTTTGGAGTGTTTATAAAGAATTATTGGCAGCATCCAATTTGAAAAGCATAGGTGAAGTAAAGCGTAAACCACATTTGTCCAATTTTTGCGTGTGAAATATTTTTTGAAAAAAACAACAAACTGCTAGTTTTTCCACTTAATATGCAGGTTAAGATGCAGGAACTGCAACTCACTCTGAAGAGAGATCGCTTTGCTGCCACGCTCAGCTTGGCTCGTTCATCCAGCTTTTCGTCATCAGCTACAGGGGAAAAAAAAAAAAAAAAAAAAAAAAAAAAAAAAAAAGAGGCACAAAATCAGGAGGTTGTTGGTTCTTCACTGGAACATTAACAATATAAAATATCAACAAAAACAAAAGTACTAAGAGTACTAAGTTATAAACTCAGCAAAAAAAGAAACGTCCCTTTTTCAGGACTGTGTATTTCAACAATAATGTCGTAAAAATCCAAATAACTTTACAGATCTTCATTGTAAAGAGTTCAAACAATGTTTTCCATGCATGTTCAATTAACCATAATCAATTAATTAACATGCACCTGTGGAATGGTCGTTAAGATCTTAACAGCTTACAGAAAGTAGGCATTTAAGGTCACAGTTCTAAAAACGCAGGACACTAAAGAGACTTGTCTACCGACTGTGAAAAACACCCAAAGAAAGATGCCCAGGGTCCCTGCTCATCTGCGTTAACGTGCATTAGGCATGCTGCAGGGAGGCATGAGGACTGCTGATGTGGCTAGGGCAATAAATTGCCATGTCCGCACTGTGAGACGCCTAAGACAGCGCTACAGGGAGACAGGAAGGACAGCTGATCATCCTCGCAGTGGAAGACCACGTGTAACAACACCTGCACAGGATCGGTACATCCGAATATCACACCTGCGTGACAGGTACAGGATGGCCACAACAACTGCCCGAGTCACACCAGGAACACACAATCCCTCCATCAGTGCTCAGACTGTCCGCAATAGGCTGGGAGAGGCTGGACTGAGGGCTTGTAGGCCTGTTGTAAGGCAGGTCCTTACCAGACATCACCAGTAACAACGCCGCCTATGGGCACAAACCCACCTTCGCTGGACCAGACAGGAGTGGCAAAAAGTGCTCTTCACTGATGAGTCACGGTTTTGTCTCACCAGGGGTGATGGACGGATTCGTGTTTATCGTCGAAGGAATGAGCGTTACACCGAGGCCTGTACCCTGGAGCAGGATCAATTTGGAGGTGGGGGGTCCGTCATGGTCTGGGGCGGTATATCACATCACCATCGGACTGAGCTTGTTGTCATTGCAGGCAATCTCAATGCCTTGCGGTACAGGGATGACATCCTTCTCCCACATGTGGTACCCTTTATTCATGCTCATCCAGACATGATCCTCCAGCAGGACAATGCCACCAGCCATACTGCTCGTTCTGTGTGTGAGTTTCTGCATAACAGCAATGTCAGTGTTCTGCCATGGCCAGCGAAGAGCCCGGATCTCAATCCCATTGAGCACGTCTGGGACCTGTTGGATCGCAGGGTGAGGGCTAGGGCCATTCCCCCCAGAAATGTCCAGGAACTTGCAAGTGCCTTGGTGGAAGAGTGGGGTAACATCTCACAGCAAGAACTGACAAATCTGGTCCAGTCCATGAGGAGGAGATGCACTGCAGTACTTCAAGCAGCTGGTGGCCACACCAGATACTGACTGGTACTTTTGATCTTGAGCCTCCCTTCATTCAAGGACACATTATTCTATTTCTGTTAGTCACATGTCTGTGAAACATTTTTAGTTAATGTCTTATGGTGTTGACTCTTTTAGTGTTCATACAAATATTTACACACATTAAGTTTACTGAAAGTAAAAACTGTTGAAAGTCAGAGGACGTTTCTTTTTTTGCTGAGTATACATAATATTAAGAACTTCATGAATCTTTCACACTGGTCACATCATTGTTAATGTTCCCAACAGCTTCATTCAGATATGCTAATAAACAAATGGAGAAAGCGGTGGTGCATGCAGTATTTGCCCTTTTTACATGACAGCACTGTAAACCAAGAGCACTATATCAGAAGGGTCACCGTTTACAGAATGTTAATTTACTACTCATATTAGCGGATCAAATATGTTGGTGGTGTTTAAATTATGGAAGTGGTGCATGAAAGAAGTTGAAAATATCACTTTCATATGCTACAGCATATTGAACAGTAAGCGTTACACATGTGAATTTATATCCGCGATGGTACTGAATATTCTACTTCACTTGAAACCCGAGATACAGTTTTCATTCAGCAACACATTTTCTTTAAAAGTCCTATTTTCCCTAAACTTCTAGTTGTTTTTGTGTTATAAAAACAACTGTAGATGGAAGCAGAATGAGAAATCAGAGGCTTCAGCTGCAGTTCAAACACTTTCAGGACACTTTCTTGATGCTGAGTGAAAACAACTTGGTGCTGGGACCAATTATTCAAGGTAACATCACGGAGCGGGAAAGTTTGTTTATTAATTCCATGTATTGGATGAAGTGTAACAGATGTCAGCTATAACTATCTCGTTTGAGTGCAAGTCCATTTATGCAACTCTTAATGTCCAGACCTTTCAATGGAATCCGCAAATTATATTTAAAGTGGTGTTTCAGCAACACCACCACTAGGTACTTGTGCACTAATGTAAAGCTTAAAACGCTTCATCTTTAAATAGTTAAATTTTTTTATATGAACTGCACATTAAAATCTCACGGCATAATCTTAACATTTAAAAAATGTCTAAAGTAAATTTCACCATAAAAGATGCATTTTTACAGCTGCAAGCAAAGAAACCATTAAACATTAAGACTGGTGTCGTCAAGGAGAACAGATTCGAGATGCGCAGGTGTGCGTTCGTCATTACTGCACGCACACACATTGTGCAAGACACATGACATCACCAAACAACTATTTCCTTTGATTGACTCAACTGCACATAATTCTTGTCAGTACAAAGCTTATAGTGCGTTTATGAGAACCAGATGAGTTGCTTTTGCCCTGAGAGGAGCTGCTGTGTTATGCTACTGTGAGCACCATTAATGACTCCAAACTAACATGCTTCAAATCCTTTTTTAAATAAAATCTTTATCTGTGTGCACAGGTACATCCTGCTGATGCAGTTTAAACACTTGAGACAACTGTTTTGATTCCACAGACTGTTTAGTTTGATTTTTACTCAAAGTGATAGTTCAGGAATTTTGAAGTGAGGTAGTAATAAAAGATTACAACTTGGAAACATGTTAGCCAGTACATATGTCTTTTGGCATCTTTGTTTAGTATAAATCAAAATTAGTTGGTCCTAAAAGCTAACAGCTATTCCAAGGGTGACTAAGTCCAAAGCAACCTTTTACCATTTAAAAACAACTAATCTAAAACAGAGCGGTGCATGGAAAAGCCATTTGACGGTGAAATTTACATTGGGAAGTTATTTACACAGATGGCAAGGATTACTCCTGTAGGAAATGGAAGTAAGAGGTGGTACGCCACTAATAATATTCCTGTGTGAAATATGGACTGAAATGTAAACATATTTCATGTCAGAGTAACTGATATAAAACTAAAGAGGCATAAAAGCAAAAAATGGTGTACCCATCCACCCCTCTCTGCGTTCCTACCTCCTTCATCCAAGAGTTGCAGAGGTAAAAAGGTCTAGCAGGGTAACCCAGGCATCCTAAGTTATCCTGGCAAAGACTTCTCAGCTCATTCCAGAGCATCCCAAGGTATTCAAAATAGGATGGTATAGAGGGATTATCGGTCTACGTCCCTCCCTGCTCTACTGCGCATGTCGCCTGCAGAAACAGACGCGGTCATGTCTTATTGTGCTGTTGCTTGCACCAATCGCTTTGATAAAAACAACGTTCAAGTTCTAAAAAATTCCATCAACGCGCACCCCTTTCAAGGCAAACAGAAGACGTCTTCACTTGCGAGCTATAATAAGAAGCGATAGGAACAATGATTAAAAATGCAACAATTTGCACCGATCACTTCAGTTGATAAACTGTTGTAGTACACAGACAACATAGCTAACCAACGCTGCAACTGCTGGATAACGCAAACAATACTAATGGGAAAAGGAGCTAATTGAAAGGGCTGGGTCTCTTTCTGCAAATAGGCTGTGTGCGCATCCACTGTGTTGATAAGCAAATAATCCCTCCATATATAATACCTAACAAGAAGTTGTGGGTCAGCCACCGGGTCTCCTCAGCCACAGGGGAATGCTCATCAGATCTCTGAACCACCTAAACCGATTTGTTTCAATACAGAGAAGCAACAGGTTAACTTCAAGCTCTTCCTGGATGACATGTTTTAGAGGATTCAACTCATCTGGTATGGCTGCTTAAAAGAACACCATTTTAATGATTTTTAACTAGAAACCTCACATGTTCTGTTGTCACTATGCATTACACACAGAAAGACTGTTTTCCATTTGGTTTGTCAATTATCAGCTGTTGTGTGAATAATAATCCAATGCAGAAACTTTACTAGGGTGAAAAGGTCAATGAAACAGCATTCTAAATGCTACTAGGACATTTTTGAGATTGGAGGTTTTTAGGAAGGCAGGAGACACCCTTGGTCTTGTCCCGTCTCCAAAATACTATTAGCTTCATTCTATGGGATCAACTATTCTGGATTTGTATTGAATGAAGATGCCAAAAGAGTCATCTACTGCAGGTAAGATATGTTCTACTTCCTACAAAGAAACTTGACCTACCCCTTTAAAGCACTGCTGTACAGTTTATTTGTCATTGTAGGAAACAAGTAGAGTACACCTTGCTTGAAAAGCCCACATTTGAAAACATTTAAATTAACATGTTTGTTCTGAAATTCAAGTTCTACCCAGAAATCTAATTTGAAAAGTACAGAAGCAGAACTTACCATCTGTGGAAGCAAAGTCTGAGCTCACACAAGACCTTCAAAAGTGTAAAGAAAAAAAACAAGAGAAAAATCAGTAAAAGCTACTCATCTAGATGCAACAAAAATAGCAGTAGTGATTGGTTAAGGATAGAAGATGCAAAGGAAGGTAGCTGCATCTGGTATGCAGGGAAGAAATGAAGTGAAAAGGGAAATGGCAAAGCAGACCAAGCAGGAGCATTAGACCGCATTAAGGAAGTCTGTTCGTTTCTGTGATCTTTGGCTCTTTATTCCCTACAATGGTCAATTCATGTGCCTGTGCTGTGGTCACACGTGAAGACCACTGCCAAGATTCAATCCCAGGAACCTTTGGCCATTAATCTTCGTTTCCTAATGCTGTTAGAGTGAGGCGCAAATCCAAGGAGCGTGTTCATGGTCGTTTAACAAGTTGCCACTATTGGTCAGAAGAAAACCAAAACAGTGATGTGAATCTCATTATGGATTCAAATACATGATTGATTATACAATCTCAATTAGAAAATTAATCAGAATTGCTCACCAGAACAACATTAAAATCCAACATTCTTGATTATCACAATTTGATTAACATGCAGTCCTGAACATTTTCCAGCATTCCTCACTCCAAGTCATGCATTCTTGTAAAGAAATACCTATTAGTTTTCTGCCATTCAGCAGAAGTGATGGGCTGAGTCCAAAACCTTTCTGAGGTCTTTCGACTCTCCCCAAGACAGATATAGTGCAGAGGCTGGTGCCCCCTTTCCCTTACACCTCTCCAGGGTGCCTGATAACCTCCATGTTCCCTTGGACCCTCGGTGTCACTGGAGGGAGTGCAAAGGGAAAGAGGTCAACAGATAGTGAGCCCAATGGAGAAAGAAAAAACAGTCTGGTGAGGGAGATGAAGAGAGGGACGGGTGGCCCACAAATGAGCCTCTTTAGACACACCTTTATTTTAAGTCCAGCACAGTAGCAATGCCATGCATATGAGTTGGCAGAGAAAGCATACACAACTACTGGGCCCATGTAGAACAAGACACCATTAGAGTAAAGGACATGTTAGCTCTACACAAGGCCTAGTGTTAGCTTAGTTAGTTGAGTTCAGAAATTTTGCAAGCTCTGTCTTCCCATGTTAACCTCACACACATTTTAGTTGCATGTTAGTGTGAGTGGCCAGCCAATGTTAGGTAAGAAGCTTCCAAAGCAGCCAGTCAGTAAGCAGCAGTAATGCTACATTCAGCTTCTCCACCTACAGCTCGTTCCTGCGACTGCTTGGGGGTGTGGTGGTGCTCTCCATGTATGAATGCCTCAGCTTTGCCACAGACACCCGGCGATCCAGTTGACTCTCCCCGTTCCCAACACCTTCACACTCCCGGACTTCTCTGCTGTTTTGCAGCTGCATGTTCCTTTGGTTTGAACAAACATCTGACACCAAGTGGTTCAAAGCAGTCCCTGATGTGCCGGTACTTTGGATTGCACGCAATGCATTGGGATGGATGTGAGTTGCCGTTGGTCCTTTGTGAACATCAATTATATTTTCTTTCCCTCGAGGTCTCCACTCTGCTGCATGCAGAGAGGTGCTTTGCTCTAATTTCTCCGTTCTGGCTCTGCCTATGACTCCAGACCTTGCTTGCTCCTCTACAACAGAATCTCGAGCCTGGCTGAGGCTGTACATGCTGGACGTCCCAATTTCCTCCTCACTTCTTCCTCTTCCCGGGTCCTCCGTGCTTCTCTCCCTGCGACGGATCTCTGAAGGCAAGACAGCTTTTCTGCTCCTCAGGAGACCCTCTGTTTTCACCCCCTCTGGTTCCTCAGTCTCATCCAGAATGACCCGTTTTTCTTGGTCCAGCTCGGCTCTGGATGTGGGACCAGAGGCCATAGACAGGTAATTCGGGTAACCAAAATCTTCTCCTTTATGAGTAGATCTGCTGAAGTGAGCTTGTGGATCGTGATGAGACTGGAAGTAGGTCTGCTGGGGCCCTGCTGGCTCTCTGTGATAGCGGGTCGGAGCAGAAGCCTGGGGTCTGTGCTGAAGCTGTCTGTGGTATCCCGACATTTCAGTCAACTTTTCCAGCTCTGGTTTTCTCTGGTGTCCCTCCTCCCTGGCAAGCCTCTCCCTAACTTTTATTCTTCAGGGAAACAAAGAGCTAGTTACCATTTGTCATAGATTGGTAGAAATAGCAAAGCAAATACAAACTCATAATAAAAACAAACAATGGTATCAGCATTCATGAAAATCCAAAACCTGCATTGCCAGGAAAAGCTTCATCAATACATCATCTTTTGTTATTATTCCCAATCCTTTCTGTGCATCTCTTACTAAGTAATTAGCCATTATTAGAGAACCTCATTAAGTACTTTGCTTTATCCTGTACTAAGAACAAACCGTGAGTAAATGGCTTAAAACAGTGTTGAGGCTCAGCATGGTGGATAGCTTTTTTGACTGCACTAGATTGTGGATGGATGCAAATAATGGGTTTTAATACATGAATGAGAAAGTGTCTTGCAAAAGTATTGACCCCTTTTGTCACAGTACACACACAAACCTCAGAGGATTTTACTGGAATTTTATGGGACAGATCTAAACGGTTCCATTGTAGCTTTGTAGTTTTAGTGCTGTCCTGTCAGACGCTGAACCTCTGGTTAATTCTACTAAAGCCTCCAAGAGGTTTTCTTCCAGGATCAGCCTGTATTTAGCGCCATTTCCCCAACCAACTCTGAACAGCTACCCTCTCACCCTGATGAAGAATGTCATTCCTCACCACGTGATGCTGCCACCATCATGTTTCGCCATATGCAGTTATGTTAGTTAGTTTTGCACCATACAATAAGTTGCCTCATCTAAACAAGGAGCCATCGTCCACACCTTTGCAGTTTCCCTTATGGCAAACTTGCATCCCTTATAGTTGTCTTGTCAACAGATTCTCCCTTCTATGGATTTCTAAGCTTCTCCAGAATTACCATGGACCCCTTGGCTGCTTCTCTGATCAAAGCTCTGCTTGCCCAGTCAGTTTAAGGCCCGGTTCCCATTGTGCATTGTTCTGTCAGCATAGACATATCTTTTGCTTTAATATAAAACGTTGCGTATGTGTCGCAGGTCTGTGGCCATCGAGTGTGAGAGGCCAACCAACTGCTTATTAAGCACCAAGTGTTGTGACAATAGGAATGTCTTGGCTATGAATAATTTTGAATAATTCATTAGGGCAATTATCAATCAGATTATTAACTTTATGGCAAAATGACCAAGTTTTGGGCACCAACCTGGGATCCAGGACAAATAGGCAAATAGTTCAGTCTCAGTTAATGTTTATGATTATCTGCCTGATAAGGCTGAGGTAATAAAAAAAAATTGAAGGAATAAGTTCTTGCCATTCTTTAAACAGCACTATACTACACAAATATGTATAATAATAATCACTTTCCACAATACAAGAGTTTATTACAAAAATAATTCAACTTTCTAGTCAAAATGCTTTAATCAACAAACGCACTAAGCTAGTAACACACAACTATTAAGTAAAAGAAGAATGAATAATAAAACTACCAAAGGTTAAACAGTAAAATGGACAAATATGCAAAGAACAACAATAACCAGTAAATTGATAATGATGTCACAGTTCAGTATGAATATTAATGCTTAAAGTCCAAGGCTTGTATTGAAGAGTTTTGGGAATGAAGCTAAGTTAGTCTTAGACTAACTGTAATTAGTTTAAGATTAATTGGCACCTTATGGTTGTGTTCAAACAACCAATTCACAATGCAAAGCAGGAGTGAAGACAAAAACATTCTTTGGAGGAAGTAAGGTTTCATTAAATCATTTGCTGAATTAGAAATCAATAACCTTTGGTAAATTGATTCCATTCTATGGATCAGTCACCACAGTGATTGATCTAATTTAATATTTTGACATACAAAGAATGCAGTTTTAAAAATAACTTATACAATTAGGTTTTGGTGTTTAAACTATTTTAAAGCTGATCTGTAATTTGAATGCCGTAGGTAGTATTCTTTATTTTTTTATGAATGCTAACTGTGTGCAAAAAGCAGGCACATTAATAAGAAAACGCGCGCAGAGCCAATGTATGTACTGAAACTTAGAGCCTGTTTAGCTTAGCATCAATGAATAAAGGAAAAACTCCAACTGGACAGAGTAACACATGTTGCTTAATTTAAAACAACTCTTTCTATCAGCCAGAAACCTTTGAAAACCCTGTTTATACCCAAGCAATTGTTGAATGAAATCATTGCCATCTTAGGCATCTGTCGCTTATAGTGACTTATGTTTTTCGGTGACTTATCGTGATGTTGCAGTGTCCTGCTAAAGCGAGATATCGAAGAGTTTGACTCACTGAAATCTTGGGCATACATTGTGCCAAATCTCTAGACGTCACACAGTGTGACATGAAGCAGTCATTTGGCTGAAAAACACACAATGTGAACCGGGCTCAAGTAGACAGCCATGTCTTAGGAAGTCTGTACTTCTACCATGTGGGTTCCCTCTTCAGACGTTGGCTTGAACAGGGCTCCATAAGATTTTGATTTTTTATAACCCAACCCTGCTTTAAACTTTACCCTAACTTAATTCCTGATGTGATTTTTGAAGGCAAGTCAAAAGGTTTCATTTTGGATCATTCTTTGTATTGGTCAATCATTTTAAACTCCAACAAAATACAATCAATTTTGAGCTTGTTCAGCAGTTATGATGTAAGAAGTGAGGGGCTATAAATACTTTTGCGAGGCACTGTACACAGTAAGGTGCACACAAACCACACAATCAATACATTTAAGAGCAGAAGGTAAGTGACAATAGAAGTCTTCAATCCGGCATGGGCAAATGGAGGAGGGGAGATGGAGTTATGGTCCAATGGCCGCTTGTGATGGTGAGGATGATGATGGGTGAATTAATCCTTCCAAGGAAGATCAGCAGTTTAAGAAGTACTGTTCATGAAGGTTGGTGGGTCTGGGTTTTAGTTCAGGGCAAAGTAAATGACACTTAGGGAAGGGGACACACAACCAGCCTGTGTGTGTACCTTGAAGGCCAGTTGATGAAGGAGTGGGTATCGCCCTCTGCATCAGTCTCGAGGAACCAATCAGTGCTAAGGGTTGCTCTTGCACTGCTCCAGAGAAAACCCAGTGGGAAACATGATTGAGTGACCGGGTATGTGAGGAACAGTCTACAGGGAGCTCTTGTTTCAGACTACACACTAATACATTACACAAACCACAAACTTCACATTGAGCTTGACCACAGTAGGAATGAGCCTGGTCACCTGAAGCATCCAAAAAACCTCTGCCTGGTTACAGAGCTCAGTGGTCATGTGGTTATAGAAGAGACCTTATCTACAATAAAATAACTCAATCTCTTTCCTAAGAAGCTGTGGTCCCCATGTTCAAAATCTTTTCACAAAAAATGACAATTTTCTACAGACAGATGTTTTTCTCCTCGTCAAAAAGCAAAGTGACAAACAATAACATCACACAGCTGAAAACAAATTGACTTTAGTTGGAGAACGAAAAAAATTTATGTTTTTAATCAGATGACTATCTGATCCTGTTTGGAATGAATAGCAGGTAGGGAATTATTGTACAGTCTCATATTTATGTCAGAGTATAATCTCAGGTTCCAATGGATAAGCACCATTACACATATCTGACCCTCAACACACCTTCCCCGCTAAATATAGTACAGCCAAGTTTCCCTTTTTGTCCATTTAAAATTAAATTTTCATGGAACATGAAGTAAAATCCTATTTTTTTAGAGTAGTGGTTGTCAATCCTGGTGCTCAGGGCTGACTGTCTGAACAGGATTCAGAACCATTGCTTGAGGTAATTTTCAATGAGATTGCCGTTAGGCATGCCATCTGTGCTAACCACTAACAGATTCTAAGACAGTTTAAAATGTCAACTTCAAAACAATTTAGTCTTTGTTTTACAGCAATTGCTTTCTCACAGAGCCGTGTCATATCACCTCTGCGTCTACCATCTAAATGTTCAGTTAACCTCTTTTTACGATGTACATAAAAAAAATGAAGTAAAACTGGGATGTTCACTGGAGATTTAAAGGTCTTCCTTCTTGCCCTCATTTACGTGAAAGAGGACCCTTTGCACTTTTTCCTGCCTTTTAATTTACATATGTCCACACTGAAGAGTTACTTTCAAATGGTAAAGAATAAACTTTGAGGTTTAGGTTCCAATGAAACATTTCCTAAAATGTTGCTACTTAAATTAGCCCCACAGATCCTGAGTGAAGAGGCAGAAGTGGGGCTCTCCTCTTTGTTTCTGTGTCTTTATGCTGGGCTGGGTTTAATCAAACCCAGCTGTGGGTCAGAGGTGTGACCGCAGAGTCGCACTGAGACAGCCTGTAACAAATACCCACCCTGCACCATAGAAACTTGCTTCTTGCAAAGTTTTGAAATCTGAGAGGGTCACTAAAGAACAGCGTGAGAGGGTGAAGCGGACAGGAGCACAGATGGATGAGCAATGACGGCCCCGTCTTGTGTAGAATCGACCAATGCATCTTCACACGTTTGTTCATAACTGCATATTAGCAGGGTTATGGGCTGGTCAAAGTTTGGGTTGGGTCAGGGAGCTATTACAACACAACTTAGGAACATTTAGAGGTACTCAAAAATTCCTTCTACACTTACAAGGAAATCCAAACTAATCGAATCCTACACCTTTCTGGAAGCAAGACAAGCATTAAAAGTTATCTCCGAGTGCTGAGGATATATTCCCTGGTTGAAAAGGAAACTTTGGGCATGTGAGTCAGAAACAAAACAAAAACAGAAATCAAGGCAAAAGTTTACTCTGGTCCCTTGAGCACTTCAGTCCATTTGGCTGAGACCGTAGAAATCATGGAGCCTAAGCTGAAAAACAACACTTCCCCAACGCACTTAGCATGCTCTGAAGTCATTAAATACAACTTAAGATTTCATGCCAATAAAATTGACATTCACCATTTTCCAAAAGCAGAGATCAACTTTCAGAGCAACAGATGAATACAAAAACCAGAGGCTGGCATCATCCCAACAGCCTTGGAAATTTCTCTTGTTAAACTGGAACCACTTGACCAGCGATGGCTTATTTGGAAATTTAAATAAAGTACTAAACATGTTTTTTTTATATATAAAACTGTAACACATTCAAATATATTGCATACAGTATGCAGGTATAGGTCAGAGCTGGTATGACAAATATTTCACTACACATTCAAAAAAGGTTTATGGCTGATGAAGTCACAACAAACTATTAAAGAAACAGTGCTACAGAACAGTGATTGAGGTTGAACCCTATAGATTTAAAAGGAAGCTGGGAACCATGGAGAAGAATTTCCTTGATGCCCCCTCTAAAAGAAACCTTTGCTACTAAAAGACAGATGGCCAAAAGGATAATTTTATAGAAGGACATGAGTACTCACCCCTGTCTGCTGAGGACGCTGTGGGCCTGCTGCTCGATGAACATATCCCCAGGAGATGCAGAATGTTTGGGTGAGCAAAGTGAGGATTGTCCGCCAACCTTTGGTGAGCTGGGTGGCAGTGATGGCACAGAGTCTTTAGCAGGTACCTTGGCAGAGAACGATGAGCTCACATCCATGTATGAAGAGGTGGACTCAGGTGGAGCAGCTCTGCGCTGATTCTCCAGGTTCATCAGCCTCTCCCTCTCGGAGAATGAGTCCACTCTGGTGCGAGTCGGATCATAGCCTGGGTCGGGGCGGCTCTGAGGCACTCCAGAGCTACCCAACTTAGGGCTACTGATCGGTGCACTGCTGTAAACACTCAGGGTGATGTCCCTGCTCTCATCCTTTAAATGTTCTCCTCTTTTACGCCTCTCAGAGTAGTCAGATTCTTTCCGGCTGTGGGTGTAACGTGATGCATAATCCAGGTCGTGGTCCTGATCCAAGGAGATGCCGTAGCGTTCGGCAAGCTGTCGGCGGCGCTCTGCCTTGTAGCGGGCGATGCGTTCAGCTTTCGATTCCTGCTCTGGGGCACCAGTGGTAGATCCTGAACTGTGGACTGGCTCTGTGCGGATGGAGGACTGAGTATCAGACCTGTGTTGACTTCTGGACTCTCGGTCAGGAAACTTCAGAGGCACATCGGGGTTCTCAAAGCATTCCATGCCATACCGCTGGACCGTCACTTCACAGAGAAGAGACTAGTTGTAATGAGTAAATAAACACTTCCAATTTGTAATTCAGCTGTACAGTACTCACCAGCGTGAGACTCGCAGAGGTCTGATGCTCTGGTGTAGCGTGGCGTGTCTTCTTCCAGAAGCCGGTTGGCCACCAAGTTGGGCAGCAGAGATGGGTGGACATCCCCGTCAATGCCCTCCAGTCTCCGAGCGATGCGCTCCTTTCTTCATGGTAACAGGAAGGAAAAAAACAAACAAACTATCAACCTTAGACATGTTATCACTCAGCTCGGGGTACAAACTGTTTTTAAAGACTTTTGCAGCCTGTATGCGGCAGGTTTATAACCTTACCTGTTCATTTCCCTGTCACTTCTACTTGTAGTTATGCCTTCAAAATGCTTCCTTAATTCAGACACTTAAAAGAAGAAGAAAGTGTTCATTACTGACATTTACAGTGCTGTGAAAAAAGTATTTGCACCCTTAGAGATGTTTTCAGGTTTTGCTGTGTGACAATTATGATTCAGATCAAATGCATTTATAAAGGAACCGAAATAAATTAAAATAAACGATAATCTGAGTCAATACAGAAAGCAGTTTTCAAATGCCAACTATAGGAAAAAAAGCTATCCAATCCAATCGGTCCTATGTGAAAATGTAATTACCTCCCTTTAACCTAAGACCTGTTGTACTGTTTTAATACCACTGGTGAGATACTGAGATATTATTGTATTGACATACACGAAATTCTCCTTTAGTAGTTTGATGTAAAATCTTGTGGCATGAGATCTTGAGATATACAAACAACATTTCAAATCTTAGGTCTACAAGTTTCAGCCATCATTATGCACACCCTGAATATATAAAGTGCATGCTTTAAAGTTGAGACATTGTTGCATTAAGGTTTAAGACTCATTTAATGTAAGAAAGGAAGAGCGCAGTTCTTAAATGAGTTGTTGACAGGATTGATTTAAAAAAATGTTCTCGTCAGGTGAGACAACACCACTTGTACAAAAACAATGAAGACTTATCCATCATTTTGAAATGGAGTGTGTGGCATCTTTCTGGGGTACTAACTAGAAAACTATAAAAGAGAGACAGACCACAAATAAACAAACAAGATCTGTAAGAGTAAAACCTAGTTTCAGATGCCATTACACCCCCTATCCTCCTTCAAAGAAGATCTATAGCAGGAAATAACCTAAAGTTACTGACCTTTGGGGAGACTGGCTGGGAGACTAACATCTATATCCTTGGTGCTTTTGGCTGGATCGTCTTTTTCCTCGTATGAAAATTCCTTTTGGAAGCTGAGGGGAAAAATACCAACTCTTACTGAAACAGGATTGAGCTTTGAGGAACACCAATTATTCATACATTGAGACTATAGGCAGTGGTGAAAACCAGGAAGAATAATTCAATTTCAGTTTTACACTGTATGGCTGTCAAATATCTATAGTATGTAGAAGTTTGGAGACTTTTACATGCGAGTAGCCCATTTCTGTCACAGAAACACAATGAAGTCATTTAAGAATATGAAACAAAACCACAGAGATGCAGCAGAGATACAAAAGGATTGGCAGGACATGTCTAGTGAGAGAGGATTGGGAAAGAAAACATGATCTTGTGGTTTTATCTTTTTAACCAAGTACAGTTGTGAACAGACACACAATATAATTTTATATAAAAACAGCATTTGTTTTCATATTAACTTATTTCTAACATATGATTCTGAAACGCTGTTAATTTGAGCGCCACGGTTCGCACAGCTCAGGATCAAGTTAACGTCTCCACAAGGGCTCCATAGAACTCCAGCAAGTACTTCCAAAAGGTTGGATGCATCCATTAACATCATCGTTCACTGGGTGAAAATAAACCCCACGGCCTTATGCAAATACTTCTTTAAACTAGTCGCCCGTTAATGAGAACAAAGTCCAGGATTTGGCAATGATAGTCCTCAAAACAGCCCTTAGGAAGAACCAGTTGGAACCACTGCTAAACATGAGAACATTTCTGTAAATTAATGGTTTATTGATTTTTACAACCTTTCATCTAAAGAAGCACATGTACACCTGCCCCCTAAATTAAAATCTGCCAAAACAAAACTTTTACAATAGGCTAACACTTAGGACAGGCGTATTCAACCCCGGTGCCGGATACGGCCCTTTTGAATTTTTTTGGGGCCCGCTAAAAGCTGCCAGAAAATCAATTTGACTTGTATGAATACAATGTGCAAGTATCAAACCTATATCAGAATTGGTTTGAGACTGAACTTCATAAGCCAGTAGTAGTAGTCAGCTTATTTATTAACGATCTATAGGTAACCATGGCACCGCAGATGGGAGTGGGTAACTCTGCGTGCACATAAACGCTGATTAGCTGAACAGGTGGTTTCACCTGCGTGCAATAGCGGTAAAAATGCTTTTCTGACTGAACACAGCGGAAAACCTTGGATAAGAAAAGCTGATGATAAGCTTAATGTCTCTTTCCAAACTATAAAGACACAAAATAGACAGTCAAAATTGCCAATTTCAGGGCGAATGGACCTACAGTTATTTATTTACGTTGCCCACCTTGTGTAAAACTATCTCAGTCTTTGCCAGAATACTGGCAAGCTCAGTAGGCTAAAGCCTCTTGAAAAAGCGATTGGGACCGGCCCCTTAACATTTGTTTAAATGACGAACATATAAAATCACAGTGCGCATGCCCAACGTGCGCTCATTAGACAGCCGAGGGGAACAAATGCCTGGGCCCCAAGCTGAGATTCCGCTACCTTCCTTGATAGAGAAAGGCAGCAATGCGCCATGTGGCGTGCAGTCTGCTGGAAATTTATTAGAAGAAGAGATCCCGCTATCGAACCACAGCAGGGAGTAATGCGCCCCGTTTATGCCAAATGCAAAAGGTGGTTGTGCAGCATAACTCATTAAGATATCGGAATAGCACACGTCACATTTACATTCTGTTGGATAGAAGTGTGCAGCCATGTAATATCCTTGCTAGCTACCAGGACAAAAAAAGAAGACAAAAAAGAAGGAAGTAGTTTTTTTGATGAAGTCTAAATTTAGCACCTTGCCTGTTGAACGGAAATTTGAGATTAAACATTTGGGACGTCACCAGCCAGTGGATTTTAACATTGTTCAAGGACTTTAAGAGCTTATTATAGATTTAAAGGGGATTATTAAAAATATTATACAGTTATTGAACAGTTTGCTTGGGTGAAAGATCAGCATTTTTTTTCCAACAAGAAAACCCCTTTATTTGTAATTTCATGTAGGCTATAAAAAAAGGCTTCATTATTCAATAACATTTACATAAAATGGCATTTGTAGTGTATAGATGTGTGCTATTGTATGTGGTTCATTTAATATTGAACCAATATTAAATTAATCACATGAAATAGTAGGGCTGGGCGATAAATCGATTTTATTGACTAATTCGAATTTGCCGTTTAAGATTAATTTTTGGGAAAATCGAGATTTACCACTTCCCCCCCCCCACTGCTCTATTGGGCTTCGTAGTTTGGAGCAAGGTCAGCCAGTCCGTCTCTCGTAACGCCTAGACGTCAAAATGGCAACTAGCAAAGGGGAGCTTGTTCCCCAAAAAAAGGACAGTTTCTTCAATTATATGGCTCAGTTTTGCGACTTCAGAGTTGGAGCAACAAACAGCAAGTTGCAAAAATCTGTTTGACGGCTGTTGCTACCAAAGGTGGGAGTACGACAAATTTGTTTCAACACCTGAAACAGAGGCACTCCGTTGAGTGGGAGAAGTGCTGCTCTCTACGAGATGCTCAAGCAACAGCAGCTCACAAAACACCGCCAAAAGACAAGCCAGCATAGGGGAATCATTTTCACACCGACTGTGTCCCTTATGATAAGACGGGTGTCCAGTGGAAAGCAATCACCGATGCCATCACAATTTATATTGCCAAAGATATGGTGCCTGTTTATACAGTGGAAAAGCCCGACTTTATTTACCTACTGAAAACTTTGGATGCCAGGTATGTGCTACCAACTTTGCACAAAACTTTGAATTCAATTAGACTCCCAAAGGAGATATTAAAATGAGTAAAAAAAAAAAAAAAAGATTCTGTCATTTATTATTTCTGTTTAAGAAAGTAAAGGGAGAAAGAAAAAAAAAATCGATTAAAATCGGAAATCGGATTTGGTGTGAAAAAAATCGGAGATTTTATTTTTAGGCCATATCGCCCAGCCCTATGAAATAGCAATCAATATTATTGATCAAAGTCTGAATGTATGCATCACTGAAGAAGTAGTTGCTGCGATTACGTGTTGAGTTGCTGTGCCCCACCTAACTTCTGCCAGAGACGCCACTGCTTGGGAGAATGTTCCAAAACATCTTAATCTTTAAAAGTCCTGAGAACCATAGGTACCCCCATGTTTCACTTTCTACTTGTTGGTTTACACAGGGACTATTGTGTGTGTTTCTTGAAATAAAATACTGACCTGTAATTTCTATAAAACTTTTTGCTTCTCTTACCTAAGTGCTCGCTTCTGTAGAAGCCTGGGATTACCGACTTTGACGGGCGTCTCACAGCCAAGTCCTGTGGGCAAGATGAAATGAGTGAAACATTTAGCCATGCCCCTGTAATCATTTATCAGTTCCAGTCTGAAGAGCGGAACCTTTCAGCTGAAGGTCATCGTGGACTGAAAACGCACTGACTGGACATCTTAAGGTGACCCATGAAGTCTGTGATCAGCTTCTTAGCCAACAAGCCTCATTAATTAACAGATTAAAGGGAAAACCTGACACTCTCAGACGCGTCAAATAACGGTGATCTGAGTTGTTTAAAACTCCCCTTTAACTCATCACCACACACACACACAAACCGTAATATACACAAACACAGACATAGGGACCATACATGTGAAGGTATTATTAGAATTTTATGTGACACCTAAATACAAACTACTGCGTGACTCAATAAAAACAAAAAGGTTGATTAAATTATACATTACATTTTTGTAAAGTGGAAAGGAAATGATTTATAGTTTTCACTTTTTTTCACAAATGTTCTCCTTTGTCAATACTTTATAGGACTAACTTTTAGTGTGATTGCAGCTACGAGTTTTATGGGTTATGTCTACCAGCTTTGCTCATCTAGAGACTGAAATCTTTGCAAAATCGCTGACTCATTGTGTCCTAACATTAATTGAGATTTTGCCACAGAATCCTAACTGAATTTAGGTTTAGATTATGACTAAGCCATTCTAACACATGGATATGCTCTGCTCCAAGCACCTTTTGTTTTAACTATGGCTGTAGGTTTAGGTTCAACTCAAAGTCCTGCCAGAAGGCGGACATCTTCTGCAGCCTGTAACATGTTTTCTTCTACGACTGCCCTGTATTTAACACCATGTTGCCATCAACTTCAGCCAGTGTTGTTCAGTGTGATAAGCAATGCTAGTTTTCCTCCACACAGTGTTTTACGTTGTTCCCTGCTTAGCTTGTGGTAAACTGCAAACAGAAGTTCTTACAGCCTCAAGAGTGGCTTTTTTTATAGCACTCTTCCATAACAGGCCATTCATTGAGCGAACCCCTATGAACAGTTGTCCTGTCAGCAGATTCGTTCATCTCCGCTTTGGATCTCTGCAATTCATTGAAGGTTACCTTAACCGTCTTGGCTGCTTCCCTAATCAATGATCTCCTTGCCTGGCTTGTCACTTTAGGCGGATGGCCGTGTCTTGGTAGATTTGCCGTGGAGCCATATTCTTTTCATTTTCAGTTGGAGCTTTGAGAGATGTTTCACGCAGGAACAACGACCCAAGCTTTAAACCTTTAAATGTGCATACAGGTAGACTGTATTTCCTAACCAAGTTACAAATGCACACAACCCTTATGTTTTTATTAAGAAAATGAAAAGAACAACCGTTTCCTTCCACTCTGATTACAGTTGAATTTGCATTGGTCAAATCATATAAGGTCCCAATAATAAAAAAAGATTTGTGAGTGGAAATGTTAGATAAATTGGCATATTTCTGCGAGGCCCAATAGATGCATAGATCAACTCTCTCCGTCTGATCAATCCTAAGTGGCCCGTATGACTGTTTCACAGTTGTCTACACAAGAAGGAGTTCACAGTAACAAGTGTTGCTGCTGCTGTGTTGTTGTCATACGGGTGTTGTTATTCCCACTTCCGTGGTGCCGTCACTTCCCGAAGGGGGAGTGCACAGCCCAGTGATGGGTCAATTTAGCTGGTATACCGTTTACATGCGGAGTAATTTGGCTTTCTAACCACATGGTCTGGGTGTCTTAGCTTGATTAAGATGAAGTCAGTTTGGTTCGACTTCAACCAGACTCACATGTGTACATGCATTGCAAAAGTCCGAATTTAGTCGGACTAAGGCAATACTTTCAGTCTGCTCCAACTGAATGTCTCTCCCGCATAAGTTGCATTGGAGTGCAGCTGGAATGGTAATAAAAGTCAAAGCACATTTTTGTTGATGGCTGCACTTTTACGCCTGCTTGGAACATAAATATACGAGAGAGAAGATGACAAACATTCCAAACCCCTTTTTTAAATTTTTTTTTTTTTATCAAGCTGTAACATTAGATATACAGAAACCTACACCTATCTACAGAGAAGCGCAGAACCACCAAAAGGGATATTAGTGTGTTTGTGTACAACAAACAGCCTTTCTAATAAAATTCTTTCTCTGAAACCCAGTATTAAGAAATGTGTGCGACAGTCTCACTTATCCTAAACCCTAAACGTGCACTTTTGGCCTGAGTTGCGCAAATTCAGAACTAACATGTGGTCTCACTTCATTTGCTTAAGAGTTTACCTCAGGGGACGCCTCAAGCACCCCATCCCCCACCTCCCTACAGCAAAGCCAAATTGCTTAACCCTAAATCATTTTCTCTCTAGCGGTAATATCTTCTTACTATCTTCTTATCCGACTCTCCCCTCCACTCCAGAATGGTGAGTTCTTATTAAGGACGTTCAGGTTTGTGCTGTAAACCCATCTTACTAAAGCAGAACAACATTTGGGAAGCAAGAAGACAATTTAGAGTGTGTGTTGTGTCAGGGTATATTAGGGAGCAGTTGAGCATTGTTTCAGCTGGGAAGAATAATGCTCAGGAAAACGAAGCTTATTCCTTGTGGACCCAGAATGATATTCCTGGTTATTTGAACTGACATTTTGTTTTGGTTTCTTTGTTGACAAGATTAGGTTAACAAAATTCCAGTGGATGTTCCAAATACTTGGATAAGTCGTACACGCCACTTCCTTCCAGAGTGTTGTCATTTTTGCAGAAAGATTACACACTGAAACATCTGTGTTACATAGTGAATAATAAAGTATGCAACAGGGTCACTGCACATGCAGTTGTCGATAACGGCTAATTTTCATACATACCAGTTTAAAATCTTGTTCATGACTTAATTATAGCTGTAAAAAGTCAGTTACAAGTAGAGATACACAAATAGTATGTAAAATGGAATTGCAACGATTTTTCAGCTTTAATTGGCTCTGACCTGTGGGCCAATAAGAATCTGAAATGTTAGGGTGTTACAGAAGGTAGAACACAACCAGAATGTATGTGCCAAGCAGACAATTTCCTCAGATTGATCCACTTCTTTTGGATTTTGTCATTTCCTCTTTCAATTTCAGTGTTCCAAGACACAGATGGAGGATGGGAAATCAGGTCAAGCAGCATTAGCTAGCAGCTCTACGTTACCCCAACAATCATCACACAACAACCTGATGTAAAAAAAGACTAAAAAACTGTTAAAAGCAACAACAGACTCCATATTACCACAGAGATCCAAAACTGGATTTAATCTGCAACTTTTTTCAAATTGTTCCCCTTTTCAATTTTATTGTTATACAAGTGTAATACAAACTAACTTTTGCTGCCACACGGTGGTGAAGCTGTCCATTGCAGAAAAAGCACCAGCAGAATTCTTCACCGCCAGCTGGGGGCAGCAAGGAGTCTGTGCCTTGGATCTTTTTCAATAAAGGTTTATCGTAGAAACAAGCAAAAAACAAAACAAAAAAACAAGCAAGCTTTCCCGCAAACATAATTCCAGTGCAGATTTCTAGAGACCAGCAGTCTTATGTATGTAAAATAAAAAAAACAAACAACTGCTACCATTAGACCCAACCCAGCAAACACATTTGCACAGAGCTTTTAAACCAGAAAAGCTGCGAACAAACCTAAAATGAATGCTGTATTTATCTGATTTTAGCGATTTGAAGCGTGTCAATTACTCCACTGTTCTGATGGGCGGCAATCCGTTCCAGTCCTGCTGGATTCAAGACCCCACAATGGAAACGGTTGCAAAAAACTGCCTATCTTTGTTAACCGTTCTGGGAAGTTCTGAAGGAAAACTGTTGCGGAACCCACAGTCGACAGGCGTTTCTGTAAAGATGCTTGTGTTCTGTTGGTTTCTGGGTCGTGCATCAGCAACAAACCTGCAGGTTTTTCGTTCTAACCAAGAAAAAAAGAAGGAACGCATTACCAATTTGAGTGTCATTCTTGCGCCTGATCCTCGGCATCCATATTTAACATTTAAAACAGGAACATCTGACTTTTTTTTCTCGACCCAATTGCCGTGTGTGTGATTGGGAACTATAGTGACAATTTAAAAATTGCTGTGTGAACCACGTCTAACTGTGTACCACCTGTTAAGGATTCCCCACCAGTTAGGCACAGAGCAGACAGATCAACTCAGCTCCAACTCAAAATATTACACAGAATGGGGAGAGTCAGAAGCATTCAGATACTGGAACGGAGGAGTACAGTCAGAGGGCCTATATAACAGCACAGACCAGAAACAGCGGATGACAGAATATATTCATTATTAGATGGATTTGATTACTGAAATGTAACAGTTTTCACTCACATTATTGGAGAGTCTTAAGGCAGAAGGCTTTGCAACTGAAATGATTAAAATTAGCTGTCCAAACTCCTCTGTCTATGACTGCTGGAATGCGGAAAATGCTGACAGAGTTATTCACGGTAAAACTCGGAATGTCATGGAATTTCTTTTCTGTATGGGGATGCGATCTAATAAATATGGGCTTTTTTCCTCCCGAGTGTAAGCTTTTCCAAATTTCACAATGATGCTCACGATAAAAGAACACTGATGAAAAGAGACTGATGGAGGCTAACTGTGCGTTCACACCAAAGCGTCAAAAACGTGCTGCACGCCAAAGTTTGACGCTTAAATATTTGCAGCTCGACATGCGTCCAAAGCAAATTGGATGAGTGTCAAGCCACAAATACGCAACTTGTGGGAGGAGCTAGTTCCACACAGTGTTTTTGCAAGATGGCAGCTATTGATCTGGCGTTGGAAGAGAGAGTCTCCATTCTCTCTTTACTGTGGAGAGTACCCTGCGCTGCTTCGCAGGGTCAGTAACGCGAAAACTTTCAAAAGTGAAATGAACTTACCAGGTTGCCCCATTTCCTCACTTCTATTCCTCCAAGCGAGGTCCTTTTTATTCCTGTCTGTAGAGAAAGCAACTGGTGTCTTATAGCTCGGGGTGATTAGCCATGGCCGTTATCAGTATTTCCTCCATGTTGAATGACAAAATGTTCAACTTCAGTGGCACACGCAAAAACGCGAGTCACGTGCGAATGCACAAAATGCACTACATAAGATGACGTGCGTCAAATGCTTCTTTTGCACGAATTTGACGCGTGAATGAGGCAGAATTGTGTTTTCGCAACGCAAAAACGCGTGTGACGTGACGCAGAAACCCTGACGCGCGTCACCGCGCTTCTGCATTGATTTTACATGTAAACCTGACGCCCTTGGCGCTTCAAACGCGTTCGGTGTGAACGCACCATAAGGCCTCTGACGAGAGACGGCTGTAGGTAGGAAGTAGGGATTTAAGAAAATGGATACACAGATATATTGCGATATTTTGTGTCATGTTATTGTATAGAAATTCAAAAGCAATGTATTGATTTTTATTTTTAATTAATTTTATTTTTTAGAATTTGAATGGAACCATTATTGATGACAGTAATTTTTTTTTATAAAATCAAAGTATGACCCCTAGTTAGTATCCGTTTTCACCTTCTTCGTTCCAGTGGATCAACTGGATATAATAATAAAAACTAGGGACATTCTAAACAAACTGAATAATTCAGGAAGCATGTCACTAGCTTAACTAACGAGTTATATCAAAACAGTAATAGGAGAGGAGCTGGTGTTAGCCTCCTACTTTATCAAACTCATCCATATGCCAAGATCTTGAGAACAGTTGAGAGTTTATGGAAAACATTACACCCATCCATCAGATATTCCTGTATAAAAGAACCACAAAACTGTGTGCTTTAGGTGACATTATCACATTAAAAAGCAGTTAATCCTGTGTTGGAGCAGAACCCTTGATGGGACAAAATACTTGATTCAGAATAGCATACAATCACTTATGTGGACCACATCTACCTCCATTATTTTTACTAACAGAAACGTTTTAATAACTTACGTAATGATTTTCAAGCACAACTTTACAAATTATTCGAAGGCTCTGTTGTACTGAAACACATTGCTGGATCTTCCATGAAATATATTATTAATGGACATTGGATAGTTTGCGAGAGAATTTTCCTATCACTCACATGGTTAGACAATGTAGGTGGATAAGTAGATGTGACAAATTGTCATGATTTCAATATTGACCAAATTAAATCATCTTTTCAATGATTGAGCAGACCCAATTCACAATGGCAAACAGCCTAATTAAGACTTTCCTTATGATCTTCCATTAACCAACTTATACAGAAATGTCTTTCAAATTTTAAAGAAAATTTGATGCAGCCCACACAACACTGGATTAAAACTGGTATAATTAGAAAATATGATAAGGTTTAAGTCAATCTAAAAATGTGTAAATTTTAAAGATGGTCACTGATGTACCAAGCTTCCAACTGTCATAATGCATTATAGGACAGCTGGGAATAAAACATGTGATGACCCCCAATTTAGTAGTTTAATCTGTTACGACAACCAGAAGGCAGCTGGAATCATCATGCTATTTGCTGGGACCAAAAAAAGACAGTTGCCACAACCACAAAGTGGTAATAATGTTAGAGAACATTCCTGTGCATCTGAATTTGGGTTTACAGTTCTACAGCTAATGATTTTCCTAAAACCTGCAATCAAGATCAAAGTGTCATCTTTCTAAGACTTTATAGAGATACGTTTTCATCAATGGACTGTCCACCTAATCTGTGACAATAGCTTTCAATGTTAAGTTCTCAATTAGTGTGTGTGAATGCAGCAGTTGGGACAAATAAATGATCTATCTGATCTTAATAAAAAGTCAGGTATTTAAAAGCTCATGTGACCACTTAGTATCTGGTTACTGAAAGATGTTTTTTTTAAACAGGAAACCGATTAAAGACATTTATGATCAGAGTTTCAGAATATTAGCAAAATTCAATATATTTGGTCTAATCCAATTCAAGTGGACAGCAGTTGATTAGAGTACATGCACAAAGCTGGTCCCAAACTTTCCCCCCTCTACTAGGAAAAAAAGACCCCTGCAGTATTCTGTGTCTTTTCATTGCTGCGTAGTGTCCTTGGAAGCTACAGCTGCAGTGCAAGGGCAGCTGACTGGACAGAGGGATACTGAGCAGGAGAGAAGGGAGTCTGCAGTTTGTTGCCTGCCAACTTCCACAAGCTCAGATTCCCAACACACAACCGGAGTAACCTGTCCCCAAGCTCAGAGTCTGAGCTCTAAATCTAAGCTCTGCTCTGAGCTGCAGAGCCCCAAGTCACTGCTCTTACCTTGGCTGCAAAACTTCACATGAGTCAAGTAATTCGAGATCCAGGGATTCCGGTACATTTTGGCAACAGAGTCAAACAAAACTATGGAGGGGAAAGAAAAGGAAAAGCAAAGAAGAAACGGGAGCAGAGAGGTGATGCGGCTACAAAAATACTTTGTTAGTGCTCGGGACAGACGGTGAGAGAGAAAGAGGGTGGAAGTCAGGTAGTGCTTGAGGGAGGCAGAGGAACGAGCGAGGGAGGGAGGGAGGGGAGAGAAAGAGGGACAGAGGGAGGTGATAACGTCCCAGCCGCAGTCCCGGCTCAGGCAGAGGTGGTCCTGGTAGACAAACAGAACAGAGGGGCTCAGACCCACTCCTCCATTCTCCTCCCACCAACCAGAAACCCACTACGCCAGCGAGCTGCAGGGCGGAAAGCTGCTCAGCTAAGGGTAAGCTCATTAGGGAGGGCAAGAAAATTAGATTCTTTCTCTTCAACCGAGAGCAGGAAGCGCCGTCTTCATGCATGCTTAAGAATGAGCCTCACAGGGACAGAAATGAGTGAAAGAGACAGGAGCGTCTCTTGGGAGCGCTGCCTTCCCTTGGCTCACACATGCAAGCACGATGTCAAAGAAACCGGTGCAGAGTGTCGGGAAAGGGAGGGAAAAAGGGTTCCGCAGGATGAGAGTGGAAATGAAGAGAGGAGAGCGTCAAGATGACCCTCTTGGTCAAATGAGAAATTCCAGTCGCCTCTCAGCTGGGAGCAAATGAAAAGAACAGCGTGCAGATGGGAGGAGATGGTGGGAAGGGCAAAGACTGGGTAAGGGAGAACCAGCAAAACAAACTCTGGGAGGGAAGGAGGTAAACTTTGATTAGAGTAACGGAATAGGAGTTCTGCTATGTCTCAGAGGGATGACACCATCAAGAAAACAGTTTGGTTCTTTTTTGAACAACTAAAAGAAAGATCAGGCGGGAAACAGAATGTGATTAGTTGACAACCGAGAGTTTTATCCAACTTATCAATGTTCCCTGGCATTTGTGTGTGGTCCACGTAGGCCCATTCATGGGGAAACGCTCACACACAAAAATCTCAGCTTGCTTTAAATTAACTTGGCAGCGACATAATTATTACTGTCTTAGAAGCAGGGCCACCTTAACCAGCTGATAGGCCCCGGGGCAGAGAGGCTCAGTACCCCCCCCACCCACGGCCCTTATATATGTGTGCGTTATATACGGCTCCTATATATGTGTGTATAGATAGATACACTATCTATCTATCCATCATAGATAAATAGATATGCTGAAAATTGAAAATACATCAAAGCCAACATATCTATTTTATTTTTGTTTTGAACACCATCAAACATATAACGTATAACAAAGTAGTGAATACCACCATCACCTCTGCATAAACATCAAATAGTGATGACAGCAGAAACAACAAACAGCAGCTAACAAGTCAGTGCAAGGACCTTCTCTTTAAAGAAGGCAAAGCAAGTTTATTTGTATAGCACAATTCATGTTACAGGACAATTCAAAGTGCTTTACATAAAACATCAAAAGCATTACAGCAGGGTGCAGAAAAAGTAAAAGTACAGGAATAAAAAGCATGATTTAAAATTAAAAATAAAATCTATCTTAAAAAAAGCCGTGCAGATTTATAACTTAGAATAAAAACCTAATCAAAAGCAGCTGAGAACAGGCTGTTGTGCATCACACACAAACAGACACACACCTTTCAGCACCATGGGCAGCAATATGGCCAATGTGTCAGCAGGTGCTTATTGATTTACATTTAACCTGTTCCACCCCAAAGCCCCGCCGCCGGGTCACTGTGGGGGAAGGGCGGAGAGAATGTCCGAATTTAGTTGACCTGTGGTCACTGATTGCCAAGCATGTCCTATCATTATAAACCTCAGAATCTCAGCTAAAGACTCAAATAGTTTTTGTGACCTCCAAACCCCCCAAAAATAACGAGCAATTAAAAGAGCAGTGGTGCTATTTTGCCATTTTTACATGAACACATTCAACCGAACCCGTCGGTCACCCTGCCAAACAAAACCGAGAAAACTTTGCCTTCCCTGAAAGCCAGCATCTCACAGATTCTAAAGTTGCAAGTTTCATCATGCTACGTGCAAATTTCAGCAAATGAGCAGCAAAATTAGCCCAAACTTACGTAGGCTACAGCATTTAAAAAACAAGCGCATACATTTTTCCTTACCCGTTTTTCTGAGCTGAAAAGAATAATCCACCATGATTTTACTGTATTTCCAGAATAACTAAAATATCCAGTGTGTATTTAGAAAAGAAAAAGTGAAAAAAAATGAAAACCTGCAGTAGAATGTATCCAAAAATCTCCCATGTCTCGCTCCTATCGGCTGCGCCTCCTCGCCTGCGGCAGGTTCCCTGCTGCGCGGGCTGCTCCATGCCTACAGGTGCTGCTGCTGCATCCTCCTCTCTGCCCGGTGTGTCAGAGAGCTAGCTATGTCCTTCTTTAGCTGACTTAAAGAATTCTGTTAGCTTAGGCATTGTCTTTATTTCTTTGTCTCGAAGCTCCATCTCACGAATCGCTTTTCTTTTCCGAGCACTGCTCTCAAATTTCTTCCCCGACATTTTTCAATGTTTCTTTACATCCAGATGACCACGCCCTGAAAATGTCTAAATTGTTTGATTGGTGAGCTCATGGTGCAATGGGAACTTTAGAGGTCACGTGGGTGAAGTAGGTCACTTGTAATTTGGATCAATCAGCAGCATTAAATTAGCATATAAGATGATTGATAGAAAACCTGACAAGTAATAAAACAATGTTTCTTTTGGGTTTTTTTTTTTACCTGAAATGATAGGCCCCCTGAGCATCATAGGCCCCTGGGCACCGCCCTGGTTGGCCCGTGCATTAAGGCGGCCTTGCTTAGAGGACACTGTGAAAAAGCTCAGATGGTGCTGGCAGAACAAAAGTAAGCTGAAGGTAATCACATGTGTTCGCCATCACACAGTCAATATTGGAAAGCAGATCTAGTGGACTGACAACTGCAACATGTCTGTTTCTCAATGCAGAAGGCTAATGGAAGCCAAGGGTGACAAAGACCAAGAGTCTGCTCCTTGTTTGTGATCACACGGACAGAAGTCCTCTGTTGTAAATCTGAGTTAGGGTCAGGCATTGCCTCAAAGCACGGAAACACATCAGGCTCATCACATCATTACATTTTTGGAGTCACATAAATAAGTGTAATGATGCACCCAGGTGTGCAGAGACAGAGCGTAACTCAGACTGACTAAACGGGCTGTGTAAACCTTTGGCAGCTCTGATTCTTCCCACAGATGAGCTCATGTGGCTCAAACAGTGGAAAGACAAGTCACCCACCTGCCAAAACCCTCCGAGATACAGGTGGGCAGTCAGTATAAGACAACAACCAGCTTGTTAAACTTTGATCAGCAGCTTGCATGTGCAAGAAAGGATGCCTTCTCTCAATCTAGTGGAGAGAAGGCATATTGCAGCCAACTAAAAATGTATCCCTTTAAGCTGTGTAGGGGCTTATGTTGCTTGGTGAGCTAATGTTTTGTGAAACCGATAAAACCATTGTTGACAACTCCTTATATCTAAAAAGAATACCAGTTGAATAGGTTCATGAGTGTTGTAAACAGTCATCAAGCTTCCACTAGATAAAAAAACAAGCAAAAAAAAAAAATCATCACACAACAAACTACTGTAATTTTCGGACTAAGCCGCTACTTTTTTCCCCCACATCGAGGGGTGTTGCGTAGCCAGTGTTGGGGAGAATACTTTGTAAATGTATTTAGTTACAAAATACTGTATACCTGCTTTAAAATGTATTTTGTAACGTATTCCAGTACTTTGCTTAATCCTGGTACAGTATTCTAAATACTTGGAATACTTCCCCTTAAAAGCAACATTTAGGTCTTGTAAATGTCACAATATGCATCGGTAGCTACTCCAGCAGGAAAACAAAGGGCATTTTAATGCTAAACATCATGTAGGCCTACTAATTGGGAAAAAAATAAATAAAACAATTTAATTATTTTTTGTTTATTTATCAAAATGTCAACACAACATTTCTGTAATAAAGTGACAAAGTGCTTGAACATAGCACAGCATTACTGTCTGTAATATATTATCATATGCATTTATGATGCAGTAATGTGAACTGACGTTCATTGCGCTCCAAATGGAGAGCTTTTATCCTTATCGCGGGAAAACCCATCACAACAACATCAAGCTAACGTCAAACTAATTTCAGATACAACGAACACTGACACTGTAACTGTGAGAAATGAAATGACCTAACACGATACAGGCACTGGCAAATAATGTCCTTAAAAAAACCAAAACTAGACAGATAGTCTATAAAAATAACTTACTTTCAGGTGTTTCTTCAGATTAGACGTTGAGACTAGGGACGGGCATTCGATTAAACGGTCTTCATCGATCATCGGGAGAATTAACGGTCGATTTTCGATTAATCTTTGATATTTTTATATTAAAATTCAGTGTTCATAGGCTATATTAAAATGGAGTGAGAATAGAAAAATAGCGCGTTTCCTCATTGAGCTGGTCCCTGCTCCTATGAACTCAGTTCTGATTTTAACAGTAACTCACATATCGGACTTGGACCTTGTTTTACATCATTCATACCTGTTATCAGCAGAGAGCGGAAAAATTATATAAAACATAGCAAATGCAACCCTAATAATCTCAAACAGTTACCAAAAGTCCTACCTCCAGTAAACCATACGGTCACCCGATCTCCAATCACCTTTAATATGGCACTTCTAAATGTATGCTCTCTGCTGAATAAAACTTTTATAATAAATGACCTAATTTTAGATCATAATATTAATTGTTTATTTTTAACGGAAACATGGCTGAGTGCAGATGCCCCCGTTGTTCTTACAGAGGCGTCCCGACCAAATTTTAACTTCACTTATTCCACGAGGAGTTGCAAAAGGGGAGGCGGAACTGCTTTTATTAGTTCAACGCTTTCTGCCAAACCTGTTTTATTTGATAATTTTAGCACTTTTGAATATACTGCGTCTGTTTTTAGCACTCCTCAGATTTTATGTGTCACAGTTTATAGGCCTCCAAAAAAGAGTGCACTTTTTATTCAAGAATTTTCAGAGTTTTTATCAATTTTGCACAACTCTTATGAACGAATAATTTTAGCTGGTGATTTTAATCTACATATAGATAACATCTTAGATCCTTTATCAACAGAATTTTTAAATGTTTTGAACTATATGGATTTTAGTCAACATGTCACGCAGCCAACTCACAACAGAGGACACACCCTGGACTTGGTCATCACGTATGGCCTGTCCACCAGTGTGTCCTCTGTTGATGACTTGGCTGTCTCTGACCATTACTGTATGTTTTTTAATATCACCAGTTTTATCCAGAAGGAGACCTCTGTGAGAACTGTCAGGAAGCGCCATCTAACCCCTGAAGTGGCTGCAGGTTTTCTGGAAATTTTTGAAAAAATCCTCCTATTGTTTTACCTGCCCCCTGTGATTTTATTGTTAATAATTTTAACAGAAGGCTTCAATCCGCTCTCGACCTGCTGGCTCCAGTTAAAGTTATAAACACACACTTAAAACCAACACCACCATGGAGAAATGAAGACCTTAAGAGATTAAAAAGGAGCTGCAGGGTGGCAGAGAGAAAATGGAGGAAAAATAAAATCACAATAAATCATCAAATGTACATCGAACGTCTCAAATCATATAACAATGCAGTAAGAAATTCCAGAAATGCATACTTTTCCAGAATCATCTCACAACATAAAAATAATCCCAAAATTCTGTTTTCCACTATAGACAACATTTTTAACTGTACTACTAATGCAGATCAGAAAATCCCCTCAAATGTTCTTTGTGAGGAGTTTGCAGACCACTTCAGAGGGAAGGTAGACACGATCAGATGTAATATTTTATCTTCTCAGTGTAACATGGTTTTAGACAAATCTGATTGTGTGTCTCTACCAGAGGAAACGCTGGACAGTTTTGTCCTGGTAGAAGCTGGGACTCTTGATAAAGTTTTCTCCTCAGTGAGGCCCACCACATGTGTTTTAGACCCGATTCCCGCTTCCTTCTTTAAGCAATTTTATGAATCTTTTAGAGATGAGATTTTAACCGTGATGAATTGCTCCCTTCAGACGGGGGTCTTTCCTGCCGCCTTTAAAGGGGCGGTAGTGAGGCCCCTGCTGAAGAGCAATTTAGATTTTAATGATTTAAAACAACTTCCGACCGGTATCTAACTTACCATTTTTAAGCAAAGTTTTAGAAAAACTTGTTTTAATTCAACTTAATAATTTTATTAATGCTCATAATGTCCTAGAGAAATTTCAGTCTGGTTTTAGGGTGAACCACAGCACAGAGACGGCTTTTTTAAAGATTTTAAATGATTTTAGATTAAATTATGATGCTCAGGTGACAGTGTTGGTCCTACTGGATCTAAGCGCTGCCTTTGATACAGTGGACCACACTATTCTTTTAACTCGTTTAAAATAGATCGGCCTCTCTGGTGCTGTTCATAAATGGTTTACATCCTATCTCACAGACAGGACTTTTATGGTAAGTTTAGATACCTGCTCCTCTAAGGTCCACAAGATCACATGTGGTGTGCCCCAGGGTTCAATTTTAGGCCCAGTGCTTTTTAACCTCTACATGCTCCCTCTTGGCAGTGTCATCAGAAGACATGGAGTTAACTTTCACAGTTATGCTGATGATACACAGCTGTACATCTCCATGTCTCCCGGTGACACATGGCCAATGGATGCACTTTTTAACTGCATTTTAGACATTAAATCCTGGATGGCCGAAAACTTTCTCCAGCTCAACCAGGACAAAACTGAAATTTTAGTCATTGGTCCTGAGGCTCAGAGAGAGAAACTTTTACCAAAACCGCAATCACTGTCTTTTAATTCTTCTTTACAAGTGAAGAACCTGGGCGTGATTTTTGACTCTGAGCTGAATTTTATTCCTCATGTAAAAAATGTTACTAAAATAGGTTTTTATCAACTAAAGAACATTGCCAGAGTCCGCCCCATTCTCTCTCGGGCCAATACGGAGACGCTGATGCATGCTTTTATCACCAGTAGGATTGATTACTGTAATGCCCTGCTTTCTGGTCTTCCCAAAAAGACTACCTCAAGTTTACAACTTTTACAGAATTCAGCAGCACGCGTCCTGACGAAGACCAGGAGGCGGGAACACATTACACCTGTCTTAGAATCACTGCATTGGCTCCCCGTATTTTTTAGGATCGATTTTAAGATTCTTTTAATAATTTTTAAGTGTCTTAATGGTCTTGGGCCTCCTTATCTCTCAGAGCTGCTTTTACCGTATGAACCTTCGCGGTCTCTGGGCTCCTCTCGCAGCCGTCTCCTTGTCACCCCAAAAGTCAGGACACACACTCATGGTGAGGCGTCTTTCTATTATTATGGGCCTCACCTCTGGAACAGGCTGCCAGAGAACCTCAGGGCCGCAGAGAACTTTCATGTTTTTAAGAGCAGGCTCAAGACTCACCTTTTTACATAGCTTTTAACTGATTATTATTAAATCTGTTTAATTGCTTTGCATGTTTTATTTGATTGAATTCTTTTTAGTTTAGCTTTTAGCCGGCTTTTTATCAATTATTGTATATCTGCTTTCCATTTTTATTTGATCATATCTTATAATTGTTTTAATTTTAATATTTTAACTTATTTTAGTTTTCCTTCCAGTGTTTCCTCTGTGGGAGCCCTCTGCCTCAGGGGTGGTGGTCGGCTGTGGCTGCCTTGGTGCTCTCCAGGTGGTGCTTGGGTGGAGGTGGGGGTACCAGCCCTCCCTCCTCTGGGCTGCCTGGGTCAGTGCCTTGGCTGCTGCTGTTGATCTGCTGCTACCGATGTAGATGGCTCCCATGATGACGTTTCCTGGTTCATCTGTACTCAGCCCGATCTGCTTTTGTTAATGTGCTGTTTATTGTTGCTTTTATGCATGGGGGGGGGGGGGGGGGGTATAGCTGTGGTGATGTTTTTTACTTTTGGGTTTTGGGATGGGGGGGTTGTGGGTCATTTTTAATCTGTAAAGCACTTTGAGAAGCTTTGTTTTGGTTTGAAAAGCGCTTTATAAATAAAGTTTGATTTGTTTTGATTTGATTGAGATCTTCATTACAAGTGGGACACCTCTTGTGGAAGTTAAATGGAATTAATTCACGGTAGTTGCACAAAAGAAAATATGCGCTATAAGCAGCGGAGCCGAACAGCTAAAAGACGGTACTCATTAACACAATTGACGCTCATATTTTTTTTCTTCTCCAAAAGAGTAAAAAAAAAAAAAAAAGGAATGTTAAACTTAATAAAATATAAATATATTACTAATAGGTCTGATAGTTTTGTGTTAAATTTGGCAAAAAGAGGATGAGAGAGATCAGCGTACCTAACAATGAATTAGGCTCATTAACAGAGTAAAAAAGATAAAAACAAAAGAAACCGTAACTTATATACAACTTTAGCATCAGTCTAGTGATTTTTGTTGAGAAAGATGAGCAGGTTAACATGTGCTGGGGTCAGAAGTGAAAGCAGCCTGGTGACCAGACTGGTGGCAAGCCTCTGGAATCTTGTTTCATTCATTTTCCACCAGTCTGTAAGGGTGCAATCCAGGGGTGGTGGAGCCTCCCTCAGAAAGTAATCGGTGAGGAAGTTTCTCTGCTCGTTCTGCATCTCGGCTCCTCCGTGCTACACAGACTTGATGCTAGGTTGAGATCAAGAGCAGGATGCTCCGCTTCTAACCAGGGTTCGAAGTGCTTTCAAGTACTTATACACAGCTTCGCAGTGTTGGCAGTGAACAAGACTTTTTTTTTTTTTTTTTTTTTTTTGTCAAAGTGGTCCCACGCCACAGTTTGCTGCGACCTCTTCACATGACAATGCTACTTTTGAAATACACAGAAACTCGCAAGAAACTAAGTCGGCCTGTGGGTTTTATTTTCAGTCATCGCCCTCATGTGGTGAAGAGTTTAATTACAGCCACATAGCAAAATTAATTGCATTCCTTCAAAACTCACACTACGCAACAGAACATGCATTAATTGATCGGTAAAAAAAAATGTAATTGATGAAATTCTTAATGATCAATTAATCGATTGTCGATTAATTATGCCCATCCCTAGTTGAGACTTTGGACGCAGCTAGTAGGTTGTTCGCTGGCAGACAGATTGCACTGCACTGTTAGATTCCGCTCACCCCTCTCCTTTTTTAGCGTGAATAATTGCTTGAATTTCCAGGACTTGAATGCATTTTTTCCTTCACTGCTCGTAGATTGATTCGGCTGCGGTTGTAGGTCCAACGACTCCAGCTCCTGGTCAGAATCCATACCTGGCCACTCGCGTTAACGCTCATGCTGGTGCTTGATAGTGTGAGAGTGGGGCGCGGGTGTGACGTCAGAGAGAGGTGACGGCGTTATTTGCAGAGTTGCAGTGGTGTAAAAGAAAATAATCGGAGCGTGTTGCTCATCTCCAAAGAAAATTTAGTTAGAGAATCCTGACCACGAAAGTGAAAAACACAAGTATTCCAATGGTATTACGAAAGGAACTGTATTCAAATACCAAATTCTAACTAACGGAGTACAGTTACTCGTAATTAGTATTCTAAATACGTAACGGCGGTACATGTATTCCGTTACTCCCCAACACTGCGCGTAGCGTAGTGGTTAGTGCCATAAATGAAAGGAAATAGCTACTGCACGTAAGTTTGACATCAATGAATTGATGCTGGGATGTTTGGGAGTCTGTGTAAAAAGACAAAAGCTTTCAGAGGACATATAGACACTGAAGAAGACAACTTGAGCAGCTTTAGTGAGGAGGGGAAGATATTGACCAATGACTTTTCTGGTACGTTGTTTTTTCTAACCAGACCCGTTACTGTCGTGTTGATGCCATACTGCAGATTTTAAGGCAGAGTAAAAAAAAAAGAAAAAAAGAAGCATGTTTTAAATTGAAACTAGAAAAGCACTTAGACCTCCGCCAGGGCCACTCATTCTTCCCCATCCCCATGTTATTATCCAATTCCAACTTTCGGTATTTTCCAATAAAATGTCTGTTAATGAGATGCATGGCTGTGCTCTTCCAGCGGAGATTCAGGGCTGCTGCGAGAGGGGAGTTGCTTCTGAGCTCTGTTACGGTAGAGAATTGGAGATTAGCACCGCTGGTCGGTGGGTTCCTGGTCTCACTGCAGACATTTCCTGAAAATCTGTCATGTTGCTAACAGACAGAAAAACAGATGGGTGCAAAAACATGACAAAAACATTGGATGTAATTTAAAAATAAAAAGTTGTGTACCACCTTTCTGTGTAATTATTTCATGTTACAACATGAAAACATGCGGCTTATATTCAGGTGCGCCCTATAGATGTACAAAATGAATTTTCTTTTCAAATTTAGCTGGTGCGGCTTATATTCAGGCGCGTTCAATAGTCTTACAGGTAATGCAAGATAATTTTATTTGTATAGCACACTTTCAACAACAATGTAATTCAAGGTGCTTTACATGATTAGCCCCCCCACCAATTTTAGCTATAAAAAGGGCTAACAATAAATGTTCTGTATAAACAGCATATTCTGTGATTTGAGTTTTCAGGATTGAATCCATATCTGGGAATGATGACCAGAAATCAGTATCAACCAGTAAAAGTCTGATTAGGGCATCTTTAATTAAAATTCTTTGAATATTTTCAATTGAGAAGTTGTTGTAAATATACTGATAGAGAAAATACATTTGTCACTGTAGTTGCAAAAGTACATAGGAGTTGATTTTTCCCCTTGAAGTACCCCCTTTTGCCTTTCACCTAGATCATAGAAACAACTGGAATACCCTAACTACTGGTTCAAATTAGCAAAATAGAAAGGGAGCCGTTAGTTTGCCTAAATGCAAAACATCAAATTATCTAAAATCATTGGTCTCTCTAGGGAAGGAAGTCATTTGGCACAAAAATTGCAGGTTTCCAATTGTTTTTTTCTTATCTTTATAAATATAGGTTTAATCTATGAAGATCCAGAATTTCTTGCTTCCAAACTACTGAAATTCAAGTTCAGAATACAGAATTGGTCTGATGCTTGCTTTAACTGTTCACAAACCTAGATGCAATGAATATGATGCAATATATAATAAATTGACTGAACTTATATAGCCCTTTTCTAGTCATACTGACCACGCCGCTTTATACTGGAGCCACATTCACCCATTCGCATTCACAAATGCACACAAATAGATAGCTTGGTAGGCAATTTAGGATTAAGTGCCTTGCGATGGGGCAGAGACATGTGACAGGAGGAAGCTGGAATTTAACTTACGACCCTCCGATTGCAAAACAACTACTCTACCTACTGAGTCACGGTCCCCCCCTCCCGCCCAACTATACAACCTTAAAGCATTTTGATCTATTCTGCAGAGATCTTAAAAAATGTCCTTTGTGGCTATTAAGGTAGTGCAATATTAGAAATTCATGTAATGTCAATATTGGTAAAAAACATTTTTTTTAAGAATAGCCGTGTGATAAATCCACGTTTTCCGGTCTTCTCATTCTTGTTTGTGCTGCCACTACTATAACTTTTAACATCTTTGGCACCGCCATCTGAGGTAGACGCTGGCATCTACTGCTGGGAAATTCCATCCAGAAGGATTAATATTACACTAAGATGCAAAATGACAGTTTGTGACACTTGGAATGTAAATAGCAAAGAGTTATTGCCATAGTCGTTTTAGTGTCGATACTCAAGAATGGGAAAATGCTCAATGATGCAATTTGCCAGGGAGTCACACTGGCAAATTGTATGGAAACAGTCAGCATTACTCAGACAAGTACTTTGAAACATCCTGACATACAAAGCACCTGGTTGTCTGATGCATACTGTTTGTCTCTGTGACACCTATGCTTCAGAGATGACATCAGTCCTAGAAATCACAGGCAGCTCCTACCCCGTTATTAGCAATGGGGAGACTGCCAAGACCGAGCCAGACAGGTTGCTGGAGTAATGCAACTGTGCTGCGGTTCTCCAAAGAACAACAGAAGATGCAAGCATAGAACACCACCACATACACAAGCTAAAGGAGTACGATGTACTCAGAGTTGATTTATCTGTGATTCTGTTTTATACTCGCAACACTGGTTATTAACTGTCCAGGAAAAAAAATACAAGTTATGTGATGAGGAGTAGAGCTTTCGGTGACAGAAAACAGAAAACAAGCTGGGGTAATACTCCTGTGATTGCGACATTATAAACCTCTTATAATTTTATTTAAGTAGTAATTTCTTGGTCTACTGAAAACGTTGAATTTAGTCTTTTAAACCCCTTACACATAATACAGCATAAAAATCCATCATAAAATCCAGCCAAACGCTGTCCGTAAGATTTAGGATTGCTGCTGTGATTGCAAGCATGCTGGCTATAAACAAGACAAGATGGAATGAAAGCACTCACATCAAAACTGGGTCCAAGTTTAATGAGATGGGGGGCTGAAGGCATCCCTGCTATCATGCCAAAACAAAAAAAAATGCAACTCTAAACTCAGATGGGGCAGCAGAAAACGTATTTCATGTCACCATGAAGAGATGAAAATGGCTAAAAAAACAATACCAGACATTTCTCACTTTACACACAGAGTACAGGCAACTAAATCAATCCAAAAAAAAGATTCTCATGAGAGCATCTTCTCAGACCTACACACCATACTCCAAGCATCTTGCTATCCGGGAGCTGAAGGTGCGTTGAATAGTTGGGAGGCTTTGGAGCGCGTCTCTGACAGTCCAAAACCTCATGACAATAGCTTTTGCAGCAACCCCACTTGAGATATCAAAAGCAGGTGTGCAATTAAGGTCCATGCAGCGCAGGAGAAGTTGAGAGACTGTGTTCAGGCCACAGCAGGTTGTAGGCGTCATATTTAATAAATTCATTCTTGATTGTGAATTCTCTGTTCAGCTTCTTCGGACTGAATATAGACCAAAATATAACTTTTTAGTCTAAACTTCACTTGCCGTGTTTGGAGGAACAAGAAGGATGAGTTGCATCCCAAGAACACCATCCTTTCTGTGAAGCAAGGGGGTGGAAACATCATGCTTTGGGGGGGCTTTTCTGCAAAGAGGACAGGAAAACTGCACTGCATTAAGGAGAGGATGAATGGGGCCATTTATTGAGAGATTTTGAGCAACAACCTCCTTCCCTCAGTGAGAGCATTGAAGATGGGTCATGGCTGAGTCTTCTAACATGACAATGACCAGAAGCATCCAGCCAGGATAACTAAGGAGTGGTTCCGTAAGAAACATATCAAGGTTCTGGAGTGGCCTAGCCAGTCTCCAGACCTTAATCCAATAGAAAATCTTTGGAGGGAGCCGAAACTCTGTTGCTCAGCGACCGCCACGAAACCTGACAGATGTAGAGAAGATCTGTGTGGGCCAAAATCCCTAATGCAGTGTGCAAACCTGCTCAAGAACCACAGGAAGAGTTTGACATATGTAATTCCAAAGGCGTCTATATCAAATATTAACACTTATTTTCTAAAATACTTATGTGCAGCAATGAAATACAAATAAATTCTTTAAAAATCTGACAATGTGATTTCCTGAATAAAAAAAAAAGCTTTCGCTCACAGTGGAAATGCACCTACAATGTGAATTTCAGACCCCTCCATAATTTCTAAGTGGGAGAACTTGCAAAATCACAGGGTGTTCAAATACTTATTTTCCTCAATGTATATAGAGGAAATTAAATACTATTGACTAAGTCATTGATCAACGGTGCGAGACCCTGGCTCAGGTGGCAAGAGTTAGTCTTATAACTGGTGGGTGTCCGGTTTGAAGCCCTGCTCCCTGTGTCTCAGTTGTTGTGTCCTTGGGAAAGCTACATCACCTGCCTTGAATGCTGCGGGTCAGAGGAACCAGTGGCGCCTGTGTGTTGCAGCCTCGCTTCTGTCAGTGTGCCTCATAGCAGCTGTGGGAATAATGTAGCTCACCACCATTAGTGTATGAATGTGTGCATGAACGGGTGAATGAAGAGATTATGACAGGATGTTTTGTCCCATCAGTCAAACTGACAAATATTCGATTATATTTTCATTTATATATTTTTTATATATTCAAAAATCTAGCACAACCTCTGTCTGGTAGTCACTTCATGCTGAATTGAAAAAAGAAAGGATTTTACTGTATTTAGTGATTTTCAGCAATGCATAGTAATTTGGGGCTTTGTTTTATTTACTTGTTTATACTTCATAAAGAGAAATCTGAACTGGCTAAATTGATATCGACAGCCCGTAACTATACACACAATCCCAACAGATTTCAGCCAAAGCAATCTCAAAAACTTCATGTCAGACTCAAAGTCAAGTACTGCCCACGGTTTAGGTGTCACTTGGTATGAAAATCTGCTTAAAAAATAAAGATAAAATAATACAGTCAGTACTGGTTGACTATACTGGCATCAATCAGTAGTAGACAGGAACCACATGTTCTTTAAAGTTATAACCACCTTAGATTTAGACAAATGCGGCCCATGAAAGTTATTAGAAATGCAGTAGTAGTAGAAGCCTGGTCTCAGCGCCCTGCGTTGCGCGGGATCAGGACCCGGGAGCTGGTACAACTTGGCGTCCAGATGCTGACTGAGCCCGGCCTGGGGATGCTGTCCGTCCCCTGCGGCTATTGGTGGGGCGCTGGGATGTTGGCGGTGGGGATTGGCCTAGGGCGGAGGCATTGCGTGGCGGCCGGCCGCGGCCCCTGCAGTGCCGGGGGCCCCTCGTCGGCCGGTCCCTTGTCGGTTCCCTGCTGGGGGGTGGGGTGCCCCTGGGCCCCGGCTCCCCCGGTCCGTTGACCGGCCCGCCCCGGCGTGGCCGGTTGCCGGCGGAGCCCGTGGGCTCGTCACTGCTGCCCCCCGGGCCCCTGCCTAGTGGCCGCTGGATGTTCCGCTGGGGTTCTCCTTTTCTCCTCTCTTGGGGGATGCAGTCGGCCCCGCCCGGATCCGCCTGGGGCTCTGGCGGTCCTTTGGATGTCTTTGCTCCGATCTCCTTCATGTCTACATCGATTCCTGGGGGACGGATTGATGTCTTCTCACACCAACTATCGAACACTCTTATGGAGAAACCTCATATGCACCAGCATGCTAACACACACACATAGATGTGGGGTCTCTGGTGTTTAAGGATATATTCTTGGGCTGAGGTTATCATTACTAGAGCTTGATTAATCGGTACCATGAATTTTTCGGTGACATTGTTGTTGTGTTTTTATATCTATTTTTGTGTGATGTGGTTGTGTAATTCTTAAGTTCACAATGTTTGGTTGGTTTTGTCGATGTTCCTTTTTCGTGTTTTGTTTTTCCCCCTCTCTCTGCCGTCCTGTGGGTATGGAGGCAGACTTCAATGTTTTCCTGTGTTTTCTTTGTTCCCCTTCCTCTCTTGTATTTTCAACTCACCCTCTCTCATGACATTTTGTTTCCTACCTCTCTTCTTCATCTTCCTTCTTTCTTCTCCTTAATTTTCCGTCTCCGTGTCCATAACATCAGGAAATAAAAACCCCAACAATTCATAATAAAGATTTTTCACACAAATCAAGCGGAGTACTATAGCAAAAGCTGTACTGCTCCGCTTGTGAAAGTAAATCTGTTGGGCTTCTACTTGGTACTCAGACACCAATTCTGAGCTCCACACTGCCAAACAGGACACGTAAAAAAAAGAAAAAAAGAAAAAAGAAAAAAAAGAAAAAATGCAGTAGTAGCAGATTTTTGTTCCGATTAACATTCAAGATTTCCGATTGGATGATTGAACTTTCATCAAGTCCTTCACCTGTCACTGCTTTCCCCCCCACTTTGTCCAGTATTTCATTATGTAGAGAACATCTGACAACCCCTCTGCATAAAAACTTATGGTAACTGTCCCTTAAGATGTTAAACACCACAAATGTTACTCAGCCCTAGACTCTACATGTGTTGTTCATCCTCATCCACAGGACTAAAGTAAAACTTAATGAGCTAGATTTATTACCTTGTGCTTCAACAATGACAATTGAAGTTATACAGTAGCTACGGAAAGTGCTCAGACCCCTTTAAATTTGTCAGTTAATTTGCACCCATTTACTAAAATAAAAAAAGTTCATAATATTCTCAATGTACATGGGCCCCATCTTGACAGAACCCCCCGAGAAATATAGAAACCTTTGCAAATTTATTAAAAAAGAAAAACTGAAATATCACATGGTCATAAGTATTCAGACCCTTGGCTCAGTATTGAGTAGAAGCACCCTTTTGAGCTAGTACAGCCATGAGTCTTCTTGGGAATGATGCAACAAGTTTTTCACAGCTGGATTTGGGGATCCTCTACCATTCTTCCTTGCAGATCCTCTCCAGTTCTGTCAGGTTGGATGGTGAACGTTGGTGGTCAGCCATTTTCAGGTCTCTCCAAAGATGCTTAATTGAGTTTAGGTCAGGGCTCTGGCTGGCCCAGTTAAGAACGGTCACAGAGTTAGTTATTCCACTCCTTTGTTATTTTAGCTGTGTGCTTAGGGTCGTTGTCCTGTTGAAAGGTGAACCTTCGGCCGAGTCTGAGGTCCTGAGCACTCTGGAAGAGGTTTTCTTCCAGGATATCTCAATACTTGGCCGCATTCATCTTTCCTTCAATTGCAACCAGTTGTCCTGTTCCTGCCGCTGAAAAACACCCCCACAACATGACGCTCCCACCACTATGTTTCACTGTAGGGATTGTATTGGGCAGGTGATGAGCAGTGAGTGCCTCGTTTTCTTCACATATACCGCTTAGAATTAACGGCAAAAAGTTAAATCTGGGTCTTATCAGACTAGATAATCTTATTTCTCCTAGTCTGGGAGTCACTGTGTTTTTTTTGACAAACTATGTGGGCTTTCATATGTCTCGCACTGAGGAGAGGCTTCCGTCGGGCCACTCTGCCACAAAGCCCTGACTGGTGGAGGGCTGCAATGATAGCTGACATTGTGTAACTTCCTCCCCCCCTTCCCCACCTCTCTCACCAAGGCTCTTCTCCCACGATTGCTCAGTTTGGCTGGACGGTCAGGTCTAGGAAGAGCTCTGGTCGTCCCAAACTTCTTACATTTGAGGATTGTAGAGGCCACTGTGCTCTTAGGAACCTTGAGTACTGCAGAAATAATTTTGTAACCTTGACCAGATCTGTGCCTTGCCACAATTCTGTCTCTGAGCTCCTTGGGCAGTTCCTTCGACCTCATTATTCTCATTTGCTCTGACATGCACTATGAGCTGGAAGGTCTTATATAGACAGGTGTGTGCCTTCCCTAAACAAGTCCAATCAGTTTAATTAAATCCAGCTGGACTCCAATAAAGAAGCATAACCATCTCAAGGAGGATCAGAAGAAAGGGACAGCATATGAGTTAGATATGATTGTCACTGCAAGGGGTCTGAATACTTATGTCAAGATGGGGTGCGGAGTGTACATTAATGAGAAATAAAATTAACTTTTTTGATTTAAGCAAATGGCTGCAATGAAACAAAGTGACAAATTAAAAGGGGTCTGAATACTTTCCGTTCCCACTGTACATCAGCTAAGTCCAACCCTTGACAGAGGAGTCAAAGATAACACTTCTGAGGCCTAAAAATCTGTTACTCAACAGACCTGCTCTAACTTTGTTCAACATGCATTGGTTTGCTTATTTTCATCATCGTCTTAAGCCTTTGAAAGTTTACAGATGTACTCCAAAGACAGAAGGCACGTTTTAAGCGTGTTATATGGCCTTCAAGTGAAGTCCTTGATGAGCTCCAGTGTGGTTTGCTTATATTTGGCCCTTGGCCTCAGCTACTGTAATGCTCTCTCCTTTCTAAGGATTAGCACTGAGGTCATGACAGTCAGCTGTCTGGATACTTTTCAAAACCACAATAATGATCGATAGGCAGCCATGTGTGATAATACAGCACCATCTGTTCCTCAATGATGATGTGACCCAAAAAGAATGCAATGCACCTGAAGTACAAGAACACTCATTTGTCTGATTCAAGCAGCGCCCTCTGGAACCATCTAAAGCGAGGTCTACACACACTTCAACTGTTAAATAAGCACATGTGAGCTTTACTGTGATAAACACAGCCCAAATGGTTAGGGGAGAGAAGCTCCAGCACCAGAATATTTCCAATAGTTTGCAAGGAAATTTGTCTCCATGCTGGAGAGCTCCCGAAACCTTCCCAAGAAACATTATTCTGGATTACGGTACACTTATAAGGACAAAAAAGCTTTCATTTTCCTCCAGAACCAATACAATAAGGATAGCCAAGTGCACTCAACTTAATATAGCTGCAGTGATCAGTATCTGACAAGATGCTTCTATTCTTAGAACATTATGAACAGACATGCTCTGTAGAATGCTTCTCCTACACAGATATAAATGCCATCAATGGATCAGGTAAGTGTGTTTTTTTTAGTCACTGTCAAGCCAAGTTAGGAAGCAAGAGGGTTGGAACCATCCTTTCATAACCTGATGGTTATGGGGGGCTAGAATGATTCTGAGGGATTGCTGTGGTTGGAAGTCTGCATCAACGGGACGGAACCTCAAGTCAATGACTCGATGCGATCTGCTGGGATTCCTTACATAGGAAACTAACTCAAACTTTAAACAAATTGGAATGTTTGTATAATTGTATTGAAATAACTTTTCTTGTAAAGTGCCTTGAGATGACGTCTGTTGTGAATCGGCGCTACATGAATAAACTGAATAGAAAGAGAATGCACAGCACTTAAGCTTGGAGTCCAAGTCCAAGATGTGCAAACCCAGCATGTGTAAATCTGTGCATTACTAAAATACATTTAAAAGTACCAGAGAGACAGCAGGTAACAAAGCAAACTTTTAAAAACAGTATTGTTCAGAGGTTGTTTTTTTTAATTCCCAGATGGCGCTACAAAGCTAATTGCTTAGTAGGGTGTGGCCCAAACAATTCTGGTCAGTAACTCTTGTCATGCATTGCTTAGTTTTGAAAGAGCCGAGTGTCTTTTTGCTTTTGCTTAATGTTTAAAGTAAAACTACTTAATGTTTTTTGGCTCATTAAAAACAATGTGTGACAGTTTGGTTTATGACGTAATGAAATAATGCGAAAGTATTTCTTCTTGGAATATTTTTCTAGTGTTTCTGTGGAAAATAATTCTACTGAAAATGTGCTCTACAAAAGGGACAAATTAGATGAAGTTTAATGTTAGTAAAAATGTATTTATGTTAATTCGTTTCAGTCAGTATTGCATCAACTTATTTACACCACAAACGTAATTATTCCTTATTCTACTTCAAACCTTATTTTGCGTTTTATTTGTACCATTTAGGGTTTTTCACCAGAAAAGAAAATGGCTGAAACAATAACTGTCAATTCCTGCCTGAAAATAAATTATGAAAGGAGGATTGTCTTGTCACCAAGTGGAATCCAGTTGATCAAGCTGTGTGTAAATGTCCATCTTTTCCAACTGGGGAAGCACAATTTAAAAAGAACTTTGTTACTTTTGGTCCATTTACAACCTTCGCTTCTATTCACCTGCTGTGCGTCTACGCTAAACCTAAACTTAGTGCTGGAAAAAAAAACTGAAATGCTTGAGCTGCTTGAATCAGAGACAAGTCCAGGCAGAACTCCAGCAAAACAGAATCATTTCCAAATCGCAATCCAAAAATTATCAGAAGATATTCTCAAAACCAATATGAGATTTTTTTTTTCTTACTTGCAGAAGTTATAATTTGATAATCTGTTAGAAATAAAACAGGGTTTTTATGTTTCATCATATACGGAGCAGCTCCATGTCTCTATGCATGCAGGGATGTTTTAGCATCTTCCAGATGGCATTATAGATCAAGTTATATTTAGTAATATCTTTAATGAAATTGTAACATCTATAATGAATAAAGAGCTTTCACAATTTACAAACTTCATTTAATCAAGATTTGGTGGTTTTACATAGCTCTCATAGGGTCCTTTTTGTGAGGGTTTTAGTGACGAATGTCTGGACTTTGACAGGACCATCGCACCATGATTCCTTTTTTCAATCATTCTGTTGCAGACTTTCTGCCACTTTTAGGATCGTTGTATTGTTAGACCTAGTTTGGCTCTAGCTTTATCTGTTAGATAATCTCCTATTTGACTCAATACCCATCTCAGACATTTCTCTGAGAAGTGTGTGGTCTGATCATGTGATTACTTTACTAGGACATTAGGCAACAGTGTTAAATGTTACTACTAAGGGTGTAACAACACCCTAGACTCAACACGAGACTAGACACGACACTGAGTTCACGTCAACAAGTGGAGATTTTAATATTACTTTTAAGAAAACTTCAAAGATAAAACTCAGGCCTTTATTCTGCATTTTTATAGATTTTTGTCAACAACTCAAACAAATGTTTTTCCTGATTTCTAGAATCTCTTCAGACAGTGTTTAAACTACGTATGGTCTGCAGTTCAACATTAACCCTTTAACAGTTGCTATTGATGGCGTGCGCTGATTGTGATGTAGCTCAATGTACCCCTGGGGGTCCAGCCATCAGTTGCTATAGCTTTTCGCCTCTTGCAATTTGCAGCGCTTGCATTTTAGCCGCATTTGGACATACCAGTTCTAGGAAAGCAGTTTAATTATAGGAACCACCCTTCCCCATGGGGACTTTTCCATTTTGCAGTGTGGGGACCTTGATAGGGACCGTTTGTGAAGCAACCGTCTGCGACAGTGACATGTTACTTTAGCGCCACACCCAGCAGCAAAACGAACATAACCAACAAAAAACAGAAACACAAATTCCGGTCCACACTCCAAGCCAGTTGGTGGCGGTAATGCACCAAATTGTTGTTTACCAACCACCATAAAACTACAAAGAAGAAGTCCTTTGTTGTTGTTGCGATCTCGTAAACACTGCTGTGAGACTTTTTAAAAATGGCGGGGCCAGGAGAAGTCCATATCAGGCAAGGGACATTGCTTGTCAGTTCTACCAATCACCAAACACCTACGTAGTTAAGTTCCTATGGGACTCAGAAAAGAAAATGCCTTGGAGTAGGAGCTAAAATTGTTATAGGAACAGAGGGCCGTAGTCCCTAGGTACTATTTATACGGACACGCCAAAAAAACGACATGATTCCCCAAAAGGTTTTAGGAACTCCACGAGGTTCATACAGTGTGAAAGCGACTATTGTTTGTGTCTCATCTGCCACTCTGTTGCCATTCATCGTTCCTATTAGAAACACAAAATTCTCCCAAATAAATGATTGAAGAGTAGTTGGGGCATCTACCATTACAACTTCATCAGGCGAAACCATGCTGACCGCAACTGCTTAGTGCTCACGAGATGGTAACCTCATCGAGAAATATTGCGACGTTTTAATATCATGAGATCTTGTACGACGAGATCTTGTTACAAGTCTATTTTCAACCAGATGAAAAATCACTCACTATATTATGATCTTGAAAGACCTCTTCCCAGAATGAGTAAGGGTACCTAGTTTTCCCATTCAGGGAAACTCTTCCAAAGTCTGCAAGATAGCCACAGTTAATTTTCTATCAGTTTTTCTCTTGGTTAAAAAAAATAAATAAATGGATTACCAGTTTAGAGTCTAGTTTCAGCTAATATTTACTGACCTCCTGAAGTAGATGAAACCTTGAATAATTCCCAAATTGTGCGACAACTTCCAAGCTTTATTTTATTTTATTTTCTTACTACAGGCTTTGCTTCTCTAAAATCACTAAAATTTGCATAAACTATAAAGCTGATTTTAAAGTAATAAGGTAAACACACATTCTATGTAATGTTATCTGTTTTTCATATCTATGCAGCTAATGTGAGAACAACCAGAACACAATGAGCTTTTCAACAACAATCAGAGGCCTGTTCAGTCATGTTGCTACCGTTTGCCTTTGGTGTTATGGGCTTGGTACTCTCAAGTAAACAAACGTATTGTGCTCTTTAACCTTTCGCATTTACCCATTTTCACCTGTTAAATAAGCTAGCAGACATGAAGCTCAGATAAATAATTATCCTGACATGACGAATGTAGCATTTATTGGTTACATGAACACTCCACTATTGGTTGTTCTGGATCCGAGCCAATCAAATCATGACACGTTGAGCCGAGAACAGCTGAGAAACCCCTGAAGATGTGTAGCAGAGTGATGTCATGAGACATCTCTGCTGTACTTCATCTCCTCCTACAGAGCCGGAAATCAGATCAGACCTCAGCCAATTAAGTCACTGGGAACTGGGGCTCGAGTATATTTAGAGTTGAAGGTAAAAATAAACCCGGCACTCAGAGCTTTGTGATTACAAGGAGTATACGGGGCGGGGGTGTGTGTGTGTGACAATGCCAGCCAAAATAAAAGGTAAATTAAAAAACAGGTTATCTGAATATACTTACATTGAATGAAACTATTATATGCCTGAAGATCTATTTAATAGTAAAAAAAAAAAAAACAAACTTGCGGCTAGAATATGTTTCCATTTCCTTTTTCAAGTTTTCCTCATTCAAGCTCACATGCATGATACCAGCAGGTATCAACTGTCCTCACTTTCACGACTTTATTCCTTTTTCCTCTAACTTTTCATTAAAGTTGTTGGTTGTGGCTACCAACCATCTACTGTATAACCTCACAGAAGCTCCCTTAGAAAGAAGACCGAACCCTTGCTTTAGGAGGTTAAAACTAAGCTAAAAAGGCAAGGATTGTTTCAAATCATGTTCCAAGAGACATCAAGCAGACAATTTATATTGATGGAAAAACTTGAGTGAAAATATTTGTGGTCCGCTGCCCTGTTAGGCAGCGTTCTATTTCTGTCGGCCTTCCCTGACAGGGTGAGAGCAGGTGCAGCACAATTAACAGCTGTACTTTCCACACCCAGTCAATCACACTTCAATCACAATCCAAATCTCACTTTTTGGTCTTTAAATAATTCAATGTGATCAGAAGTTCTAATAGGAAATTCTCAGATATTGTACAAATAACACTAGGACTTAACAAAGTGCCTCTTAAAAATGACTAATGGAATTTCTATCCAAAACAAGAATGCAGGGCCCGTTTTTGATTTGTAATATAAAACTCAACCTTTTATAGAGAAATACTAATAAAAGCGTATGAATCTCTAATTAGGCCACCAGAAAGGTAGATGGAGCAACAGATTTAATCCACAGTCCTTAAATCAAATCCACCTACCTTGATAAAATGTCTGTCTCAATGGTTTCTGGAGGACAAAGTTGTTGTTTTTTCTCCAGCTTTTGTTTTAACTTCCACTGAAAGGTCAGAGCTCTGGAGGCTTGCTAGACAGGACTACTGGGACAAAAAGACAGACTAACAAATCCATCGGTCCCATCACCCACCCACCCACTTTCTAGCCACATCACCCCATTGGGGGCACAAGTGTTGTGACGAGATCTGAGGCAGGCATGAGGGGGGTGTCAGGTGATAAATTTAGAGCGGTGCTTTCCCACTCCATCAGCGCCAGGCAACATCAATCAAGTCACAAAAGTTACAGACATGAGGTCAATTAAAGTACAAAACTACTGTATATAAAAGGCTACAGCTGAGAGAAATATTAGTTATTATGCAATGTGGGGATAGAAAAAAAAATACATATAGGGTCAGGGTGACCTTCCTAATGAAGGCTCGTCTTTATATGGACCCTTAAAGCCTATAATTTATTCTTCCTGCTAATGTGTTCCATCAGATTTAAATTCAAACAGGAATTTATTTAACATTAAACATTAAAATGTACATAGCCTAGAGAGAGAAAGAAAGATCTTTTACCATCGTAATTCTTAAAATCAGTAACTGTTTCATCCTTACACTGTAGCTCGTTTATGAAGCTGAAGGAAAAGGAGGACTAAACTAGGTGTGCTAATCTGGGCGCCTCATGATTTGGGTGCCATGATTAGATTTTAAAATGAATATTTTTGTTGCATATTTCATAACTATATCAAGGTCATGGTTTACTATGAAGGCTTAAGGAAATGTATGATGGCAGTAGAAATATAGTATAGGGTAACCATATTTTGATTTGCATACAAGAGGACACTTGGCCTAATTTTAACATTGGCCTAAAATTAACATATTTAACATATTTAAAGTGTTCCTGCTCTATGTGGTTAAAGAGAATAAATAAATAAACTTCAGATAAGCTTTCACAACTAAAATTAGACAGAAATTGCAATACAATAAATGGAAATAAATAACTACTGTATTAGAACACTAACCTGTAACAATATTAGCTCACTTTTTAAGTCATACAGGACAAAATTTACACACAAATCTGAAAATGTATTGAGAAAATAAGTATTTTCTTTTCAAAGTAATAATAAACATTAAAAACAGCATTCTCAAAAAGAGACTTAAAACAAAAGTGTATACTCCAGTTTTCTCTGCAAGTTTAAGACAAGTTCTCGGTTTGAACAGCCTTTTAATAGTTTTTGCATCAGTGTGACAAACCCATGTCAGACACAGAAACAAATCTGCCAGCTATGAACATGGTGCACTTCGCCACACATTAGCCCCGACCGGCGCAGTATTAAGGAACTTTCTTGTGCGTTACGTCCGTAAAGCTACAGTTGAGCTGATGTCAGCAGCTTCCCTGGAGCTCGGGGAGGACGCACCGGGCAGAACTTGTAAAGTGGACACGTCTGGGGAAGAAGAGGACGTTCCTGCTAACATTACAGTATACAAAACAAAAAAAAGACGCTCCTTTCACGACTAAAGTGCAAAATATTTGCTGTAGTTTGTACATTTTACGATGCGTGACTGAAACATTAGCTGCAACCATAATGTTTCCGCAAGTATGTCCGCTAAAAATGGGTATGCAGGACTTTAGTTTTTGTCTTTTTTTCTTTTCTATGATAAATAGTCTATTGATTTGGCACGTTTCAAACCGCAATTAATCAATTTAATAGTGAATCGGAACACCACCAGACTAAATTGATGCATCTAAGCAGAAGCATAGAACTACAATAATGAGAACATTGCAATCTTGTCAAAATAGATCTTTGTTAATTTAAATTAGTAAAAAAAAAAGGGACTGCCGAGCAAATATTCCAGCTTAATAAAAACTAGGAAGTAGTGATGCAACAGTCAGCTAGTGACAAAAATCAGTGTATGTACAAAAAACAAACCTTTTGTAATAAGGTTGACAAATTCAAATAATGAGAGTTGGGTGGAGCTGGCTGATACCACTCCGTTACAGAAATGGAGTTTTAAACAGTTTATGCAAAAGCATTTTGTGCACTCCGTAGAAAGAAAAAGTAGTCTGTGAGGATCGCAAGAACACTGACTGGTGAATCAAATTCATGTTCATGCTAAGGTATACAGCTGTTTACAGATCTTCACGGCGTCTGGAATGGATTTGCTTACATATACTTCAAAATGTTAATCAAATCTGTTTTACGTTAAATGTTTTGTTCAAGAGGAAATTTCTTTTTAAAAAGTTTTACTTTTTGGTATTAGGACGGGCTTTGAATGAGCCCCGCTTGGCTAACTAGGATTAAAATATTCCACACAGTAAAGATTCTTCAAAAAAAAAAAAAAAAAAAAAAGCATGACAAACACCTCTTCAGGCACACCTCACATTCATCATAGTGTCCCAAGGTTCAGAAACACTGATCTGAAACAATGGAGAGATGCGGGAGGAAGGAAGAGAGTCAAACAGACAAAGTCCCAAAGATTAGCGAAGAGCCTGAGTTTCAGCTGACCTCTTTTTCAGAGGACACTATGGGGGAAGATGAGGAAACAGAGAATATCCCATTAAGCCGCTAAATGGACATATATGTGGCTGTTTCTTGTGTTTTAAGCTTTTGGGTAACAGAACTAAAGTTTCAGTATAGGACGCCAACTTCCACTTTAGCTTGGAGCTTGCTAGCCAACAGCACCACCCAGTGTTGGCAATAAGGAACCACAAAGAGAATGACCCCACACTTTTGGCTTTTTTTTCTTTTATACTTAATTTTTTAACATCATTCTTACCAGCGCAGCACACCTCATACCCTACTGGTTCTGTGAGAAGGTCAACTGTACAAACAGCTTTATGCTTTTTCATCTGATGCACACAGCAGCAGACACAGGGCCAGGCACTGAAAGCAGCACGGTTCAGTCACTCCAGAGCCAATTAGTGTTTGGAGAAACATTAGCCCGTCCAAAGCAAGCAAAGTTCTAATTATGTGATTTTAATTTAACTCCTTAGTTTATAAAAAAAAAAAGAAGAAGAAAAAGTTGAATGCTGATTGTTAACATGCCTGGACCACTCCACACCCCCAGAATAACACAGAAAAACTGTTTTTCCATAAACAGTTGCAGGAAGACCACAACCATGTTCCCATATGCGGGAAAACTGGAAATGCGTGCAGCACCACAGGGTTCGTTGATGACTTTCAGCCATGCAGGCAAATTCGTAATCAGCAGCAGAAGCTCTGTAAAACATGCAGGGCGGTCACGCGTGTGAGGTGGAACTGCATCTCTCCGATTGTTCCGCACTCATGTGTGAGACGCCATCAAAAACATCCAGGTTGTCCAGTATTTCCCCGTCCAAGAAAAAGCTTTCTAGCCATGGAGAAGCAGTGCAAACACAAGACTGACCATCTATTGGTTTCATGCTCTTTTTTTTTTTTTAAAACACTGCCTTTCTATTTCATCAATAAATAAGTCTCAAACACAGAATTTCAAAAGCAGAGCTTTGCATAACCTCAAACTTTTGAGGAGCATTAAACTCTAAGGTCTTGCATAATTGGCTGACATGAATAAATCTAAACTAAAGTATTTTTTTAAACCAGGGATGTCCCAATCAGTTCTAAATAACAGATCGGGGTTTTAATAAAAAAAACAAGAAACGAGTCGTTTCTACTGCTTTGACCTTTTTTTACCCCACATGTTTATCAAATTAAAGTTGTGGGTGAAGAATTATCACTAAAATCTTAAATTAAGTAACCGCTTGAGTTTTGTAGATTAGTTTCAACCCTCAAAAATCCAACATAAAACATGATAAAAGTTCCAACCTTCTAGATGGTTTCGTAGGAGTGAGGATTGTCGAGATAGGATCTGTATAGAGTTTGAAATTTGTTCTAAGAAAAATATTCTAAGCTTGATACGACTTTCGATACCGCGGCAATATCTTCTGAAGGCGCAGGGTTCTTTCTAGTTAAGGGCAAAAAATACGATTCATTGCAACATGGCAATATTTTTATTTTAATTAGGGCAAAAATCAATAATTATGGGGAGAATTTAGCCCTCATTTATAAAAAACATGCAACTTAATATCACTTCCCTGTTTGTCAAAACATTAGCCAAAATACGAAATATAAGTGTTGATGTTAAATAATGCCAATAACTACAGTATTACTACAGCCTTTCTTTAAGCTTTATAAGCATGTGTACCTTTGAGTCAGCTGTGTAATTATTTTATAATGACTGTTTATTTTTAGCATGTGCTTCCATTTGTTTGTCGATTTGCTGTTGATGAAAATAAACGGAGGGACGAATAAAGGCTCATTTCAGACTAAAATAAATGAAGACAAACAAGGATCCGTTCCATGCGGATGCATTCAGAGGCTGCTCTGTGCAAGTTTCGCATTTCTGCATAATCTCTTTCTTCAGCGATCAACTCCAACAGCAGGGGAGGCTGTACTGGTTTGCTTTGTTGCTTCACGACAGTAGCCAACTGAACCGGGTTACAGCAATACTTCAAGGTCATGCCAATTAATTGATTAATTACATGTAAATGAAGGCATCTAGGGAATATGGCACAATAAGAGATCATTAGTCAATGAAGAGGCCTTTCATCTAGTCTCATATCTGCAGTGAGGAGTGTTTTGGTTAACCTGGCAATGAAGATATAATATTGTGGGGACTGAAGGCAGAATCTGCTTACAGAGAAGGAAGACATGAACCAGGGTGCGAGAGTTGTTCATGCGTTGGCCCAGACGGGCTCATGTACAAGACTGGCCCTAATAAAATATAAGAAACGCAGATCCAGGCATCAGTCTCATCCCCATGGAAGGAAGAAGATATTTCTTCCCATGACCGCGGTCAGCTGATTAACATTTTCCTGCGTTGATTCGTAACGCAGTAGGACGGAGCGTTGCGGGATTCTAAACCTTGCAGCAGGGAAGCGCATCTCGACGGAGCTCAGACTGACAGAGCACCGTCGCTGGCCTGTTTGTGTCAGTGAAGAGAATACGTAAACAGATGGCATTAGTTTATGTTGACTGAAGCTTTACTGATCATATTAAGTTGCTCTTAAACAGGAGTCGTAGCACTAGCGCAGCTAGCATGTGGTGTCCTTCAGCCTTTTCTGGCTCCCTCAGGGAAAGTTGCTCCGAACGGCCGCGTTATGTTAGACTTGTTGGTTAAAGAGGTTCGCTCTCGTTTTGTTCCGGCTCTTCTTGCCCCGCTAGTCTAAAACTTTCAGCATTTTGACACAAGTGTGCATCTTTGAATAATTTTTTCTAGTATCTAATTTATTCTATCGAGATAATTATTTTGACAACCCTAGTAGGAGTACTTTGGAGATGAAAATATGTTTTCAGATTTTTTGTTTTTAGTATGGCGTTATGAATATTATAATAGAACACAAGCTTAATTTTGCCTTTTGTGTTTTATGTGTTTAAAATTACACAGATAGACATGTTCTAGAAATTATGATCACCCAAAAAAATCATTTTACTCACCATTTAAAATGGTTCAGCATAGCGAATCACAGATCTTGCTTAGCAAAGATTCTTGAAGTTGTGGTAGTTTGTGACCCTGTGGGGGGAACTTGTATTCAAATGTCCAATTCAATAACATTCCAACACTGAACATATGGTTCAACCTCTAAGTTTAGCTATAAAAAAAAAAAAAAAAACTAGAGGAAAAGTCAACTTTTGTACTTGTGTTTGAAATGGAGATATAATATAAAAGGGGGTCATGCAGGGTTAAATGTCACAGGTTTTTTTATTTAGACTTTTTTTTTTTTTTACTGCACACAATAAATGCATCAACTTACATGTGGTTGGTAGATAATTTGATAGATCTTAAGTTTCGATGCCCTTAATTGATCAGGGGGCACTCAAAAGAAAGTTTGCCATTTTGTTTGTGCTTTTATAGTATTGGGAACAAAAATGCCCCAGAACTTGACATCCCTAGTTTATTCACAGTTTTATTTAAGCCGTAAAGGTTATCCAAAACAGCTTTGTTCTTCAAAAGGTTTGATAAGGATCCAGATCAGCCTGATTGATCAAAGCTTTCGTCTCTTGTTTAACATTCCAGTCTCCGTTTTTTTGTCACACTGATTGAAAACACAAAGATGACAGGGCCAGACCTACCATGACACAACTTCTACTTTCTCTCAAAAGATCTGGGTGTCATTCTCAAGCCACAAATAGACAGTGGACAAGTAGATAAGAAGGTTGGTGGTGGTAGAAAGGTCATAAGTAGTATATAGAGAGTTTGAATAATCCACATGGCTAATCAATGTATAAACTCAATTATGTAAAGTGGTAGAAAATTCAGAAAAAGCGAATATTGACCAAAAAGAAAGTCAGCGTCGCATCACGAGCTTATCTCGACAGCAGCCATCAAACACACCTCCAGCCCCCCTCCTCTCATTTTATCAGCCCTGCTGGTCTCAGCTTCATCTTTCTAAGCTGCTTTGACCCACGTGTCTGCTCAACAGCAAAAAAAAAAAAAACATTACACTAAGCAGACCCCGTCTCACTACACTAAAGCCTGCTGCCAAGGATACTGGCAAAAAAAAGCTTTTAAAGTGCATCACTGAGTAAAAAGAAGAAGAAAAAAAGAAAACAGAAGCTGGAAGAGATTTAAGAATACTAAATGAAATGCCAAATGATAGAAACAAGTAGAACCGACTGTACCTTTCATTGTGCTCTTGCTTCCCGTTTTGTAGAATGGATTTTTTAGCGTAAAGTGCATCAATTCAACTAAACAACGGGAAGGGAAAAAAAAAAAAAGAGGACCGAAGACCTTAGCGAATGAAGAAGAGAACACAAAGACTGACAGAGATTGAAGGCTCGACAGACTTGTAGTCACGTGATCAGTATGGAGGCGACAGGCGGCTCACCAGTGACCACAACCCACAAAGCCGAGGGCTGGGTTTGGTGGTGTCCCTCGTGTTGTCCCAGTAAGGAAATAATGGGGAAAAGTGTTAGAAACATGCCGACATCAGAGTGGGCCACTAGGATCCCAGCCAGGGGACGTACACCTGGTGCGTTTCTGTCTCCGATGGACAGTACAGCCACAACAAACAGGACTGGGAATCGGTCCTAATGAGCACCAACAAAATGGAAGAAAATTAGAAAGGGGGGGGGGGGGTATCCCTTTTCATTTATTCCAGTACTGCAGATGACTCAAACAGAGGGGGAAAAACACAAAGAAAATGGTCAGAAGCAGAACTGCTTTCTCACATGGCTGAGGCCCAACAGTTGTAACTAACAACAGAAAAGAAAAATGGTTCCAACCAGGAGATAAATGCTACGTTGTTTCCTCCTGCTGAAACAATGTGGGGTACAAATAAAATATAGTGGGTGTGAAGTTTTCACACTGTTTTAGAGTCAAGAATACACCTGATGCAAATGGCTGAACTAGAAAAGAAGCTAAATAATATGTAAACAATGAAAAGAAACCATAAGTGTCCTCCAGTGAACCCTGAAACATCAGTGACCTGAAATAACTCATCGGGAAGCACAAAGAACCCGTGACACACGGAATTATTTTAGAATGAACAAACCTAACTCTAAAGTATCTCCCTTGACAGACAACTTTCCTATCACACCTCTACTATCTCCTCTTCAATTTCAGCTATGGATCTTGGCCCTGCTCCGTCACGGTCTCCAACTATATCAAGGGAGGCTGGTCCTCTTTGCAGCCACCTCCTACCCATCTGTGTTTTAGATTTTAGCAAAGAATCGGCTGGAAAACCTGACCTGAAACATGGCTCAAGTGTTCAGAAGGCCTTTGCGGACCTGCTAACCTTATCCTGACCGGGAGAAAATTCAGTGTTGTGGAGTAGTAACAAAGAAAGCTTATGAGCCTTTCTTTGCCGACTACAGACCTGTAGCCCTGACATCCCACATCATATAAATCCTGGATAGACTTGGGGAGCCACATCTGTAAGCAAACAAGCATCTTCTTCCACTTACTGTTTTCTTTTCACCGTTGACACCATCATACACCTGCTTCAACACACCCAATGTTATCTAGACACCTCTGCATGGACCATGTTCTATGATTTCTGTAGTGAATTTAACAATTCAGCCTAATTTACTGTGTCGGTAACTCCATAAGACACAGGTGGAGGCCTCAACAATCAACTGGAGCAGTTTCTACCTGACAGACAGATGACACTTTGAGCCTGAGCAGGTTAACAGCGGCACAGAAAATTTTGGATGTCTTCTTTAAGGGCCTTTTTCCACCAAGCTGGTTTCAGTGCTAGTTCGGTGCCATAGCCTGACTTCGAACCAGCTCTTTGGTAATCCACCACCAAAGCACCTGTTTCTTTGTGCTAGGTTAAACATCAGTTCGGAAACCAACTGTTTGCTGGGCCAGAACTGGTGATTGCCAAGAACTGGTTTCTCCCTCACCAACATGGTGATGCTGCCCATTTATCTTTCTTTGCAAACTTAGTTGCCGCTCCCGGGCCTTGTAATCAACCACTGACGGTGCACCAAGAACATGTTATGTACGCATCTTCGCAAATCCAGCAAAGTGTGGAGGGACAAAAGTGGCGCTTGCAGCACAGTAGGGGCCTCCATTGTTAAAATCACGCTCTCTGTTCATGCACTTCCTATTTATTTTGTCTCTGTGTGGCCATATACACTTGCGCTGCAACGCTTTAGATGCCATTATGACGCAGGACCAACTGGGCCCGGTGTCAGTGGAAAAGCAACCAGTTCTTAAAAAGAACCAACTAAGCTCTGACAACAGCACCGGTTCTTATTTCGTAAAAAGCTCCATGTGTGGTGTGGAGAGTTCCATCAGTTTTACCATAATCTGCTGGGGTAAGGGTTTCAGAGTCAGTGACTCTGAAAGTTACACAAGTTGAAACAGGAGGATGGCTTTGAGCTTTAACTGAATGAAGTTTGAATGAAGCTTCTAAAGCTCACAGAGAAATAAAGAATGATTCACAAAGTTTCCTCTTTAGTCAGAGGCTTCTTTAAACGTGCTGCAACACAGAGTGCTACTACATTATTTTATAGTATATTATAGTTTTATCTAGTTCGTCATATTAATATTGTTGTGCTGAACATGCAAAGGCCAACTGGGGATAAGAGTTGAAAATAAGCAATAGCCTTAAACTGTGCAGCACATCAGTTGCATTGGAACTATGTATTGTCACTATCAAGATGTAATTGTCATCAAATGCAGGGGATTCTGCACATAGGTGCACCCTTTTATAAAGGACTCAAAAACATATTTCCCTTTGGGTATTTCTGAATTAACCCTGCCAAGCTGGAATCACCATTCCCAAGCCTTTAAAAACTGCTGCCAACCCTATATATTACCCAGGTTAATTTGAACATGCTTTTGCTACTGTAAGTGCAACAAGTTTTAATGCAGCTACTGTGGGACTAAAATGCAGGGGGAGAACATTTCTAAGCAGTTTGGTTGCATTTAAGTGACCAGCATCCACCAGATGTCACAGGAAAAACAGCGAGATCAAGTCTTAGGGAAGGATTTTGTGAAAAGAACATTTGATCGTCTTAGTCAAATGTGTCTGGCACTCCCAAATGAAGAAAGAACCAGAGTATTTAAATCAGAATGAGAGCGAGCAGATGTAGAGGATAAACACTTTTTGCTGTGTGACGTAGGCCAAAGAAACATCAAGGTTATCCACACAATCATGCACTCCTGCCATCTCAAAGATCCGACATGCTAACCCTTAACCTTCCTATATAAAGGAAGATCCGATGCACCAGGGTGGCAACAGACCAAGAACAATGATGGGCAGCACCAGGTGTAGGTGGGATTTCAAGCATGTCTAACAGCTCGACACAGTGACACGGTCAGACCGGGGCAACTTGATACAACTCGTATGTAACTCATAAACCTCTTCTGATCTGTTGTAACCATTTAGACATGAGAAAAACAGGACTCCCTGGAACCACCTGAGAACACTTCAAGTTATGACCTCACCCAGTTGGCCGAGTCAGTCTCTCATGTCATCTTAGACCGCTTTTTAATTTTTATTGGATGATTCAGCCTGGTAAAGCTCCAGATGGGTGGGGTTTTCTCTTTTCAGTACTTGTCCAGATTCCCAATTAGAAGTGACTAAGCAAACCAACTTTCACATGTCAAATTTGAAACAGCTGTGATCCCACGTTTACAATCTTTTTGCAAATTCAGTCCAGCTGTCCACGAGAGTATCACGTTTCATGACTCATCTCAAGCTCGAATCTAAATCTCTCTGATGAATACGACGCAGGGTGGAGAGAACCGCCATGTGTCGGTATTGTAGTCACTTCCCCATAAAACCAGTAGACATTGTAAAAACTCATCCAGCTAATTGGACAGTATGAATAGTCTTATCACACAAGTTCGATTGGCTGAGCCATGATCTCAGTGAGATTTTTGGAAAAACTAAGAATCCTTATTTTGTGTTCACAAAGAGGAAATTTGTTTGAGGTTGAATTGTTCAGTTCAGGTAGTCAGTCCCAGCATTTCAGACTGCGAATTAGATATTACAAAATGAAGACCAGGTTCAATTGTAAATGGATTCAACTTATATAGCGCTTTTCTAGTGATACTGACAACTCAAGCTTTTTACACTAGAGTCACATTCACCCATTTGCACTCACAAACATTCATACATTTATACACCGATAAGCAGATTGGTGGGTAACTTGGGGTTAAGTGCCTTGCACATCGGCATGAGACAAGCAGATGCTTGAAGTGAAACTACAACCCTCCGATTACAAGCCAACTACTCTACCCATGAGCCACAGTCACCCACTCACAAATATCGAACCACTCACAAAGAGTGGTTCGATATTCGCCAACTTTGCAGTTGGTGGAAGCTAGCAGTTTGCCAGTCATGTTATACTTATAATGCTTAAAAACTAATCATGGATGTTGTATAACTCTGTCATTATTGGTCTTTTCACGAACTACCCAATGTAATACACATAAACAGTGTTCTTGAAAACACATCAAACAGACCTTACCAACAAATTTTTATACTGTCTGTAAACAAAACTGTTGGACATGATGGCCAACCTGCTTCTCCTTTAAAAATATACCACCATTAAAGAAAATTCTTGAAAACAACAAATTTGAGAAATGTTACATAAGAGATTGTCACTGATTGGCTTCAGAATCGATTTCGCTTGTTCAAAACCGAGGTAAGCTAGTTTAATATTTTGGAACATTTTCAGATTTTTAAAAATGTTTCTGATGTTCTCCGGTGTTTCATGAGAATTCCTAATAATTTTATGATTCACCATAATGATTTTCGGATATATTATTTCGGTTTATGTTTTTCCTGAGTGACTGTCCAAAACTTTTTTTCTATCATAGAAAAAACGTTTTTGAAAGCAAAAAGAAGATATTTGAGACTCAAAAAATTGCATTTGAACCCATTTTTTAAATTGAAAATGTTTTCTGTGATTGAAGTAATCTTTTTTGCGTTTGGGCTACATTATGGGTATTGTGTCTTTATAATTCAATCAAAAAAAAGAAGTCGCTTGAAACAAAAAAAAATTTTCAATAAACAAATTTGAAAAAAACTTCAAGAAAACCATTTTCAATCATATAAAAAAAGTTTTGAATGCAAAAAATATTTCTAACTAAACATTTTTTAATTTGAACATGTTTCATTTTTTTTTATTTAATGAATTGACAAAAATTTTGAAGTCCTTTTTCCCCCCGATTGAATTATAAAGACACAAACATCCCGCAGTGGGCAGGTGCTTAAGTGTTTACACCAATGGCGTCTTTCTGACAGGCAAGTCAGGGTAGCCAGCAAGCCAGGGAGCAGTGGTGGAGTTGTTGGAAAGTGCATTAAACAGTATTAAAATGATTGGTGTCAATTAGCCTAACCCGTCTGATATTTCGATCAAACATTAAGCTTGCTAACTTAGTTCATGTTGACTACTTTGTGTGATGGTGTTAGATATCTATCATCTAGCGCCATCATTTGTCAGGCAGGCTAGCAGGGTTCGCTAACGGATGGCTGATAACTACTGATGGGAAAAATGTAGCCCCATGAATCTACGAGGGTTTCTAACACATTGCATCACTAAATGGTTCACTACTCGAGGGCTCACCTAAATGGTTCAAAATACTGCCATCTGCTGTAAGATTAAATGTAATACAGGCTATGCCATATACTGTAACCCCTTATGTGAATAGCTTTGCAGGATAAGTAAATAAAAAAAAATACACTTTTGTTTTTAAATAAATATGAGTAAAACCATGCATTTGTTTGATACTTTTATTGGAATTAGATGTCACTGGTGTAGACACTTGTCAATCAAACAGATCTGACCAATGGGGAAGCACCCGCCCACTGCGGGATATTTGTGTCAAAATAATTCAATCGGGGGAAAAAAGGACTTCAAAACTTTTGTCAGAAACCTTTTTTCATTATTGAATAATATAGACACGAATCTACCTCCACATGGTAGCAGCTAGCAAACGGTATCAAAACAATTAAACATAGTGGGATACTTCCAAACCTTCCAGATTCGTGCGAAGCAGCGAAAGGTACTAATCAGCTGCAGGTGCAGGCAGCAACAGCATGTACAAAGTTCTTCTATAAAAGGAAGATGCCTCACTCATATGCACAGACACACAGCAGGATCATGACAGTGGTTCAACCGATCCTCCCCATGGCCAGCAGTCCCCTGGTTTCGGGTGGGGAGGATGCTGAGAAAGTCTCGTTTTCTGTCTGTTACACAGTCTTTATACTCCTCTTTTTCGCCGTTGTAAATGGTGGTAAAGATTCATAGTGCTGGAGTTCTTTAACAGGTATTTTACATTCTCTACAGACTGCGCTAATCTGTTTCACATCTGACACTTTGAATTCTAAAAAATCTCCAAATTATTTAACTAGTGGTTTCATTTTTACTTAACAGCGGCTCCTCGTCAATACTCACTCTCTCTCTTATGCCTTAGTCTAGAGGCAACGACAGCATGGAAACAGAGCAGCAGTTGGCAGTTAATGCGAGATGCGTTCAGGGAGGTGAAGCAAGGTGTAGTAACGCAAGAAAGATGGGGAGGAGAGTAGACATATTGGTATATTTCTATCGATATAAGTGATATTGGGTTCTCTTGTGACTTATATGAAAATATGACTATTTTTTAAAAATTCAATATCGTCCCGCCCTACTCTCCCCCCTTGTCTCTTCCACATTTCCTGTTTACAAACTGTCCAATAAAGGCCACTAAAGGCACAAAAAAAAAAGTTTCTTCACTGTGGTAGTAAATACTTAAAAAGAGTAACTAAACCCCAAAACAACTTTTTTTTGCTTCTAAAAACTGTATAAATGGGTATTTACCAATGCAATCTTTCAGTTTCTGGGGATTTTTTTACGTTTTCGTGTAAACTTGTTTAATTCTACACTTTTTGGTCTATAAACATCTTAGGCTAACGTTCAAAACAGATGAATGTTGATCAGATCGATCAGTCGCAAAACTGCCAACGTCACTTTGGTCACAGTCCATGTTTCAGTGTCAGATTAAGCGAGCTGTCACTGTCCTCCTGAACACACCCCCACGTTCCCCCCCTCCGTGCTTCCTGGCACCGCCCACTTTGTAGAATTTTACAAATGTTGTCTGGGGGCGGGGTTATGAATTTTCATAGGGTTCAGTTACCCTTTAAGCAAGGCAATGCTGACAAACAATGAAAACTCATTGGACGGAAAAAATGAGTAAATATCCCTTGTGACACGTTTGAAGACCAACAAACAAGTATATTTATAAGCCAAGAAAAGGTGGAACAGGCTGGTAAAAGTTAATCAGGGGCTGAACTAAAGCACTCCCTGACACAACGGGGCCACCTCAGTCTTTGCATGTGTTTGTGTACTTGGCAACATACCGCCCATTGTTTCACCACAGCAGCTGCTGAGATCTAATCGTCCAAATATTTGAAAAGGCATACGATGCTAGCAGCAGGACAATTGTCATTGCCAGTTAGTGTTCTACTTTGCCTATATTAGAACAGTTCTCAATGTCACCTGCCAACATGGATGACTTATTTCTAAGGTAAGGGGTGTTACCACGCAAACACTAAGAAATACTAGAATATATGTTGAATTATTTCTTAGAACAACATATGTATTGTGTAATAGTAGAGCCCAAAGCAAATCTGCCAATGTACTGGTATAAAAACTGTATATTAAAAAATTTAAATTGTACACTTTTGGAAGACATTACCACTGCAGTATTTTTCTCCAAGTCTTAGTAAAAGGAATGGTTTATGAACCATGAGAGAATAATGTTCCTTAGCAGCTTTAAAAACAAAACAGCTATGAGTAGCTCATTTCATCTAAAAACAAACAAAAAAAAATGTTTAGCACAATAAAGTAAATTGACAATTTGTCTAAACCTGTTATAACAAAATACAGCAGTGCCATGAGATCGTGCACAAATCATACAAACATTAAATGGTAAATGGACTGAACTTGTAGCACTTTTCTAGTCATACTGAGCACCCAAAGCGCTTTACACTGGAGTCACATTCACCCATTTGCACACATTTATACACAGATACTTAGTGTTAAGTGCCTTGCCCACGGGCACATCGACATGCGACAGGTGAAATCTGGAATTGAACCAACAAACTTCCATTTACAAGCCAACTACTCTACCCACCGAGCAACAGTCGCCTTCAAAATATCAAGATATTGTTCATCAAGCTGAGGCAAGTCTTGCAAGGTGCCAGCTTTTCATTTAATTTAGTCTTCAGTTTTTGTTTTTTTTATCTAGTCAGGGCAATCCTCTGTTCACCGTCACCACACATGCTTGCTAGGAAAGACTGCTGCAAAGTCAATTACACGTTTCCAGTAGCTGGGCTACCCTTAATAGGCAACCTTCAAATTATCATCATTGCAAAGTAGTAAAATTAAATGATAAATTGCTTGTTATTACTACAATCACTTGGTCTGGTGCAAACCCAGAATGTGGTTCCCATCAAACTCCATCAGTAGCTGGTAATGCATCAACGAGGTATTCTCTGTGTCTGGTGATACTACGGAAACTACTTTTAAACAAATGTGAGTAAAATTCCCACCAATTGTGCCTTTCAGTGCCCATTCTAGGTGTGTCAGCTGCTTGAAAATTATGTCACTTACCCATCTAGTACTGGTCTTTATGGGTAATAACTACATTCAAATCAAAGCATTCCTTTTAGGTGCTTTACTTTTTCCCTTAGTGTAGTACCTACATACCTTTGTACTAATGAATAAAAACTGGAATTTACTTGTAAAACACGGGGTTTTGTTAAATATTCAAATCCTAAATCTAAAAAGCGATGCCTGACAGAGAGAACGACTCAAGAAAAAGCAGGCTGATGTAGATCATGTGAAACAATATACTCTTTCATTTGTTGTTTAAGATTTACCATATACTTTGACATTTCACCGTTTGGTTCACAGTTACAAACACCTGCGAGTGTTGCACGGCTGCTCAGTGAAGAATCCGTTGACTGTGCTTCTGACCAAAACAAACCGTTTAGTTGGTTTTTATTAGATATTCAAGGAATGTGCATTAAAATTTTAAAGACCTTAGAGAAAAAGAAAAAACGAACAGGTCCCACTGATTCTTAAGTGAGCAGATCTGAGGGGCTTCATGCAGGCCGAAAATCTCAGAAGAAACATTTTTCGAAAAAGCAGAGATTGCAACATGATATAGATTAAAGAAAGGACACAACCACATGAAAGCACACCATTCCCAGCTATTTCCTCTCATGAATTGTTTTATAAGGTTCCAGATCTCTGTAATCCCAAAATGCAGAAACGGTTACTCTAAATCTTCTCATTCTGGCGTTTAGACGACTTTCAACTCCCAAATCAACTCTGGCCCGCAAAGTTTTTCATGAGCATTTTTGATATTTTGGGTGGATGATTTACTGGCGTTGAGTTTAGGAGGTGCGGTCAATTTTGAGGAGCCCAAGTCTGTAAAGCATTGCAGTTTTAAATGTTTTCACTCTGATGTCATGACAACCAAGCCCACCCGAGAGAGCTGCAACAAACTCTAAATAGGCAGAATACAAGAAAACTCTCCGGTGATGCTACAGGTGGAGCATTATTTCTCTGGCAGAACTGAGCCATGCCACCCAGTGGGACTAATGTATCCAAAAAGGGTGAAATAATCTGTGGGGGGGGGGCACGGAGGCCCCAGCCAGGACTCTACGAACAAGGGCCCCAAAGTAATGATCTAACACCCAGCGGGCTTATGTAACCAACCTCTGCTGCTAGTTTTTCCACTCTGGAGCACAGAAGGTGGAGTCCATGGGAACACTCAACAAAATGTGCTGCAATTCAGTACTCTGCAGTGGATCCACATAGACTACACCAAGTATTGTCAATAATAACTTAGAGGAAGGTCCTATGAACTCAATTGCCAGCTAAAAAAACCAAACGTCAACTTCGCTGATTTTTATGATGTTCAAACAACCAAAACAAACAAAAAGAATATCACACCTGGAGCAACAAAACCCTTCATTAGATGACGTTACCATCTAACAGAATTAAACATTATTCCCCCCCATGCCATCCACTGCTCTTTATATGGAAATCCAGATTATTTCTGAGGGAGTAATTCAACATTAGAACCATTTGCTGAGCCGAGCTGAGCTTGGTCAGTTCAGTTCAATTTAATGATCAGCATGGATGGAAACTCATAGAAATGATGATCCCTACTGAAAGCTCCAACTGCTCAGTTTTAGGGTTTGTCCGCCAAATACAATAGAGGCAACTGTAGTTGTGTATAAGGTTCTCTCTCATTTAGATTTACCTGAAAGTCGTTTTTATTTTTCAAAACATATTCGACGGGTGTCTAATAGATTTCCTAAAGCACCTGTAGTCAGATGCAGCTTCTAACACGATACCGAGGCTGTAGCTGTGCACCTCTTGGCACCCACCGTGATGCTTTTCCCCCTGGGTTTTAATGTCAGCGAAACACCAACTCAAATAAACGCAAATATTTTTTGAAGTAACGTAGACATTTAAAGGTCTTATCTCACCACGATGAACCCTTTCAATAGTTACTACATTGATTTTGAAGAATATCGAACAAATCTGTGACATGGAAATAGAAACCGGTCGCCTGTGGGGGACAGGATCATTGATTTCCGCAGAAACGTAAGCAATGAGGTGAACTACAGCCAGGACACCATTTGGATTTTATTTCTAACAGACTGGATGCGATTAAGAGAACGTAAATGCTGCTGCCTGGACAAATGAAGCCACAAAACCAGGATGGTTGAGCTGACCGACCACCTGGCATACCATCATTTATAATCATTTCGGTTGTTATTAGAAATGAGATCGGTGTTTTGCAGGTGTTTGGGTGAGAAATTCAGGTCTGCTTTATGTTTAGAGACTTTATTGTTTTATTGATGCTTGCCATTGTAAACACAGAGCATGTTGTCTACCAGAGCAGCGGTGGAATTTACAACATGCCCCTAAACTCTGAGTTTTCTAAACTGGAATGGGCTGAGAATGAGTACAGCTCCTTATCGTTTATTATAGGAATGAATGAAGCGATTTAAAAAAAAAAAAAAAAAGATAACACAGCTGTTAGCTTACTAGTCTAGAGCACAGGCCTTTATTCCTTCTAACTATTCTGTGTCAACTCACTCAATTGTTCCCTCCTACTTAGTGTTCGCTTTGAGGAAAACATTATTTATTCCTGCAAGTATGCTCGCCGTGTACGGCTATCTGTAGCACGGATCTTTGGGTAATCACTGAGATAAAAAAAAAAAAAAGGTTAAACACTGGAAACATGGGACAGACCATACTGACCAGTTAGACCCTTTTCACAAGAGTAAGGATATAGTGTAAGGGCTTGGCAGTAAAAGTTTCTGGAAATATGTAGCAAACCCCCCCCAATACACCCCCACTTACAGATGGCCTGTGCACACCTGTTTTCTCCATTTTATAGCTGCATTAAAAGCTTTGACTAGACCTTAATTGCAACTTAAGATGGACAAAAAATAAATAAAAACAAACCTTGAAAAACATGGTATGTTTTCAAGCGATATTCATGAGAAACTTATCAGCAGATCATATTAAAATCAGACCCATTATAAGGAATTTCAACTATTGGCTGTCACATTGAACGTATTAACATAGAAGTTGTAAAAAAATAATAACAAATAATAAAAAAACAGCACAAATTTCATGTGATAAGGCAAACTGAGCCTGCTTTGAGGCCATTAGAATGAATAAGCACAAGGTCGTGGAGTGTTGTCGCAATCCCTCTCGGTTCACTGACCTTAAATCAATGGGGGATTGGGGAAGGAGGATTGGCTGTTAATTAACTTCCTTGAGCACTTCCAGAAGAAGTGGAAAAGAACATAATGCAGGCTTCCCAATTAACGACAGGGTATTTATTTTGGCAGCGAGTGAAACTCGGACTACTTGCCAAAGGTCAGAAAAACACTGTAGAAGGTCATGTACACATGTAGCCGGGGTTCGAAAAAAAAAAAAAAGAATATCCTGACCACCTCATTTTAAAAATAAATAAATTAATAAACCCATCCACACCTAACCATAGAAGTGTATTGTTAAGCACGTTCATCAGCATGCCAAACCTGTAGGGGGCAGTAGTTCTCCCAAATCCTACCCAATCAGAACAACTTTCTAGGTTCTAACTTATACAGTACATACAGCACTAATTTAGCTTGTAAAAGCAAGCAAGCAAAAAGCGCTTGGACAAATCGATGATGCCAACACATCTCTGGGGGCATAAATGCTGTTTGAGTGTAAACACAGGGGCGCACATGTGTTGTCAGAGCATTTTTGTCGAAAATGCCGGTTATTTCTGTCCACAAGCAAACCCTCGAAATGGAGAATTCGTAAATCTTCACTTTGGGCGGAGTTTTCAAATAGAATCCTTTTTGATGCGGTCAATCTGCGTTTTCATGTGGATGACGGGCCAAATCGTAGAAATATATCTTCATTTTGTGGGATACCCAGCTACGTGTGAACAAGGCATGAGTACCTAGTTACGGATGTGGGAGTGAGAGAAATACATATCTAAGGTAATATAAGAACCTTATAACTCACTATACATTTCTGTTGCAAAAATATACATGTTGCTGTAAATTGCCGAGCAATACAATGATGTGACATGCAGTAGAAATGGATCTACACACATTCATATTGTATATACACATTATAACAGACTTGTGTACAGCGGTACTCAAAGAACTCATCCTCCAATGTAACGTCTTGATTTTGATCTAAAGCCTATTTAAGGAGAAGGATTTGGGTTACAGAAAGTAGGCCATGAATATTATTACAGATTTATTCTTTCTACGTATACCTGTTTTTTTGTTTAGTGAGCGAAGTTGGGGTTGCCTTTTTCCATTTTTGCTGAAAAAAATTGAGATGTCTACAAAGATAACTAAATTAAAACAAATACAGCTCAATTTTGACACTTGACTTGGAACAAGTTTTCATTTTTAGCACCACATAGGACTGCACAATATTAGAAAACCCTGGTATGATATTGGTTACCATTGCGATAGGACTTGGGATAAATAATTAAATAAAAAGTACTTTTTATTTAAAAAGTTCACTTTTTGCTTTGGGTTTAAAGCACAGATAGACCAAAGATAATGAGTCTAAACAATTCTTTTTCAGCTTTTCCCCTACAGAGGGCACCACAGCGAATCATCTCGTCTCCAGTTAGTCCCATCCTCTGCTTCCTCTACCCCAGTGTTTCACAATCCTGCTCCTCAAGGCACACAGCCCTGCATGTTTTAGATCAATGGTCTCTTATTGAATTTTCTCTTCACCATTAAATCCAGTTTGGCAAAGAACTGGTATAGAGCTGTTCATTTGATTCAGCTGTGTTGGAGCAAGGATGCATCAAAAACCTGCAGGACAGTAGATCTCGAGTACCAGGGTTGGAGACATCTGATCTAAAACATGCAGGGCAGTGTGCCTTGAAGCCCAGGGTTGGAGACCACCGTTTTAGAGGTTTCCCTGCTTTAACACGCCTGTTTCAGATGACAGCAGTTCAGCCTGTTCATCGTCCATCAATTGAAATCAGGTGAGCTGAAGCAGGAAAACATCTAAAACATGCAGGGCCAGTGTTTCCCCTACATAATCTTAGTTGTAGCGCCGCACCACGGCTTCATTTTCAGTCCCACGGCAACAAAATGCTATAAATTAATTATTTTACGGGACGAGGTGATTATTTCTTAATTGAACCTGCGCTGTCGCCTCCTGAGGAAGGACCAGTTCTCTACTGTCAGAGATCTGCATGTGGTCAAAGCGTGCCGAGAGGCGCATAACTGATCCTCGTTCAGTCTCGTTAAGTGAAGGTGGAGCGCATCATACAAGCGTAAAAGGACAAGAGAGAAGGTAGTTGTGGTTAAACTGCTTTTTGATTTGACAAGTTAAACAGGCATTTCGTTAAAGATATTGATGAGCAGGGCTCACGATTGTATTTTTAAGTAATTGGCCGTAGCCATTGACTGGTAAGGCCGTAGCTATGGTTGCCAACTGTCCCGTAAAAAGCGTTATCCCGTAATCAGAGAAAATATTACACATTCCGTATTGAGGGGAAAAGGAACGAGGTTTGTCCCGTATTTCAGCTACAATGAAAAAAAAAAAAAAGACACAAAGCTGGAGTTATTCTGTCTTTACGCTGCGCAGCTGCCTCCTCTCCTCTCATTCTCTCCCCTCCCTCTCCTGTTGCTCCTCCTTCAATCATGAAACTGATCAATGATCAGCTGATAGGCTTTTCTGTCGGAAGTCCCGTCTCTGTTTGTTTATCGCAGACTTTGCCTTAGAAGGAGGAAACCAGCGGATGTCGCGCTAAAACAAAATAGCAGCACGTTCAAGCTTGATAACCTGTTAGAATTGATTAAATATTACTTTCTGATGTTTGCTGAAATTTAAATTTAATGCCCATGTACTTCTACTTCTCTAGCAAAGGTTTGCCAGGGGGCCAGGTAGGGCATCAACAGGGAAAAGGGGGCTCAAATGTCTAGCTTTTAATAAATAATTATCTGAATCTTACAACCAATTGGATATAGTGGTCAGAAATCCTTTATCGTATATAGTAAATATTAAGTCTAATACAGTATATATCCTAGTAAGCTATTGTACTTTTTCCATCGGGAAGGTACCATCTGTGCAGTCTGCAGTTCTGTCAAAGAAAGATGTTGAATCCATTTAATTATTATTGAAAAATAATTCATTTCTGTACATTTATTTTACACGGGCATTAAATTTAAGTTGATTAGGCATCATGAGGCGGATTTTAAAGAAAATTACCTTTAGGAGCAGTTTTACTACACAGTACCTTTTACTTGAGTAATATTTTTAGGAAGTACCGCTACTCTTCCCCACAGCAAATAAATTCACTGAATGCATGAGATTTAAAACTACAGTTGATTCTGCTAGAAGTGAGACCTCTTGTTTGTACACAAGCCTCATCATTCTAATGTCATTTTCTATCTGCTGAGCCTGTGGTGCCATTTGGAGGTCATGTCGGGGTAGCTTACCCTGGTCCAACATGTATACATGACCTACTGTAGGCATCGGTTCCGTTCGTTTGACTTGGAAAAGAATTTAGAAAAAATACTTATTTTACTCCAATTTGTTGTTTTGCTATTATGTCATGCATTTGTATTCATTCGTCTTCAGAATTTGCACATAACTTTATATTTTTGTCATAATTTTTTAATATTAAATCATATGTTATGATCTCAAAACAAGTACTCATGTACTCAATACTTCTTGTTACTTGGCTGTGGGTTTGCCACACATGAGAATGGCATGGAACTGATGGGCGGGGTTTGACAGATTGGGGGTGGGGTTCGACAGGTCAGGGGTCAAATACAGCTTATTGTGACGTCAAAACAAAGCACTTTTCCCAAAAGGCTTGCAGACAGCAAAAACGTGCTAATATATATATATTTTTTAAAGGATTGAAGGTTTTTATTCATGTTTGAAGTGTTTATAGAGGCAGCAGAGACCCAAATGGCAACACAAATGGATTAAAAGCGACATTTGCATGATATGTCCCCTTTAAACAAATGTCACCGAATGCATCACAAGCACAGAGCCTGAATACATGATTAAATAATCATCCAACACTGATTACGGTCCAGGCAGTTCTTTGTAGCGAGCATATTGCGATCGGTGATACTGGAAGAACGATCCATTTGGAATATGCTGTGCATCCCTTCCACCAAACAACAAAAACTGCTTCAGCATGATCCATTGACCAATACAGGTTCAGAAACTAGTCACGAAGAGTCTCATTTGATTCACTCATTTAAATTCCAGTACTGTGGTGTTTTTGTTTTTTTAGCCAATTAGAACCTCATCATCTCCTTTTTAGGCATTAATAACCTATATTTAGTAAATCTAATTTCTTAAGGTTCGATCACAAACATCTCGTGTTTCATTTCTCTTAAACCGTTTCTATTTTCGGGGAACATTGCTTCAATCTTTCTCTCCTTCCTGACACATCTTGGTCTACCTGAACGTTTCCTCTTTACCACCTTCATACATACATTTCTTTTCTGACTGGAAACAGCCAACCTTTTTTTTTTTTACCGCAGTCTCTAGATTTTTCTTCTTAGTAACTAATACAATAATATATCACAAGAACATTGTTTCAACTGACAGCTGTCAGTCCATAATAATCCAATCCACCATTTTGGGAATAAGGTGCACCAATAATCACAATCATATCTTTTTGAGGTATAAAAAAAAAAAAAAAAAAACACAAAGTCAGATGGCTACACTGTGATAAAGACAACTGTAGTGTCTTATAGTTTTTGTTTGTTTGTTTTTTTGCAAAGCCGCAATGTATATTCGGCATCTGGAGATGTATATATATATTTTTTTTTTTTTGCTTTCTTTTTTCGATAAATCATAACAAGTGAAATGCAATCCAGCATTTTCTCCCCGACATTTTCCTAAGAATTGGCAAAAAACACGTTTGTGTTTTTTTTCTTCTTTGTTTTTTCCCCTAAAGAGGCGTCATCCTCTATGTTGCGATGTTGGCTGCCATGCAAAATTATAACACAACACACATCTGATACCGTTACCTTCCATGAGACAGAAATGTCCCAATATTAACCTCGGGTCTAGTTTCAAACGTAGTCATTTCAGCTGCGCCAGTGCGGATGGGGTCGGCTAATTTGGAAGGTTTCCTGTAGTGAACGAGGACACCTGCTTGTCAATGCGCCGTTAACTATGAACGCAGCAAACATTTCTTGTTAACCGAAACAGAGCGACTTCGAACCGCTCCTTGAACTTTTCCGTCGCTGTTACAAACCCAAGTTGGAGTTGGCAAAAGTTTGGCTGGTGTTTTCTAGCGTTTCCACACAACACCTTGGAAAGTTCACGTAAACAACAGCATTAGTTACACTTACCGACTCAGTCTCGGGAGGCAACGACTTGTTCCTAAACGTTGATCCACTGAAACACAAACTCTTGCAGCAGAAGGACAACACACATACATCCACCTCACTCATACACAAACTCACTGCACAGCCCAGCAGCTGTGAAGTCCTGAAACCCTCCGCCAAGCTCACAGCAACTAATAAACACCTTCTACCGGGCTGGACCTTCAAAATAAATGACCTTTCGAACCACAGAAGAAAAAAAACCAACCATTTAGTTTATGTCCATATGCAGTGGCACTTTTAGAACAATATTTATGGGGTGGCAAGAGAGGGGCAAGGATCTTTCAGGGGTGGCACCATATGCTAGAATATATATATATATATATATATATATATATATATATATATATATATATACATAGTGTACCGGACAGCGTTTCGACCAAAGTAAACAAATGAATAAGAACGTTCCTGTGCATAACTGTAGACCGAACTGGACAAAGCTGAGACTACATACAATGTGTTGAAAAGCATGTTTTACTGTAACAAGGTACCAAACTTTGGTCTTATTGTTCAGTCAAAAAACAAAAACACATGCTTCACCTCTTCACTCATACATGTGTGTGTATATATATATATATATATATATATATATATATATATATATATATATATATATATATATATATATATATATACACACATGTATGCGTTCAGTGCAGCACTCTCAGCAAACTCCCGAGAGCAGCTTTAAAGGTTCACCAAAGAGAATATAGTGTGGCCATTTCCATGTGCCATGAAAAAGGAGCTTCACGCTCTTAATGTCCAATTTTACGCAACTATTTCTTGAATTCATAACTAACAGCTGGGGTGGCAAGGCTTTCTTTTAGGGTGCCAACTGCCATCCCCTGCCACCCCAGTAGACCCGCCCATGTCTATACGTTTATCATAAATCATCTAAAATCAAAAACGGAATAATCATTGTGAGACAAAAAAATCTCAGCAAAAGGGCTTTGACAAACTTTCGACAATAAACGTAAATATCAATCACTGTTATGACTTTAAGTTGCACTTTGTTCAGGCAAAAATTGATTTGTCACTTTTATGACAAACACAATTTAAAACAGCAATGGATAACATTGTGGAATGAAACATAAAATTCATTCTGTCTGAATTTTTTCTTGTTTTGTTTTGTTTTTAAACCGTATTGGGGGTCAAACTGCCAAGCACTGAGCCATTCATACTGCTAGGTCACAGAAAGAGGAAGTTCAAACCATCTCTTTCATTGATCATAACGGGTAAGGTCATATCCCCGACTCCAACGTCTCTCTGCCCGGGCGTATGGTTAGAAAGGCGGGGGAGGAGCGGCAAAAGCAAATGTAGGGCTCGATGATATAGAAAAAGAGCATATCGATAAAGGGACTAGTCATATTGATCGATCTCGATAATTATTAATAAAGATTTTAAAAATGTAGAAGATGTATTTTAAGTGAACCCCTGGTCATTTTATACTATTCTTTAATGAACTCATTTTAATCAATAATTCAATCCAGCCCTTTATTCAAACACATTTTTTACCATACCTGAACGTTTGTAAGAAACAAAAAACAAATCAAGTTGAGACCTGAGCGACATCAGTAAATACAAAGAAAAGTAATGTTATTAACTCAATTTCAATTAAATTCAAAAATACTTTATTGATCCCAGAGGGAAATTAAGTGTTGTTGTAGCTCATAGAATTAATTCTTTAAGGAGTTGTTGTAGATGATGATGGCTGTGGGCAGGAAGGATTTCCTGTAGCGGTCTGTACTGCAGCGACATTGAAGAAGCCTCCGATTAAAGACACTCTGTTGTTGTATGACTGTCTCATGAAGAGGATGCTCAGGGTTGTCCATAATCTTTTTGATTTTATGAAGAATCCTTCTTTGCATCATCATCTCCAGATTTTCCACAGTCGTCCCAAGAACAGAAACAACCTTCTTTATCAGGTTGTTTAGCCTTTTTTAATCCCTGGCTCTGATGCTGCTACCCCAACAGATGACGGCTGAAGAGATTACACTCTCCACAACAGACTTGTAGAAGATCTGCAGCATCTTGCTGCAAACCTTGAATGACCTAAGCTTCCTCAAGAAGTACAGTCTGCTCTGTCCCTTCTTATAGACGGCTTCACTGTTCAGTCTCCAGTCCAGTCTGTTGTCCAGGTGAACTCTGAGGTATTTTTACTCCTCAACCACTTCCACTTCTTCTCCCATGATGGAAACAGTGTTTGACTTATCCCTGTTTCTTCTGAAATCTACAATCATCTCCTTTGTTTTGTTCACATTCAAGGTGAGACGATTGTTTCCACACCATGTCACAAAGCGGTCCACCAGCTCTCTATATTCAGCTTCTTGTCCATCTCTGATACACCCGACAACTGCAGAGTCATCTGAGTATTTCTGCAGATGACAGGTCCCTGATTTGTACTGGAGGTCTGAGGTGTACAGAGTGAAAAGGAATGGTGAGAGTACGGTCCCCTGTGGTGCTCCTGTGCTGCTCAGTGATGGACATGTCTGGGTCTGTGTTTGTGATTGGTTTGGAGTAGGTAAAGACTGTAGCATTAACCTACCAGACAGGCTATAAAGAAAAAGAAAGGAAACATTTTTTTATCACATTTTTTATAGATCTTTTTTTTCCTATTGCACCACACGTATATTGATCGATGTATATTGTTATTGAATTATCGTCCAGCACCAGGTGGATGAACAGTGCTTCCCAACAACTGACGGTGTCATCTTAGGGCATGTTACTGTGGAATATTGTCTCTGCTGCGTGGATATTGAGCTGTTAGCATGTCTTGACAGTCATGAGACTCGTATACAGCAACATTCTTAAGTCAGAGGCCTCTTCAGATTAATTGCAAGACTGACTGCTACCAAAGACCCTGCCCACAGCATCACCATCCACAATGACTCTTTGAAGATACTCACCATACCCTACCACTTTATATAGCACTATATTCACAGCCATACGGCTGACCAAAGTGCTTAAACAGTAAAGGGAAATATATAACAAATAAACAAACAACCACAATAGCAATAAAAAGTTAAAATCAAAAAATGAGACAATATATTAAAAGCAGAAAACATAAGACATTAAACCGACACGTGCCTATGATTTAAAAGGTAGGGGGAAATATTTCATTTTTAACAAAGATTTCAAAAAGGCTAAAGAGGACTCCTCCCCGACTGCAAGGGGACGTTTGTTCCACAGTTTGGGGCGCCGACCGAGAAGGCTCTTTCACCCGGCGAATTTACAGCGAGCCATCGGAACCTCTAAGATGATATGAGTTACAGCATTTAATTTCCCTTTGGAATAAACAGTATTTTTGAACAGATTGGAAACACTAAGGAACAACAAAAGTAATTCCTTCCATCTTTAAATAAATCTAACAGCCTTGTCAGCCAAAGTCAGAGGTTGTGACATTATTGATTGATGTGTTTGTTTAGACTTAAAATGCATGAAATGAAAATTTTTCAGTATCTGATTTTCTGATCACAGATCAGAGTCAGTCAGGGGGCATTTAGTAGATCCTGACCTCTGTTGATTGATCAATGTCTCTTTAATCACAGCCCCACTTTGGAGATCCACAGCATTACTCCTGTATTACAGAAACTGTTAGTTTCATGGTTCATCCTCTATCTGTTTTTGGTATCTAATTCAAAAGGTCTTTGAAATGTATTTCATGCATATCAGAGTTGCCTTTGTTGTCCTAAATAATTACAGTATTTAATATTTTCTTTAAATGTGGCAAAGTGTGATAATCTCGTTTTTGCATATCTATTTTTCAGCTTTGCAGAAAGACCTGAATTAAATTAAAAGAATGACATTTGCTTAAGATGTTTTCTTATGAATTATTAAAAATACATACCAGAAAATGGTCAAATGCAGCTGACAGTATTTCTGTATAGTTTGCCATTTGTATAGCAATAGTACTGTACCATCAATCCACATGGAAACTCTAAGTTATTTAGCTTTTATTTTGAAGACTACAATCCATTCACGGATGTCAGTATTGCTGTTGAACTCTGAAGTCCGCCTTGCTTGACTAACTGAATTCCCTCTGCAGCTTCATTGTAGCTCCTTATGTTGAGACAAACAGGATGTCCTTGCTAAACAGTATAAAAATACATTTATGTTAACTTTCAGTAAGCCACGTCTACATTTGGGTATGCTGTCTCCAGTTTGCCTTTCTCATTTCTTTGACTGTTTTCATTTGCTCAGCCTGGTAATCTAATTTGTGCACGCAGAGAAACACATTTAAAGGCTAAGCTTGGTTAAAATGGCCGATCAATTCCCATTTGTGCTTTAATGTCCCAGTGCACACTCTACATATCCTGACCATTCAAAACAAGCCTGCACAAACATTCAGTTTGACCACAGTTACAGCTAGTCCTATCTCTGACTCTGTCCCTTTAACTGGCTTGTAAAATGCAAACTGCTGCAAGGAAATGGATCAGCATCTCTTGTTGTCAAACACTGCTGAAAGGCTGCTTTATCTGAAAGTTTTCTGTCAGACAGAAGTTGCTGAGGTAGAAAGGTAACCATGTGTTAGACTGACTCGTCACCTTTGCTCTTTGTTCACGTTGCCTCCTTTGAATAGTCTCCACAGCAGCGGATTCTAAAGCACGTTGCCAAGGGAAACAGACCAATAGCAAACAAATGATCCCCTACCGCAGTCAGAATAGCTGATGAACTTGTAGTGAACATGAAACTCACCAGAAGCCATATGGAAAACACTGAGAAGGAGTAATAAGGGGAGAAGGGGAGGGACCCGTGGGTTGTCAGTAAGGCTTGGGAATAGAAATCCCTCCTTTTTTCTAGTGAGATAATATTCTAAGTTATGTAGCATTGTGGTTGCAAATGTATTCTTTCTCTTGGTCTCAGTCAGTTGTTAACCATGAAAGAAAAATGATTCTTTGTTTTTCAAAAAGAAGGAATGTCATACACAATGTTCTTTTTGCCGATGCATGTTCTGAAAGAAACAAGAGTAATGTTGTTGGATCGAGCATTCTTCGGATACCAGAAGCTAGATATGAAAGCTGTAAATCAGATGCACAGAAGCCAGACAGGCAGAACGCAGGCCAGGCCAGTGACCCTCTGCTGGTATCATGTGATTGATGACTTACAGCGACTTGCTAAAGTAACCCCTCCCCCTGAGCTTTTTCACATGTTGTCATGCTTAAGCCACAAACTTCATTGTATTTTATTGGCTTTTTATTGCCAATGCATATTAGTAGACATTTGTGAAATAAACGCAAAACCAAACATGATTTTGATTTGTTCTCTTAAGACATTTAAATTCAGCCCAACTGAGTTTGTTGAACCGTGTTAGCTGCAGACTCCTCAAGGTGTGTCTCCACCAGTTTATCTGTTTTTTTGTTCAATCTCCACAAAATAGTTGAAACTTAGTCAGATTGATTGGGATTACTTGTGAACATCAGTTTAATCCCTGCCTCAGATTCCTCCCTGAATTTATGTCTGGACTTTGACTGAGCCATTCCAATACATGATTAGGTTTTCTGTTACAGAAAAGTCACATGGGTTGATTGTGTTCTTCACATGGGATCACGTTATCCCATGTGTTACCTGTTAAACCACATGTGTAGCACAGATGGACTTCACATGTATTGTTTTACATGGGTTTCACCTATTTTTCACATGTAAATACATGGGCAACACATGGGCTTCACATGTAATTAAACATGGGTTTCACACATTTTTTCACATTAAGGTTTTATGTGGAAAATACCATGTTTCAAATGTGGTTTACATGTTATCCCATGGGCTTCACATTTTATTCCCATGAAAATGTTCCAAATTCACACGTTTTCACATGTGAATTTCACATGGGTCAAAGATGGGTCAAACACATGATTTTGCCCATGTGAAATCCATATTTTCTTTCTGTAAGGGTTGATAGTTATGGTTTGTAACAGTTGGACTCAGATGCAGGCAAAGTGAGGCAAAGTATTAGGAAAGAGTCTCTAACAAAGAACAAAAGAAAAAAAAACATAAAGATAGCTTGGAGGTAAAGAGGACTAGAAATTGGCATATCGACAGAATCAGGAAACCAGGAGACATGGGGAGAAAATCCAGCAAGGTGTGAAGGAGAGAGAGGAGCTTAAGAACAGAGGGAGAGGTGGAAATGACAAAGTAATGTGAAGAGCTAATCAGAGCTGAGTGGTGGCAGCTGGGAGAGGGAGAAGGCAGAGAGAAATAAGAAGATAAGGAACAGCTGGGAAGGGGAGTATACTGGCAGACTGAGGGAGAGAGAATGTAGTGGCATGGAAAGAGCAGGAGAGGAGTAAAGTCTAACAGGCAACATATAATACTGACAATAAACGTTGGGGAGAAAACAAAGAATAACTGAAACTAAGCACAAAACAGGCAACAGTAGAAGAAAACTAAAATAAACGGCAGATCCTGACATCGAGCTAAATTATTCCATTGTACTTATGGGTGCATGTTTAGGGCGCTGTCTTTTTGGAAACTGGGCCTTCGCCCCAGTCTTATTTATGTATTTATTTATTTTTTACTGTATATATATATGTATATATTTTTTTTTTGCAGCCCTGCATTTAGCTCTATACGTGTACCAATCTACTCTGACCAGCATCATTGTCCCTGGTAAAGAAAAGCCTCCCCATATTATGATCCTGCCACCACTGTGTTTAAGGCTTGGTTCACAGGGCAGGATTTTTAGGCCGATTCTGCCCCGATTCTCCCCTTCCAACACGCCCCGATTATTGGGATGGCTCTTAAGATAATCCTAACAGATATTACTGCCGTGTGTGGTGCGTTCAGAGCGCTCTGGTCAGCTCAGAAGGATGTCGGGACTCCTGTAATCGCAAATTGGGGATATTCAACATATTGCATTGTCTTGGCCCGATATCACAACGTGTGTGGTGTGTTACAAGGACAAACGAGCATGCAGCCTGTTGAATGTGATGTGTAGCCAATCATATAGTGAGGTTTATTTATTCCTTTGACTTAAGTCACGTTTTATATCATGAGGTTTCGTGAGATTTCCTTTCTGAGCTTGGCATGTTTGTGTGTAGTGTCTCGCCATTGCCGCGTGGCCGCACACCACACAATACAGGACCAAAACAGGAATATCCGTGATTTTTTTTATCACGGTGTGTGCGGTCTGAAAGTCTTGCAACAATTTTAAAATCCTGCCGTGTGAACCAGGCCTACTAAGTTCTCTTCCACACACAGCTTTTTTTGTGTGTGCAAAAAACAAAGACTGATTCTTATCTGATCACTACTACAACCTACTTTCACATGTTCGCTGTGTCACCTACGTAGGGAACTGGAACCTGAACTACTGACTTTTATTCAACAATGGTTTTTTTTGTAGCCACTTTTGCATAAAGGTGTTAAATAAGTTGCCTAATATTTGTCCTGTTGAGAGATGAAGAGTTTCTCCTGAGCTGTTGATCTCTGAAGCTCCTCCAAAGTTACCAAAGATCTCATGGCTGCTGCTATAATAAATTTTCTCCTTGCCCGGTCTTTCAGTTTGTGCCAAACTTTTTCCACTATGAGATGATGGATTGAATAGAGCTCTGTGATATTTTCAAAGCTATGGATGCTCTAATATACCTCTGCGTCTGTTGTGAATCGGCGCTCTATAAATAAACTGTATTGAAAAATTGAATTGCTTTAAAATTCTCCACTATTATCTCCGTCGTTCGTAGTTGTAATGTGACATAAAGTGAAAAACATCCATATATACTGTATAAACTCTGGTCACTTACCAATCATTGTGTGTTGCTTCATGTTAGCTCCTGGATGACAATAAGAAGAGGCTTCCACAGGATGGAACTAAGTGAAAAACAGAACAGAAATGCAGTCAAATACAGATTTATGATCACAAACAGATGCCTTTTCTTACTCGTTTCCCTTTTTTGTTTTTAATGCTAACTGAAGACTTGTGCAAGGTATCTACGGTTTATTTCGTTTATTTCAGATTCTAATTTCGAAAATCAAACTGAATCAAGCCCCTCTAGTCAACTCCAAATCAAGGCTGCACCAGTAATAAATATAATAATAATAAGGAATAATAATTGCAATAACAACCTATTCTTTCAGTTTTTTATGGTTCATATTTTATTAAATAACTTACCAGTCTTAGCACTGTGCAACCTTTAGTCTTGAATGTGTTTCTATAGTGCTCGAATGCATGAGATGATGGGGAATACTTCATTATTTAGCTTTTGTTCCATGTATAGACTTGCGTAATGTTTATGCAGTCAGTCTGACCATAGAGCAAAACAAATCCCACTTGTTTTCTAACTTGCAAACAGAACACTTTAAAGTTGGGAATAATATGATATCCGTCCACATACAAATTTGAATTAAACGGTAAGACTGCATGGTCATATGAAGACGTTATAATTTCACCTGATGCTCAGATCTGCACGGGACTGTTTGCAGGGCTGGCCCAAGGTATTATGGGGCCTTAAGCAGAACTTGATCTGGGGCCCGTCCACCTGTTTGGAACATCAGCACCACTAACGGCGTTTTAATCCAGATGTGGTTGAACGTGGGAGAGGGTTATAATTATAATAGATAATTGGTTATTATTTGCCGAGATGCGTTTATGGGCACACCGAAGTTCAAACACAAAGAAAAGTTTAAACTCGTGGCATCAGACTGTAACATTGGCAACACAGCAATCACACTATGAAGGTTGTTTTTTACACTTTTACAAAGTATACTTTACAATTGCTTTTAAATGTGCAAATCTTTTAATTTGTCGATGCTGAAACGATCACATTAAACGCATGATATAACTATATTCAAAGACTTCCCTTTAAACACACATTTCAGATCAGTTTCTAAAAGAAACTCATCTAATCCAAACAACTTTTACAGCCTACTGATCATGGATCAGGCTCCACCAGACAGAGAGAGAGCCTTGCTGACACGCTGCTGCACAAGCAGAGAGCTGTTCACGCGACGCAGCTAAGCTGAAGGCTGCCTGCGAGAAGGGACCAGTCCGTGGGAGAAGATTGCCGAGCCAAACCGAGCTGGACGAAGAGGACGACCCGAGTTCTGGTTAACGATGGCTAGCCAGCCCTGCACCCCGAAGCCTCACTGTAGGCACCCCACATGCAGCTGCAGCTAACTGACCAGCTAAGGGCTGGTTTCCCTCCTTCAACTCTGATTTCCCAGACAACGGATCCACCCTTCAATGGAGTTTTAAGAATCTTTCAAGTAAGGTTATGTCTGGGCAGAGATAAAATAGCTTATGATGAAAAATTTAAGGATTGTTTTGATTGTCTATTTCACTGTGTTTTTGCTGAATTTGTAAGATTTCATTTTTCAATTGTTTATGTATAAACAGTGTTTTTCAAAGGTTGATAGAAAGAATCGTTTTAAATCATGCAACATGAGTTAGTCCATCCGACCAGAGTTTTTCCTTTGTTCTTTGGTGCTAAGCTAAACATTGTGGCATAATACATTAGCTCCACACACTTGTTCTTATTAGTGTGGCCTGCTTTTTGCAGACTGCTAGTATTCATAAATACAGATCTCTATCTACGGTATCCAAAATATAGATCAGCTTTAAAATAGATAGTTTGAACACCGGAAACTAATCATAGAAGTCGTTTTTGAAACCGCCTTCTTAGGATGTCAAAATACCAAATTAGAACAATCACTGCGGTGACCGATCCATAAAATAGAATCAGTTATCTAAAGGTTATTGATTTCTAATTCAGCAAATTATTTAATGAAACATTACTTCCTCCAAAGAATGTTTTGTCTTCACGTCTGCTTTGCATTGTGAATTGGTGGTTTGAACACAAACCAAAAGGTGCTAATTACTCTTAAACTAATCACAATTAGTTTAAGATTAATTTAGCTTGACTCCCAAAACTCTTCAATACAAGCCTTGGTCTTTAAGCATACATATTCATGCCGAACTCAATTCATTGTTTATTATCTCCACATCTGTGCATATTTGTCCATTTTGCTGTTTTACTTTTGGTAGTTAGTTTTATTATTCATGTTTTTTTTACCTAGTAGTTTAGTTGTGTGTTACTAGCTTAGTGAGTTAGTTGATTAAAGCAGTTTGACTGGAAAGTTGAATTCTTTGTGTTTATGAACTCTTGTATTTTGGAAAATTCCATGTACAAATGTAGTAACTTGTTCAAAGAACGCTAAGAACTTATTCCTTCATCTATTATTTCAGCATTATGAGGCAGGTAATTATAAACCTTAACTGAGACTGAACTATTTGGCTATTGTTATTTTTCTGGATCCCAGGATGGTGCCACAAACTAGGTAATTTTCACATAAAATTATTAATCTTATTAATAATAGCCCTAAGCAGTTTTTCATAATTATTCATAGCCAAAATATACATAGTGTGTCAAGATTATGTTCACAGCTTGTATTTAAAAAAAAATCTTAATTACATTTTTTTTTATAAAATAATGGATTATTTTGTTTGAAAATGTAATTTTTTGAAGAATATAATCTGTTAGTATTTGTGTAAATAAAATAAAATAAATTCAGTGAATTTAGGCTCTCCATTAATGCTTGTTTACAGAAGTTTATTTAAATTAAACATGGCAACTCTGTACTAAGTTTAGAATACCTCCTTTAGACCGTTAGTCCCCTTAGAACCTAGGCTTTCATATTAAGGCTTTTAAGGGTATATCTAATGAATGTTTCTATTTTGGCTTCACTTTTGTTTATTAAAAACTATTGTGGAAATATATAGTATGTGTTTTTGTACACTTATATTTAAATGATTTGAGAACCCGGTAAAGGCCAAATTATTTACGCTTTAAAGCTCTAGAAATGACAGAAGGGGAATGTCCTTTAACTTTGATAGTTTGAGTTAATAAACTTAAATGAGTGAAGGGAATTACCTTTGTGTTTGGGTTAAACTGAATCATCAGGTTTAACAGTGCAGACCTTTCAAATCATGACTTCTCATACAATGTTGATTTTCAAACATTGCTTTAAACACACATCGTGTGTTGTTGTCATTTGAAGAGCATCAGCACATGTTTGTTGTGTTCAGACATGCTTAAATAGAAGATTTATATGCATATCTTCATCCCATCTAGGATTTGTTTTAAGCTGAAGCTGACTTTTCATCCTAGTCAGATGCTGAGTTAACTCAGATGGTCGTTTGAATTTATTTCTGAGGAATGTGTGTTCAAAAACCTTAAAATTCAGGAGAAACTATTGTGATATTTTACTCCCAGCCTAAAATATCCCACATCTGGATGAAGGATATAAGATAGGAAGCAGCCTTTTTCTATTTTTATCCGGTTACGTTTTTCCTGAGGATGTTGCTAAAAGAAATACCACAGGGTCATAAAGTGTCTAAAGGGTTCCTCTGCTTTAGTGACTGACTGTGTCCTAGGTGATATGTAGCCTAATAGTAACATTTCAGTTTCTTCAGAAATGGATTTTGAATGCTTCAGAAAAAGAAATATAAAACTTTAGTAACACTTTGACTTTAGGGTCAAAGATTTATTGCATATTGGTGATCTTACACATTCTTAGTATATTAAATATTCACAAACATATGTACTATGGCTTCTTAAACAGATGTTGTGACCCAAACCTTTAATCACATAAGTCATTTTACTCTGGCAAGGAAATATAAGAATCACCAGACCTCTTCTTGTAGTGGCTGTAGTAGTTTTTTTTTCTAGCTTTACTACAACTACAACTTCAGAACTGTGACAGTATAATTTTCTCTATATGAGAGTTTAAGCTAGACCCCATGGTCCTTGTTTATGTAATGTAGCTTGGTTGACTTTCACCAGCCACATAACTTAGTCACTCCAGGACAACGTCTCCAAGCTGTTCTCACAAATGCAAATCTTGTCTTACAAGAGTGATTGTTGGAATGTTTCAAAGCATTCCTACCAGATTAACTTTTTCCACATTCGGTCACATTACAACCACAAACTTCAATGGGTAATTATATGTTACGCCAGTACAAAGTGATGATTTATTGTGAAGTGGAATAAGTCGAATTTAAAGAAAAATACTATGAATAGAAAATCTGAATATGTGCCACTCATTTGTACCCCCCCCCCCCGCCACACACACATATAAAAACACCTTGGCAAAAGATGTGGAAGAAGTTTCTCTGATCAGATGAGACCAAAATGTAGCCTTTTTGCCTACATGCAAAACACTATGTGGGAAAGACCTAATACTGTACACAATCCTGAACACATGCCAACTCCACAGCGAAACATGGATTTGGCAGCACCATGCTGTGGGAAAGCTGGTGAGATGGATGGAGCTACCTACGCGACAATCCTGGAAATAAATGAGTTAGGGGCTCTAAATGACTGGGTCAAAGGATCACCTTCCAGCAGGACCACAAACCTAAACATCCAGCTAGAGCTGCAATACAACGGTTTAGATCAAAACATACTAATCCAAGACCAGGCCTAAACCCAATCGGGAATCTGTGGCGAGGTTTGAAAAAGGCTTGTTACAGAAGCTTTCCTTCTAAGTTAGCTGAGCTTGATCTATTTTACTGCAATTACACCAAAAAGTGCTTTCATTCATGGTTTTATTTGTGAAAAAAATGTGAAAACCATGTATTATTTTCCTTTCACTTTGCAGTTCAAAACAACTTTGGGCATGATTCGACTGCTGAAACCTTTTCAGGAATCGTGGAACTTTTCTGGAGGGATTTTACTCCACTTATGATTCCACTTCAGGAACCAGGGTAGATATCTACTCCAACAACAACCCTGGCATGACTCTAATGGACTGTACTAAAGGTGGAGCTTTGTAGAAGGGGGATGCTATACATTGGTTGAATATTCCCAGCACGTTTATTCAGTGGTCTACCAGCTTGTATTTCTCTAGTTTATATTTTCTGTTAGACGGCCTGTATTTGTAGTTTTTGATTTAGTCCTGAAGACCCCAAAGCGTTTTGCACTGCATACAGTCATTCACAGAGTGGTGATGGTTAGCTACATAGTAGCCACATCTGCCCAGGGGCAGGCTGACAGAAGCATGGCTGCCGTACACACAAGAGCCACCACCTCTGACCACCACCACTAGGCAAGGTGGGTTAAGTGTCTTGCCCAGGGACACAATGGCCAAGACAGACATACCGGGGATTCGAACCAGTAACCCTGCAGTTACAGGAGGAGCTCCTACTTCATGAAGTACTGTCGCCTCAAAAAATGACAAAACAGACATTTTGTATTTTGGTTTAAAAACACTACATTTATACTCACCCACCCATACTAAATATAAGAATTTTGTAAGAGTTTTCAAAATACACCAATACGATCTTACCACCTTGCAAAAAATATTTTCATTGAGAAAACACAGTTTTAAAGATATTTCCACCTCTAAAGTTGGACAATTTTTTTTGTTGGTTTATGCTTTGAGGAGCAGTTTAAAGGAATCTTAACTGCCCAGGATTGTTGATCATCCACCAATTTTATGCTGCAGCATGTTTGTGTGGTCATTCTTCATATAAAACACATGTCTGAGGCTTCACCTATATGATTTTTTTCAAGCTCCTTCTAAGTTAGAAGTGAATTTAATTTAGTTAGTGAGCCTAAACATTATGAAACTGCCATTAATTATATCTTTACACCACTTTGAGTGGCAGTATGTGACCTTTACACAAAAAAAAAAAAAAAAATCAAAGATTAATGCTTTTTTTCTGGTCTGATTTCACACTTTTTAATTCCATTCTGGTTGTTAAAAATGTTCCTCAAAAGTAAGTACCAGGAAAATAAACATTCAGGAACCCATGGTTAAAATGTGTCTTTCTTTTTTTAATCAAATACATTCCGGTTTGCGGCAGTAACATGACACAATATGAAAAAGTTTGAACATTTTTACAAGGCACTGTATCACCTCTAAAAAACCCACACAGCTTCAAGTGGGATGAGGTAATCCATAGATCAGAGTTCAAACAGAGAAAAATAATGATTGATACACCAATCTGATTCCAGATTGTTAAAATTTGAGGAGCAGTCAAATTGCAAACATCACTTGTTGAAGTTTGAACAAGCTCACTTTGCTCATTGAAACCAGTTAGTTAAAACCATTAAACTTAGTAGGATCAAACCCACAACACAACTGAGGTTATGTATACTAAAAAATATAATGTTAACAGGTTGCAAATTATCATCACTGTATTGGATTAACAAATTAATAATTACAAGTGAAATGTTGGCACTAACCAAGAAATGCAGATGAGATCAAACTTCAAGGTTGGAGCTGTTTTCAGGATGGGGTGTGCATCAGTCCAGCTATCAGACTCTCCAGTTTCCTGAAAACGCTGCAAAAGAAAATACAAATAATTTACAAATGAATCCACCCCCCCCCCCCCAGGGTTTACATTAGAAGCGCTGTCTTATGTCCTTTTTATCTACTCTAGGTTGGTTTTTAGTCTAAATTTGGTAAAAAAAATATTGGCAAAAACGAACTGTCACACACTTACCTGATGTTGTGATGTCACACAAAACCTGTTCCTTTCATGTCCGGAAACAGATCTCACACAAGTAACAAGTCTCAGGCAGAAGAAGAACAGAACTCACACTGTTCTACAGTTTGCTTGTTTGTTTTAAAGGAAGTTGTTCATTCAAATGACCAAAAGAGTTAGTTTGACTTTATGTTTCCTGCTTTGCATATTAGTTTTTGATATTTCATACATGTTGAACAAACGCACGCTTAAGAGGCTTGGGAGCAACAGCCAAGCTGGGTTGGCGTGGGTTTGTCTTGCTGCTGCAAATGAGTGTACATTCTTGGGCATTTAAACTGGCCTCATTATGCTTCTCCACAACTCTAGGACTATAAGCTTCAGTAATGAGGTCAAACTAGCAACAATCCCCCGCCCGCTGGCCTCTCGCTCTGCTCCTTGGGCTGCGCACCAGGCTCATAGCTTTATGGTTGTGCTCCATCATATATGTAGTTGAAAACGTTTAAAGTTTTCTTTGTGTCAGGATTAAATTCCATAGTTTCCCATTGATCGAGCTGACAGGTCGTCACGTCCGATCTGGCAGAGGCTAAATTTTCTCACAAAAGACTCCGAAAGCCAAAATAATTTATGTGCCATTACCTATTTATTTATTTATTTATTTATTTTTTTAAACATCCTAATATATTTCTCTAAACAGTGGCTTAACGGGGGTTATAACCTGCAACCTGCTCTTTAAATGTCAATACACAAAAAAACTATTTTCTTCACTTTGTTCCTTGACTGTACTGAAAATGAACTCAACTGTGAAACTTAACCAGAGTATGTACCAAACATTTGGCGTAACGTTACACCCCTACTCTCCATCTTTGTTTGCATATTTCCACCGCTTTCATATTTAATCATTTTGTATATTTAGTCAAACTCAGAACAACAATTTTTTGCATACTTTCATACATACCAATTAAGCTTTTCATTGCAGTAACAAATTATTTGCCTCCTTACAGATTTTCTGTTTTTGCACTTTCATTTATTTATCCATCCATCCATTTTCTGTACCCGTCCATCCTAATGCAGGGTTGCGGGGGGGCTGGTGAGTATCCAGCAGTCCTGGGGCGAAAGGCGGGGTACGCCCTCGAAAGGTCGCCAGTCCATCGCAACAGAAAGCAGTTTCAGATCAAACAAATTTTAATGTTAAATGAAGATAACCTCAGGGATAAAAACCCTTAGAAGCAACAACAACCATCAAGCATTTATGGTACAAAAAGTGTCTTTGTTTTGGAGGAAATTGGGCCTTCTCTTTTTGGCAGAAGTATTTTAATTCATGAAGACTGTGTCACAGGTTTTACTAAGCTGACTGACCCACAAGCACAAAACTCTCAGGAGACAAATCAGATTTTAAAGGTTTATTGAAGGTGGTAATGATGAGAGATATATCTGGAACCGGCAACTGCTGGGGACCAGGAACTGGAACTCTGTAACAGGAGGAGATGATGAATGGAGATTTGGGTTCAAATATTCTATCCAAGAAGATTATTCTTACTGGAGGTGATGGTTGGAAATGCCAGGTAGAAGCAGTGGTATCTGGGAGATTATCTGTGTGGTAGCTGACCAGGAGATGGTGATGGTGATCCGGAGACTTGTGGTAAGCTTTAAGGTGAATATTGATCTATGGATGAAGTTGACGGTGTTCTTACAGGTAGTCGTTGGAGGGTGGAGAGGAGGCACATAAATGATGGCGATGTCCAGTAGAGTGGGCAGAGGATGAACTGGAGGATGAAGAGTAACTAGGAAACTGACGACCAGTCGTGGGAATCGAACCAGGGTTGAGACTTGAACGGAGCCATGAGGATTCTTGGAGCGTGGAGGACAAAAGGCATGGAAACCTGCAGGAAAAGCGAGGAAGGTACTGAAAGAAGACTGAGGCCCGCAAAACAGGTGGTGGTCCACCACCACCACCGCTCAGAGAGGCTGAAGAGATGGCCCTCAGTCAACACAGTGGGCGACCTATTGCTGAGGGCATCTGTGGGGGGAGCTCATTAGACCCAGCCATGCCTCCAGACACAAGGGCCTACATAAGAGGTAAGTTATTCAATTGAATAGCATAACTTAGATATAATGGCCATCCATAGGCCACAGTTCTCTGTAAATGGCTGCTATTGCTCTCACATATACATCTCTTCAAAGGTGTCTGAGAGAAAAATTGTGATGGGAACTGCACTGTATTTAAATAAATAAAAAATGTGGGTATCATCAGCGGACTAATCTTCTACCAGTTAATGATGGTGTAATCTGTCTTGTGGAGCCCTCTACTATAACAGACTTCCGTGCTGTTGTAAATAGCTACTGTTAATATTCCACAGAGTTTTAAAAATGGGTAGAATATAACACAAATTCTGTTTCATTACAGGAGGATGAAGACACCTTATCAGCCGCCACAGAGAGGGAAGATGCAGAGAGGCCTGTTGAGGTCTACACCTTTTGTAAAATAACTGGTTTCAGTTAATGATGGTATGATTCTGCAATACAACTTGCAGCTTCTTTCTCTCCAACAGAACAATGCTGGAAATTACAGAGACTCCATCCATGAGGAAGAGGGTCTATCAATCTCTACAGCACAGCTTACCTCAGTTGGAGTACTGTTAAGCGTTAACACACAGCTTACTATGACACTAAGTAGACATGGCACTATCAAATTCAACTTGATTTGTGTTCCTATAGCTCCCTGTGAAACAACTATATAAGGTGTACTAACAGAAACAAATTGAAAAGTCAGATCTGGAAATGGAGCACATAAAGCTGCAGATGAAAACAAACACAAATGGATATTCAACTGCTGGATCATCAGTTAAAGGTGGATGATGTGTCCACAGGTGGATGATGTTTTATTGTTTCAAAAACAAAGGATTAACTGTACAACACTTGTACTTGCAGGAAGTAAAGGAGACCTCATCAAATAGGAGGCATTTTGTCTTTTTCTGACTCTGGGGAGAAGATGTTTCAGTTAGAAATCATTTTAGCCAGTATTTCCTGCTGACTGCTGAAGGAGGAGCAGCCTCTCCTTGTCTCTCCTGATCCCTCGCTTTATTCTCTTTTCTGTTTGCTTTTCTTGTTTTCTTTTCTTAGCTTTTTTTATTTTTTCTTAGTTACTTTATGCACCCAGCCCCTGGAGTTACTGTATTGGACCGGATTTCTTCTTGGATTACTTTTTGATGGACTGTGGATTATCAACATTGCATTTTGCTCATCTGAGGATTTTGAGAAACTGCTCCAGAGAATGGAAGACATTGAGATGAAGTTACGCCATCTGGAAATTAATTTTGATCTCAACACTGGTTATAGAAACAACACAACTTTACTGATGACTACGCACAGGGAGAAAGAACCTGGCAGCCCGGTGTTACATCGGTCTAACCGTGTCACAGAGAAAACACAGGACAACGCTACTCCCTCAGCCAACAGGCGCTTCACGGGAAGAACACCCCATTTTGATGAACACTGGCCAGCTTTAAAGTGCATGAAATCATCAACCCCTGGCTGTTCTCTGAGGAATAATAAAGAAAAGAAACTCCAGCACAGGGAAAAGCCTGAACCTACACCTGCCGCCTCTGCTAAGAGGAAACAAAAGCCCTAAGTTCCCCGAAAGATGACGCAGCCCCCAGGACCAGTCAAAGCCACCAGGAGAAACCCAGCTATATGAAGTGGACACATAATTAAGTAAGAGCCTCCTCCGGCAAGGATTGTTATCATAGAAGACGGATCAATTAATGGAATTGAGGTTTTTTGTAGCAAGAACAGAGTTTATAGCTGCTACAAAAATACAGTGAGAAAAAATGAGAAAAAATCCAGACAATCTTAGGCCAACACTCTAAACTGGAAAAGCTTGTTATTCACGCTGGGGCAATAAATATCGTGAAGAGACAATCAGAGATTCTGAAGAGAGACTTCTCTGATCTCCTACAGAGACTTGACAGACTTGAAGCGAAACTTCACCCATTTGCATTAAGCTTTGTATCGCTAGAAACCCAGTCATGTTTTTGAATGGCCGTGCATTATACCCTCAGTTTCCCCTGAGACAAGAGAAATAGGGATTTCAGTGTTGCACTTCCTGCTTTAAATGACATAATAATCGTCATTTTGCGTAATTTAAAGCAGGAAGTCTTATATCTTTGTTGTGTGTGTTAGACTACAAACTTTTTTTTTTCATTTTCCCAGGAGGGGGCTAATGGGTGGGACCCACTCGCGCTACAGACCTATCACAGACCAGTGGGTGGGACTTCTCTTTACGAAACTGAAATGATATAGCAGCCATCTTGTTTGGAAGCTAAGATAACAGACTATCATAGAACCAGGCTTGATATCACAATTATGGCAGAACATAATCAATCCGATATGGAAGAGGGTGATTTCGAAAGCGTGATGCTCGAATCCGATTTTCGTGGCTACCTTTATGAGCCACAATACAGTGAAGAGCAACTGAGGCAGATGGAGGAGCAGGAGGCGGCGGTGGCGGAGGCTGAGGCGGCGGAGGCCGGATGACTGTCTCAGGCTGGGACAAACTGGTGGTGCCTGTGCTCTCGGTGTGCGGCTACAGAGACAGACATTGAGTCCCTCTACTGCAGAGAATTCCAAAGATGTCAGTTTCTTCTATGCAAAATTTCTGCCTCAGATGAGGATATGGACGTTTGTGTGGTGGACCACCCGAGCTTCGCCCCGCATATGGACAGTGGCATCCTGGACACATATTTCAGAATCCCGAAAATCAACTGGAAAAGACAGCCGAAACCTGCAGGCGCAAACAGACGTCTGACTATAAAGTGAGTACATCTATGTACACGATTTGTTCAAGCATTATCACAAAGTTATTTCCGGTTATTAAGTAACATCAGCCAGCTGAGTTCGGCTTATTTACTAGACAAATAGCTTGCAGTTGCATCGCTAACTATGGCTGACTGTGGCACTCTAAACACAAAGACCATACATTGCTAACTGTGTGTTCAATGTTTTGTAGACAATATTGCCTTACAGCTTACAGACACTTTCTGGAATGGGTGCTGCAGGGTGAAAGATTAGCCCGAGGCCATCGTGTCGTTTTACCCGCCTGTGTTGTGCAGGCAATCCGCCAGAAGTATCCAGCTGCGGACGGACATTACAGAGGACATGAAGAAGTTGAGGACACTCTGGAGGAACTATAACCTCCATTATTGCTGTTGTAGTTGATATAATTATGTAAATAAATGGTTTGCATTCATCCATCCATCCATTTTCTTCCGCTTATCCGGAGTCGGGTCGCGGGGGCAGCAGCCTAAGCAAAGAGACCCAGACTTCCCTCTCCCCAGCCACTTGTTCCAGCTCCTCGGGAGGAACCCCAAGGCGTCCCAGGCCAGCCGAGAAACATAGCCCCTCCAGCGTGTCCTGGGCCTTCCCCTGGGCCTCCTCCCGGTGAGACGTGCCTGAAACACCTCACCAGGAAGGCGTCCAGGAGGCATCCTGACCAGATGCCCGAGCCACCTCAACTGACTCCTCTCGATGTGGAGAAGCAGCGGCTCTACTCTGAGCCCCCTCCGGATGACTGAGCTTCTCACCCTATCTCTAAGGAAGAGCCCAGACACTCTGCGGAGGAAACTCATTTCAGCCGCTTGTATCCGTGATCTCGTTCTTTCGGTCACCACCCAGAGTTCGTGACCATAGATGAGGGTAGGAACGTAGATCGACACGACAGACCGGTAAAGCGCCCGCATAACTGCAGATGCAGATGGTTTGCATTCACGTTGTTGTATTCCTTTGTAGTGTTGCTTCAAGTATATAGAGAAATGGTTATTGTACGACAAACATTTTAGAACTGGACCTAAGATACCCTTAGCAAAATGTAGTTTAAGTGTACTATGAGTATACTTTTTCCATACTAAAAGTGAGGCAGTATACTTTAAGGTTACTTTTATTATACTATATTTTACATACTTAACAGTATAGTGAAGTATACTTTATTGTATTTATGTTTGGTTCAAACATGTGCATTTGTCTTACTTTTTTATAGGGAGTTTTCAGTTGGACACTTGTTTACATTTTTACATGCAAATGTGCACTTTTTCCTTTGATTTTCTCAGCTAATGAGGGCTTGATTTCATAGAGGCTCTTGTTTTTTTTTAAATGCACATATTTAATGATCTAAGCAGGATTATAAATGCACTGTATGGGACGTTGTGAAAAAACCCTTAAAATATATATCAAAGTTTTATTGTTTTATTCACAAATTAAATTCAAATAACAAGGGCATGAAGATACTTATGAAAACTAAACAAGTGGTGGCAGAATATAAATAGGTGCTAGTAAGGCAGACAGTGAGAGATCAACATGTTGTTGGGTGCAATGTCATGGGATCAGAAGCGGCTTTGGAATGATGCTTTGGCAGTCTCCTTTGAAGGTTTTGGTATGGGGGCTTTGTTGGGTGGTAACACAGGTTGTGGGAGGACAAGTGAGGAGGTCGCCATTTTGAACGGGATGTTTGGGTTCCGTCTATTTTCCAGGACCCTCTCGATTAGACTTGTGACAAAATCTGTTGTATGTGGTGTGAAGACTTTTTTCAGTATCCACTGCTTGGATTTCTTGCAGTACACCTGATTGAACCGTAATTCTCCTGCAAATGACAAGGAACATAATAGCTTATAAAATATAAATGTAGATTGGATTGTAGTACACTTTTCTCCACAATGAATCTATACCACCTTTCAGCAAAGTATGCAAATTCAGTTAGCTGTTTTTATCATTATTGATTTTGGTTATTTTACTACTAAAAGAGCACATGGTAACACACCTGTCACTGTGGTGGCTTGCTTCCTTTTCACAATGTTTTCATTGTAGTCCAAGATGGCAAGGTGGCATCTCTCCCTCATCCCCTCGTATGAGAAGACCTGCCGCTTGGGGAGGTATTTCAACAGAGCACTATGAAAGTTCTCCAGTGGCCCTGTGTGCAATTACAAAGAGGAAAAGAGGATGGACAGGACTAATTAAAACATGTTCATTTAGGAATATTGAAAATAATGCAGGAGTAAAAGTGCATCTATTCTTACCAGTATGTTTGAAGAGTACCATCCGGTTGAGGTCTTTCAAGAGCCTTTCGTTTAGGACCACTGACGACAGGGCCTGAAATGCCACCGAGTCCTTGTCAATCCATCTCCACACCTTCTGGTCATGGGCAGTAAGAGGAGGATGGTCACACTGATGCAGTGTTCCGTCATCATCTCTCCACTCGTGTTCATTGCAAACATGGTGTGTAATGGATTTCCAACGGTTTTGTAGTGCCTTTGTGAAAGAAAAGTTTTTCAATAATACTAATGCTATAAAAGACACAAATCAGATAGACACTTTATTGCAACTTTTGATTCATTACCTTAATGTTCCCCTTACTTATGGCACAGGTATACAACATGTGGTTAACGACAGACCTGTGAAAAATATTGAAACTAGTAATTTCCAACCTTGTAAAGCAATGGAACTTCTCCAAGATTACAAACCAACACTGACCAGGTCCACGCGAGAAGGATTTCTTTGTCCTTTTTCTTCCCTTAGCCAGTAGCTTATTCCGGAAACCTGTGGTTGTAAATGGCGAACAATTTTTGGAAAACACCAACATTGTCCATTTATTTCAGTATTGTCCCCATTAACCCTGTCAGAGACATCTATATCCACTGTTTATTTTAGGTTTATTTAGCTATTACTTATTTTACCCACATGGTGGTCTGTTGCACAGAGTGTGGCTTGTCACTGGGATTTATGTAGAACTATAGGTGCAGTGATCAATTTGGCTGAACACCCACTCCACCGACAGTTCACCACAGCAATTTCTTGTCATCATACCAACAATGTATTTTAAGAAAAATGGAGAGTTGCGTGAGTGTGTTTACAAGAGTGGCAAAAAATTCATACCTTTGGCTGTGTGCCAGATGTCAAATTCGTGCTGGATTTCCGGATATTGTTCCCTCATGATCTTGCGTATTGAAGAGGAGCGGTCCGTGGTCATCACCTCCACGTCAAGGCCCATGTCCAGAAGCTATGTCATTCCCCTTCTAAAACCCAGTGGCTCCATGGCTCCAAAGCTGGTGGCCTCTGTAGACTAAAGATTCAAGTTCGATGTTATCAAAGTTTTCAACATAGCAGCAGTGATTTTCCATTATTGTGATTCTGTATCCATCTTTATGTATCTTACCTGCACCAGCTCTGTGTGGATTATCTCCTTTGTATCGTCTAGCATAAACATGTAGTGACAGTATTTTGCGTTGAATCCTGGCGAGTCGCATCGGCCATCGCCCGCCAAGTGTGGCCACTTCTCATCCTCCTGTTCAATAAAAACTCTTGCCAAGACTTCATCTCTTCTCTTCATATACAAGTTCTCAATAGCAGGGTACAAGTATGCGTTTTGAATGGCATAAAATGTTGTTTGTGCAATCATTTGGACACCCATGGTTTTGCACCAGTCTGACAGTTCAGTGTATGTTCCACCCTTGAACAGAACAGGTGCCGCAGAAAGTAGATTCACCTCAGGCATTCCTCTAACATCAGGTGAAGATGTCCAAGTCCCCGAATGGCCCCCAAGACAAGTCCATTTCACCTTCCTCTGTGCCCCAGTATCATAGATGTTCTTTGCAGAAATCGGTTTCCCACACATCTGGCAGAATCTGAACAGTGACATGAGGTTGGATTAATTGACAATGAACTTCTTTTCATGCCAGTCTTTTCCACCATCATCTTCTGATGATGACGATGATGTGGGGGGGATGGTTGACTCAGGCTGATAGCTTTCATCGGTTACATCAACGTCAATGCTGCTTTCACTTCTATTCAGGCCTGGGGATGGAAACTGTAAAATCAAGAAGATGTTTCTTTTCAGTGTTAAATTCCACAAATTTCAATCATACATTAGTTTTAGCACTCTATTAGAGCCAATGTGCTGTACAAACGTACAATCTGTGCTGTTTGGACAGGGGTAGGTTGCATGACTGGTGTTGATGTTAGAGTACATTGTTCCTCATCTTCCGAAGAGGACACCAGAGCAGCAGCAGACGCCGTTTCAGACTGAAATGCCATATACGTTCAATAACATTAAAAACATTTCAACAACATAAAACTATATGATAATTTCAACATCAAACTATCAAACGTGAAACAAGGTGGAAATACTTTGATACCAGTAAACATAGCTAACTCTTTCTAAGCTATGAAGCTAACTCTCTGTTAGCGCCATAGCTGGAGCGTCTTTGTTAGCCTACATTGCTAATACGCTACTCCGGGTGGTTTATCACTCTCAGCCACTGTTTGAGTCGCTCCATATCTTTCGGTAGAATATGAAAACTTACTTGTTGTCATTTCCTTGTTCTGACTGAACATCCCGGTACCATGCAATAGTTCACCATCTTGAAAGAGTAATTTACTAATGAGTTCAAGCTCAACAGCAAGTCTTCTTCTTCTTCTTCTTTAGTTTATTGGCGGGTGGCAACCAACTTTAGGTGCATTTCCGCCACCTACTGTTAGGGAGTGTGAGTCATAACAGCAATCCTTGTAGATGGAGGCTGTGTTTTGAATTAGTGGGAGTGGCTTGCAGAGCTGTGCTTTGTGGTGCATTGTGGGAGTTGTTGTCTTTCATACAAATGCACCCAAAAGTCATTTTCTGTCTTTTCTTGGACAGATAGGCACCTAATTCGAAATGTATGTTACATTTCGACTACAAATATGACCCACTTTTAATAAAGATTAATGTTGGCTACACAAAAAAACACACACTGAGGGCTGCTGAATGAGCTGCTGCTGAGATCTCGCGAGAGCTGTGCGTAAGTAATATGGCGGTAAACTGGTAAAACAAACAAACTCGGGTAAAAACAAACCATAACATTTGAGCCAAATATAGCAAACGTTTAATAATAATAACCATTATTTTGTATTTCTCCATAAACAAACTGGACGAGGAAACCTTGCACAGCCTGGAAAGCTACTTGGACGAGTGCTTTGACAACATTGTTATGGGCAAGCCACAGAAATCCACCTCTGCTGTGCCGACAAGCACACCATCACAAAAACGCACTCGTTCTGAGGCCAGCACCTCCAACATCTCTCCAGAGAAAAGCTACAGCGATGTCCTGGACTCAATAGACAAGAAGCTAACCAGCCTAGACGCCCGTCTGGGCCTGGTTGAGGTTCTCCATAAAGAATTTCAAGCTCTAAGGGAATCCCTGGAGTTCAGCCAACAACAGGTAGCATCGCTCGCTGCAGAAAACCAAACGCTTAGGGAGAGTGTAAAGAAACTCACCGAGGGGATGACGCAGCTGTCCGGAGAAAGGAAGAGGATGAAAGAAACTATCTTGGATATACAGGCCAGGGGAATGCGGGACAATCTTGTTTTTTCCGGGATCCCAGAACAGGCTGAGGACGACGCTGAATCCACCGTCCGAGATTTCCTCCAACATCAGTTAAAACTCCCAAGCGACACGGTAAAAAACATCACTTTTCACCGCGTCCACCGGCTCGGAGGTAAGAAGCCCAACAACAACCGGCCGCGACCTATTGTTGCTCAATTTGAGCATTACAAGCAAAAAGAGCAGGTCAGAGGCCAGGGCAGAGAGCTGCGGGGAACGAATTATAGCGTTAACGATCAATATCCGAAGGAGATCCTGGATAGAAGGCGTGTTTTGTTTCCAATCAGAAAGAAATATATCAGTGAAGGCACCAGAGCTACAGTAGCAGTAGATAAACTGTATGTTAACGGGCAGCTGTTCAGGGACCCCCAGCTTACTCCTTGGCTTTATTAGTCATGTAACACTGGTCAGATAAGAGTTGTTTTACCAGTCAACTATAATCTAATGTTAGCACAGCTCTGTAAAGTTGTTTACATTACTCAATGTGGGCGGGGCCAGATCTAAGCACTGGGATACTGGCTCTTTTTTCTTTTCTCATCTTCACATGTCTATCACCAAATGTCTTTGTCACTCATTTTTCCTTCTTTTATCACTCACACACACACACAGAATTTTTTCATAACATAACTATTTCTTTCTCTCTCTCTCTCACCCTCATCCTTCACACCTTCACAACTTTCTTCTATTTTTCTCTTTCTTATATCTCGGCTTTTGGATTTTCAATCAGGCAACCCCAGGCACAAACTAATAATACACCTGTGTTTATCAGTTTCTATGGTGATATGGACTTTACAACTTTTATCTGAAAACTATGACTACTCTAAGGTTTGTCACGTGGAATATTCATGGAGCTGGCACCAGAGAGAAAAGAGTTAAGATTCTTAACCAGCTTAAAAGATTGAAGGCAGATGTCGTCTTATTACAAGAAACCCATAAATCTACCTCAGCTGCAGATGATCTTAAATCCCCTGAGTTTCCTAATGTGTTTTCTGCATGCTATAACTCCAAACAAAGGGGAGTAGCAATATTAATAAATAAAAATGTAAATTTTACAGTAATAGATACAGTTACAGATCCAGAGATAAATGCACATTATAACAACACGCATCAACACCACACTCGAGCGGGAGGATGGAGGCTAGGGGTCTTTTCCCACCCCTGTTCGCTACGGGCCATCAGGGGTTGGGGTCCGGAGGGGGACAGGCGGTCTGGTTGGGGTCCTGGGCTGTCGGGCTGCTTTGCCACTGTGGGGCCCTTGGCGGTCTGCTTGTCTCCATCCTAGAAGGTAGGGGGTCCACCTCCTGGGTCCGGGGGCTGGTGGCTCTACTGGGGCGTCAGTACCTGGACCTGGGAGCATAAAGTGTGCATGGGGTGTGTGAGTGAGGGTACAGCGTCATTTTTTTTGGGTGTCTTGGTGAGTCAGTGAGAATGTATGTATTTAAGAGGGAGGGAACGTATGACTGTGTCTGTATGTCTTTGTCTACCTGTCAGGTTGGATCTTGGTCTGCCCCCTCGCCTGGCGCACCTCAGGCCTTACACTTAATGGGGGGCCTATTTCCCCTCCGTCACTCCCCGCCGGTGACGGGGGCCCCTGCCTGCCGGTGCGCCGGTGGTCAATCCGGTTCGGACCTGGTGCGTGCCTGGCCGGGCCTGGGGGGGCCGGTGTGTCGGTCGGCGGATGCGCTGGGCCGATATCTTCCTTTGGTTGGTCGGGGCACCTCTTTTAGAGGTGCCAGGTTTGGGATTGTTGGGTGGTGCCTGCTCGGTGGCTCGGCGGGATGCGGATCCGGCGTCTCTGCTCGTTTGATCACCTGTTCTGTGCGCACCGTGCATGGCCGGTTCATTGGCGGGTTGGACCGGCCCTGGCCCTCGTTTGATGCCTGGTCTCGGCGCCCGGCGTTGCGCGGGATCAGGACCCGGGAGCTGGCACAACTTGGCGTCCAGATGCTGACTGAGCCCGGCCTGGGGTTGCTGTCCGTCCCCTGCGGCTATTGGTGGGGCGCTGGGATGTTGGCGGTGGGGATTGGCCTAGGGTGGAGGCGTCGCGTGGCGGCCGGCCGCTGCCCCTGCAGTGCCGGGGGCCCCCCGTCGGCCGGTCCCTAGTCGGGTCCCTGCTGGGGGGTGGGGTGCCCCTGGGCCCCGGCTCCCCTGGTCCGTTGACCGGCCCGCCCTGGCGCGGCCGGTTGCCGGCGGAGCCCGTGGGCTCGTCACTGCTGCCCCCCCGGGCCCCTGCATAGTGGCCGCTGGATGTTCCCCTGGGGTTCTCCTTTTCTCCTCTCTTGGGGGATGCGGTCGGCCCCGCCCGGGACCGCCTGGGGCTCTGGCGGTCCTTTGGACGTCTTTGCTCCGATCTCCTTCATGTCTGCATCGATTCCTGGGGGACGGATTGATGTCTTCTCACACCAACTATCGAACACTCTTATGGAGAAACCTTATATGCACCAGCATGCTAACACACACACATAGATGTGGGGTCTCTGGTGTTTAAGGATATATTCTTGGGCTGAGGTTATCATTACTAGAGCTTGATTAATCGATACCATGAGTTTTTCTGTGACATTGTTGTTGTATTTTTATATCTATTTTTGTGTGATGTGGTTGGGTAATTCTTAGTTCACAATGTTTGGTTGGTTTTGTCGATGTTCCTTTTTCGTGTTTTGTTTTTCCCCCTCTCTCTGCCGTCCTGTGGGTATGGAGGCAGATTTCAATGTTTTCCTGTGTTTTCTTTGTTCCCCTTCCTCTTTTGTATTTTCAACTCACCCTCTCTCATGACATTTTGTTTCCTACCTCTCTTCTTCATCTTCCTTCTTTCTTCTCCTTAATTTTCTGTCTTCGTGTCCATAACATCGGGAAATAAAAACCCCAACAATTCATAATAAAGATTTTTCACACATAAATCAAGTGGAGTACTATAGCAAAAGCTGTACTGCTCCGCTTGTGAAAGTAAATCTGTTGGGCTTCTACTTGGTACTCAGACACCAATCCTGAGCTCCACACTGCCAAACAGGACACGTTTAAAAAAAAATAAAAAAAAAATAAAAAAATAAAGATTAATGTTTCCATGGGTGAAATGCTCCTTTAACGTAAACATCTTCATCAGCGGACCAGCGGACTCCGCATGCGCCATAAATGGTTAAAGAAAAAATCAGCTGAGAAACAGTTGATATTTATTAAAATTTTAAGACATCTGTTCAAAGAAAACCAACGTTATCTTAATAAGGCCGGAGTGAAACTGCTGGCTGCGAATATCTTCTTTTACCAAAATCAGAAAGCAAAAAACCTGCTCCCAAAAGCTGACCTTGAGGCACCCATGGATACTATCAGAAAAAAATAACACAACAAGTAATGATGACGGCACGGACCCTAACAGATGCACAACAATCAGAGATGAAGTATATTATAAATACCTAAATGCATCATATATATAATCATTGCTAATAAAGCTATTGCCTAGAATTGCACAACTCCAATGCATTTAAAGAAATGCTAAATAAACCCCGAAGAACCTAGAAAAAATGTGTTATGGATATCCATAATTGTGGAGAGATTGGCAATTGCCCATTACTGTCCGTTTTGCTTGGGTACATCGCCACAAAAAGAGAAGAGCACTTTTACCAGAGCCGTGTTGCTTGGGTATGTGTGCTGCAGGTCTAATATGTCATAAAACATTCCCTTAGTTGTTATTGCATGTACCCTGAAAGAAGCAGAAAGCAGCCTTATAATAATAATTACTCATGCAATGGCTAGGAATCGAACCCAGGTCAACTGCTTGAAAGGCAGCAATGCTTACCACTATACCACCATTGCCACAAAAACGTGAACAGTTTAGCAGAAAATGTTGTCTCCACAAAGACATTCAAAACGCAATAACTGGGGAAGAGACAAGTGGTTTTACTAGAGCCATT